>JAYRBT010000042.1:33470715-33499746 GCA_036023395.1 Myiotriccus ornatus | reverse complement strand
AGGGTAAACAATGGATTCAAGAAAAGGTTGGTACTTAGCTGCTCATGGTAGATAGCTTATTGCCTTACAGGGCAGTCCTTAATGACCAAAGGGAGTAAAGCCAGAGACAAAGAAAAGTGAGGTTTGATGGAAACCAGGAACACGGAGGAGGAAATGTACGGAATCGAGAGTCCTAACTTTAAAACTGTGAAGCAAAAAGGCCCACTAGCTGACTCCGAAACTTCCTCTGCTTTTCTCTGTTGGGTTCTTGTGTTCACTTTGTGCCTATAATAGTGTCTCTGCTCATCTCCAAGACTGTTGCAGATTGATAGCACATCCCTATGCACAGCTGGGAAATCAGAGCAGCATTCATTTACTTCAGCTTTAGGTTCTTTATGTTAGAGACTTTAATCATAGCTGGTTATCCTTAGCTACATTTTCCATCACTCTTATTTTTTGTTGACTACTCCTGCATATACTGATCTGTTCTCCTCTACCTGCTTCTGTCCACGCACAAGAGTGAAAGCTTTGGGTAAGTTACTTAGATTAGACCTTTAGTATAGGGATGCCCAATGTTTTTCTCCCAAAGTTTCCTCTTTCCCTTCCACACTCCCTTCCCAACCAATAGAACCCACGACCTGATAGCTGAAGCCACAGGGTGACAGTATGGCAGGGCTTGACTCCTTGCAAGCAAAATTTGTGCCTTGCGTCAACCTTGAAACTGTTGCATTAGCGGGGCCTCACCTCTGCCAGTATTTGAGAAGACAAAACTGTTGAAATTTTGGGAGGAAGGATATAAGTAGCATCCAACCCACTAGAGAGCTTTTCTGTGGATTTATTGTAAGCAGACATCTTCTTGTTATGCCTGGGTGTGGCACTTACAGAGAGGGACAAGTTTCAAAATACATCTTTGAAGTGGATAAGATTGATTTTAGACAGCTGCCCATTCTGCACTCTCGAGTCTTTTGCAGAGCCACTTATTGCTCCCCATTTATTGTAAAGAATCATTAGGCATCCAAGCATATGGATCTTGACTCAATCTGTGATCTTGAAGCTTAACATTGAGCCCTTCTCTTTTTTGTGGAGTTTATGTCATTTGTTAAGTGTTGCTGTGAGGGCTCAAGTCGGTAACTTTTGCACATGCAGGTATGTATAAAGTCTCAGGAGTTTGAGAGGAGGAATATAGCTTAGAGGAGGATGATAGTATTGGGCTCTGAGGCTGCTGCTAAAATGTACTGGAGGCCAGACCAAGCACATGTGCATTTGCACTACTAAGGAACGCAAAGCTACAGCTCTCGCATTTTTAAACTGAAGGAAAAGTTTGGCAATATCTTTGATGGAGTCACCATTCTGGTGACCTCCCTACTGCTAGGATGTCAGAAACACCTCCTCTCACCGGGAGTTATCCTTCCTGCTCTGCCATATGTTGCCTTGGAAGGGCCAGGATTATCAGTAGCAGAGCCAGATACAGTGGGGTGGCTGTTTATCCAGAGGTGAATCAGAGTGCATGCACTGGGCCAGCATTGTCTGTGGAAGGGGTACTCTGAGTATTGCTGATGCCTGAATGTATAGACCCCTTTTGGAAGGTAAGTTTCTATGTCTCTTCTTGACTACAGATGATGAACGATGTTTTTCTATAATTTCATTTTCTGCTGCAGCTGCCATCCAGCCTTCTAAAGTAAAAATCTATAAGCTACTGCTGTAAGTCACTAGGTGGAAGCATCTACCTGAATACTAGTAGCAAAACTCCGTATTAGGTAAGTTTTTCTGCTCCTATCTCATCTTTAATATCTGCATCACATTACAAAATGTCTCATTATTAGATGCTATTAATTGCAGTGCTATTATTGCCTAGTTCAGCAAAGCACCTCAGCACCAGGCCAGGTCCTGACCCTGTAATGTTTGGAAATGCACTTTATTTTCTATAGTAACTAGTACTTCCAGGTTTGGGACTTCATTTGGTGATACAAGTATGTGTTTAAACTGAGCTCACAGGAGCAAATGCTTTAGTGGCTGAGCTGGGACTAACATGAGTCTTTCTGCCTGGCAAACAACTTTAGCAAAAATCCAATAAGAAGCTTTTGCAGAAGGGCTCTCTGAGCCCCTTCTTTCTGTACTAATACCTCCCATTTTCTCCACATTTTGAATTCTCTTCTCTTCTTTCTTTCCTCTCTCCATTCAGAATAACTATTTGCCTTGAGGAGCAGTCAAAATGCAAATTACCTGTATGTGACCTGGCCAGCCTGGAGAATGCTGTTTTTATGATGGAAAATGTCACTAATTTGCATAGAGGTCTTCTGCAGCTCTTAACTAGATGGCAACTTCTTCCTCCAAGAACTGGGATTTTGATTCTTCAGCAAATCTCTTCTGGTCACTGAAGCCTGGAATAGTCACTAAAGCTCTGGAAATGGCCAGTTGGAGAACTGTGATGATATACAGAAAAAGAGACAAGTAGAGATGGGCCATCTGGCTGGGTATTGCATTCTGGCATGCCAGAGGCTAAGACTGCAGGGTGATGATTTCTGGGTCTCTCAGTTCCTAATGTACTTTAGACAAGAGCAGCAGGGCTAATTCAGTTTAAACCATCTACACTAACCAGGTAGATTTTGCAGGAAAGTGGATTAGCGAGGGCTGAAACCACCGCTTTGCCAGCAAAACACCGTAGATGATAACCTCAATGAAAAGGACTGCAAACAACTGTCTGAGGTTGTCCTGGCAGTATTTTAGCCTTCTCAGCCATAGCAATTCTGCAGCAGGAGGGCAAACCAGCTCAGTCCTAATCCAGCTCTTCCTCCATTGATGTGTTCTTCCCCAAATGCTATTTTTTCTTGTGGTTAATACATGAATTGGAAAGCACCAAATTTGCTTTTCATACCATAGACTACAATGCTGAGAAATAAACAAAAAGAAATCTGGTTTTTACTTGTTAGCTGAGCAGTTTTGATTTGAAAATCACTGACAGACGTCAAACATGGGACCCCACAATGAAATGTTTACAGTGCCATTTCAGAGAAGGACTCCACTTTGAAACTGAGTGAAAGTATGTGGGAAGTTTGCAGAGCAGGACATGTGTAGGGGTAGAAAATTAAAGCATGATGGAGCCATCAGGATTCAGGGTTTAGGGAAGAAACTGGTATTCATATTCCTCATGTTTCTACTCAATTGACAAGATGATCCCTTCAATTTGTGGTTATTGGGCTAGCTTTTGTCTTGATTTCCCTGTATTTTCAATTTGCTGGCTATGGCACTGTGTTACTTTCTTTTATAAGTGGTACTAGCAAACTGGGGAGCTCCACAGACTTTACTTTGAAACAGAAAGAAAACAATTTCTGTTTTTCTTCTGTTTGGTTTTTTTTGTATGAACATATGCAATATGTTTCATGCAAAAGAATGTATTATGTAGCACTGGCTCTGTACTTCTATTTTATTTTGATGGAGGAATGCTTAACACTTGACATTTATCTCTACTCATTTTCTTATGCAACAGCTGATGCTGCTGTAACATCAATGAAGAAGGCTAACTTCTATAATTTGAGACTTGGAATGACTTTATTAATACAATCTGATTTGTTTACTGTTGGCGAATCCCAAATACTCTTCCAAAGAGGAAGTTACTCTGTTGTGCCTGTGGTTATATATCAATGTATATTATAGCATATGTTTTATCTGTATAAGGCACATTTGCTTCCCAGTTCACTGTTTGTTACAAAGAACAGAGAAAACAGTTACAAGGCAACCTGCTTTTTATTTTTAAAATGTAAAAGTTATAAGCTGCAGTGAGTTAGAAAACCCCTAGAAAGTCTATGGGACATTTTGTGGAGGTAGCTGGCAGTAAATAAGATGTGAATCTCTTGTGCCTTCTGCTGACAAAGCTCCCTTTGCAATTTGGACTTGTGTTTCAAGAGGCAGGACACAGATGAGTGCAGAAAGTAATTCTTCCTTGTATGATTGAACTGCTATGTCACTTTTGTACTGCAGGCTCTAGGGATTAACAGAAAGTATCTATCCTGGGTTACACAAAAATTGTGGTATTCACCTTTTCTCTTTTCTCCAAATATGCCTTTTTGGCTTTTTGGTGTTTTGCCTTCTTTAAAGAGACTGAACTGCTAGCGATTAATGGCTCAAACATTCGACCACCTGCAGTGACTGCCCAGGTGCTATAAGAGACTGGACTATCCGTGCTCCTGGCTCAGTCAGCAGTGTGCTTTGCTAACAACGTGCTGAGTGGCCACCCAAGCCAGGGGCTGAAGGTGTGCACATCTGACACCTCGGACTACAAGCTGGGTGTTAAACAGAATAAGGAGAGAAACCTTGCGAGGTCAGGTAGTATTTCTTTTTCCTTACACAGGTGACTCAGCTGTGATAACTCCCCTGGAACATTCACACCCAGCCTGAAGGTTTTCATCTCTTGTTGTTGAGCCATAATGGGCCACAATGGACTCAGCTGCACAGACGTAAGAGGCAGCTGCAATATCCTAGAAGGTGTCAAAGTCTCCCGAAGTATCCTGTGACTCACAGTCTTACATCATCCAGTGTAAAACTCCCCCGCAAGGGGAGGTACTGGAGGTGTTCCCACCTGAACCTGAGAATATATAACTGAGTTTTTGGGCTTCTCCCACCACCCTGGGCTTCCACCACCACCTCAAGAGATCTGGACTGTGACCACCACTTCAACAGGACTACAACCACCACTTTGACCAAGGAACATCGAAATTGCAACAACCAAGTCTCATTGCTGGATCCAGCGGGTGTCTTGCAGGTCCTTCCAGTCACCTGTGGGCTCCACAGCCCTGCTCTCGCTGCCTGTACCAGCATCACAGCCTCACTCCGGCATCTGCCAGTATTGAATCCCAGCTAATGGGTGTTTCCTGCCAGCGCTGACTCTCCACCCCGTTCCTGACATGTTTTCCAGACATGAGGGAGGGGAACGAAATGGAAGGGTGGCCATGTTGTCTCTGTCCTGTGGCCTCGTGTGTTTTTTCCAGGTCAGGGAGGCCAGCTGCCGTCTCGATTTGGTCCCGTGGGTGGGGCTTGGAAAGTTTCTCCTCATCAGTTGGTTTAACCCAGGTTTATCAGTATTACTATTCACGTTCTTGGTAAAAAGTTATTTTTTCATTTACACCTGGGTGTATTTGGTCTCTCTCTCTATTGGAGAAATCAGAGGTATTGAATCTGAGGGAGGAGACTTCTGTCTGAGGTCTCCACCCCTCCAAATTATCTCAAACTGAGACAGTATAGTACAAACTGGAGAGAGCACCAGAGCAGGAACAGCTCAGGAGAAATGGATGCTTATTCACATAGTGGAGGGGTACATCATAGTGGGTGGTTTAGGGGTCACGCTGAGAGCATACACAGTTTTAAAAGCTCTGTGAGCCATAGAACAAGGGGGACTATAATAATAGGCAAAATCAAGGGGAAAACCCCATGAGAAATTGATATTAGAGTATAAAACTGAAACACACATATGAAGAGAGGTGATACAGGCTGAAGAATATGAGAAGCCTTCCTGCAGGTCAGCAATACAAACTTGCTGACTGCTCTCCCTGGGGAAGTGGCAGCACTGTCATTGTTTGGAGCATGTGAAACTAGTATAAACAAGACCATAACAAATGTTTGCTGGAGAACAGTCCTGTGCTGGCAGGGAGTGCTGGGTGACTTAATGGGTCTTTTCCATCTGTACAGTCTATGAATAACAGCAGATGATGTGGAGAAAAAAAAAAGGTGTGAAACTTGTGCAGGCATTTTTCAGAAAGCAAATCGCTTTCCTAAAATGGAGGAAAAGCAATCTGAAATCACTCAAAGACATTTACTGAACCTTATCCAAGTCAGTTTTTACAAAACGTGTCGATATTCAGCTGCTGGGCTGAAACCTTGATCTGAGTGACATTCAGTGCAGTCCTACCACTAGCTTCAGCAGGGCCAGGGTTTCACCATGAAGGAGGCTGTATCACCTGGAGCTCTCCAGAGAGGACATCCCTCTTCACCTTGGCTTTGGGGAAGACCATGGTGCCACAGCAGAACCACGGGTGTCTGCTAATGGAATTGGCTCTTGCATGAGAGGCCCTGCTGCAGGCCCAGAGCACAGAGGGAGAGAGGGACCAGGACAAGCAGCAGGAGGCAGTAAGGGGTGACTGTCTTCACCACCACATGGCTGGACCCAGAGGAGGTGTTTCTTCACTGCCTCCCAGGGAATGGGACAGCATCCTCCTGAGGATCCAGCTGTGCCTGCTATTCCACCTTGTCATGTATGAGCACAGCATACAGCTATACATCTCAGAGGATAGCTGTCCTGTAGGACAAAGGGGAGCACTTCCTACCATGGGGGTCCTGAAGTCTCCATCGCCATGTCCTGAGGTGGTTACAGCTGTGGCACACTGGTCGGAGTAATTGGGCAACCAGAGTTGGTGGATGCATTTGATCAGCCAGAACTGAGAAATAAGCTTAGGCATAGCGTCTGCTCAAAACAGTTTATCCTACTTGCTACCCTCACCAAAATAAAAAAAAAAAAAAAAAAGAAAGAAAGAAAAACTATCTAACAAAACCAAACATAGATAAGAGCACTGCACTTGCAGTCTCACTCTTCCCTTCTCACAAACCTGCCTCTCCGCCTCACCCATCCCAGTAATCCCACAGGGCTGTTGAGTTTGGTTTGCTTGTTTTGTTTGGATTATTATCCTATTAGTTTTAGCTCAAAAATTGTGGCAGAAAAACTAGAAAACAAAACCAGACAGATACTTAAGAAAGCTGAATGGCCTGCTCTCATTATTTTTCCTTCAATTTCAAATGGAGGAGATGGTCTCTCTTCTCAGCTTGTCCTAGAGCTGACACTCTTTGCTCAGGTTTTGTCCCCACTGTTGTTTGAGAATGCTCTGCTCTTGCTGGCCTTTCACGTCTGCCTACCTTCCCTTTTGCAGTGATGCTCCTGAGATTTGGGAACATGAGTACGATGGTAAAGAGAAATGAGAGGTCAACTGGTGTGAAACAGGAGAGCTATACCTCTATGGAGGACCTGCTGCATGAGCAGAGGGATGGAACAGCAGCAGTTCCCTGTGCTGCACCCAAGTTACCACAGCTTAGTGCAGCCCAGCACCTTTTTCCACCCATTTCCCCTGCCAGCATCCCCAACTTGGTGGCTTGGCCTCACACTCCTCCTCAAATCCCCCTTTCTGTGGGATTTCTGTGACCCAAGGCTGCCCGTCCTTGGTCTCCTTCACTGGTGAGCAGGAGGAGAGCAGTGGTCCTCCACCTCTGCTATGCTTGCTGGGGCTGTGCAACCCCAGGATGTTCAAGAAAGCCAGTATAAAATAGGGCAGTACAACAACATCTTTGATTCATGCTCAGTAACCACATGAGAGATACCCGTGCTTATAAAACTAACAGTTTGCTCATTAAAAAAAATATTTGTGAAGATGCTGCCAGCACACCTGACTTGCAAGACTGATTTCCCGATGTCTCTTTCCTCCCACAACCTTCTTTTTTCTGCCAGGTTGTTGCATCTTTCATCAGCATTTGTTTTGCTGTGTCATTTCAGGGAGCAGAAAGGATGAGAGTGTCCCCTGCCCCACTTCACCCTGACAGCCCCCTGGCAGGTCCTCGATGTGCAGTGATCTCATTACTCCTTTGCTGTATCTGACTGCTGAGTTTCACATCTTTCCAACTGCTTGCATGACCTGCCCATAATTTCGGGGATGCAGAAGTCTACCTCCTTGAAGGTTGTGCTTTGGTTTTTCAGTCTGTCAAGCCTGTGCTTGGCCTCTCCTGACAGTCCTGCTAGGGTAGGCTGTGGTGGACTGGCTTCAATGGCTCTTCCCCATCATGCTCTTCCTACACCAGCCGGCTTTTGAATGTTGTGAGCAGCTTTGCTCATAGGGTGCCTCAGAGAAGATGCCTTGTGTGCTTAGTTTCTCATTAGGGGCAACAATTACTTTATATCCTTGGCAATGCCCAGGTATGCCAAATCCTACAAAATGTTCCTGAGCTTCCAGCTCACAGTGCTTGTCTGAATGCCCTCCAGGAAACTCCCCTGTGCCCTCCACATAAAAATGGAGGAAATAGTCCCTGGTGACCAAGGAGCGCTCTTCCAGCCTCTTCCCATGGCTGGTTTGGGATTTGATGATATAGCGGACTTTCCCATAGCTGTTGATCACTGTATGCACTGAAAACTTCCACTGTGCTGTGCAAACTCCCTGTCACACCTGGTGAGCAGACTCACTCTGAGGCTCATCTCAGGCATGATTCTCCCTTTGTTCTGAAGTTTTCAGCGTTTCTCCCCCAGCCATCACAGTTGTTACCTTTTCTTCCTGTCTGTCATACTGGGTCCTTGCCCCATCATCTCAGTCCCTTCTTTGCCTACCCAGCTACTTCCTTGCACTTGAATTCTTACCTTCTTACCCTTCAGAGAGAGGCAAGTCCAAATTTTGTAAACCATCACATGTGACTTTAGGCATCTGAGATTTGGAATATAGAGACTTTTGTTAATGCCTGTCCTGGGTTATTCTGTGGTTATTTTAAAAACCTCTGGGCTCTTTCAAGGACGCATCCATGAGGATGCCAAAGGAGAAGTGTTGGTTGCAGAAGAGTGCATAGGTATGTGTACATATATGTATACATGTGTTTATGTGTGTATGTGTGTATGTGGACTCCTTGTGCTAGACTGGGTGCCAGCAGTGGGGTACAGTGAGTGTACGTGCACTGCTTGATTTTTTGGAAGTGCTAAGAGTCCTACGGTTTCATTTAGCACTACAGTTGCTCAGAGTGGGGGCAATTTTGTTGTCTTTTTGACAGTTTATACCCTTTAGCAGGGAGAGGTTTTGGTGGTTTGGACCTGAGGACGTGAAGAGGAAATTTTGGACTGGAGGCTAGCAAAGCATTTGCCAATAATTGTTCTAAACCATAGAAATAATATTAATAATAAATGGATAATAGTGTTCAACTCTAAGAAGCATGAAGATAAAGTGAGCCTTAGGAAGTAAATAGGTAATAGTAGTGGTGTAAGTTGATGAACAAGGATCATGTCCCTTAATTTTGCAGTGAGAGAATGCAAACAATACTCAATGTCTTAGAAAGTGAAACAATTTAAAATATTTTTAAGAATGAATGCTGCAATTATCCCACTTGTGACAGTAGTGTACAATCTGGAGAGATCTGCTGGGACCCAAAGCATTTCAAAGCTGAGTTCGCTAATTAGGTGTGTGCAGCAATGTCTGGTAAAGGCGTCTGATTGCCAAGAAATGTTTTTAGCTACAGCAAGACAAAGGATCAATCATAAAGAACCACTAAAGGGAAGACGCTTAATATTTGCATCATGCAGCCCTAAGGGTATTGTAATGAGAGGTCTGGAGCCTGCCCTGCAAAGCATCACACTGCACACTGCAGACGACGCTCACTTCTGTAACCCCACCAGCAAACCTTTGAGGGACACTGCTGGGGGCCAAGTTTCACCCCTTACCTTCAGCCTTAGAATGCTACTAATGGCAGTAACACATAGGCCAGAAGTACAGGCAATTTCAATACAAGATAAAATTATGGTCCTCTCGCAGGAGGACTCAGAAAAATAATTTTCTATGGCATTGTGTGGGCTTCTGCGTGATGGAAGCCACAATATCTTTTGCTGACTTGTGCCCCAAGAGATTATGGTTTGCAATGTAAAATCACTGACGGTAATTTTTTGTTAGGAGGTTGAATGGTAGCAGTTTACAAATTAATCAGGGAACAAGGATAAAAACATATGCCTTTATCGCTTATGGCATGGGTAGAACCCCTATTTTCTCCACTTAGTTAGTCTGTATGTTTTAGAAGGAATAAGTTATATGCTCATCATTTCTCTTGTTGTCCAAGATGTCAGCAACAAAACAGTAGGGAACTCCCATTACACATTTTGGCTCGAAAAATTCTTTTCTGCTCTCTGTAAAATATGCACGTCTAGTGATCCAAGTTAAACATTACTGGAATTTCACCATAAGTCAAAAACAATATTAATTTTGAGCCCACATATTTTTCTTCTGGTAGGGTATAAAAGTTTAAAATAAGTACACCCTCCAGACAATCTGTAAATGGTAGAGTGCAATGGATGAGACAAGGAAAGAAAAACAAAACAACAAACACATTTAACAACAGAGCAGCAACAATTTTGCGGGCTATGAACTTTTTTTTATATGATAGCAGGAACAAGAGGCTTTTCTCTCCCTTTCTGTGGTCTAATTCACAGGAAAGTGAAGACTGGCGTCATGCCTATGAGCTGGGTCAGAAGATTTCTGTCCCATACAAATCCGTAATCAGGGTTACTCCTCAGTGGGAAACACAGGGATTGTTCAGAATATTAGCATGGCGTTTCTGAACTCCCCCATCCCTTACTCCCTCCCTTCACAGGAGATACTATGCTGCTGTTCGCCTGAAGTCTAAAGGCTGCTACAGCCATCTTTTTCAAATTAAAATGGCAATGTAAAGTTTTGTAAATGTTAGTTCTTCTAATTGGTAGTGGCTTGTATAATTAAAATAAAATCACTAATACTTTCTCTTGTTTTTTTTATTATCACTGAAGTTCATTTTTCAGTTACTCAGACAATGTCTTCATTTTTATGAAGACCCATACTGACCTCTAAATATCTGATTTTTTTCAGTGAATGTTTATGCCCATCTGGTTTGAATTTAGCATTCTTATGAGTCATTCCACTTTGATAGGAACACTCTGCTGTAGAAAACTTCTTTTAATATTTTAACATTTTAAATCAAATACTGCATAGTGCATTACCTAAGCCCTGCTGCAATTATGGAAATCAGTGTGTTCGTTTTATTCGTTGGACATTGTGTTTGCTCTCTTTTGAATTAAATGTTGCTCATGGTAGAAAGGTCTACAATGCACATGTGTTCAAGTGTTTTACCATCTTTTGTTGCCACATCCTTTCCCAGACTTAATAACAGCCTTTTTGGAAACAGCCTTAGAAGAGGAAGGATGAGTGAGTCTATAGGAAGTAAGGATGCTCAGCACTTCCTTACATCTGACATTTAACCCAAGCAAAAGTGCTATATTTATTTTACTATCAACACTGATTTTATTACTTCTTATGTTCTTACTGCACACATTTCCTGATCTTAAGGATATAACCACCTCTTTTGGGTTCTTCTTTGTGCAGGGAAGATTTTACATAGGTATTTTAAGAAACTCCAGGAGAATTGCAAAAGAAAGGGAAGGGGAAAACTTTAAAAGCAAGTCATTAAAAGTACAGTGAAGCAGAGACCATTCCATTTAAAAGTAAAATCTGAATCTGCCAGTATGTTTTGTTGAGCTATAACTGAATCATTGCACAAAATAGGATGGATCAGTTCCAACTGGAAAACAAATGGAATATTTTAAAATATTGTTTGTTTGCTCTAAATGGAAATATATTCTAACAAGATCAGACTCCACATCCTTTCTTGACTATTTAAATGCATTTTAGCTCTTAAGTAAATACAAAGTCAAATTTAAAAATTGATGTTTTCTCTGAGACCCCCAACTAAAAGAGAATTAGTTTCTGAGTAAATATGAGTGAATTGCTTAAACCAGATGAAAATTACAGTATTTTATAATAATGTGATATAGAAAACTGTAAGAAGTTCCTTTTTCCCCAGAAACACTAATTAAACCTTACTTACTTAAAGCAAAAGCTTAGCAATTTTAGAGCTTATATATCTTCTCACATACTTACAAATTAGATTGACACTGAAGCATTTTCCCAGTTTATGGCCTGTAATATCCTTCTTCAAAGACTCTGCTCACTAAGCCAGGAACAGCTCTTTTAATGCCCAAGAGAAGCAGGAGGGGGTGAGCGATGTGCTCCTCTGTGCTGGCTCTCCTGTGGTTATCCCATGTGTGTAAGGTGGGACTAATCTGCTGACCAGTTTTCCATGTACTGTGCCCTTGCTGGGGCAAACCCTTTTTTTTTTAAAAAAAGTAGAAAATACTTGGTCAGAAAGAATAAGCTGGTGCATCTTTGTGCTCCTCAGGAGGGAGGAATACAAGCATTTGCTCCAGCATCATCTTATACATCTTATCTCCGTCTACAAGGGGGGCAGGATCCTAGGCTGCTGCAGGCAAACAGGGAAATTGAATTTTGATCTCCTACATGCTGGATGAACACTCCTGCCACTGCATTACTGCATAAAGAAACATAGCTGCCCCTGTCTGCTGGCTATTAAGGGCATAAAAAGGCTCTGCTTTTGAAGGGGAGAGGTTAGCCACTGAGCTCGGGGGCGAGGGAGCTGTGGCATGCACCTCTTAAACCATCTTTCTCCTCAGTTTGGGTTTTTCTGGAGCATCTCCAAAGACCACTAACTCCCCCCGCTTGCTGGAGCTCAGCATTCAGAGAAAAGATCTAGACTCCTGTATCCGTAACAGGCATGTCAAATTAGGTGGTGCGAGTCCTGGCACGTGGTGACTTGGCCCTGCAGTGTCTGTGTTTGTTTGAAGAGTTGTGTGCTTGAGCCAGGTCAGTGCCTGTTGAATTAGTCATAACAAGTTTTCAAGGTTATAAATGGAGAAAGTGCTGAGTAACTTGTGATTCAGCCTTACTGTGATTTTTAAGTACGTATTACTAATACATTCCCTGTAATTACACTCTCTCCCCCTCAGTTTGACACTTACATCTGCTCCCCACACAAAGCCAGAGCTGAGAAAGCTTCACTTATTTCCAGTAGCTGGTAGGAGATAAGGAGCTGGCTCATCCTCCACTAGACATTTCTATCACCCTCAAAACCTCCCTTATTTAAAACTATTTACTCTGTTCCATCATGTTTTCTTTGAAAAATAGTACTGACAGAAACCAGTTGATTCAAGGCAAAGTTGCAGGTTCTGCAACCCCTGCATATAACAATCAGTATTTTTTGCCTTTGTGTTTACCATAAAATAATTGCAGGATTTTTAAAGAGTGAAAATTGAGCCATCAGGTGGTTTCTGTGGTGGAAGCTTGAATGTCCTATACATATATTTAAAGACAACTTTATTTCTTTTGGAATTATCTAAGATGAAGGTAATGGTGGGTGGAGGCTTCCCAGAAAGGAAATGTGCAGGGATAAAAAATGAAATTGTGGTGGACTGCCACCCTGTAGGGCCTTGGTGAAAACCCTGAATAATTATCTGAATTTTGTGGGTGATGGAAGGTTTAGTCCTCGTTGGTGGGGGTTGTGCAGAGTACAAGGTGTAGCAGGAAAGTGGGTTGGCAGGAAGAGCACTGATCCCATGTTCCTCCAGTAAGGGCAGACTCTTACTCACCGGAATAGAATTTGGTCAACTTTATTTATATTGAGACATCTGTAATGCCAAGAAAGGTCTCTCTTGAAGAAAGAGAAGTTATTTCTGTGGTAAGGGTCTGCAGGCCTGAAGTGCTGCAAGAGTTTGGGAGCAATGATGTCAGGCTCAGAGGTGTTCCCAGTGCCAGAGTCATGCTCCTCCCTAAATGGGACTGTGGCAGTTTCTAGAATTGGAAGCAGAGTGGCTCCCTTATCAGCTCGCAGGAGGAGACTGACACCTTCAAGCCCCTGTTCTCTTTCTCCTGCTTTCTTTCCAGGGCCTGTCAAGCGACTCTGAAGTGACCAGTCTTTTAATTTAGGCACCTTAGATAAGTACCTGAAGTTAGAAGGGATGTCTGAGACCTGAAGTACAGATTACAGTTGTGACAGCAACTTAAGTTCCTCTCCCTCCTCTCTAGCTCCACTGAACACTGAAGACCCCAAATCTTCCAGCAGGGTGCCAGTTTGGGATTTCCAGCACATGGCTGGAGATGCTGCCAGTTTAGCATCATGCTGAAAAGTCAGTGGAGTGGTATGTGTGAAGTGTAGGTGAAGCCCTGGGGCTGCTGAAGCGAACACCAAAGTAGTCACAAAGGCAGGCGACAGAGGGAGGTTGTGTTTGCCCAGGCCAGATCTTCATCAAGGAACCTGCTGACCATGGATGTGGGAAATACCACATCTGCAAAAGTGAGATTCAGCAGATAAAAGCAATTTTTAGACATAAGCACAATAATAATAATGGGTTTCTCTGCAAACACCGGTATTGTTTGTCCCCAGTGACAGAGTGGCTTGGTGACTTGCCCAGGAAGGGAGATGTGTGCCCCAGGTGCTCCGTGACTCAAGAGACTGAAACTTCAGCTTCTGTAGCCAGCTGAGTGTTTTGGCCACCAGGCTTAGGCTATTCTAAAACAAAGCACCCCAACTGAAACTGCACAGAGATACACAAACCTTGTGGATCTGGAAAAGATCCAGCTAAAGAGAGCTTGTTTCTCTAATTGTATAGTGAAGGGCCTTGACTGGAAGCAGGAAAACTATTGGTCTGGTCCCTGCTTCCAAGCCTCTTTATAAATGTCTTTTAATCTGTAGATAAAGACAAAAACCACACAGGAAGCATTGCCTGGGATATCCCATCTTTCTCCCACCTCTCCCACTGCATCCCATCTACTCACCTGAGCCTGGTACTAGACCCAGGATACTGGGCAAAAAAGATCCGTTGGTAAAGGAGGCAGAGACAGCCTCAGTGAGGATAAAGATACCTTCACAGTAGGCTCAGCACTACCTTGGACACTTCAGGAAAAATTTTCCCAGCTAAAGTCTCCCTAGGAATTGAGAGTAGGTCCTTACCTCTGTGGTAGAGCAGTGAGGTGTGCTAAGATCATGGCCAAATATTAACTTTGAGCCACATCAGAAGGGTAGGTACTGACTTCAAATGGAGATTAATTTCACACCTTCATCCATGGTTTGTAATCGCAGGTAGAAAGTGTCATCGGCTCTGCAGCATAGAGTAATTGTTGTACCTAGCAAGAAAAACACAATCGGCACAATCAGAAGGAAAAGACCTTCCCAACATCTGTTAAATGCAGACAAAAGGATACATGAACAAAAAGAATCATTAAGAAGAAGAGGAGCCCTTGGAGGCTTTAGTGGTATTCCTGTGGCAGGGGTGGGAGTGCATGGTGCAATGCAGGGTAAGCAAAGGGCAACACCTGAGGTATCAGCAGGTGCACCTTCTGCACAGTATGAATTACCTCAGCAGTTCAGACAGAGTGAAACGGGAGCTATTTCCTATGAATAATGACCACAAGAGCTTTCCATTCTGTGATTTTAATTTAGCTTTCTTTAGGCGTTTGGATATTGTCCAGTGCTTCCCGGTAGCTGCCATTTTGTTATGAACATGGACTTGCACGAGTTACTGTGCTGCCAAATTTAGAATTCATCCTGGAAATACTCAGGGTCTTATTTCTACTCTTTCTCCCAGTCCCTTGGGCACTACACAAGCTTCCTCCAAATTTTATCCCAAGGTCCTCACCATACCACCTGACCTCCTCTTTGTGGTGAAATCTAGTTATTACAAAACATCTTGACCTCTGAGAGGTTAAGCAGGCAAGCTTATGATAAATCCAGAGACATTTGGGTAAGTGCTTTCTGACAAAAACAGTTTTATGTATTTGCAGTTCCAGGTCTGGTTGGAAGTGCTGCTCGTAGAAAGGCAAGAAATTCACATTTAGGTTCACAGTCAGATTAAGAATGTGGAAGGGAAAATAATGTTAATGGTCTTAAGCATTATTGTGTATCCTTCCCTCTTTACTTTTTAGAGGACATATCACGAGGTTTGTGCTGTAAAGCCAGCTTCCGCTGGAAGCATCTTTTCTATAGATGCAATTTGTACAAGGTTTTGAGACAGTCATCTGCAAAGTAATCAAAATTATAGACAGCCTTCATACTGTGTAATCCGCTGGACATCTAGAGCTCGTCCTGAAGATAAGCAATTATCCATCAAAGGGATTTGAGTCTCAGCTACGCTAATTGTGTAGCCCTTTATCTTACCACGTTTTTTCCTCTAGCTTTTCTTCTGCATGGTAGAAATAATTATGGCATTTTTTGGACTTCTACAGGAGTCACGGATCTATTTTTTCTCCCACACTAGTGTTATACCTATAATGTAATAGGAACTGCAGTCTTGTTTGAATTGCTGTTGTGTTGCATTTGGATGCTTCTAAGTCTGGTGGTCAAAGCAATGGGAAAAGTAGCTCATAGTCTGTGAAACAAATGAAACACATGAACTACATTCCTGGGACATTTAGAAATACTTGTCAGAGAGAAGTGTTGATTGAAAGGGAGGACGGCAGTGTTACCTTTCTTTTCCTTGTAGTTTGTTTTGTGTTATGGTGGCTTAGAATGCTGTTGCATAACAATTTTTGATTGTATTTCTTTTAGGATAGGAGGCCAGTTGCTTTAGCTTTTTTTTTTTTTTGGTGCATAAAGAACATACTCATCACCACACACCACTGCTAATTTCCCAGTATGTAACTGATGTCTCAAATGGAGAGAACCTCCTGAAAATCATTCTACACGGGGATGACTGATCCTTTAACAGAAGGATTTTTGAGTGAGCTCTTAGGTTTTATTACCTATTACAATGTTTATCCTCTAGGAGATCAATTTCTTGAATTGAAAAAATGCGGCAATATAATAACCAATATGTCAGGTATAAATATCTCTTTTCCTTGCTGAGGACAGAAAAGAAAACAAACCTTACAGTCTATACTCAGCCCCACTAAGACAGTTTTTAATATGAAAAGGAATAATAAATCGTTAACTGGGGAAGTGGCAGAACTTAATACAGAGCTGAATACTAGTGCATACTTTTTCACTGTGTCAGACTCTCAACTATCCAAGCCTGGGTGAATTTATTTAGCCATGAAAGCTCCCTCCACATGGATGGTATCAAAGGAAACCCTGAATCCTCAAATATGTCCGTACACACTCCCGCCAAGCTCCACAGGATGTGATGGGTTACATCCTTACGCCACGCTACAAAAACAAGTCTGACAGGCTGCAATACAGAGTTCTTGTTATTTTAGACACTTTGATCAGAAAAGCCCCCAAAAGCTACCAGGTGCCCAGGGGATTCCTGTGCCAAATACTTTGTGACAGGTCTAGAGCATGCCAAATGTGAGCACTCTGCAGCAGCTCATCCAGGAACCATGCTTTCCTCACTGTTGTACTCAAGGCTACAGTAGCTGTGGGTAGCTCCTGATAATTCCTAACCTAAAGCAGTGTCTGTCTTCTGATTGAAGAAGTCATGGATCTCAGAGGTGGAATGGACTCAGGAAACTGAACATTCATTCTACCATCAAAGCTTTGCATTCATTTCTATCCCACTACTTACAAGGAATACTAACGTGTGATAGGTAATAGCTATAATAGCCTATAAGTATTAATTTTTGGTAGATATATGATACATGTACTATCTGAGTCCTCACAAAAGCCAGAAGCAGGAAGCCTCAGCACTCTACTCATTCCTAAAGGACACACACTCTGAAATGGCTTCTCATGTTGCCACTTGCTTTTAGTCAGATAAATTTGCTCTAAATAGCACAACAATTTGCCTGTGGTCCAGCTGGCAGGTAGCTACCAGCAGTCTTCAAGGAATCAGCTGGCAATGCCTGACTTGTGTACCTCTGGACAACGTCCCTTGTGAGCACGGACCATGCCGTTGTCTGATAGATTTTGTTGTCCAAGGGGAGATCAGGGGCTTGATCTGAAGGATGAGATGACAGCACTTCAGGTGTTCCTCTATGCTGAATTGGTAGTGGGAAGTGGAGAAGGGGAAGAGGAGGGAGGAGAAGGTCATGGCTATAGACCTCTCACATTTCCTTTCCTACTAACATGCACTAACTATTCCTATTGGGTTTGTTTCCAAACAAATTAATTACGTTAAAAAAAAAAACAAAACCAAACCAAACTTCAACTGTTCTGAAGGAGAATAACAGGGATAACTCACAGCCTACACTACTGTACATGTTCAATTAAATTACCACCTAAATTGTGCCAAAAAGCTAGAAGAAAGATCTGTTTAACCTCATGCAGTGGTCTCAGGGCTCTGTAGCTGTGTATTTCAGGGGGCAGGTCTGGTAACAGAGGTGTAACACTCACTGCTGCCTTTAAGACCGTTTGTGACTGGGGAATTAGTATTTCCCCATAGCACCCAGGAGCCCTGGCGCAGAGCCCCCATGTGCTCAGAACTGCATGAGTGTGTGGTGGTGTTGTCTTTGTAATGTTTCAGCTTGATAAAAAAAACCAAAACAAAACAAAACAAAAAGGGAGCCTGTGGGAGTAAGGTTTGTGTTGGCTGTAAACCAACGTCCACAGTTTTATAACATACATCTATGTTCAGTAATTTCAGCTCTTATCTTTTAATCAGAAGCTATAGGACCCTAACCCAATTTTAAACAGCTTACAAGTACAGATTTTATAGTCTTACCTTTTATTTTCTTTGTATTGAGGTGAAGTAGTGAGAAAAATCAGTTACGGGAAAAATCCTTACAGAAGCTATCATTCCTCAACAGGTTTTGAATTTTTCTACCAGCTTCGAAGCTGCTGTTTCCAGGTCTCTTTTAATTAATTGTGGTAACTGAAGGACTAGACAAAAGTTTGTGAAGCCATATCCTTACAGGGTTTTCAATTACATTAATTAATTAGTTTTATATAAATCAATTCACACAGCTGAATAGACCTAATTAAAAATAAATAAAATAAAAGAAATTTACAAGCTATCTTATTACAGAAGCATTAAGGGTAATGAGTTCATTAAGCTCCACGTGAAGACATTATCAGGCTGCGGGTACAAGCTGTAACATGTTGAAGACACTCGTTGCTGAGGAAAGGAGCCTCTGCCAACAGAGATAGCCTATCTGCAACAAAAGCATTTACTTCAAAGATCATAGATAACATTGGAGAGCTTAATGAGAGTATAGTTTTAAAATGTAAATAAGAGGATCTAGTGGGCACATAAATTGTGTAACACTCATGGCACACCCTCTACTCTGGTTTATGGAAGCAAAGAGAATAAAAGCAGGTTATGCACATCACTCTCCCTATTTCAAGGGGTTGTTCTGCTTGTAGATAAAGTTCTATTAGTGCAAGAGTGCCTTAATAATTGAAATAGTATCATAGGCTTGAAATAGCTGCTGCATACCCCATTTGTCTGAGTACCCCTTTTGGTAAGGTTATTCCCAAAATGCTCAACTGGTAAGTGAAATAAATATACATAAGGTGGCTCAGCACACTGTTGTGCTGCTCTGCTTTTAAAATGATGAACTCCTGAAAAAAACCTCTTTCAGATCACAATAACATAAAAAGATTTATGGGCAATACTGAAAAGAGGATTTATATTATGTTTTGCAGGATTGATAATTGATTCTTTAAAAGTTTGCTGTGTTTTCACATGAAACATTAAAATGTTATGTGCTGAACTGACAAAGGAAATTTTTAATATGCTGAGATAAAATGTGCTTAAATGACCCTCCCCAACAGTCTTGCATTCTTTGCTTCCCTTATACTGAGAACCAGCTGTCACTTTTAAGTTTTAATAAGTTTCGTATGTTTTGTAGAGGAACTGTGTTTGGTTAATTCTAACCTTTAATTAGTAGCCTCTGGATTGGTGTATACCCCAGGCACGGGGATGTTATTAGTGTGAACTGAAAGCTATGTGTGTTACTCCATAACAGATCAAAACAAACCTTGTATGCTCTGACAGCATTAAACCCCACTGAGACCTAGTGCAGGATATGGTTTTCCACTTGCAAAAGAAAATTGTAATTCACAAGCCTTTGCCAGATGTTGTCCCCCCATACTTACATACCTACTGAGTAGGTGGTCACCTAGGGTAAAGCCAAGTGTGCCCTGTTAGTGCAGTTAGAGCATTTGTCAGACTAAATAATTTCTTTTTTTTTTTTTTTTTTGGGGGCGGGGGGGCGGGGTGGGGTGTTTTTTGGTTTTTTTTTAGAAAAATAACAGCAAAAAGTATTAAAAGGCCATGGCAGAAAACAGCCATGGCTATTTAGTCTGAATAGGATCCTGTTGTTTTCTGAGAGGAATGCAGGCCCATGTTCATGATCTCTTGTAGAGGGAAGGCTTAGAGGCTTAAAGGAATCTGCTGAAGACTTAATTCTGCTGAACAGTGTCACCACAGACAACGCTGCACAGTTAAGTGCTGCAGTAGCACAAAATCATGAGACAAACAAAATGAAGAGGACAAGATATTGCAACAGAATGCTTTGAAAGGACACTTGGGAAGATATTTCTTTGTTAAAATTGGAGATGTTCCTGTAACCAAACAGAAGTGTCCCCTAAATTAGAGAATAAAATGTACTGGTGGCTGATCGTCCCTGGCATTTTATTAGCATGTAGATAGCTGACACAAATGTGTATTACCATCAAACTGTTATCAGATTTTGCCAGGTTGTTGTCTGTACAAATTTTTTCTCAGAGAAAAAGGTTGAAACTTTGCGTGGAAAAGAGAAACTTGAACAAAAAAAATGTACTCGAACTTTACCCATATTTAATTTGGAAACACTTAGGTGACCATGCCTTAGAGTTTTTTACATACTTAGCTGCAAACACAAAAATATTGCTTACACGTTGTGACTGTTATTGTAACTTGTGATCCAAGAATACAAGTGAGGCAGAATTGTGCACATAAAAATTAAATTGAAATTAAAACAGTGCTCCATAATTGGAAAACATGGAATAATTTTTAGTCTTAAGCTTCTTCAGTAATTTTATGTAATATTCTGTAAGTAAAAGGAGAGGTTTCTGTTTTAGATGTGCAGATGGCTTTTATTTGTTCCAGGAGATTTTATAAGCATGGCAAGTAATGACTGCAAGTGCATTTTATACAGTAAAAAGCATTAAGATGACTTTTTAAAAGAAATTAAGTTCTGGCTTCTGGATTTTTGAGAAGAATGAGATAAACTTTCGACTCCGAATGCCATAAAGTGCCTATGGTATGACTACTTGAAGCCACAAAAAACTTATCTGCTACTATGGTGGAAACCAGCCTGTGAACATCCGACATTCAGTGGCATGCTTACATGATCTATTTTTGACCAGATATAATGTAAACGTTGTGATAAAAGAGCAGGTTCTGCCAACAGGTCGGCAGATGAAGTGCAAATGCTGAACGCCGGTGGTGCCACACAGCAGTCCTGCACAGTTTTCCTTTCAGAAGCAGTTCAGCAGAGCCATGCCTTGAGGCACAGGTACGCACACCCCTGCCAGATCGGGCTTGCCTGCATGCAAATAGGATTGTCTTATTGATAGCTTTGATGCTTGCCTGAATAATTTCTCAATAAATATATTGCAACAAGTGCATCCCGTTCCTTCTATTAAAAAGCACATGCAGTTTTAATTCTATTGATGGAGATCTCCATCAGTAAAGTCAATATCTGTCATGGAAGTGGCTTAGAATTAGTCACACATGTAACAATACACAGAATGCAGTGATATTTCTCTGTCTAGGAACACCGTGCTGGCAACCCATTTTCAGCAGTAGTCCCATATCTATCTTCTCATGCATCTTGGATTTAGTAGTATTTCACTCTGTGTCCATGTAATAGAAGAAAAATCTTCTCCCTCATTGGCAACAAGAACAAACTGTTCTTCAGAACCTGGCTTTAAGGGCTTCCAGCTCTAAATTTTGTGTGTTAAAAAAACAACAAATCTTTGAGGTTTTAGAAGAAATCTTAAAAGCCAGGGTAGTTTTTTCCCTTGTTTTTCCCCTTTTCCCTTCCTCTTTAATAAACAGACTGAGGCAAATCTTCTAACAGCCTCTGCAGTGTCTGTCTCTCTCTACAGGTAAACACCGCAGGTCATTTCTTTCAAGCTCAAGCATGTTATCTTTCTGAGATTAAACCAGATTAATCTCTTCTTTAGACAGATGACTTTCCACTCCTTGATGAAATCTGAACAGCATAAAAAAAATTGTTCTGGTCAAAATTACAGATCAGTTGGAAGTGCATGACCAGTTGCACAGGATTTCCTCTGGAGAACCGACTGATGGACTGAGGGCCATTCTATTTGTCAATTATGTTGTTTGCCTCCAGAGGATAATAGCCAAGGAAATTAATTAGTGAAAATAAGCTACAAAACCATCAAAACATTCAGGCAAAGCTTCACTCAAACTAAAATGTTCAGTTAAACAGAAACTTGGACTGGCAGCTCTCTGTTTTTACACTATTTGTTGATTCTACTGACAGCTTTAATCATTGGTGAGCTGACACTCTGGTGGTACAAATGAGTAAATAAAATGTCAGTTTTGCTTACGATGACATCGAACATAACTGTTCAACCTTGACAAGTCTATATTTTTAGACAAGATAATCACTTCTTTAAACTTTCCTGCAAGAATAACACAGCTAAAATCTGCACAGCTACCACATACACGACCTGTAAACAATAAAAGTCAGCTATTTTTATTTGTGATTTTTTGACAAAAACTAATGGTGTTGGTTTTTTTTTTTACTTAGTCAAAAGGGCAGAACAGCCAACATGCACCCGGCTCCAGAACACAGAGCAAAAGCACTACCTCACCAAAACTGATGGGAGTCCTTCTGTCTGCTCCTGTGGACTCAGGATTGGTGCTACACATGGTTCCAAGGGTTGCTGCGAAAAGTCTTGTGTCAAAGAGGTTCTTTGTTTAAGGCACAACCTGAGTTGTCTGTCAAATGTGGGTCCTGATCCAGGAAAGCACTTAAGCACATGTGTAGCATTGTTGAAACCAACAGAACTACTGCTCACATACTTAAAGTCACGCATGTGTTTAAGTGCTTTGCCAGCCTGAAGCCTTGCAGAAGTCCTTTATATCATGTTGATTTCAAAGCACATTTTGTTATTACATCACCGTGCTGCTCTTGGCAGGGAATGAATTAATAAACGAGACAAGGAGAGGTTCAGCAGGAGCTGCTGGGAGAGTGGGACACTGCATTCCTTTCAAAACAACTTTGTGGCAATAAGTTTTCAGGAGCCATGAATCAGCCACATAGACAGATATAAATAATGTGAAGCAGCCGGGCCAGGTGACATACTGCTGCACTACATATATTGCAAGAACATATCAATAGTGGGTACAGTGTGTTTTTAATATTCTACCCACCCTCCCAGGCCAGCAGCATTCCGGTCAGTGTGAGAATGCACTCACTCGTTCTCTCTGCGTGGGATTTTAATGCTGTTTCACAAACTGGGATTGCATGGCAGGAGAACAGCACTGTGGTAAGCTACACTATTGCCTGCCAGTGCTCTGTAGATATATTAAAGCCAAACTGTCCCCACTGAGGACACTGAGGTAAGCACAGACTTTGGTAGAGAGACATGCTTGCTCTCTAATCACATGAGCTGAGCTCTTCCAGAGGGATGCTCTGTTACATCCTGGCCTCTGTGCCTGTAACTGTGTTGCTGTTTGAGTGCTGGAATTAAAGTTGAGCTGCCTTCATGTGCAGAGTTCAGATCATGCATTTTGGGTAACGCAGGAACCTGCCATCATGACATGGCCATGCTACTTACCAGCAGCCAACATTGCATCCTTTGCTGGTGGGTTGTCTTGGCATCCAGATCCATGCCTGTTGGTGAGATCTCGGAGCCCACACTGCAGAGAGCACTGTGCCACCGTGTCAAGGCACGTACTTGCACTGACATGTCACCCAAGCTTGCAAGATGCAATGGGATCTGCAGGCAGCAGCTGCTCAGGTAAGGACGGTGTCAAAACCCACATTGGTGTCTCCCCTCGTCGTGGACCTGGGAAGCCTACTTAGGAAGGAAGCAGATAAATGGAAAAGAAAGAGCACTTTGGGGAATAGGGCAGGAAAAAGAGGGCAGGTGTAGAAGCGACAAGGAAGGAGGAAGAAGAGGAGGAAGAAGGTAGCAAACAACATCTGTATGAAAGAAATATCCTAGAAACAGCTGAAGATCCCTTCTGGGACCTCTCTCCAGGGAACTGCTTGAGTGATGATGGGGATGAAGGTGCAGTTATGCTTAAATGTGATGGTGAAAGCACATGCTCTATCCTGCGAGAAGAGGGTACCAGGGGGAAATTTGGAAATAGAAATTTGGTACCACAAAGTTTCTGGTCTGTTTTTATCTGGGAAAGGCATCAGTGCCCCTTTTGCTTTGCTGGGATTGAGTTAAATGCAACTTTTACTGATTACATGAAGGGGGGGGAACAATAGAAGTTATGGAGCTTTCAAAGCTATCTTCACACACAATAAAATGTAGATATATAGCACAAGTCTAGTACTTCTTCCCTTGGAAAGTTTCTTTTAAGGAAGCCACTGTACTACAGATACCGACAAGCAGCTGGAAAACCCAACATCTAGTACCATGGAGATCAGTGGGAAGATGGGCCAAGCTCCCTGTCAGAGCCTCAGCTCCACATGCCTTTGCTGCTGAAATCTGCAAAAACTTGTAAGGAAGGACAAGGGATTTATTTATCATTTCATCTGGGAATTCTAGCAGTTTAGGCCCATTTTTCATTTTCTTGCACTGTTTTGATCTGTTTGCTTATTATTACTGATAGATTATTTTAATGCCATTCATGACCACAATGCAACAGATCATGTAATTAAATGTAAACAAAGTAAAACCAACTATGGTTTTCTAGTCTGCAAAGGGGCCTGACTTAGGTTTTTTTCTTTGAACTAGGACCCAGTGTCTCCTTTGATGAAAGTTGCAGGAAAGCTCTCAGCAGCAGGTCAAACACACACTGACAAACTCACAACAGAGAAGGAGCACTCATACACTTCCAAGAGGATGTTTTGCATCCTGTTATTCCAGCAGCATGCAGCATTGTGGATATCATGGAGGCTGAATTGATGCTTTTCATAGGAAACTTAATTTGGAGAACATTTATAATTATCTTTTCTGGTACATGCATTGCATGGGGCTGGGACCTGATACAAAATGAATACCTAATACAAAGCCCTCTGTCACCAATGGTAAACTTTCTGTGCTTTCTCTGGGATGTGGATCAATTTCTCTGTCTGCAATTGCTGATATAGGAGGAATGTTATTTTTACTGTGGTACTTGCATTAAAATCAGAGTTGTCATTTGACCAAGCTTGTTGCAATAACAAGCTTGTTGCCTGCTTCTTTGAAGGATTCAAATCTGCTAAACCATCTGGGAAAGTGAGGATAATCCAAAATGTAATTTTAATATACGTAAATATAATGCAAAATGTAATTTTAATCTATGTCAGAAGTTAACCACTTTTTACAATGTGATTCTTATCTGCAATTCTTACCAATAATGTACTACAGCTTTTACATTTCTTCTTTTAGGACAGATACTTTCAAATCATTCTCTTTTTAAAAAGTCTTCAAGAGGAAGGCAAGAAGAATAAGAGCTTGTGATAATACACTTCAGGACATGTGTTACATTCCCTATGCCTCTCATATTCAGCTCTGTTCATCATTCTAGTGCAGCTGTAACTGTGCTGGATAAGGAGTTACCTCTCCAGTCTGACCCCTGCAGCTCATTGCTGCCCTCCTACAGAGGGAAACTTCAACAGATGGGTGTACCCAGCTTTTTCCCAACTCAGAGTATCTCATTTGAGCAATTCTGAGTTCCAGGTCCTGGCTAGTTGGGATTTTTGTCTGGAGCAGCTTTGGAAACACTGTCCAAGTAGCAGCTGCCTCCTGCAAGTGATGACAACCTTAGTGCCATGTCATCATGCTTTTCCACCCCCATGAATTCCTCGGCCATGGGTTGCCTTCACAGAGCATTACCCATCTTGGATCTTGAGCCTGTGGGGGTCTCGCCAGGCAAAGGTCAAAGATGGCGACAAAGTGCACGTTTTAAAGATCACTGAGATATCTGACCACTGCCAGCAGAGAAGAGTTAGATTTGAAAAAATATCTTGCAATCCTTGCAGGGGTTTTGAAGCTCTGTATGAGTTGAGCCAAGTGGCTCTATTCAAGAAAGGTGCCTGGAAACTGAAGTTAGAGGAAGGAAGTGTTAATTTAGGTAGGAGATGTCAGTGCCTGGACAGGCTATGGGTAAAATTGACAGCACCTCACAGAAAGAATAAGTTGCTATACAGCAGTAGAAATTGGGCAGGGCAGAGGTCTTCTGGGAGGGTCAGGGAAGGAAAATCCTGCAGCCTGTGAAATACACAAGGGGAGGGAGCAGGAGGGCACTTGATCACTATTTACCACTTTTCCGCACTGTTCTGCCCTCTGCTCCATTTGGCTGTGAGCAGTGATGGTGTTAATTGCTTTTCAAAGATGGCATTTCTTCTGCATGACACTATTTACTCTGGGTGTAGGAGGAGGTGACCCACTGATTATCCTGATGGACCAAAGGAGCAGAAAGTCAAGTTTCAAGCTATTGATGTGACTTAAAAAACATGCAAGGATTTTGCCTCTGGACGTAATCAAGTCAACATGTTCAGTATTGGTGTGTGCTTAAAAGGCAAAGTAAAAGCATATGAAATGTAGTTATAAGCTCATCAGCCAATGAATGGATGAAACAGAAAAAGAAATTAATGGGAAAATGTCAGCCAGGATAGAGGAGAGAGTCACTGTGAAGTTCACATCCAGACCAGCAATTTGGAGTTAATTCCAAAAACCAAGGTATCTTGATTTACAGTAGAAAAAATTTTGACCCTTTATCAACTCTGAATTTAAATATAAACCAGTAAAAAATAATCTAGTGTGAAGAAGAACCTTTTGCCAGATTGCCCCAGGCTAGGAAAGGCTAAGGGGCACTTAGGTCTGGCCACTTGCAAATGTGTGGCTTTGATTTGAAGCTCAAAATCTTAAATAAAACAGGGAATATAGAAAGCAACGTTACAACAACAAAGCCCAGTCTCCCTTACACTTCTCAGCTCCAGATAAAATTGGGTATAACCCTGAGAGTGGTGAAGAGGAAAAAAAAGTGGAGCAGGAAAATGCTACTTCCATCTGTGTTTTTCCGCCCTGATGAAATTGCTGCTTTTTGTCCAGGCAAAAATATATTTAAAAGCTATTTTCAGGAACATAAAATACAGGGATAAGCAGAAAGAAACAGCAGCCTTGTTAATTGAAATGTGAAGGCAGGGTAGTAACACAACGTACCGTCACTGAACCATCCATCTTTTAAAAATTATTTAGGGAGTTGAGAAGAAGACTTTACATTTCATAAAAATCTCATTGTCTGATCTAGTTCAGTATTTAAGAGAAAGGGATATGAGGAAAGCGGCATAATGAAACCCAGCCCAAGGAGGCCAGACTAGAACAAAGGGATTGGTGTTGATTTTGTGTCAGGCTTTGCCACAGTTTGACTGTGTGAGCTGGAGCAAGTCTTTATGACCACGCTGCCATCAAAGGTGTGATTGCAGCTCATATAATCATGCCCTCGAGCACAATTCGCATCAGTTTAGCCATCTGTAACAGAGCCATGATACATTTTTACCTCTTTTAAGGTCTGTGGAAACGACTGACGTAATCCAAGTTTGCAAAAGCTTTTGTAGTCTACTGATGAAAAGCATAGAAATGCAAGATGCTGTAATATTTCTGCTCATTGAACCCACCAGTAGAGGCATGTGTCTTGCCGCTGGAGGAATCTTTTAATAAAACAAAATCCATTCCTCATCCACTTTCTTCTGGCTGCAAAAGTATTGCTGTGAATTGACGCAGGCTTAACAATATAAGCCAGAGAACAGAACTGAGCAACAATACTCATATATATGTTCTTGGCAGTGTCTCCATGCAGATCATGACCATGATGTGTTTAATGAATGCATGCTATTTAATGGTCCATCCGGTGTTGATTTAGAAAAAACCAAATTGGAATATTTGTGCCCAAATGACAACTAGGGGAAGATGACTCAAAACTAACTGTTCCCTTAGTTCTAGTAGATCTCAAGGCTAGAAACAGCCCCATGAAATGGCTTTAAATGAGCTCAAGTGGAGATTATACACTGATGTTCATAATATAATGTTTGTTTCAGAAAAATAATAACTGTGAACACACACATAATAGAGGCTTAGTGCACAAAGCTTGTAATATATAATTCATGAGGAATATTTCTTTAAAAATGGAGAGCAGGAGTATCACTTATCATTCCCACATGGAACAAGTGGTGAAAAGGTTGTGGAAATAGTTTTTATTGTTATCATATGTTTTCCCTAAATGTTGTTATAGGAGTAAACCCTTTTTGGTATTACTTACAATATGCTATTGTTTGACATCCAACATTACACTTATGTTTGAATAGCTTGCCCTTGTAGTATCCTTCTTTGCCTTTGCTGATTAAGTATGAGATAAATATACCATTGTTTCCATGGTATATAAAAACTACTCAATCTCCTGTTGGGTGACTGAATATTAAAAGAATGGCAGGAGTGATCTTTGTGGAATAACGCGCTCGGACAGTTGCTCCTTGGACTAAGGGATCCAGATTCAATGCTCTACTCTAGTTTCCTTCCTTTGCCCTAGAATGGTGCACCCACCTCCCACAGAGTCTGGCAGGCTGTATGACTCTCACTGCTACCCAACTCCTTCAAGGAGAAATTTGCAGCCTGAAGCAGATTTGGGGTGAGTAAAACTTCCTGCAGTTAGTTTCATTTGACTTGTGTGGTCAAAATTAATTATTGTGCATCTTCTGTGAAAGATGATCAAGGAGGTTCTGCTGAAAAATGTGTGAGTCTCTAGCATAATGTATTTCAAGTTTTAGGAAAACACAACTTAGAGATGTAGGGGAGGAGGTAGTTTTGAACATTCAATTTTTTATGATTTTCAGGTGAACACTTGAAGTTTAGAATAAGGAATTTTCATTCTTGTTTGCTAATTTTTTCTTGGAAAATCTATTTTCCTGACCATGTATTGCCACTTCCACGTGAAAGGCATAGCAGATCAGTTTTATTCTATGGAAAGCAGCTGCAGTAAGCTAGCAGACATCCTTCATTGTGTCCCAGCTGCCAAGAAACAGTTGTGTTCTACTGATGTTGATGAATATCAATGCCCCATCCCTATAAAGTGTTCAAGGCCAGGTTGAATGGGGTTCTAAGCAACCTGGTCTAGTGAAAACTGTTGGAACTACGTGATTGTTAAGGTCTCTTCCAACTCAAACCTTTCTGTGATTCTATGATATATCATACCTAGCCATATTTTTAAATATATTCACCTCTATCAAAAGTTAAAGGCTCTGGGACCACCTGATGCAATTGCACTTCACTCTTCTCAGAGTGAAAACCAAAAATGAAAAAAGAGGTGCTTTTCTTATTCTTAAAGAGATACTATGCCCAAAT
>JAYRBT010000042.1:33431426-33461805 GCA_036023395.1 Myiotriccus ornatus | reverse complement strand
GACATGCTAGCAGGAAGTCCACCCTGTGCCACAGTCCTTACTGTCCGTGGTTAACCCTCTGCCAGGTGTAAAGTTTCATCTTCAGTATCCTAGCTTACAGAGAGCCCAGGGCCAGCTGGGCTCCCCCACAGTGCAGGGACCAGGCTGTGAGCAAGACTGAAGGATACAGGGAGGGCTGCTCAAAACTTCTATGTGTCATTTGCTACACAGTGTGAGCAAGGAGAAAGGAAGTGTCTGGAAATCTAAAATGGATTAAAAGAAATACATCCTTTTTTATCCTCTGCAAAGATTGATCAGTAGGATAAAAATTTTAAACTCATAGATAATAAATCCATATTTATTAAATATATAATATAATCATAAATAGTATATATAAATGTATATTTATACCAGTTGAATTGCTGGTTGTCTCAGTAGAGTTACAAAATCTTCAGATGAATTGTTTTCAGTACCTTGCAGTAAAGATGCTGATTCTTCTGCTTCTTCCCTAGATAACTCTGATCCTATAAAATGAATAAAGTACATTTTATATTGCCCTGGAAAAATACTGTGGCACTATGGTAATGTTCCAAAGAGAAGTTGTGTTTATTTAACAGATGAATATTAGCAGCCAGGCAGGACATTATGATCCATGGAGATCTGCACTTTCAAACTCAGGAAGTACTAGTAAAATCAACCTATTACTCATTAATCTTATCTCAGAAATATGGGATATGCTCTGAGGTTTACTCTTTTTTTCAAAAAGCCTTTCCCTCCTCCAGGACTGTTGGTGTTTACTGCTTAGATCAAATTGCCCAAGTTAGCCATCAGGTTATCTGCTAACTACTTCTTGGATTAAGACATTATTCTCAATTATGTTTATAAGCTGCTCCCCTCCCTTTCTGCACAAGTCCAGACCTCTGGTGTTTAAATTACATACTGCGTTAGGCATCTTATCCCACCAATACATGAGGTCTCTTCTCTGCTCTCCGGGGGCGTCTTTCTAAAATAGATGGGTGCCATATGAGTAATCTCTCAACAAAATTAATTTCTTGCAAACCTGTATCATCTTAGCGGGTTTTCTAACACACCTTTCTTATCTTAGCAATATTCCCACAGCAACAGAATAGGCCTGCTGCACGCAGCTCTCGGAAAGGGTTCTCATCAGTGTGCTTGACACTGCTGGCATAGCTTCAGTGGATTTGAACATCAGGCCTATATAACCAAAGAGCTTGCCTGGCTTTTTGACAGCTGCCGAGCATGGTGCAGATGGTTCTAGTTTATTCCACATTTACCACCAAATGATTTTGCCCTTAAAATTAATAGAAGAAAAATATTTGGAAAATGATAGCTGCTTGTTAAATATTAATTTTAGGGTTCTTGTTCATATTTTTCTTTTCTTTCCCATATGCACTTGTCCTTGTGATCTTGCAGGACTGTAAAGTTATGATCCAGCAAAGCGCTGAAGGTGAGAGCAGAGCTCTGATGATTCTGTGGCTCCTGCTGCAGTCAGGACCTCCTCCCTGGTGTGCCTTTGGGCAGGGTGCTTAGCTTGGTCACCTCCATGACAACATCCCAGCTCTGGGGTCACCCTCACCTTCAGGATGTGGAGGAGGAGTTGGTGTGCACAGATTTTGGAGTGACACAGGGATGGGCTGTAGCTTGGGGTCGGTGCCAACCCCTGTGTTTTTGCCCCAGACATGGTTTTGGGATACAGCATATGTATGAGGAAGGTTTCCAAAGGGTTTTTAAGGGGCATACACAGTGTCTGGGGTTTATTGCTTTTATGGACATCCAGCCTCTTGATGCAGATCACTCTAAGGCTGGAGAGAAGGTGAGGCTTTTGATTCTTACAGAATTGACAGCATCTATTGAAATTAATTCCGTCTTGGGAATTAAAGTTCCACTGTCTCCAGATAGTAACACTCGGGGTAGAGCATACTGCCAAGTTCTGGCTCTGACTCCAAAATTGCTTGAAGGCAGAACACGTTTCATGGGGTTTTGGAGTTACCACAGCTCATGAGATCCCTAAGGTTGTATGAATGCGTTTTGTATAACCCATGAATGAAAAAAAAATAAAATCTCAGAAGGTCTGAAACCTTTCACATATGTATCACGCTCAAACTGTGTTTTTTGCATGGCCATTCGTCTTTTATCCTCATGTAATGAGAACATACTTTTGCTTTCTAGCTGTATCTCACTGAGGTCTAATCTAGGTGTCAGATGAGCCTTTAGAGCACCAGCCCCGAGCACCAGCCCCAAGCACCAGGAAAGTGCTGTTAACTATTACCTCTGCAGCTCCTGTACATCTTCCTTCTCTTCCTTTCAAATAAGAAGGTTCTGAAACTGTTTTGGCCTGAGTTTGATAGCCTGATTTCTTCAGTGGCATCAGGCAGAGTGGTTTCATTCATTTCCTAGAGCTATGCAGATTCACACCATCTGGGAAGCTGACACAGAGGATTTACATTGAAAAAGGTACATAGTATTTTTATTATTTCCTGATGTTGTTTTATCGTTATGACATCAGGTTCTGGACAATGATAATTCAAAAGCCTTCTTTTATGGTCTTTTTTACTGAGCTGCATAGTTGGAGGTTTAGACTCCATTCAAAGATTTGACTATGTAGTTTTCACTCAATCTCAACCCAACATGGACAGCCAGCACAGCAGGACTGAGCCTGATGGCAATGTAGGTTGAAATGAACATTGGCTTTAATGAACCTGTCTGAATTGGAGAAAGTGTCTGTCTAGTTTTAATATGTTTGATTGTAATATTATTTATAGCTGAGGCAATCTGATTAGGTTTGGGCTCTGAGTCTCCCATGCCTTGATGCTGTCATCAGAAAGAGCAGTGCTGATGAACTTTCCAAGAAGGTGTTGGTTCTTATTTGAAATATTTGTCCTTGCTGTCTGTGATATTAGTGCAGTCACTGAGCAGCAAGTGTCAGCTGAGATGGTTGTTTTCCACTTTAAAATTTAAAACTTTGGGCATACTGAGCTCATCATCAGCCCACAAAGAACATGACTTGACAGGAAGAGCCTGAAGTTTACTCATGTAGGTGCTATATTCACTACAGCAAAACTTTCTTTTAGGGAAGATAATGAAGTATGTCTTCTGTATAAGCATACTTTGTCAGAATGACTTGTGATTGAGGACACATAAATTCATTAGTCTACAGTGCTAATTACCCTTTCTTATTTAATGAACTGTAGGAGGTGATTTGAAGAACTATTTCAAAAATTAGAGAAATCCAATGAAGAAAAGTCAGAAGACAACTATTTTATGCTACAGAAAATGCTTCATAAAATCATAGAATCATTAAAGTTGGAAAACAGCCCCAAGATCACTGAGTCCAACCTTTGACTGAACATCACCACGTCAACTAAACCGTAGCACTAACTACCACATCCAGTTGATCCTTGAACACTTCCAGGGATGGCAACTCCACCGTCTCCCTGGGTAGTGTGTCCCAATGCTCAACCAGCCTTTCAGTGAAGAAATTCTTTCTGATGTCCAACCTGAACCTCCCCTGGTGCAGACTGAGGCCATTTCGTCTTTTCCTGTCGCTTGTCACCTGGGAGAAAAGGCCAACCCCTACCTTGCTACAATCTCTTTTCAGGTAGCTGAAGACAACGTGTAGAAGTCGTTAATAATCAGAGGGCTGAATTGATCCAGGGAGTCTTCCAGTAACGTCTCTTACCTGAGTTCAAGAGAGGCAGCAGACTTCCCTGTGAGATCAGTCCAGTCGGCACATGGGGAAAATGGTTGATCATCTGCCTGCCCATGGGAAGTGGTGAATCAACTCCTTGTTTTGCTTTGCTTGAGTATGCAGCTTTGCTTTACCTATTAAACTGTCTTTATCTCAATCCAAGAATTTCCTCGTTTTACTCTTCTGATTGTCTCTCTCACTCTCCTGGGAAAGAGTGAGTCGTGTGGGGGTTAGTTGCCAGCTGGGGTTAAACCACAACATTAACCTAGCCTTTGATGAGTGACATACAAAGGGCAGGTATGGGAATTGCTTCAGGCAATGGGTTGTGCTGGCTCAGAGGGGAGATGACTGTCTGTACTGACCCTGTTCCTCTCACAATCTGCACTCAGTTATTTCTGTGAAACTGGGACATGGAGCCTGAATCCCATCCTGGATTTTATGCACCTATGCTGTGCATGTGATTAAGACAACTGACTTATCTCCCTTTGGAGACACATCTGGAAGAGCAGTGCAAGGGTTAGAGCAATTGCTCATGAGTAGGAGTGCTCAGCTCAGCTCAGCAATGTAATTGGAAATGACCCATATTCCCTCGCTTTTGAGCTAAGTTAACATCACTGTCTCAGCTTCCTGAACAGTCAGTGGGGAGGGATGAGTGATTCATCCCACCCAGCTTAGACCCATATTTTAGGAAGGAATAGATTGCCCTCTGGGTGATGAAAACCTTACATGAGACATCTAATATTTAAATGACTAAAGCTTGGTGACACGTATCTCCTCCTAAATGCAGGAAATCTGTTTAATCTGGCCACTCTTCGGCCTTTAACTGAAGAAAAACACACTAACTTTTCATCAACACCAAACACTTAACTTTTTTATTTACTACCATCCCACTGCTTTCTGGGGTCAGATCTCCTTAGTGGGTGTTTGTCTCAACTGAAAACATGGTGTGGCAGCTCTAGTGCAGTCTCTTTCACCTCCATAGACTATAAGAGCACCCACTCATTTTACTGATGCTCTCTAAGTGACTTCAACTGTCTTGGTGCACGTGATGGAGGAGAACAGCTTATCTCAAAGGTTTGTACTGGTGACATAATTGCAGGTTCCTGTCACTGGGGGACTCAGTGCCCTTGGAGCAGGGAAGCCTTTGGACTTCTGTCACTGGGAAAGAGACAGACACTCAGCTAAGGTGACCATAACCTTACATCCCTGTGCATCACATTCCCAGAAGTGTAAAATCAAGTCTGCACATCTCAAACACCCATTGCAAAACAGTGGGGCTGGTGTAGGTGTGTTGAATTACAAAAATAAGAAATTCTCAGATGAAGGTTGGCTTTTCTCTGCCTAGTCTCCACTGCTTAGTTTTACTGAAACCCACAACAATGGGTGAAAGGGAAACCTCATGTTAACCAATTTAACGCTCTATGTACAGTACAGTAGCCTTAGGGAAGGAACTAAAGTGAGGACAAGTTCAAGACCAGACCCGGCAAAGCACTAAGTACCTCAGGTCCTTGGAACAGGATGATCATTATCATCTAGACTGAGGTTCCTAGACTGCACCATGCTTGTGAGCTTTCAAAGGCACTTCAGAAGAAATCCTGATCTTACCAGAAAGGGTATTTCAAAGAAACTCTGTTGTAGAGTGCAATGGAGCTGGTGCACTAGCTGTGATAGTGTGGGGCAGACAGGGAGTGGTTACTTTTGAATTGTTTATTGATCTGTTAACTCATTTTTAATTTTCTAGAGTAACTCATAGCTATGCTTAAGCAAACAACAGAATGTAAAGATTATTAGGAACTGTGTGTCAGTCTCTGAATTTCCATAAAGAAAGAAAGCAAGTTTTGTAAATGACACAATATAGGCAGCCTTCCATCTCAAACAGCTGGTGTGAGTAGGGGAAGCAGTTCCAACCTGCTAATACTCTTTGGGATGTCCTCTGCTCAGCTCTGCATGTGTGCACGTTACTGTTTTTGAACACTTTTCCATATCCAAGCCATGCAATTAGCCAAAATTCAGAATCCTGGATGTAGTTTTCTTTAGAAAGACAAATCAAGTCAGGTGTTGCCTGTCTTAAGCTTGCCCCTTTGTGAGGAACATGCTGAGTCTGGTCTCCTAAGCAGAGCAGGAACAGGGTCATACGCAGCTTCTTTGCTCACAGGTTTAGTCTTTGTAGTCAGCACTTGGGTAAAAGCACTCTTGCTAAGCTTTCCTCTGGCCACACTTCCCAATGCTATTTGCCCTGCTCTGTCTCTCTATTCTCCACTTCTGTTTTTCTCTTGCCTTTTTTTTTTTCCCCACATAATTTACTATAATAACAATAAAATATCTTTCACAAGGTTTTGTCTACAGAGCAGAGATTGCAACTTTGTCTGGACTTCATTTCCATGAAATAAATGAATTATTCCTAACACACATTGCCCTAAGCAGCTCCAGTGAAATGTCACCTGACCATTACTGTTTTCTTCCTTGCCTCTGTAATTTGTGTGCACCTCAAACTGTGTCTATTTAGCCTCATGATTTGCAGGTTTTGGTGTTACTGGAAAAGCCATTACTGATCCATGACCAGTTACTTTCAGGGCTGCATGTCCTAAGAGTGTATTTAAGACCTTGAAATTCCCCATAATGTAGAGTTCAGAGAAGAGCAAAGGTAAATCTATGCACTACAAGCTGACCTATGTCAAGCCCTCATGAGAAAAAGGCAACAGTAGAGGTCATCCTTTCCAGGTCAAGGATAATTACTGAAAAGAATGGAAATAGCCTTGAAGTTGTTAAGGGAAAGGGGATAGACAAAAGATTATGAAGGCTTCCTGTGTTCCATAGGAAATGAAATCTTCCTATTTTCCTTTCTTATTTCCTATTGAAATCAGGAGCTATACCATTTAATTTTCTGTATAGGTTAAGAAGGATGGGGACCATTTTCATGTAAACACATACATATAACCAAACCGAAGAGTTTTGTGTCAGATTCTGATAGAAGGAAGCCAGCTGCCATTCCCAGCACAGATAATTAAGTGCTGATGAAGCAATTTCATTCTAAAGATTTTAATCAGAAAATGTAATCTTTTCCTCTCCAAAACTGTGAATAATGATGCACTGAAACTTATTTATTAAAAAAATGTACTTACTGGTCTGGATAATACAAGGTTTCTGACATTCATTCTGGTCTCCTATCCTGAGCTGTGTCATTGCTGTGTTGTTGTTTTAAATACAACACAACACTTTATTGAGTGTGCCAGGGGCACAGATAATGGAGAATCACCAGTAGCCTTTGGAAAACTCGATTTTTTTAAAAAAGTGTTAAAATTATATATATGCAGTTATGGTTATGCTATATAGTTACACATACCCAAAACCACACAGAATGCCCCTTGTGATTGTAAACTGCCTGCAAAAGTGAGTGTGGGGCTTTTGTAATGGCCACCTCCAGCACAAGTTCTATATCACGAGCTTTGCCACACACAGTTTTGTTTAGAGTATGATCCCTTTCTCCCTGCAAAAATGTAGGGTCACTTATTGACCAGTCATGGTGGTACCTCTGAGACCTGTGGGGACTACAACTGGACAGCGAGATGAACCTCAAGGGCATTGCTCATAACACAACAGCCGTACGTGGGGAGATCCAAAGTCTGCATCATGGGGGGAACTCCAGCAGGTGACACTCCCCAGGTCTTGGATCTCATTGAAGTTACTGTCTGTTTGTTAGGATATAAATGCCAAACCTAAACCATCCCAAACTGAGCACATTATGAACCTTTGACAAAAACAGCCTTAGTGCCCTAGACAGGTATTAATTTGTCTTGGCCCCAAGCACAGGGAGAGTCTAGGAGCAGTAATTAATGACAAACACCTTCTGAGAATGTCGGACCTCATAAAATCCCTATCTTGGACTGTGATGTAGCTTTAAAGACAATATTCTGCAGTTATACAGGGCCAAAATTACTTCCTCTGTGCATCTGTTGAGCTGATTTGTTTTCAAATGTTGATTTAAATTTTACTTTTTATTATGATATTGCTAAAACTATGGTTTTATGGCAAATGTGTTCCAATGCAATAAAAATGTGCTTATTTTTCTTCCTACTCCCTGAACTAAGAATAAAATGCCTTAAGGGGCTAGATATATTTAATAGATTTTCTGAATTAAACCCCCCTTCAATTAAAATCATAATCTTTGGTGGTCCCACATAATATTTTATAGCTGACATTCATAAATAACATAATATAATCTTGTTTTTTGATGGGACTTCTGTCTTTGCTACGTTTCCTCTCTGGCTAATTAATGTTTCTGCCTGCCATTGATTTTTCAGATCCACCCAGCTTTCATTTGTTATTTCCTTTCACTGATTATTTTAATAGCATGCCTTAATGTAGCATATGTTTGGCTCCAGTTTTACCCTAACCGTTATCAATAACGTAAAGCTGCTCCTTCATGTGACAGTGCTAATGTTTTTAGCTGTGTTTAATTAGCCCCATCTTAGTAGGGAAGCACCTTTAGGACTTGTGTCTTCTCTCCTAATGTTTCAATTTTCGCTTTTTCTAGCAGATAAAAGCTGATTGTAATTCTGGGCTGCAGGTTTGGAGCACAACCATCTGCAATCTCATTTTAGAGTGGGAACAGGCAGATTGCTTCCCACTTAAACTCTGCCACAGTGGACTGTTATTTTCAAGGGTAATTGTAATTACATTCAGGTATCTTCAGAGGATGTTAATTACAGGAAGATGCTTTCCTTTACTTGAATACTGCAACATGTGCACTGCAAGTCTGGAGCAATAAAGGAGAAGCATTAATCACAGGTGGGAAGGAAAGAAATAAAAAACATTTCCAATAGGCCAAAAGGTTGTTTGAGTGGCAAAGGGAAGTAAAAGGGGTGAAGAAAAAAGACATGTTAAACCTTACAGTCACATGGAGGTGAATCAGCCCAGAGGGTAAGAGCAGCAGCAGAACTCATCATTCCAACTGGAGGACATGAGGATGGTTGGAGCACCAACTCTGCTAGAGCAGGACTTGCATGACAGGGATGTCCTGAAGCAAGGTGGAGTGAATGCACGGAGTGGTTTCGCTCCTCATGTGCATGTGTGGTGGGGTGGCAAGAGGACTGAGGTTTCGCCATCGCTAGTGTCTCCCATCCTGGCACACAGCAGGAAAACATTGCTTCATTCTGGCTTCAGGAGCAGCTTGAGGAGTGACAAATCTGACTCCTCTTGTGTGATCAGGGGAACGTGTTGTTGTTGTTGCACTGGATCTTGTTTCTAATGATGACTAGACCAGGAGGTTTGGTCTTGGAAAGAACTATGGACAGTTAAAAAGGTGTGCAAGGCACTGGAGTGCCAGCTTTCAGTAATTCCCCCCATCTTTGTGTGGATGAAATGAGTGGAAAACAAAAGCAGAAACTTAATATGACTCTTGCCACAGGCATCTTGGATAAAGTACACTCAGCCGCTAGACAAACACAGGCCTCAATCCTGCAGAAGCCAATTAGTTTTATATGTTCAAATAGTCTATGGAATAAAGTGTGCAGAAATTTATTGGGAGATGCCCTGAGAAGGGAAGCGGCAGTGAAGCAAGCTGGAGGAATGACTACAAAGTAGAGAGTTGTTAAGCACAGAGCAGCAGAAGTTCAGCCACTTGGCTGATCCATCAGGTCAGTGGATTACAGCTGGAGCATCACACCAGATAAAATAACAAGATGAGCCAAGTGATGGCAACCACAGGGAGAACGACCACTGGGAAGACTGAAAATTGGAACGATCTTTTAATACACCAAGCAAGGTGACAAAGCAGAAGAGGAAATATAATGTAATGAATGTAATTACTTACATCTGACTCATGACCGAATGGGTGTTGTTTCTTAATGGCTTTTTTGTGATTGTATTTTGGTCATTTTACAAGTAACCGAGCCCAAAGGAAACATGCCATGAAGCCCTTGGCAAAGCAGTGGTTATCTGACCAACAGAGATTAGCTGGAGAGTCTGCACATGAGTGAACACAAAGAATGTGTAAACCTACACATCCCCGGAAATTACTGCACAATCCCCTAAGGTGAGAGTGGAATGGTTGCCAACATGAGTCAATAGACATGCACTACAGACTAAGCCAGATCAGGGAGGTGATTGTCCCACTCTACTCTGCACTTGAATGGCCTCACCGCAAGCCCTGTCTGCAGTTTTGGGCACCATAATATAAAAGAGATATAAAGCTACTAGAGAGCATCCAAAGAAGGTCTATGAATGGTGAAGGGCCTAGAGGGGAAGCCACATAAGGAACAGCAGAGATGACTTAGTTTGTTCAGCCTGGAGAAGAGGAGAGTGAGGGGAGACCTCATCACAGTCTACAACTTCCTCACAAAGGGAACTGGAGTGGCAGGCACTGATCTAATTCTGGTGACCAGTGACAGGACCCGAGGAAATGGCCTAAAATTGTGTTGGGGTGGTTTAGGTTAGATATTAAGAAAAGTTTTTTTACCCTGAGGGTGGTTTGACACTCAAACAGGCTCCCTAGGGAAGCAGTTGCACGACCAAGCCTGACAGAGTTCAAGAAGGGTTTGGACAACACTCTCAGGCTCATGGTGGGATTCCCGGGGCTGTCCTGTGCAGGGCCAGGAGTTGGACTTCGATGATCTTTGTGGGTCCCTTCCAACTCAGGATATTCTGTGACTCAATTCTATGATTTTATGACTTTAAATCTCACTGTAACAGGCCAAGAGACCATGTAAGAGCAAATGAAAAAGAGAAGTCAGAAAAATCCTGCCCAACCTGCCTGTGACAATCTTGGGGGTGTCTAAGTTCTAATGCAGTTTCCTGAGCTCTTCAATTTGTGCTGCAGACTGTACCCAGCCACATCCCTGTGGCTGCTGCTCTGATTACCTGCTCTAATGCTGCATAATGGAAACTCCATGAACCAGGATACAAACTGCAGTCCTGCAATCTTGCCTAAAAAGAGAAGGCTTGTCAACTTGCTGGACTCCCTAGAGGCGCGTTTGAGATCAGGGCACAAAATCCGTATCAGCCTGGCCCATGCTATGATGTTCCCTGTCTAGAAGGTAGGATTGCTGGTCCCCAAGTGCACGGTTTAGTCTTTAGTTTGGCACAGCCAGTTCCAAGCCAGGAATGGGAACCTTTTGGGGAGGCTCATGAGATGTGTCCCCCTGTTAAGTGCCCACCCCTGGTGCCCCTAAAAGCAAATGCACTTCTTCTCAGGCACATGCCTATGGTCCTAGGACAAAAAAAAGGCTACTTTCATGTAAAGATTTTACAAATTTGGTCATTGTGACCCAACTTTATTACTTTTTTTATGGAACTGTGACAAAAGTCTAGGAATCAAACAACATGGGGATCACAGAGGCTATTATGTTTATTGTGCTGAACAGACTGTGATAATCCACTAAAGGAACATTTTCAACAAGCAAGCGATTTGAAGTACAATCATAGACACCAACTCTACATGAAGAAAAAAGCAAAAAGTTAGAAGACACTCAAAAGGAAAAGTACACTGTAGTTAAACATCTTGAAGTGATTTTTTTTTCCTGCAAACATACCTCTCTTGCAGAAATGGCAGACGAGTTACATGTCCAGTCATAGTTAGCAGTGACCAATAACAGCAAAGAACAGTCGTATAAAATTTATCTCCCACAAAAATAAACTATACATATAAAAAAATTTTATGATGTTCTCACTGAGTCAATGGTCACATGCAATTTTTCAGTCTGAAAAAATGAGGTATAGTAGGCCCTAAGAGGTAGTAATGTGTTTTGATTGTACTACAATATATAGAAAATGTAAGATTCAGTTCATCAGAGTGGTAAGTCTCTCGAAGGTTGAAGAGTGACATACATCCAGCAATTATTTCTGTGTCATCCACTGAATGCTGTGGTTTTAGAAAATGCAAAAAACCCCTTAAATCCTAAAAGGGACTTGTTAAGGCTTGTTTCAATGCCCTTTGATGTCAGCAGAATTCCTTTTACTGCCTTCAAGTGACACTGGAATTGGCCTGTTAGAGCTACTGTATAGCTAGGATTTCTCTTTCACTTAATATTAACATGTCTAGTTGTGATACTCTGATCAGCTCTTTGTCAGCAATTTCCACTACTGAACCCTCTCAGTCTTTCGAGGAGGTCCATATTTCTTGACACTGCCTCTTGGAAGAAGCCAGTAAGTAGTTATCTTTAACTGCATTTGGCTCAGTACTAAAGCCATACCAAAGGATGCCTTCCTGAGAAACTACCCCTGGCCCAGTTATTAATACAATGGTACAAAGTACTGACTAGGAAAGAGACAAAGAAGGGAAATAAAACAGAAATAGAGAAAATGAAATTGGAGGGGGGAGAGAGAGAAGGAACAACAAAAGTCAGAGAGGGGAGAATAAAAAACCTCTACATAAGAAGCATTTAAAATAAATCTGGCTGAAACATTACAAAAATCACATATGTCTAAAATACATGAAAATACTTGTCAAGTATTTTCTTACAATCTACTAATTATTTTTTTAAACACGTATTTGTGATTGCATTATGCAAAAGCTGAGCTTGCTGCTTTCCACCTACAAAGCTTCAAGTTTCTTTGAAGGTTTTTTTGTTAGTTTTTTTTTTTAATACGAAAGTAATTTAAAATGTGTTCATTTCCCTCAAGTTATTTTACAAAAATAGTTTTGAATTAGGGATTAGTTGCAGTCCTAACTGTTTCAAACATCTCAAAACTAATGCTGAAAGTAACAAGTTCATTCCATTTAAAGTCTGGAGGTAGGTCTTTGTCAATCAATTAGTCCATTCCTTTAAACAATAAATTTGAGGTACAAACTTGGACAGTAATATTTAAACATTACAGCTAAATTTTTTCTATGTCATGTAGTGTCACTGAAAAAAATTATTCCCCAAACCTATCAGCAATTCAGTACAAAAATATATTCAAGTTAACAGTACATTACACAGAAGTCTAGCGGAGAATAGGATAAGTACATAAAACAAAACAAAACGACAAAAAAAAAAAAACAAAACCCACACAAAGAGAAAAAACCCAAACAAATCAAGTGAAAGAAAAACATATAGTCATGCTGAAACACAAAAAAAGACATTGCTTCCTTAACTGCAAATAATGTTGAAATAGAAAGAAGGGGAGAATGCAGATACTCATTATTATCTACCCAATAAAAATTTCCTGCATTGAATGTGTATAGCAGCATGTATTTATCAGTCTGTTGAGTTATTTGTAAAAATCAGAGGTAGTATTGAATAGTGGGGTAATATTGCATCTGGTGCTAAAAGTGCTGCTTTGAATGAAAAGATGGAGAAATGCCACTGGCACAGAGGTGCTCAGTGAACCATCCTATGTCAAAATACATTGCTTAAGGTAATGAACGAGCTTAGCTGAGGTACAAGGTGTTGGTTCTAACATTGTGACTGATGAGTAATGAGGAGATATTCAGTTCTTTCAAAATACTGGTACAGGGTGAGGAGAATTAGTTAAAACTAAGCAAAAATCTGGACTATTTTTGTTCAGATAAATGCGTGATTAATTTTTAGGTACCATTCTGTATGTTTTAAAACACCTTTATCGATAAAGACTTAGTCATTAATGGCATAAGAGAGTTTGGTGTCAGTCATTTTTTTTTTCCACAGAAAATGCCTCGCTCTACAGAGAGCCAACTCCCTGGCTTCCTATTATCCAGGTGATAAGGGCTGTTCATTTTGTTTACTACTACTTCTGCTGATATGTTTTTATCTATAACTATACAACGTATCTTTGTCTTTCTTCCCTTTTGCAAAATGAAAGTACCATTTTCATGTTATTTCTTTCTTCTGATTACCAGCTGAATGAAGTGAAAGATCAGCTTTCATTTTTTTCCTGAAATAACAGTAAGTCTTAGAAACAAAAATAAAAAATCAAGTACAAGTCTACCAGAAGGTTACAAAAGAAAAAGAGTAGTATCTATCCCTTATCTTTGGTGATCTAAAACAGGGAGTTCGCTAAGTAGGGAGTGGGTTGCTGGAAGTGTCACAAGGTGTAAGTGTTACAACACCCAGCCTTTCCTATTTCAATGCCCATTATAATGATTATGTTAAAAGTTTCTTGTTTATATGTAGTGCAGTGAATGACATAAACCTGATTTGGAGCTCTTCTGGACCCATTCACCCTTACTTAGCAACTCAAACTATTAATAGGAAAAAAGAAAACAGTAATTAAAAATTGCATCGTTAATCTGTGTCCCCTTTGTGTTACAGCAGTTTTTCACTAAACCTGGGACTGTGAAGGGATTACAAAGATGATTAATCAAATCCTTTTTAAGGTTATGTGATTCCCCTCGCCCCCCCCCAACCCTCCCTATTAGGCAAAAGTGGAAAGATCATGGCAATAGAAAGTAAGTGGTCAAGGCAGTGTCTTCTCCCTTCAAAAGACTGCTGATGAGGTAGAAATTGCATGGTGCGGTGTCCTAGTCTTCCTCTGCAGACTCTTGTGAGGACGTTTCTTCAGTCTCTTCCTAGAATACACAAATAGCAATAATATATGATACTAATATGACCAAGCATCTTAGGCTGCTGCTTCACTGTTCTCTTACACAGCTGACAATTACCTCCTGACGTAATAAAATGCTCTTTACAGTTGCAGTGACATCTCAAGAAGCAAACCTGGGGAGGAGGGGAAGGTACCCTGCTCTCTGATCCCACCACTTTGCCTTGCCAGGCTTTTCTTCTACCCCAGGAGATGTCAAGAAAAAGTAATCTGTGCCATGCTCTGTCATAGGTCTCCTATGGCAGCAGACATGGACAGCTAGAAAACAGAAAGCATTTTGAGTAGGTATCCAATGTTAAGCTGTTGCTCTCCTTCTCCTCCTCACTGGCCCTTGTACTGCTCCATGTTTATCTTCAGCAAGCCTGACCAAATGTGATGCTCTTATCCTGATTTTTTTAATGAATGTGTAGTACCTTTCAGGACACGGGTGGTGAACTGGGGGCAATAAACATTTATAATAAAAAGGGCTGTCAGTGAAAAGTTGTTTTTTATCAAACACTGCACATCATTGCCTAAGACAGCACATGAAAAAGATCTAGGAAGAAGAGGAATTTGCCTCCTCAGCCAACTGAGACCTTTGAAGAATGACCGCTTAAAACAGCTTATAACAGTCTTCATACTTTAATAGATTTGATTTTCCACATGGCTTCATTTTGTCTGGGTGGCTAACTGACACAATTTATAACTCTCTTCCTTTCCCAGGCCACTACAGTACACCATTCAGCAAAGCTTGCCTTAAAGCTTGCCTGCCTTATGCAACCAAACTTCCATTCATTAGTGTTTGAAACACCTCAGCTGTGAAGGGCTCCTAAATGCTACCATGTGTGACACTGCTGCAGAGGAGCGGCATCGAGGAAAAACACTGCGCTTTAATCACAGGCCACTGCTCACTGCAATCTTCTTTCAGAAGGTTTTGACCTCCCCCCCCACCTCACTGCAAGAGAAGGTTGAAAAAAAAGCTGTAAACCCAGGGAATAAACATAATTATAAATGAATGGATGACAGCTTAAAAAATATAACCATAGCAGCATCAAGCCATGAGATTTCACACTGGTTTTGTTTAGTCTGCTTTGGGTTATGTAAGAAAAGTGAAAAGAATGAAGGAAATGCTCCCTCCTCTTCCTTCATGCCCCCCTGCTAAAGCTTGGGCTTCAGATATTTAAGCCAGTAGGTTTATACCTCTTGACTAGGAACCAGGCTGTGACCCTGGGGTACCATCTTGAGCACCAGACACAAAGAAAGACGTAGCATGATCAAAGCCATGGACAGGGGAAAGAGCAAAATCAAGTCCCAGCTGACCTCTGACCCTGAATTTTCAATTAACACTTAAATTCCAGAGGACACTGATCTATCACAAGATGAACAATTTCTTCCTCATAACAACTTGTGTCCAGCTGGAACAGGTTATATTTGCAGTGCTGCAACAAAAATGATCCCCAACTCACAAAATGATCAAGTGAATTTTATTCTGTCGCTAGTGCCCTGGGGCTGGGGGGACCTGAGCTCACACCTCATCGAATCCAGTAACTGTTACAACATTTCAGTTAAGAATAAAAATCAGGCACCCACCCCAGGGCTGACTTGGGCTGCATGTGGAGAGACAGTGCAAAATATGTTGGTTTGAGACTTGGCAATTCAGAACTTGGAATGATCGTGGAAAACCCCAGCTTTGCCTCCAAGCCAAGTATTTCAGTTAAAAATTACAACTGTGGGTTCTGTGCTCTTAACATAATACAGGTAGACATGTTTTGATATTTGATGATGATCACACGCTTAATTTCTTACAGCACTGCGGTCAGCCCTGAGCCTCTGATTATTGTTTCCTGGAAGGCAGCAGCACACGTGTGGGTGCAGAGCAGCAGCTCTCTTTGTTTTATGCTTGGTTTGTCAGGAGACTACTGAAACCTGATGAACTCATTTTCCATGAAGGTAGACTTCCGATCACAGTGTAAGAAGGATGGGGGAGAGGCAAAGTATGTGGAAGGACATACTTCAAAGCCAAGCCAGGGTGGCCACAAGAGAGTTCTTTTTAGTTAAAAAGCCATCCACTCTAGAGCTTTTTACTGTGAATCTCACAGTATTTTTTTTTCTTGTAGCCCCTGCTGTAGTGACAAAGGAAATTAATGAGAAGCTCTTTCATACATATGTATGTGTTCATGCAGTGAAGGAAGAGTTACTCTCATCTGCATATGTGCCTGCAAATGTGTATACCTGTAGTACCGCGAAGGATGAGAAACAAAAAATTGAGATAACCCCCCCAAATATTTAAATAATAAACTAATTATTAAAAAATATTTGAGACTGGCAGACTTCAAATTCTTATCAGTCTTGGGAAAGGCTTTTTTCATGAAGAAAAGCTGTCAAAGGCTTCAGATTGTTGTTCACTCCTTGCAAAAGCCTAAGATAGCTCAGTTACAGATGAGTGGTTCTAAACCAAACTATCATGTAAGTCTCTTGTCAAGACAACAGATGGAGACATGATTGCTGCTCTGAAGTGCTTACAATTCAAACAAAGGGATAGTACAAATCCGACATACATGCATGGAGGGAGCCAAAGGAAGAAGTCAGTAGAGGAACTGAAAGAGAAAATACAAATGTATAAGGCAGAAACAGAGAGGGATTTTTTGCACTCGTGAAAAACTGGTTGCAAATACCAGAAGGTTGTGCAGCTGTGATCCTCAATCCACCCTCTACCTCTACAGCATCCATATACACACACACTTCCCAAAAGATAGAGGGGGCCAGGCATTTTGAGAACTGTGCAACCTATGGAAATTGAAAACCGGCTCTGTGCTGAGTCACTTCAGACAGAGATTCAGTAAAGTGCATGGCTTTGCAGTCAGGCACCGGGCACCTCAGGGGAGGGATGCTTTAGCATCAGTAGGCACCCTCCAGGAATTGCACATCATCACAGATCCCCATCAAAGTTGATGGCATAACCGTGTATCATAGGGGGTCCCTGAGTCAAATGTTGAAGGAGGAACTGGGGCAGGAGTTAAACACTTTGTAAGTCCAGAAATGCTTCTGACAACGTTGAAGAGAAGGGAAAAAATTAAGAAAAGCATGGTCATTAGACCAGACATTAGAAATCCAAGTCAGCCAGAGTGTGATAGCCATGCAGAGCATAAATTCAGCAACAACACCACAAGAAGCTTCAGCCAAGAAGCAAAGGTTTCAGGTTGCATGGCAGCCTTAATTCAGCTTGTTCTCACTTTTTAGTTGCATTCACTGTAGTTGTGGAGGTAGAACAGTGACGTGTTAATTGAACGTAAATGTTCATCGACCCAGTTTTGCCTTGAAGGGCTACTCCCCTGGTTTTTTGTTTTGTGTTGCAGCAAACCAGCAAGAGGCTGGGTTAACAGACTGCAAAGAGAAACCTGAGAAAGCTACAAACCATGTCGAATCCAGCTAACAGGGAAGCCATAGCCATGAAGAGCTCAGGGTGAATAGGACAAACACCTGTAGGGCATAGCTCAAGCTTTACTTTTGCTTCTAAGACAATAACCCGGGTGACTTCCTGTGCATCCGTGTGTACATCCCCACACATGTATCCTCAGGGGCTGACTGACACAGAGACCTGCTGCAGAAGCAGTTTTACTTGGCACATACTGTCCTTGGTCATCCAAGGGTGCCATGCATGAGTATCTTTATCCTGAGTTGCTACAGGTCATAGCATGATACTGTACGACAAACTGCAAGCCAGCACGAGCTGTTTCCACCCTTAACTGCTGTAACTACTCTGTCAGGAAGAGAGTGATAGGGAGCTGGTGTTTCTCCCAAAACAGAGCTGCAAGGCAGCTTTCTCCAAAGCTCCAATGTGCACAGATGTTTAACAGGTCTTTTCTTGAGTGGTATCACTGGCAAGGGGCTGGCAGATGTGGACACTAGCCTGGACCCTCAACTCTTATATATGTTGGGCTCCAGCAGGAGGGAAAGGACATATGTTTTGCAATGACTCACAGAAGGTATCTGCCCTCAGAAGGGCTTCTCTGCGGGGGACTGGTACCACTGTTGTTAGCCCTGATTTAACAGTGCTGAAGGTAACAAAAAGAACCAGGAGGCAGGACAGCAGGCTTCAGTTGGAAGTGCCTATTTGGGCTTGCCCAGCACACAATTTTAAAATATGACAACCTGGGTGGGATCTGGTTGGCTGAAGATAGGAGCCTGAGGCTGTTTTAGATGCCCTGGATATCTCATCTGGTAACTAGCAGATAGGCCAGAAAGGTGCTGGTCTCCTGTGTCATGCCCACCTGCTCTGTATGGCTGCCTGTGATCCCTACGGACACCCAATGGGCACAGAACAACTGTGTTAAGATCTGTGGATCCATGAACCCTCTTCAGAGCTATAAAGCTGCATCTCTGCTTTTTAAGTTTCTCCACTGTGGAAAAACAAACTGGTGTATACTGCAGAAATATGTAAAGTGATAAGCACTAGCACATGCACTTCACAGGTTCCTGGGGTGCACTGGGAAGAGTGTGGTCAGCAGGTTGAGGGAGGTGATCCTCCTCCTCTACTTGGTCCTAGTGAAGCCACATCTGGAGTGCTGTGTTCTGGAGTCCAGTTCTGGGCTCCTCAGCATAAGAAAGAAAAGGAATTACTGGAGAGGGTCCAGCAGAGGGGAACAAAAATAATTAAGGAACTGGAGCATCTCTATTATGAGAAGAGACTGAGGGAACTGGTCCTGTTTATTCCACAGAGCAGAAGACTGAGACGGCATCTCATTATTGCATATAAATATCTCAAAGGCAGGCATCGAGAAGATGGTGCCAGGGCCCCTTTTGGTAGTGCCCAGCAACAGGACTAGGAGCACTCGCCAAAACTAAAACACAACAAGTTTCACCTCAACATAAGGAAGAACTTTACTGTGAGAGTGGGGGAGCAGTAGAACAGGCTGTCCAGGGAGGTTGTGGAGTGTCCCTCTCTGGAGACATTCAAAACCCACATGCCTTGCACTCCTATGTAACCTGCTCTAGGTGACCCTGCCTTGGCAGGGGGTTGGACTAGATGATTTCCAGAGGTCCCTTCCAACCCTAACAATTCTGTGATCCTGTGATTCATTCCTTAGGTTCAGAAGTGGCACCATCTAGAATGAAGCTGTGCCACAAATGACTGTATTTAAACTTCAGCATCTTTTCAGGTCAAAATCACTGCCTGACCCCAAGATCTCCATTTGGTCATCCACATTTGGTTGCTGCAGCTATTCTTCTGGAAGTACAAGCAGCCAGTAGCATCCTAGTGACCTCAAGAACAGATATGCTTAGTTTGGTCTTTGTATGTCCTCTGCATTCCTTTTTTTGCTGGACTCCCACAAAGTGGTTATAACAAAACCTGATGAAGAGACAACTATTGGTGTTTGAGAGAAGCATTCCTCAACCTGCAGAAGGGTAACTGCTATTTTTGTAAAAATGTCTGTTTCGCTCTAATACACTGGGGCAAAGCTTTAAGAATAATTGTCTTTGCCCCATGAAACTCACTGGCGATTCAGCTCGCAAGTCAGTATTTTCACCTTTTGCTCATGAATTTCTGAACTGCAGATTTAAAAAACTAGAACCCATTTTGTGAAATGAGCTTCAGGATCACATTAATGCTGCATATGGAGCCTCTGGATTCGTCAGAGCCTTTGTTTTATAATGAAGTATTAGCTATTGGCACAGATTTTGCTCGCTGCCTGCTAAGCTCAGGAGGGTAAGCTTGAACAGATATGTCAAAAAGAACTGCTGACAAGAGCAACTTGCAAACTGTGGACCATTGTCTGCTGTTAACTGCTTTGAAATCCGCTGGCATGCAAGCTAGTATTTTCAGAGAAGACCCTGAAATATAGGGATAGGAACAGATGTCTTCTATAGCAAACGTAAGGGCCCAGACTCTGCCCAGCTGAGACACAGTGCCATCCTCACTGCTCCACAGCCAATGCACTGAACTGCTGTAGAAATTCTTACAGCACTAACACTCAGAGTAGTCTGTTTCCTTTGCGTGAAGCTTAGGATAGGACCTGCTGCTTCGAGCTACTGTGCTCTCTGCAAAACACAATAGCGAGCTCAGTGACAGTATCACTCAGCAGTAAGGCAAAGTTGAATTCCAGAAGCTGGATTCAGAGCTCAAATTGTTGCAGATATACTTCACATATCACAACGTAAGGATTTATTAAGGCAGAAGAGATCACCACGACCATATATAGAAAAAGCCACACAACTCTTCTTACTTCTGGATCAAAACATGATTTTCAGGAAATGTCAATACAGAAAATCTGTATTCAAACACATATGACTAAATCAGCCCACAAGCAAGCAATTTCTGTGCACTGCAAGTGCTAGCATGGTAGAAGAAGCACAAATTCTTTAGCTTGGTGGGTAACAAAACAGTTAAAAACTCTGCCTACAGAGCAGTTCTGAGATGCCCTGCCCTCTCTCAGCACTGTTTCTGTGACTAAGGCATGGGAAAACCCATGATGAGCAGGCAGGTCTCCCAAGGAAGTAAAACTTTCAGTACTTAAATGACATTGAATACAAACAGGGAGACAAAGAGAGAGATGACAGATGATGGGGCAGTTTTGGGTTGAGGTTTAGGGACTGCAAACCAACATTTTCACTTTAAATGTTTAAGTTCCTATGGACCTAGAGTTTAATGACCCACTTTGTCATGGATTTGACCATAGCATGAGTTCAGTATGTAGATACCAGCAAGCAGCTGCTGCTTGACTTTACTGATGCCCACGTGCTTGTTGGTGGGTATGTTTAGAGCTGCCTAATGCTTTTGGGAGCAGTCTATGGGATAGCAAGTGTCTTTAAGGTCATTTTGACTTAGCAATGTCCTCAAAGTTTTCACACTCAGGAAGGAAATGCACAACAGGCAGCAAAAATAAGAGTATACATGAATGCAATAGCATTGGTTTGGAAATTCCCATGTACATTTGTTTTAAAATCCCCATGTTCTCTGATTTGAAGTAGATATTTCAAGATGGGTTTTCTCTCTTCTAGGAAGAAGCCTCCCCACTAAACTGTTGTGTATAGAGGATGCATTTTCTTCTGTTGAAGACACTCTATTTTTATATAAATAATCAAATATTTTGTCAAAGACAGAAAGGGAGTAGAGGGAATATAGCAAAAAACTGAAGCTGTCCTGCAGGTGATCAGCATGTGGTTTTTGAGTTGCATAGTCAGTAAGCAAATTAAGTGTGTCCTCTCCTTTTACTGCTGGAATAGCACTGCTTGACTAACAAAAAGGCTGCTCATGGGGATTACTGGATAATCCATACCCCCAGCTGTTGGAGGAAATGAAGTAGCTGAGGCAGACAGACTGAAGTTGCTGGGGCTGTGCTGCGACTCAGCTGGTAGAGGTCAGAGAGAGTTACCATCCTTGCACATTTAGAAACCAGTCTTACAGATCCCCTTCCTCTTCTGGAGGAAGTGTCTCACCAGGCTTGGCCAAGTTTTGGTCCTTAAGCGACAGGTTCAGGTAACTGGAGGGGACGAAGACATTGCTCAGGAGGATTCCCACAGGACAGGACAAGACAGGACAGGACAGGACAGAACACTCCTCTTTAAGGTAGAACAGTTTATTTTAAATATAGATTCAAGTATCTTCTTCCTGTTAGATTAAGGGGAAATCAAAAACATTTCTCTATCTCTTAGCTTCTCTCCCACTAGGAGTACTGTTTGATATAATGGAGTGATAATGAGACTCTCTGGTTACCTTGATAGAAAGGGCTTATCTGACACAGATTTTTAAATCCAGGAGGGCTTACACTGAGAACTTCCAGAAACAGGAATTAGGCTGACTGACATTTAGATATCCTAAAATTTACCTGCCTTGGGTTCTGCCTCTCAGCTTCTCTTATAGATGGGCTTGAATGAAACTCAGCTTCATGTGTCCAAATTTGCAATGGATTTTAGAGCAGCCCTGAAGCTAACTCAGCAAAGAGGTTTCTGCAGGGCAGCAGGTCGCTCAGCACCAAAGCCTGTGCAGCTGAAGCCTTTTGAAATTGAGACTCAGCTGTCTAAATTACGTCAGGCCAGATTTCTTAAACGCGTTTTGGCATCTGAGTAGAGCAAGTGCCTTTTTGACCTAAGCAGGTCAAAACACTTTGAAAAAAATCTGTTCCCCATGTGATTAAATGGAGACTGAAAATCTCCAGCAAAATCTCAGTACCGCTCAGAAGTATTTTGCAGGAAACACCATTTAAAGTCTGCAAAGCATAGGCCTAAAGTGAAAATGGTACTTGAGGCAATTGCAGGTGCTATGCTAACACTGACAGAGATGTATTTTGTCTTGGAGAGCTTCAACCCTACAAGATATAAACAGTTCTGGTGGGAAGGAAATAAAATATTAAGAAAAAGAAGGCAGCGGTGCTGTTAGAAACATATACAACCGAGCTGGACTAACCCCAGTTTTGAGAAGCTGCTCTTACAAACCTCTTGTGGAGGCTGTAAACTGGAGTGGTAAACTGCTCTGCATTCACAGCCAAAATCCAGATTGAAGCATAAGGCAAGCAGAGGCTCTAATAATAGTCTCTAACCACTAATATGCATGTCCATAATTAGATGAAAGAGCAAAAGAAGACTAATGCCAACCTTTAAAAACTCTTAGACTTGTCTAGTTCACTGAATACTGTGGGTGACTGTGTTAGCTTTACTTTCTTGTGGCACTGGAGATGGAAAAGCCCAAAAGGATACTGGAACCCATATAGCTAAACCTGAGGGAGTCTGCCTTCCCCCTGAGCCCTTGAGGTACTCAAAACAGCACCAGTTTCTGTACATATTTTATGCTGAATGACAGAGGAAAGACTACAGCAAAGGTCTCCCAGAATGGAGTACGGAAACACTAGTAGAGGCTTTGAAGTTGAGGTCAAACCCACATCGTTTAGCTTCTTCCCTCCCCTCCCCTCCCCATCTTAATTTAGAACATGAAAAGAAAAATAAAGTAAGGCCTGTTCGATTTTGATTCTGCTTTTCTTTTCCTCCTAAAATCGACCACTTGTTACAGACAGGAAGCAACTGCCAAGAGTTATTCACCCTCAGTCCTTTATCACTTAAAAAGGCATTGCGGCTCTGCCCATGGAGCCACTGGCAATAGCAGTTTGGGAGCAGCTATCTATCTGCAATGATAAATAATAAAATAAAGCGTCTTCCCTTTTGAATCCCAGCTGAGAGATTTTGTCAAGTGATCAAACTTGTCTGAACCTTGGAGCAGCAGCTTTGAAGTAATAAGAAAGAGATTGAAAACTTGCAGCGAAGAGCCGCGCACACCTCATTAGGGTCCAGCCACGCGGGAAGGCCGAGCAGCCGCCGGGTCCAGCCCCAAGTACCCACTGGAAAGGGACTGCGGGAAGGGCAGATAAAAGCACCTTTCACGGTGGAAGCGCAACGGTGGCATTTTTACGAGCACCAGCCGCGACGCTGAGCGGCCCACGCCATGCTGCCACCCGCCAGGGCAGCCCTCAGCTGGGCAGGGCGTGGGGCTCTGCTGCTGCTACCATCCTTCCTCTTCCCCTCCCCTGGCTTTTCCTTTCTTTTTTTGTTTCGGAAGGAGAGATTTTAATGTACAGGGCTCTACCTTGCCAGGGCCATTCTCAGAAAAGCCCTCCAAAATGAGAAACATATTTCTGAAAGATAGCAAGCCAGGCTCTCTGAGCTGAATCAGTACAGTTCACATGAGACTTTCTGGTATCATTCATTAAATGATTTTTTTCCTTAAAAAAAGTGCAAACCAAAACAAAAACAACAAACCTTAACAGACTTGTTAAATGCATTTAAAAATATCTGAAGAGTTTGATCATGGATCTTGCCACACAGACACTGGCAAGGTTGTGTGCTTCCAGCAATGCAGAGTATTTAGCTTTGAGAGCTGAAGTTCTGGGTTTAATTTTCAGTTTCAGACTAAACAGCAGGTCTGCCGCTAAAGGCAGGCGACAGCTCCTGAGCACAATGGGGCAATGGAAATGCTTCTCTTGCAAACTTTACTGATTGTGTAACCATGGAGCACCTCTTTGCGCAGACGAAAGTGCAGAATCAGAGAGGTTTGTGTTGGTTTTAATAAACTCCCCCACCCCTTATCTTTTTTTACTGTAAGGAATTCAGCTGTTATTTTATTATGTAATGCTGCAGGCTAAAAATATATCCCTAATTTAAGCCACCTTGCCAATAAATCTAAAATATCAGGTAATCCAAAAAGGGTAGCTACAGTTTAATGACATACTCTTCTTGTCATCTTAATATCTTCAACTCCTAAAGCATTTAGAGTGATGCATTTAAAGGTTTTTTTCAACTTCTAGAATATCTCCATACAATCTGGTGGAAAGGGTGAGAAAGTTTGGTCCCTCAGCACAGAGCAACAACCAAACTTTTTGAGCTCGATCTATAATGTCCTGCTACCATGGGACAAAGCTTTTTCTTTCTCTAGGCAAGACAGTCTGATTCAAAGTGAGTGAAGCTGTCCAACTTAATAGATAGTAATTATTTCCTTTTGATTACAGAACCTTTTATGGGAATTTCTTTTCAGTTGATCACATCTATATTCTATAATCAAATCAGAGAAGGTATCCTGGTGAAAACGTGCATTCAAAACGTGTTTTCTTTTAGGACCGAGACAGATTTACCGCAATTTATACCTCAATGCTAATCTATTCTCCTCTTTCTAAACATAAAAAATACTAATATAAATTACAGTTAATGCCTCACTATATAGCAGAGCTCTCAGGAGACTATTAAAGCAATGTGTGAGCCCCCTAACTCACTTTAACTGTGTCTTTGCTGTTCTGATTTCAATTTCCAGAATTTGCCTCAAAAATAAGCATGAGAATCAGGGAAGGGGAAGGCGTGGAAGCCATTCACTGCCCTGAATCTGATATCTCCCCGGTCCTAGAGCTCACATGTTCCTTCCTTCCTTCCAGATTCAAGTCTGGTTTCAATGGAGCTCTCAATTTTCTTCCCACTAATCCTGCCGTGAGATCAACCATTGGTAACTCTGTGAGAAATTAAATACCAGGATGTGGGAAATCTGAGATCTGAATTCAGGCAGAATGTGCGTGATTCTTTTTTTTTATTTCTCTCCTTCTCTTTTCCCATGGTTGTTTTGTATCAAATAACTCTTCAAATCTGAGACCAGAGATCAGCCCTGAACAATGTGACTACACTGACAAAACAGAGGCACAGCAAGATGTACACTGGCAATATTATATCCTTTTCTAATATATGCAACAGTCATTTCTAAAGTGAGATTTCAGTCAACATTTTCTGAAAACATTCTGGAACTTCCAGAAATGCCTTACGGTGAGATCAGTAGCAGAACTTCATCATGGTGATGCTCACCATCTGCTGGAGCAGACTTCATAAAGAATTTAACATTTCTTGCATCGGGATCCCAGTGAAAAAAGATCCATCATATATGGATCATCGCTATGACAGTGTGCGTGCTACAGTGCCCGACAGTCAGACAGTGGTTTTGAATAGCTTTTCTCCTTCCTCAGTGAGGGAAAAAGCACATTTATTTATTTAGGTCCTATAATGGTGAACTCAAAATGCTTACAAACTGCTCAAAGGTTTAGATCCTTCATGAACTGCTCACGTCTGAAAACCACCTGTGTATTCCTGTAGCCTTCAGTGTGAAATACCTAGGACCATAATTCTCACTGCAAGTCTCCTACGAGGCTGTGATACTCCTACACTCCTTATTCTGTCTATAAACACAGCAGTCCCATGACTGCAATATCCAATGAGCAATCAATGACCTGAACTGTCCCTCAAACTGCAGCCAGCCTATGCTTGCCATCTGTGTTGCTTCACTCCATCACAGCACTAAGGAACAGCACAGTGAGAGCACCAACAGAAGCAACATGGGATAGAAGCTCCACCAGGAAAAAAGGTTTTAAAGTGTCTATCATGATTTTGTTTCACACTGACTATAAATAGTTCACCTGAGTGGTCCTCTCTAGACTGCAACAGAGGAGGCATGCTCACAGCTTCAGCCTGTCCACCCTAGCCTTAATGTTTGGCACAGCTGTCACAAGCTGACAGGCTGACCGAGGAGGCCAGATGTCACCCCAGGGTAGCATGACAGCACTGATTTCAAGAAACTAAATTAGTCAAATTCCACAAACGCCCCACAGACAACTGACAGAGTAGCTGTGAAATGCTTCTTTTTCTTCTATTCCAAGACTGTTATTCTGGACAAGCAGACCTCAAAAAATTCCCCAGATGCCAGGGAAACCCCAAAATAAAATAAGATATTGGCTTCTTATTACTTCCTTCCAAAACATGTTTAAATATGTATATCAGTTAATAAGGGCTGAGTATACTACTCTTTTCCGTAGCCAAACTTTAGCAGTGCTGGGATGCAAATACTGTAACTGCCTTAGCAAATTATTTAACAGACAAACCCAAATTTTCATTGGTCTTAACTTTGATTTTCTTTGTGTTTATCTTATTACATATACACCACAGCACACCTCATTTTTAACATACAATTTGCAACAGAATTTATATGGCCCTGAACTGGAATGGCAAAGATGGAACAATTTCCAAGAGCGGTTATATAGGAGGTTTGTTTCCCGTGTTTTTCGGTGCAGCAAATGAGCACGGATACAGTCCTAGAGTATCTGTTAATAATATTTTAAGTCAGGAAATATTTAAGTCAGCATCTTTCAGTGACTTCAGCTGGATGAGGAGAAGCAACAACAATGCTGACTGTTAAAAATGCAGAGCCTTTATGAGAAGCTCAGGAACCAAGCTCTCAGCAAAGACCACTTTCTTCTGCGCAGCCTTCTCACACACCTCATCTTTACTAATTAGCATTTTGATTATTTTTGTTTCTGTAAGTCCACAGGCTGATCATTCTGGTAGTTTCAACTTTCTGTATATCACTTTGTAAATACCTTAAAAGAATTCAGATTTTCAGAGGATAGCCAAGTGCTGCTGAGAATCTTGTATGTCTGTGAAGCAAGATACCCAAGTGTTAGCAGCACTGACTCTTGCTACTCTTGAAATCTCTGCCAAAATATGTAGTATGTGTATGTAAAAGTAGCACTGTTTCATTTACACTTGACTGACACTCTTTTAAACACTGCCCAGCCATGTTCCTCAATGGTGCTTCCCCAGTACACACCACAACCCCTTCTCTTCTGGCTATTATTAGTGAGACTTCAGTTCATGTCAAATCAGAGCCAAGTTCTGAACTGAATGGAGTACTTGCATAAACACGTTGCATGGCCATAGCCATGGGGTCAAACAAAAAGCCACCCTGTCCATACACATCACCTTCCCATCTCAGGCTCCTTCCACAAGCAAGGAGGGGGGAGGGAAGAGGTGGGGAGAGGGTGAAGAGGAGCCTTGCTGGATCAGGAAAGTGTTTTACCTTGCCCCTTCATTCTCCAGCCTTCTACCACCAAATTTTTATAAAGGTGATTTTTATAAAATTGACTTTTTGGTAATGATCCTGTGGCTACAGTGTTCATTGCGTGACACTGTACTCGGTGGCAAAGTCTTTGTCATCCCAGAACTGAGAGGTTACTGTGTACCTACCCACTATCAGTAAACTATTAAAATCAAAAAAAACTTGCCTTTTAGAGCAGCAACCTACGTCTTCAGATCACTGCATGTATTTCTAATTTTTGACTCTTTAAAAGTGACTGAATATATTCCTGTTTTTTAAGGGTATTATTTCCTTTTTCTTCCTTTTCTTCTGGTCATATAATATCGCAATTTTAAAAATTTATTTACAGCCAAAGTTCTGGACGCAGCCATCTCTAAAATGTTACTCTATCATAGATACGTAATAAATGACAATCATAAATACAGCCTTGGGTGCATGAGTCTTACACTGATTTGTATATTTAGGTGTAGCCTCATTGAATTACATTATTCAGAGTCTATTCAGAAGTTATGTCATATAAATAAGAAAATATTTGCTGTCAGAAATATGTGATCTCCCTTTCTAGACCTCATTCTTCAGCCCAGGTTAGTGCTTCATCTGTTCATAAAACTCATAATTGCATCTTCTATAATCTTCTATATTTTCCCCCGGATTCTTTTTTGGTTTATTCCAAAAACCTGGTCTTTTTTTTTTTTTTAAGACATCAGACAAATCATTCAGTCTCTTGCTGTCACAATAAACTGATTATAAAAAAGGAAGACTGAATATGTCTTCCTTTCAAAGCCAGATCATGCAGTTGCCACCATTTTGCCTTGAAAAGAGAAAGAAGGCAAGGACATAAAGCCCAGTACCCTCCATGAGATTCCATTTACTGCATCCATGAAGTAACCAAGAGACTTTCCTGATTTCCCATGCTCCACAATATACACTTGCTCAGCCTGTGTTCACATGGTACCAGGAACCTCCAGTACATATAAGATGGCCCCTACTGCTACCTTGGGGAAAACATTCAAAATTTGCTGTAAAGAAAAAAAAAAGAGCAATAATAAAAGAATGGTAACTTTCAGAGGATGTTCTGGAATGGCCTATATAACACATATGCACTTATCTTATGCTAAAGTACAAAATTCCATGTACTATTGGAAAAGAAAGTTTTACCCCTCTGGGATCTGAATTCTGGGAGTTCCCCTTGAAACTTTCTGACTCTCCATATCAGTAGATACAAAAAAAAGTCCGGGACATACAGAGTCCACACAACACAGCTTGCTGGGAGCAGCAGGAAGAGCAATGAAACCCCAGGGCACTAGGACAATTTCCAGGGCAGAAGTTTTTCAGTATTTCTGCAGTCAAGGCTCAGTGGAGCAAGGCTGCAGTATTCTTGGCTTGGCAGGACACAGTGGCACTCACTCTCTTAAATGTGTACGTGCACCTTACTTGGGTGCAAGGAATTTACCACCCTGTCAGTGATACTGGAAGCTTCTTTTCAACCTGTGAAAGAGGGCCTCTGGGGTATTTCTACCACATATCTGCCTGAGATTTCCCGGAAGGGAAAAGGCTAAATTCACATGTACTGGCTAGCATGTAACAGAATGCCTGAAGCTTGTCCAAGTGCAGATTTATTGCACAGCAAAGAAAGCATTTGAATCTTGAGCCTACTGGCCAGGGTATCTCAGCATGCTGGACCTGCCACACAACCATCATGGGTCCCAGGCTTAGCTCTGCTCACAGTCTTTGACTTTTGGGCTGCATATGAATGTGTGAATCACAGATGTAGTTCCTGGGCTGCAGAGTCTGTCTGATGCTTTCAGCATTTACTGTGTCCTACATTGAGTAGACATATGTGATGGGTGCAATTTGAGGTGTATATGTATTATGACTAATTAACATGCATAACTTTATTGATACTAAGATTGAGAAATGAGTAACAGGAAAAAATACTGCAAATCTGAATCTTCTTTCCTATACAAAGTAACACTTTTAGATGTTTATTCTTGTTGGGATTTGATTTTTTTTGGATGTTGTTTTGAAAGCATCTACTACATTTTGCATTAGGCAGAAAAGTAGACTTTATGTGTTCTTTTGGCGTACACATTTTTTTGTGCACACTTTTCTATGTATATTTTATGTGTACTTTTCTGACTGATACAATCTTTTTTCTGATCTATACACTGTCCTTCTGACCTGGTATGCTGTCTTACAGACTCAGAAATGAAGGATTTGTGAAGATCTGAGATTTTAATAGATCTCCGAAAGAGATTACAAGATTTTCAAAGGGCTGTTCTATGCGCACAGTATTTCTTCTCTCCAGAAATGATAAAAATAAAACGTATCTTGTTTCCAGAAACCTTTGATAGCTTCAATTATGTTTCATAAAAATATCTATTTCCTTTGTATTAGTTAAGAGTGCAACTCCCCCATATGGCTGAGTCTACAGCTGCTACAAATTGCTTAAAAATAAGGAAACGGAGAAATTTCTACTTGGACTGTTTATTTTCACACCTTGGTAAGAATATTACTACATCATGATTGTAAAATCTGGCTCTATGTTCTTTGGGGACAGGGCAGATTTCAAAGAGTCTTGTTTTGAGGTTTAGGCAAATATTTATGTGAAAGTGCTAAATTTACCAATGTCACGCAGTTAGGCTGGCTATTTTTTCTTCATTTACCCAAGTAAGTGTTAGAGTATGCATCAGTAATCACCACAAAGATGTTTATAGACCACAGTATTCAAAGGTTTTTGGGAGCCCCTGATGGTCTAGTGGTTAAGACACGGCGCTGTCACCGCCGAGACCCAGGTTCGATTCCTGGTCAGGGCCACTCCCCGGGCA
>JAYRBT010000042.1:33358579-33431326 GCA_036023395.1 Myiotriccus ornatus | reverse complement strand
CTAAAAAATCCAATGCGCAGGCTGGAAGGTGTAAAGACCTTCCCCGGTTCTTCGTTCGCGAAGACTGGCCATTATTCAAAGGTTTATATTAATGATATGGGTATGTAGATTTTCAGTGGATTTTACCGGTGCTATTTACTGCCTGTGCGTGGGTAAATTCTGAAAGCTCTGAGAATGTTTAAAAGATATTGCAAAACTTTATACAGATATCTGTATCGCCCCAAACTGGACAGCAGATATCCATAAAGAGATTTAGAGCATGGCAGAGCCGTGCATGATGCTTAAAATCTGAGAAATGGTTATAGGAACAGAGCTGTTATTCATACAATTAGAATTTTATCTGGTCCTACTGCTTCTGTATTTTAAAAAATTACACAAGCCCAAGAGACACAGATGCTAGCAGCAATAACAAGAGTAACAGTGATGTACACTAACGCTCATAGAAATCTTCGAGAATACACCTAAAATTCAAAGCACATGAGAGCACTCAGGATGAAGCCTGACCAGGAATTTCTGCCACTTTTACCAAGGGAGGCTCACCATCACCCAGCAGTTCTTGACTGTAACCTTTTACAGTCCCAAATGATGAAGACAGGATACATTCCTAACTTAATCCAGACTGCCACATGCTAAAGCCATCTGGGAGGATATTTTGAAGGAAACAGATGGAAAAGGAAGAGATTCCTCTGAATGTAGTATAAGATTTACATTATCCTCCATGAACTTCCATGTAGTCCCCATGTTTACACAATTTATCACTATTTCCTCAGACAGCTCAGATTAGGAAGCCTGCATGAGCTCATGTTCTTGTTGTTAATTCTCAGTCTGAATCTCCCTACTTTAAAGTGAAATTCAGTAGTATAAAAAGAAATCAGAGAAAGGCAACAAGACTTGAGTGAAACCCAGCACGGTGAAGTTCCTGATCATCTCAGGAATTACACTGTTTTACCCCTCCTTCTTTGAGCCTCAGGAAGACACTGTCATGGGCATTTGCTCACCATGATAATTTTTGTTCGCTGCCATACACTTACACTAGCAAAGCTGCAATGCTGTGCTACCATAAGCATGGGAGCAGGGTCTATTGAAACCAGGAAGGGTTAAAGACAAGTCAATGATTTCACTGAACATCCTTCAGGGCAAGGATTAAAAAAATGTTCTCTGCATAAAGACATGACATACAAATAATTTAAGGAGTGTTATATCACTACTCAGTTGTGACAACTGGAGAGTTGTAAACAGCCTTCTCTCTCTTTTCATGTACTCTTCTGTGCCGCCTTGCTTTCTGCACAAAGACTTTCATTACTAATGGGAATGTCAAAGGACTTTCTTTTCTCTTTCTCTCTTTCTGTCTCTGACCACAGAGATGCTGCCAAGGCACCGCTGCAGCAGCAGTGGCATCCAGCTGGTTGAAACACTCTACAGCATCCCCACCAGAATCACTGCATCAGCAGAGGGACAGGAAAATTCACACAGGGAATGCTGGTGCTTTGGTTCAAGTGCCTACATCACTTTGCCACCAATTAAATCTGTCATTACTTCGTTGTCCTACCAAATGACAGAGTCCAGATCTCCTCTTCGTCCTCCTATACCCCAGCCCAGGCTCAGTCCCTGGCATTTCTTACTGTCTTGCACTCAGGCTTGCATGATTATTGTTCAAACAAAACACTTCAAGGAGTAAGTGCCCAGGCATCTTGTAGACCTGGTGGCACCACACATGCCATCAGCAGCAATGGTTTCTGCCATTCTAGGCTTTAGGTAGAACCACCAGCTCTAGATCCCGTCTTCCTGCTGACCCCCCTGATACGTACTAGAAGAAAAGGCAGCACAAACAGCCTCCCGGGAGTCTTTGCCTCCTGGATTTGGCCTCCTCTGCACAGCAGGGTTTAAGCCTACAAGTCTCTCAGGTGCCACAGAGGAGATAGCTGGCTTTGTGCACTGGCAGATTTACTAGCATGCCGTAATAGGAACAGCCTGATTACAACCATTAACATTTGAAGGATATAAGCGAGGCCAGGGAGGAGAAATATCTTTTATTAGAACAACTTGTTGTGTTTTGAATTGTGTGGTATAGTCAGAAGGTCCCTCGGGATTTACACTGTGTTTCTCGCATAAGCTGGCCTAATAAAAGACATTACTTCTCCTTGCAAAACTGACCTGACTTGAAAGTACTACTGCATTCACTCTGTATGTCATGTCCACCATTCAGGGACACTAACCCGTACATGGATTCACACTGCTGCAACTGTCTTGATTTCTTTTGTAGAAATCTGATTCCTGTACATGCTTTGGAGAATTACATCATTTTACCCCTTCAACTTATGGTTAGGATGTTTTCTGTTTCTTATGTAACAGATCCTAATTCAGATTACAGTGGATATTACGACAATGTATACTGTACCATAATGTATTAAAACCATAAGGTGGAAAAGTGAAAGTATTATTCCCTTCTGAAAGCAGACCTCTTTCCAGAAAAGCTATGGACCCTTTATGCTCCTGACTCACCAATCATCCATCTACATGGAGGTACAGCAGCACAGCCCATGGACTCTGGAGACCCAGGGATGGGTTTGCTCTCATGCCCAGAGGCTTTTCTGCTGGTACACATATAATGGAATGCTAGAGTTGGGTTCTTGGGGTTTTTAACACAGGGCAGGCTGGGACAAGAAAACGAAGGTGATTGTAACTGCAGGGTTTGACTGGTTTCACCTTGTGGCTTGCATTTGTCCAGAGTGTTAAAGAAGAACAACAACATCCAATAAAAAAATTCAAATGTGTTAGTCTTTATGATGGATCCATTACAAAGTTCAGCCTATTTTATTTTGTGGATTTAGGGAATCTTTAGACCCATGGGGAGACTGGTTTTATGCATATGCCCCTCCTTGCTGTAATGCAGTGCCCAGTTATCCATGTTCAGGATACACAGAGGTATCTATCACATGCTGGACTCACACCATGGAGGTGTGCACATATGTCTGCATTATCATTGCAAGGTGAGACATGCAGAAAGAGGACAATTCTGAGCAAGCACCATCCACTGTTTCCTCTTCTCTTTCCCAAGGGCCACCATGTGAATTGCTCTGATGGTTGTGCCTAGCAAGCCAACAGCTTTCCCCCAGCTTACACGATTGATGTATTTCCCTTCTTTCTCTACAGTAAAGGAGACCAGCTGAAATACTAAAAAGCTCTTTCACTTAGTCTAAAGAATTCAAATTAGCTTTTCTTACCTGACCAGGCTTCTTTTGAACCACTTGTTGAGGCTGAAAAGTAAAACAAAAGCACAGTGAGAAACAAAATTCTCTGAGAGAATTTAACTGTGATTTCACAAATGCTAGGAAAAATGTTTTCAGCAACAGAAATAAAACACAGGCAAAGCCCACATTCAGAAGTGGAGAGTTGAACATACCCAGCTCTCACACCCAGCCTCTCCTACACCTATCTTGCTCTGAAGTAGTTCAGATTACTGTGGAAAAGTAATGTTAAGTATGTTAAGTTTGTATCATTAAAACCAAAGTGAAGTCTAATTTAGCGTGTTACATCTTTCAGTTCTTCTACAGTACTGCTAGATTTCCTTTGCTACATTAACTTACCAGACCATGAGAGTGGCCTGATTTTATAACTGTGTTTTGTTGTCTACACTGATGCTGTTCTCTCTCTTATGACACTCTCAGCAAATGAGTGGAGTGTCCTGCTGTGTGGAAGCCCTTCCTCTTGGCCATGAGCACAGCTGGGGCACAGCCATCCCTGCCAAAACCAGGGGGCTGGGGTGGGCAGTGGTTCCAGCCCTTGGAAGCTCTGGTTTGAGACCTTCAGCTGCATGAAGGTGATGCTCATGTACTGGCCCTCGTGAGCCTACTGATGTGATTTTAGGGATGCTCATCCTCAGGCAGGTTGGGTGTGTCCACCTGCCTATACAGGACCTGGTGCCCCAGTGGCTCCACAGCAAGTCTCCCTCCTGGCTGCTCCCACCCAGGACTGGGAAACGTGGTCCTCCCACGAGTCAGGAGACCCACCAGGTGCCAGTGCACTTCATCCCCACCTGGGGGAGGAGGAGTACCAATTAAGGAACAAAGACAGACACGCTTAAAATCCACCACCACTGCCCCCATGATGTGATGATGCTCGTGGGTGCTAGGAGCAGCACGGAACAATAAGACCACAGATGAAGGACGAAATCCTGACACAGAAAGAACAAAAGAGCTTTTCTTACTTCAGAGGGGCAAAGCTCCTGCCTACCCCCCTTCCCTGCGCTGTTTTCAAAGTCTATGAATCACACCCAGTGATTTTCTTCCTGTCCTTCCTTCTTGCTTTATCCCAATTCTAGCCATGATTTTAGTGCCCGGCTTGGGCAGAAGCCAATATGCTGTCCCTCTGCATGGCCAAAAACCTAATTTTCATGACAGTGTAGTAGGAAATAACTGGAATACTTCTGAATAAGCAGTTTAATGTAACTGGCCTTTCAGAGCAATATTTCAGTGGGAAGGATCAATGAAAATGTAAATTAAATGTAACTGATTCAATTCAGACTGCCCACCACAAGCGTCCCATTTTAACAAGAGATGCTTTGTTTATTTTCAGTCTTTTTCTAATTCAGCAGAATCCTACTGCTGTTATATTTTTGCATCCGTGCCTCAGGTTCCAAATTCTGCTCTCAAATAAATATGAGAAAAAACCATTACGTGACGGCTGGGTCTGTCTTTAAACTTCAGAGTGGATCCTTTTCTTTTCCATTAAACTCCCTTGCAATGGAGAAAGTATTATCAAGGCACACATTTCATTGATGCCTTCTCCAGGTGGACTGCAAGCCCTGAACTTGATGGACATTTGCTGCCCTTGGACTAAGGAATTATTTGTTTCAAAGAATCTCTCATAATTAAGGAATATACTAAGCTTTCCTGTAATCTGCCACTAGTTTATTTTCTTTTTTTTTTGCCTGCTGATTACACCTGTACACGTGTTTACTCCCAAACCACATGAAATCCACAGACATTTTTAGAAGCTGACTGTTTTCCCCTGCTCAGAAATCCCCATATATTTTTGGCCATGCACTCTACATTCATGTGACTCTCACACACTGTAGCTCAATGAAATCTTCTGAAAGAGCTGCCAACTCACCAAATTTTCCATGAATTAGGTCCTGACACTTCAATGAGAGGAAAGACAATGTCTGAAACAAGGCCAGCTCTGGCTTTCTGCCTAGTATATGTCACAGTAATTCTACCAGCTGCCCTTCTATACAGCAGTTCATACTTTTCAGACCACCAAAAAGCCCCTTGAATACTTTCAGTGATAGCTGGGGCTTGAGCTGCCAGCATGTTTTCCCAGCCTCTGGCACCCAGTGGCTCTGGACTGGACCTAGAAAGGCTTTTTTGTGTGTGTTTGTTTTGTTTTGTTATTTTTGTGAATGGCTTCCACAGGGGACTCCAATTCCAGCACAGTCCTATCCAGCCATTCATAAAAAGCAGAGGGAAAATATTGTACTTTGCCCAGTTGGAAACTGTCTCTCATACTGGCTAAGGCTTTCAAGAATCTTAGTCATTCAAGACCTTGCTATCCTACTTCTCCTTGGCAGCACTTGCTTACTACCGGCTGGGTTTCCACTGGGTTTGGGATCTGGAGTTCAGCGTGTGTTACGCTTTCTCCCTTAAATGGAAGAAGCTCAGCTATGCAAGCTCAGAAGCAGGGCTTAGTCCCTCAGCTGGTATTAGTGCCACACACCACTGACACGATACGAGCCGTGCCCACTCATGTCACACCTAGGGCTATGGCTTGTGGCAGCTGAATCACTGCAAGGGCAGGTTTTCAGGGGCATTGCTTTTCCTGCTTCAGCCTGGCTGAGTGGGAGAGCTATATGGACAAATAAATCCAGCAAAGTCCAATCCTGTGAGGACTACGTGCTCACTTAGGTCCCCATGCCCAGAAGAACTGACATGTAGAGGAGTAACAAAAATTTCCAAAGCACCTCTTTAATTTCTCTAACTGTTGTGGATGTGATGCCTTTGGAACTTTTTTGACACACTACAGATACTAATGCCTTGACCTGCTAAATTTTGTGTTCACTGAGTTATCTCTTGGAGCTTCAAAAGAGACACCTCTGATTTACAAGAGTGTTGCCACTGCATGTTCAACTAACTGGAAAGAAAGAGAATCTGCCCTGGTTATTGTGAAGATTGGAACCGTAAAATACCCATGGACAAGAGACTTTAAAGAGGTGCTCTGGAGCAAAATAAAGTTGGACACAGGACACGAGAGCTCTGAACTATTCTGTATTCTCCCCGCCAAGAGCCTGCAGAGTAACATGGCAGAACTGCTCCTCTGTCAGAGGCTCTCTCACTAATGTCAGTGATCGTAAGTAAGGGGAGGTTCATGCAACACAGCACTTTCATTTTTATCCTAGGTTTGAAAAACAGCTGTTGTACACTGCATGTATGTCAGCTGAAGTTCCATACACTTGAAAGCAAACTTCAGAGTTTTTTTACGAAGTCAACATTAAGTATCTTTCTTAAATCTACATGAGACATAAAGAACAAGTGACAGTATTGGAAAAATCCTATAATCTGGTCTTCAAACATCCACCATACAAGAACAAATCCAAAATACTGAAGTATTTCTTTTGCCAGGTTTAAAATATTAAATATGTGAGCTAAGGCAAAAGATAACAATTTAGAACTTCAGGCTAATATTCCTAACTTTGAACAGAAAAAAACCCCACAAAACACCTGAAAAGGAATGTATATGACGTTTTTGACTGTTTTATCTTTGCTGTAAGTTCTGGATATTCAAAGTCCAACTGTCTAACTTCTAGAAGATGCTTCCTTCCACTCCTCCTTTGTCACCACATCCCTCTTTTTTTTTTTATTTTTTATTTTCAAATGCTGTTACTTTAGTCTTTGTCACTATCTTAGATGCATCCTTACAGCCTATACAGTCACTGGTCAAACAATTTCTTCGCCTTCTGTATGAGAAAAAAGAGCAGCCTCATGTGACATATTAATATTCATCTTGTACCAGTGGTCAAAAGTTGTATCAAATTCAATTTGTCACACTTCTCATTCACTGGAGTCCTCTTATCCTGTGACTTTTCATAATGTTAGAAAGCTACGGATAGAAAAGGGAAGGATACAGGTAAGTCTATTTCAACTAATATGAGCAATGCTGGAACACATTTTTAATGATCAGAGATAGAAGCGCTGGTCTGAATGCAAATCATCCTCTGATGCTGTGCCTGAAGCTCCAAGGGCAAGCTGCACACTCACACTGCTCCTAGATTTTGTGTTTGTGTCTTCCTCTTCTGAGTGTTATGAATACTGAATACACTGATGCCTCTTGGCAACAGTGACTCTCTGTTTTTTTCCAACAGTTTGACACAGACATGACATTTCCATGCTGGTGAGACTAAATGGCCATGGTGTAAACTAATATCCAGTTAGGATGACATTTATAGTGCTGACAGCTCAGTGTTGTGCGGAGATCATTAAAATAATTTCATAGGTCACTCAAACACTTGTAGTTCTAAATTAAAAGATGAGTAAAACCACATTCAGTCTTTTTGTCTACATATCTTTGAAAAATCAGCAAGTTCATATTATATCTGTTGAAACCAATATAATCCAAAATAAATCATGTCTTACAAGCAGTTCCATATGAGAGCAGACTAACTATCATTCTGCCCTACAACTTTAATTTGTTTGAGTCCAGCCTTTTTCTCCCTCTTCCAGCAGAGTGATACAGCACTGGGATCAGGGGCCCACACAGCCCGCCAGAGAACCCTTGCCTTTAAGAAAATCCACTTGCAGCTTCTTGATCATCAGCAGGAATCTACCCCAGATTGCATGGGATGATGTGCCTGCTGTTTGCTCCTCAGGTCCAGGTATGCTCATGGTTTGCTTTAGAAATTATGTCCCTTTTGAGGCAGTAGCAGAAATGCTTCTTTATCCCATCAGTAGTGATGGGGGAAGTCCACTCTGCCCAAGCAGGACTAGCTTGTGTTTTGGAAACATGGGACATGAATTCTCCTGCCTCCATCACATGTTTAGAGTCAACTGGCAACTGTGATGTCTGTGTATGCACACTGCTGTGGGTCATTAGAATCTAATAGCAAAACCATCTGGCCCTTAGAGTTCAAAGGATATTTCACAGTTCTCTGTGCAGTCTCATAAATGAGGCTGTAATAGTAATCTGTGGAGAATTCTAGCGAAATCTGTGGAACTATTCTTTATTTCCTATCCTACTTGGCACTCCTCTGAGTTTTTAATACCAAATACAAAGACAGGTCATTAAAAAAATATTTATTAGCTTCTAAACTGACCTTCCTTGACTGATGACGGAAAAGCCTGCAGTGTATCAGGAGCTGCACCAATTAGTTGATAATAAAGACTATTTCTATTCCATTTGCTGAAGAAAGCAGAGAGCATGAGAGTTTTCCAAGTACACAAAGTGACTTCTAATAGTCATTTGACTGGCAACAAAATTTTATATTTTAATTGGGAAATTCAAAACACGCTATTTCAAATGTCTCTTTTGGTAGTCTGAAAGTTCAGGCAGTGGCACATATATTCAGTTAGGTATGTATATATCCAATGGAAGTCAAACAAATGACTTCATCAGGGTTAGGATTCCATACATTTCATTTACAGAAATCTACCTTCACTACAAATCATCTCTGAATTGCTACATTTGCAATGGTTTTATGTTCTGAGAGGAATAAAACAGGGAAAGGAATTTATTAAAAAATCAAATTCTGTTTTGTTTTATGCTCATATAATCCACTATTTTTCAGTTGTTTTGACCCAACCTTCTTCCCACCATTACAGATCTTCATAAATACAAATTTAATGGTTAGAATGGGAGGGGAAAACCCATCATTTTTATTCATCTGCTAGCTGAACTGATAATTCAAGCACAACAATATTCTGTTGAGCTTATCAAGGATATAATAAAAACTCAAAGCACAGTAGCTGTTAGTTCAGTGCTCTTGATAGATTTTTATTAATTCTTTTAATGTTTCAGCCAGTATTGGTTACATTTCCATAAAATATTTAGGGTAATGCAGCTTATGAAATAGCCATTTAATGAGCCCTGTATCTGTGGCTCAATACTACAAGCAAAGTTTAAATTGGTGTACTGAAACTAAAATCAATACCTTTTGGCAGCAGACAATCTGCTGTTGCTGACTACTCATTTTGAGAATCACCTCTGCACTATTGGGTTCCCCTGTTTCTTATCATTCATCATGTACTTGATAAGCTTTACTGAAGCATTTGGCTTAAGTTTAGTTTGGCATCCTGTGCATTTTCTGCTAAAATATTAAGAAACATTTTCTGTCTTTCAGAATACTTCTAGTACACAGTTCAGCATTGAGGGTTTTTTTGGTATACATGTAAGGAAACAAGAGCTGGCTCTTTTGTCTGGCAAACGTCATATGTGTCTGTCTATTTATAACTCCTTACATATAGTCTGTCAACTATTGAGAAAGCCAAAGGGGAGTTTTCAGTTATTCTTAGCTATAGTGTAAAGAAAAAGTCCTACATTTCAGTAGACAGAAATAAATTTTAAGTTATTTGCAAGGAAACCAAGCCCTCATTATTCAGGGATACACTGATCAGAAACTACTTAGCTTTATACCTTGCAGACCTCTCCAGACAAAATAACTATTGTGCAACTGTTTATCTCCAGACTATCTTGTCTGTTTGGATACAGCAACTCCTGTGTTCACCATGCATTTCTCTTGGCCCATGCAGAAATGATTTTTGGTCACTACTAAACAGGCTAGACTTGAATTGATGACCTAAAGGTGGAAAGCACCGTATCACATTACCATCTGGTTCCAACTTTTGTTTTAGAGTCTTCTCTCCTTGCTCAGGCACCTCCTGCCATACGGACTGAAAACCCAGGGCAGCTCCTGCTGCAGGGGCCACTCTCAGCAGAAGCACTGACGGTGGCTCCATGGAGCTGATCAGAGCTGCAGAACTCAGCTGTCACCAGTGGAATCATCTCTGGACCCGACTGCCAGGAGCTCGGAATCCTCCTGACCTTCGCACTAGTCTCCAGTAAGGCAACAGAGTAAATTGCACAGTGAAGTCCCAAACAAGCCAATCTGCTGCAAAATCTGCTGCTGTTTGGAAAGTGAACTCTGAACTGCAGCGATTTTGCTCAAAATGCAACTACTGTCAGGTAACATTTGTCTTTCTGATCTCCCATGTTCATTCTTCACCTCATTTTAAGGTCACAAAGACCTCCACTCATTCAGTAACAGTGTCCTTGAGTCATTTAGAAACTTGAAAACATGCACATCCCATTTTCCACAATGTAGGCTTATATACAAGTAATCAGCTTCATTTTCAGGCCTACGAAAGCTTCTGCGAACAGCTGGCCAAAGCTTAGAAGCAGGAACGGAAAAAGAACTGAAGGGGCAGTGATGGAAAACAAGGGCTAAACTGCTCCTCTGGGCAACACTGGGACTACAGCAGTGTCCCAGCAGTATGAAGCGGCAAGTCTAACCCTAACCCTCTCCATCTCCACCACAGTGCTGCTGCAATGGCCATGCCACAGCCCAGACCTGCACTTCTTCTCAAGAGTTCCTGAGGGAGGATACTGGTGCAAATTGGCCGCCATTCAAGCTAACTTGAAAGTAGTGAGATTCAAGCTAAGGAGTCTGTTGTCCTCCCTTGGGTAATTCCCAGTGGCAGCCTGTGGCATGTTTCTTCAGTTTGGTTGTATGCTCCAAGAGCTGCTGCCTCCAGAGATTTGCACTTCGTGTTTTAGCGAGGCACATCTCAACCAGAGGAGGACAGCATCAGAGTGGGCACTATGTAAGGCAGGTACGGGAGACTGTGATCTGCATAGACAACCTTCAGACTTCACCAACAGGAGAAAACAACCCAGTCCCAGTCCAGAACCAAGCCTGACTTGAATCCATACCACCTTTCCTCCTACTGCATGGGGCCATGTCTTCCAGACTGCCTAGAAGAAAGAGCCCTGGGTTGTGCTACTTCCTAAACAACATATGTTATGTGGCAGAGGACAAGATGGTGAAGGAAAGAATGCGCCCAGCTGCATGGCGCAGAAAACTGTAGGGCAGTGCTTGATGCCGTCTGTGTTCAGGCACTATTCAGCTCACTGGACACAGACACAGCTCTAGACATTGTTAGGAAGAGCTATCTGTCCCCTCATCTGCACAAACTGGGGTAAGGATACAAGGGATACAGGAAGCCTTTTGGCACAGCCATTGCTACCCCGTCAGGGATATAAATAAAGCATCTTGTACGGAGCTTATGTGGTCAGCCCCAGGGGCAGTCCTAAGCTCCTGCAGGAGCTTCCTCTTACCATCCAACCCATTGCCTCTGTGACCTCCCATTGCCCTGTGATGGCTGGGCAGGGTTCTTCTCCAAAGAAAAGGCACACAGCAAAGGAAGCCAATCAACTGTGCCTGGCTGATTTTCTCCAGCTGAGGATCTGGCCTGAGGCACTTCTCTTGAACTTCTTTGTCTGAGCAGATCCATTGGTAGCCACATGGCTGGCTGGGGATGTTTTTCTATGTCTGGGATATACAGATGTCTGATTGCTGTCTCTCTATTGAATAGATTTGATAATTATTACTGCCTCCAGGACACTGATGCTGCTATGATTGTCTGTCAGAGTCCAACCAGAGACTGCTGATATTCTAATACAGTTTCACAAAGAAGTCAGTGTCCAAAACAGAAATACATTTTCCATGTACTTGAAATATACCAGGGGCTTGATGGTGAGTTGTTGCAATTAATCCACTTCCTGGCTTGATATATTTTGGGATCATTTGGGTGTGTGGCATGTTAAATACTGAGGTCAGTTCATACTCTTATTTTTTAATGGAAATTACATTCATTATGTTAAAAGGCCTGATTTCTAGGCCCTCCCTGCAAAGCAGAAAAACCCGCCATCACTGCATTGCATTTCTGGTGTGATTTTACTCTTAACAGCAATTTCATCACATGAATCATTGTGAAATCCATACAACACAGTGATATATTTTAAACGACAGTAGCAAATCCCTTTTCTCTTTTATCTAGCTAGAACCAATTTAATAACAGATGGCAAAGTCAACATCTACAATATCCTATTGTCAGCCTCTCAACAGCAGCAGAAATATGAATAGTGTCTGAGAACACATGCTTCCCTTGGGCTGAAAGAGTGAAAAAAGGGGGAAGAGGGGGAGCAAGAAAGAGATTCTGGTCTTGATAATCCTGGTGTAACTTTGGAGTTGTTCTATTTATGTCCCTGGACAGACTCTGAATTTAGCCCAATCTAGGAGAGAAGAATGTGACAATAATTTTACAGGACAATTACCTGACTGTCTAGTTATAGTTACTTAATACCCTTTTGGAAGCTACATCTGACCTAAAGATCCTACTTGTTGCTTGGATCTAACAATGTGAATATCAAAGATATGTGTGTAAGGTATGCACGCAAATCTCCTGCAGATTTTTTCATAATAGTATTGAAACCCGATACCAGATCAAGAATGCAGCGCCTGGAGCACCCTACTACAGCCCCGCTCCCTGGTACAGCTTGAAGTGGTTTCCTTGCTCACAGAGCTCCATCAGCCTCTTGGAAAGCAGCCTGCTTTTAAATGTTAGGGTTGCTAGGTAGGGCTTGTGAACATTTTACCAAATGCAGGTTATTTCAGAGAACAGGTCTGACAGATATTTCATTTCACTCCCTGAAAACTCTTCCATAGTGTGTTGCTTCTGCTGCTGAAGTGACAAAACCTGATTTTTCATGCTGCAAAAAACCCAGCTAAATCCTGTCCTTCACTAAATTCTGCCCTTGGTTCAAACCAGTTCCAGAGTCTACTCTGGCGGAAGTAAATGCTTCCATCTCCCAGTCAGTTACATTTTATTGTGCTTGGAACCTCTGTGGTTTGGGACATGCCAAAAATATACCAGTTGGTAGTATCTGTGTCTAGGTGGTCATGGCAGAAGAGATGAAAGCAGCTTGCTGGATGGAAGAGGGAGGAGGAGAGCTGGTCTCCAAATGCTGCTGTAGTTGGCACAGAGAGGCATACCTTTTCTAGGATTAGGTACCCTGGGTAGACAGAAACTTGATTCACAGCTGAACACAATGTGCCTCAGTGAGATCAGCACTAGATCGCTTAACAGCAGTTGCATAATCATTTTAGCATTGGCAGCAATGTGGCCAAGGATACTCTGATACTTCAGATACTAATAGGTAAGGGTGATGCTGTAGAGCAAGGTCTTTCTGCTGGTAGTGGCTCCCAGGCACCTACGCATCCCCACATTCTGTGGCTGTGACTGCCTAATCTCAAGCAAAGCTTTCTCTTGGGAAAGGAGCCTTAAGAGTGTGCCTTGAGGCAAATCCCACGGACAACACAGGTTGCTATGGGCCCACTGCTCTCCCAGGCAAACCGTGTGGCCAGCAAGGACGCCACCAGTGAAGGAAGGACATTTGGAGGAGAAATCACAGCATTGCTTGGGTCAGTGTGCATACACCTAGGTGCTTCTGAAAATCTTAGGCTAGTAGGGAACAATGCTGGGAAGTTTTGGTTGGGTCACACAGTCTCAGGCAAAGACCCAACGGGATAGGATCGAGGAATGAAAGTGGCAAGAAGAGGCAGCAGGCAAGAGTGGGACCAAACTCACACCACCTTCTCTGCTTACACACAAATGCGAACAAGGACTTTGCGCTGCCCATTATGTGCAAGGAACTGAGAGGAAAAACAGAAATAAACTGTTCATATTTCTTTTCGTCCACCAAAGCACACAAGATGTCTGTATTGTTGCCATACTTTTGGCTTCTTCTATGCTCTTAAAGTGTGTGCATTACTGACATATTTTGAGAATACTGTGGTGTTTTAAACAGAGTATCTGGGAAGTTTGGTTATTAAGACTGTTTTTAGGTACCAGTGGGTTTTTTATATTTTAGGGTCAGATGCATTTTGTAGGCTTTGTGGGAGTTCTTTATCTTCTCATATCATAAAAAGGAAGAGAGAAATAGGAAGGTCCTGAGTCTGTACTGCCTTGGAGAAGAGAGGATTCCACCCCGCCCACAAGGTTGATGATAGCAGAACCTGCAGGAGCATGTGCTCTTCTTGAAGAAGAACTCCAGCCATCTCTCAGCACAGCAATCTGTGCAGGAATCGGTCTGCTTCAGCTTTGTGGCTAAACAGCACTGGGAGCAGGACAGCCAGGACATTCACTGTTACAGAGGACTTAAAAAGGGTGGGAGACAGTGATGGGATAAGGAGTTGCCCATGCCACTTTGCGTTTTACCACCTCCCAGGAATGTCTCCCTTTGGGATTAATTTAAATGCATGCACGTAATAAATGTGTGGCCTTTTCAGCCACTTTTTTCACTTTAATTCCTGCCCACCCTTGCTGACACATGCCCTTGGCAATTTCTGGTTATTTTCCTCATTCAGCATTGTAGAATTGTCTTTTATCACTGAATATAGATTTTACTTTCATAGTTAAGCAAACATGTAGCTCATGAAATTGATACAGTCTAGCACCACTTTACTTAGCATATACTGGGGAGGGGGTTATTTTCTTTTTTTTTTTCTTCTTTTCCATCAAAAAGACAACAGCTTGCTGACTGTAAACTGGCTTGCATGCCCGAAATGGATGATTTCATGAGTCTTTCAGATGCACTATCACAGTTCCAGACAGCTTCCTGACTAACAAGAAAGCCAGAACTTGCATGAGATCTCTACACGGGGACATTATTGATAAACATTCTGTACCTTAGAGGGAACCCATCCAATATCATGTAAGTTTCATATTGCTCTTAGCAGCAACATTGTCCTCCCTCTCCTTACTTCTAAGTGTGATGGGGCCCAACTTTTTGGGATGGGGTTGGTTGAATGGTCCCTTATGGAGGTACTCAACAGCTCTGTGCTCAACTCTAACTATGACTTAATACATGAAGACAATTCTTCCACACTCACGTGCCATGACATGCCATCCCATTTCCATCCCATTACATGATGATGTCTGTGCTTGGACCAATGGACAGACATAAGATCACATGGGTGAAGAGCAGAATCCACACGTCCTTGGAGCTAAAGCACAGTGAAAAGGGCCTTCAGAAAAGAGTATTAAGGGTACTTTTGCACTGCTGATAATTTTGGTAGGGAGAATACAGCCAAAGAGCTTTAGTTTAACCAGCCCTCCCCTAAAAACAGTTAGTTGGTTCATTTAGAATTTTGCACCTTGAGTTACAGCACTGGCCAGTAATACCTGGGAGTGCCCTTTTCTTCTGCTTGTCTCAGCCATGATACACTCCAGCTACAGGGCTGCCAATGGCCTGGGAGTCTTTAGTGTGCAGGAGTTATGCTCCTTGAAAAGCTTGGGATGCCAAGGAACTACAGAGACCTTAAGAGCAAAACATGTAATACATTCACTGAATAACATCCTGTAATAACACAGATACAGACAAGGAAACTGAAGTCCTGATGACTCTACAGAACTAATCACAACCTGAACCTGATATATCAGTAAATAGTAGACAAGGGCAAACTTCAAGTGAAAAAACTTGCAAAGTGCCTGGACAGCACTAGGATGAACATGTTTGTGTTTCTCCTCAATGGTATAACTCAGGTGGATTTATTTTGGTTTTCTTTTCCTCAAGCACATATTCCTTAAACCTTAGTGTTCCTTTGGAAATGGTACACTGAAATTTGGAACTGAAATTTTGAACAGAGAAACGGAACACTGAAAATTGTCTCATTACCAGACAATCAGTGGGAGTCCTGTAATACTGTGTGATGGGTCATACCGGTACTGTTCAGTTCAACATGGAGTTTTGTATGAGAAGTTTAGAAATAAATACCAGATAACTAAAAGCAATCACAATATTTAAATATGTAATCTTATATCTGAATATCCTTTTCATCTCTGCAGATCCTAAAGTGATTTGCACACTTGAGGTGACACGGGAACCTGTTGAAGGGATCTCTTTCACTCTGCCCTGCTATGCAGCCATTTCTGGGATGAGGGTTGGCAGCAGCTTTAACAGCACAAGACAGTGTTACATACAGTTGGGGTATGAAGTGAAGAATAGCGTATCCAGTGTATGTGGCAGGGGAGGAAGGATGTAATTATCCAGACGGAATTTAGCTAGTACACCAGGCTCAAAACCCCAACTCTTTTTAACAGTGCCACGGGAACTCTGACGACCACAAGCAGTCAGGGCCTTGATTTTACATCTCATCTGAAAAGCAACACCTCCAGCAACAACTTTCTTGAGTACCATGCAAAGGTATTTTTCCTAAGTGAATCAGAAATAAAAGGGAATCCCAGCACAGCAGCTAGGTGTCTTTGGAGGTATTTGTTTCTCAGTTAGCCTATACAATCTGACAGCCATGGGCACTTGAAGAAAACAAATCTTGGAAGGTGAGCCAGCATATTATATATGTCTTCCAGCTATAAAGTTATATATAATGTAGAAATATGCTGCAATGCCTGTTCAGAAGCAATTTAAAATCTGTTATCAGTCTTTGCTTTAGGTAAGTGTTGGTTTTGCATGCACTTGAGGAAACAGTATTATGTACATAAGATAATGTTGGATGGATTTCACTCAAATGAGATACATGAAGTGTAGACCAGCAAACCTAATAGTTTATCTCCTTTATAGGAAATCAGAAACAAAATTGTGAGTTTTGACTGACAGCAACAGATTGTCCTATTTTCAAAGAAAAATCTAGTTAGCAGAAACACAGGCATGTTTGTTCCTGACCACATTAGAAGCTTGAGTGAGCATTTGTCTGCTTTGCTGGACACATACAACTATTATTTAACTCGCTACCCAGCTATTTTTTTATTTAATAATACTAATGCTATGAATTATTATGTATTATGTGCTTATGCCCTCAAAAGCAATTGAACTTAATGTTAAACATTTTCTCCTATTTCCTTTCTGCTGCTGCCTTTTCTGTAAAAAGTGTTTCTGCTCTTAGCCACATTCATTGCCTACAGCATTAGAAAAAAACCCAGCAACAAACGTACAAAATCCAAGCCTTCTCCTGCTTGTTACTTTACTCAGTTTACTATGCTCTCATTGTTTTACTTAAATCGATGGAGCTTGATATCCTAATAATTTTCCTTAGTCAGTTCATAATATCAGTTCTCCTGCAGGTCAGAAACAATACCTCAGGAAATACCACCTGCTATTCAGTGATATCACAGGAAATTTACATTTCTACTTTGTAAAGTGTTCTTATTTTGGACTGACAACATTTATTTCATTACCTTAAAATCTTTGAATCCCTGAAAACCTGAGAGAGAAACGGGTGTCCTGGCTGGTCTCTCGATAGCTTTTCATGGTCATTAGCGATCAAGAGTGAGAAGACAAACAACTCACTGCTAAAAGATGCGTGCCTCACAGGCAGTTCTCTCTGTTACCCCCACAGGAATATGGGAGTGACTCAGCTGTTTCATCAGTCTACTCCTGCTTGGCCAGCGCTCCTTTGCAGCAGGGCTGATGTCTGAGTGCATCCTTTCTTGCTTAGCAAACAGCACTGAAGAATGAGGTGGCGGATGCGGCCAGAGGATTTATTCCCCTGAAGCAATACAGGATGCTTGAGCATGGTTTCTGCAGGCAGTTGGATGTCTTCCATCTACCCTTTTATTCACTGACTGTGAGAATGCAGTATTTTGAGACCATGGGCAGCGGAAGGAAAGTTGCCCCCAGTTAGATGCTTGCAAGCCCTGTCACCCTCACAACAGCTGTAGCAAATATCCCCAAAATAAACTTCAGCATTTTTTACACTGGAGGGGCATTTTGAGGTGACCACCAATACAAACTCCAGCAATTTTTTTGCCTTAGCGTTCTCAGCATAGCCATGAAGTTGGGCAGGAAGGAGGACACCTGTTAGGGGGAAGCTGCAATCCTGCACATTTCTGATGCATTTTCTATACCACATGGAGTCCATTCAGCTTTAGTACCCTTCTTCCCACTACTTCAAACTTATCTTTGTCTGTTTTGTTTTCTCCTTCCAAGCTTACCCTGGTGGGGAAGAGCCATGACCTGCAGTGCATAGCAGAGTACCTGCTTTGAGGAGCTGCGGCTGGGGCAGTGAGCGGTGAGGCTGCATGTTACATCCCCTCATGCTCGCGTCAGGAAACATGTGCTGCTTGAAATAATGGGGGGAGAGGGTTGTTCACAACAGCCCATTGTTTCTCCCAAGGAGACCACCCTGCCACCCAGAAACATACCAAATGGTGAGCATGACGCAACTGGACTGAAGGCAGAAATATTTCTATAAATGGCTTTATTTGTGGAGGTCTGTCCAAATCCCGCTCCATGGCTCAGGAGGAAGCGTGACTGTGGGAACTTTCTTGCACGGTTTGACTCTTCTCAGCTGAGAGAACACATCCCAAAGAATTCACTGCTGGGAGGAATGCCCTGAAGCAATTTTTTGTATGACAGTGTTTTAAGACATATCTCTATTTGAAGCTGCAGCACTGGAGACTGCTAGGGGAGCGCAGTGAGTATTCCTGGCTGGTTTAAAGGAACTTTCCTTTTGGCTGGCTGCACGAACGAGGTGCAGCATAGGAGTGCACTCATCACCAGCTTCCCTGAATAAACTGTCCAGCCCCACTCATGCTGGGGAGCTGAGCTGCCATGGCCAGCACAAAGCCATCCTGCTGCCGGGGAGCTCCACATTACACAGTGCCAAGGGTAATGCAGACTCTTCTGTCATGGTGCAGAGACAAGACTGAAAGCTGCTGCTATGCCAGCAGGTCCAAGCTGCAGATGTGGCACTGGCACAAGCAGATCCAAAGCTATCCAAACCAAATATGAGCTTGGTTTGCTTCTCTTGCCCAAGAAGGAATGCAAAGAGGTGTAAAGTCATGATTCCCTTTTCCAGATAAAAGGACTCTCACAAACCGGCTTAGAACTTTCCCCCCTTCCGGGAGTCCTGCCCAAGTAGTTACATTCAGCAGTGTTGACAGTGAGGTCTTTCTCGCAGAAGAGAGCTGAGAGCTAGCACTGACTCAGAGGTTTGCTTGCACATGAGCTGTCTTTTAAAACATCATACTGATAAACTTATGACTGATAAACATCATGCTGATAAACTTTATGAGAGATGCTCATAAAATGTTGAGTCATTTTTTATTCAATTAAGGAAGATGTCACTGAACTTCCAAAGAGGGCTGAGTGGGTTAATCCCCTCCATGCTGTGCTGAACTCAGAAATATCAATCTGCATGACACTTTGGATGACCTGGGCTGCCAGTCAGAAAGTTTGAATGGCAAGGAATGCCTCTCAACAGGAAGAATCAGTGATGAAGATTTGGAAATAACCCTTGCAATTACAATTAGCTGTTTGGTACTCTCTTCTGCACGGAAGCTTTTGTGCTACTAAAAAGTTATCTAGGAGAGATGGCAAGAAATGACTGTAAACCAGCCAAGGGTCACCTTCAAGGCTTATTTAAAAGTCAAGATGAGGAGAAATGTCAATGTTTAACATTTAAACAGAAAAACATTTAATTTTAAAACATTTTATGATTGCTAAATCAATATTAATACAGAATATAAACCATTTTATAGCCTCCACAGAGGTCTCGGCTGTTGCTCCCTTCCCAAGTGGTGTGTTTTTTCGGCAGATGAGCACTACCAGTGGAAGGTTCAGAAATGCTGGTCCTAACATATAACTCTAGAGAGAGATCTGATGCCCTTTCTCAGGCAAACTGCCCAACAAGTTCAGTGAGAGTTCTGCCTGAGTAAAAATACCAGGTTTTGGCCCATTACCTTCAAATGGATAGAACAGTTTATTTGTGGTTTGAGGTACTTCCTCTTGTCTGAACTTTCAGTTTTCCAGACTGAGCCAAGGAGGTACAAAGGGGGTTTCCCACGATCCTCCAGATTGTATGTGCACTCCAAAGTGATCCCAAATTAGTCTCTTGAGTTTTGGGACTTGAGTTTGTACCTGCAACCCCTGCATTCACTGAGTAGAAGCTGTGGGTAGAGATGGGATGTCTTGACTTTGAGCTTTAACTGCGTTGAAAAATAATCTTTCTACAACGCTAGCCTCTAAAGACAAAAATATTTTTTTAACATTCTTTAGCCTTTATTCCCTCTGCAAACTACACATGTTAAACTAAACATCTTAAAAGGCTCTTACAACCTATAGATGAAAATTAGGACAGGGCAGAAAAGCAAGATTAAAAACAATAGCCAATGGCCATGCTTCCACAATTTATTTCTTACGACGTTGCTGCAACAAGACCATCCAAAAAACAAACACTGAATATTCATGAGCAAACCTCACATGAGTCCACCAGCTCCTGCTAACACCACACAGCTGCCACCCTGTCCATTCACAGACTCACAGAATATTTTGATTTGGAAAGGACCCACAAGGATAAAGTCCAGCTCTTAAGTGAGTAGCCCATACAGGGGATTGAACCCATGACCCTGGAGCTCTTAGCACCAAGTTTTAACCAACTGAGCTAATCTCAAATTCAACTCCTTACACATTTGAACTTCATTCATTCATTAATTCACCTGAGAGAAGACGCTGAAGTTCCCCTCTGCCCCCCTCAAGCCCATTTCCCTTCTAGAGAGCACCCCCATGCTGAGGGCTGCAAAGCAGTCCCCAGCTCCCCTCCTTGGTTTCCCCTTGGTCCTTGGGAGGGGAAAATGGAGAGGAAGTGGTTCTGACATGTATTTTACTGATGGTTTAAAGCATATGGTCTGAATGCTTTGAATGCCATGGAAGATTACTGTCACATGTCCTAACCCATTGCCTATCTGTTGACACAGTATCACCTTTCATATTTGCTGGATACCATTTTTCCATCAGCACTGCTCCAAACACAGGAATTATAGGCAGGACACAAATCCAAATAAGCCTTATATGCTAAATAAAATAAATAACAATCAGCCCCTTAAACATTTCCCCTTTAAAGGAATTTTCCTTACTTTAGATCAAACAGTTCCTTGGGATCCATGCTAATTTGTACTTTCCAGTGTCATAAATAACTAACACAAAGCATGAAAAATACTGATACAAAATCAGCCAGATTTATACTTTTAAATTCTAAAATATATGCTCATGTCAGGCTTTGTACACTGGCACAATTTCTGAATGAATGCAAACAAAGCAAGATCCGCTTGAATGCATCCGACCCCCTAATGCATACTTTGCATAGCTCCAGGTCACTGGAGCCAGACCAATTTACACCAGTTCAACAGTTGGCCTGCAAGGTTCACATGAGTGTGGTATCTTTGTGAGTACCTTCTTCCTCCCCTCTGCCTCAAACTTGTGAATGGGTTCATGTCATATATCTCGGTACACCTCTGGATTCCATTCGGGTCTTGGACAGTTCAGTCAAGCTGGGAAATCCACATCTACCTCTGCTACCTCCCCTTGCTCCATACGTACCTCTACAGACACTTCCCCACACTGAAGGAGAGACAACATCACTTTTTCATACAAAAACTCATTACTGATATGCTAGTTTGGCATGGACTCTAAAACGTTACATTTAGGGATTTTCTATGAACAAAATATCTTCTGAAATAAGCAAGTACTTTCAGTTCAAAATTTTTCACCTGAAACACAATTTTCTGATAATATTTCAACAGAAACAGCCTTGTCAGTAGCTAACGAAGTTTTATACTCTGCTGTAACAGAGCACCTCTGTATGCTTCTACTCCCGAAACCCGTATCATTCTTAATCCCTACACATTTTGGCTTTCAATATAGCCTGCAGGTCCATGGACTCCATTCACTGACTTGGACCCCTGAGTGCCATGCTTTTATTTTCTCATCACCTAAGCAAAGAGGAGGTTAGCACATTTTAAACCATCAGATTTGTCTGCTCACAAATAGTCTAGGTACCAATACATTGTTGCGCTCCCAGAGTTTAGACCATATCAACTCTGCAGCCCCCAAATGGCCTATAACTAGAGAGTGGTCTGTGGGGGCTGTATGAGGTGTCTGTGGGGGCATCATCCTGCTTGTAGGTCATTTATTTACATCAAATTATCAAAAGTAGCCATAGAAACTAAAGGAGAACGAAGAGTGAATTAAAAAGTGAATTAGTGGCATTTGACATCTACATCCTTATTTTTCAAGGCATCTGACAAGTACTGAAGGCCCATAAGCCACAATGAATCTTCAGGGTTCCTTTGTTAATAACTGTCTATAAACTTCCTCTTCAAATCCTCTTCAAATCAACAGAAACTACCAATGCTAGGCCAGATTCCCTCTTCATTTGACCAGATTACATTCCTTTAAACCTAAAATATCACTGCTGGCTACGTAACGCCTCAGCCTCCTTAGTGAGGTTATGACTAAAGCTGACTTTGGCTCAGTAGCTATTGAAAAGATTAAACAAAAATTAGCAGTTCCTGCAAAACAAAATATTTGGATATTAAACAGAGTTAAAAATCAAGCCTTGGTTTGCTTCCTGCCAGTCGGACATGCTAGACTGAACATCCTTTTTAAATTCCACAGGTAATAAACTTGCACTAAATGAGGCCGGTCTCAGCACAAGTCTGTACTGATGCCAGGCTCAGCAATCTCTTTCATCTGTGCTGCTTCGCAAGCACTGAGGCTGCAAGGCATAGGGGTTCATGAAAAGACCTGCTTTATAGGTTCACTGATAACTTGATAGAGCTGATAACGCAATTATTACTTGCTGGGAGCTGATAAAGTTAAACAGATTTTTGTAGTAGTGGCAGAGTAATGCCAGAAACGAGCAGGAAAAACAAGGCCAGTACAACTCACAGGATGTGAACTTCTGCTTCCTAGATGAGTAAATAGAACAAATCCTTCTCCAAAGATGTGCCTGTAACCCAGGCTCAATATGGTAGAGGTGCAGTCAAGATAAGTACAGTGGAATTCAGGTAGGAGATGAATGCATGCAAATATGGAAACAAGAGGCCTCATGCCACAGGGTAACTAGATATGCAGTACAAGAATCCTAATCATCTTTTCCTGATGAGACAGTCTCCAAGGTGGGAACTGACCAGTGGAGAGGGAAAGTGAGAGCCAAATCTGAATCTGAAGACAGGCATGATTTTCGCCCATGAGGACAACACTGCTGCTGGCTGAGAACTTGAGCTGCCACCCGCACAGCTCTGCCATCAGCATGCATTGTGGCACGCCTTCCCATCCCTTCAGACAAAAGTGGCCAGGCTTGCTCAGATCAGTCATTTAAACTGACTGAACTAATCCCAGTGATTTTGCTTGAAGCAGATTAGAAAGTGCTCACAGAGAGCACTTGGTTATGTGGGGTCCTCCACTGGCAATGGGAAGCTAGGACAACTTATTCTCTTTCCTCCACTGACCTCACCCATTCTGTACCATTGAGGCAATTAGTTCTTGCCAGCACACAGCTCTGGAAAGGATGAAGCTTTGCTTTCAGATAATTTCTACTGCTACAACAATATGAATTGTCTTTATGGTAACACCAAACTGAATAAAACACTGAACTGAGGAACAGTATTCAGGTCATAGTAATTAACAAAGCCCCAAATACACCCAACAGACACCAGTAAGACCAGAAGGTGCCACTGCCATCACCTAGTCCGACCTCCTCCACAACACAAATCTTAGAGCTTTGACCAGCAATTCTTGCATCAACATCATAATTTCAGGGTGAAGTAATGCATATCTTTTAGAAAAACATCCAATTGTGATTTAAAGACTGCAAGTCTTCAAGAGTTCACCACATCCCGTAAGCAAGCTGTTCCCATGATGAATTTCCTTCTTTCCTCAAAATGTATACTTCAAACGCATGTGGGAACCAAAAATGCAAAGAGCGAGTGAGCCAAGTTCTGGTGTTCTGGCAGGAGTGAAGAATCAACCTCCTATCAGCTTTATGAGGTTATTGTAACTCTGTATAAGAGGCTATACTATCTTTCTGGAAGATCTTGTGCAGAATTTACCACAAGAAGAGCATTTTCCTCTGTTTGTGAGGACTTTTTAGACTGTGTTTCCCTCTCAACACTAAAATGGACTTGACAGATTATGTGATTTTTGCACAAGGTACATGATCTACAAAAGCCACCATGACGGTAACAATATCATGGCTCTTCTCTGGCAACCAGACTGGTTTGCCTGCCAAGCAGCTGGGGCTAGAAAGACAGCTCCTGAAGTTAAAATAGACCATGGTGCTACCAATCAAAGAGCACATTCTGCTTTCCAGCTACAGTTCTAGTTCCTCCATACAAGCCCAGACAGAGGGTGTGCCACTGATATGAAACCAAAGTGACTTTGCCTTACAATCTGACAAATGTCATGCTAAGGGCAAAAAAGTGGCAGTTGTTTGATGCAGCAACTGGTATTTCAAGTATTGAGGAAAAAAAGTTAAAAAGTCCTTTAAACAATCAAAAAAGGCCCACGAAACAAAAACACCAACACAATGAATTGGTTTTAACTGAAATGGGAAATTTGTTGAAATTGACCCTTCCTCTTAGGAATCTCTGATTAAACAATTTACTGTTTCTAGATGAAAAAAATAATCCTAAAAAAATTCAAAACCAGTTCCAGTCAACTCTTACCCAAGCTGAAACTCACACTAGTACATCTCACATATAGTTGGTATTGCTCATGAACTACATCTCTACAACTGAGAGGAAAAGGAAAGGTGGTGCTGGGAACTCACAGCAACAGTGGGACACAGTTGTTCACAGCCCAGCTGCACCGTAACTGTGGGCAAGAGGGAAGCAATGAACTTGGAATGAAGTCCAAAACAAACACTTATGTATGCTGTCGTCTGTTCCTCTCTTGAAGAAGACCTCAACCCATTGGTATCACTGGGATTTAAGGAGACAACTGTCGTTGTGCTCTTTCTATAATGCCAGGTTTTCCCTAATGTAAATCTTATCTTCCACACAGAGCATGTATTCTCCTTCAAGTTTCTTTTTACCTGGAGGAATCAGGCCACTCAAGGGTATGTCTATGCAGAAGACCCTCAGCAGACCCTCATCTGCTACTTCATCCTGCAGAGGCAGCAGTTCAATACCTTTTTTTAGTGCATTCAAAGAGGCCAAGTGGCACAAGGAAGCACAGCCTTCCCCTCCTCGTGCCAATTTTCCCAAACTTGATGGAAAGGATAGCATTTTACTTGAGTCACCACAGTTTTCAAATAGTTATCCTTACCCCTTTTCAGTCAAATACATGGGAAATAGATCTGCAGAAAATGTGAGCTTGTGGCTGGAGACTGACCTCTGGAGTGACCCCTTCATGACTTTAGTCTCCAAGCAAACATTAGAAGGACTTCACCTTCAATCACTGTTAACTGTGACCTCGCGACTACATTTACCTGCATCAGTTTAGCTGCAGGCCTATCTCTTATTAAAGTTCAGTGCTATAAAAAACCAGAATAGACACAATCAAGAATTAGACTTCAAAGACCGTTAGACTGTCACATGGAATTAACATACTGAATCACAATTAAAATATGATTGGCATTTCACAGCACTAGTTCTCTGAGGGCAGCAAAACTAATTTTTACCAATAGACTTTGAAGAAAAGACTCCATTTTTTAAAGGTACCTTTAATATCTATATCATACAAGATATTCTCAGGAGGTATGAAATATGTCACTTTGAACATAAAGTTGTATTCACATTATTTCATTATCCCCATGGTATTTTTGGCAATGAGTGTTTCAGAAAGCGAATTTAAAAAAAGAACAAATACAAAATAACATTGTCAGTGCACGACGGGAATTACAGCTATCATTTGTCCCACTCAGACCATGTAACTCTGAGTCCATGTGGCCCAGGGCTGAATCTCCCTCTGTGGGCAATAAACTCTGTAATATGTTTAATTAATTCACCAAAATGCATGAAGGTCCTTGGACACCACGGTGACGGGTGCCAAGTAAGTGTTTATAGTTACATCAACTGTTAATAAAACATCATGCACTTCAGTTTGGGAAGCCGATATGGAAGAGCTGAGGGGCTCTGGGGCCTTGAGGTCATTCATATCTTCTGTCTCCTTAAAGTTAAGGAGACTGAATTTTTGTCAAGTCCTTCTGTACTCTCCCACTTCTCTATAGCCACCAAATTTCCACAAGCCCACACTGTCAAGTATGGTCCCATTGCAAACACAGCATTTGGAAGCTGGTGAAACATACCCAACAAGTCCTGGTTGGGGTATGACCCAGGCAGGCATCCCAACAGATGTCCATCATGTCCAGGCTGGCCAGCCTGGTTAGCTTACATGGCACCATAGTTATTTTCACTCCATTTTTAACTTAATCTGTCAGACATGCAACCTCTTACATGATCATTCTCACTTCAGAGCAGTCAGCTGGGTCTGTGGGGGCTTTCCATTCCTGTGACTGTCAGCTCAGGCAGCCTTTCCTGTCTCCCAAGTACATCAGAAAAGCCTTGCCTTCTCTGATAGTTTTGCAATGAGACCAAGATGGATAGATGGATAACCAGATGAACAGATGAAAGAACAAGGGAAGATTTAGGGAAATTTTTCCAACTCAGAATTTTAAAATAAAAGGGTTTTTCAAAAAACAAGTGCATTTTTTTTTCTCAAAAGGAGCTGTACTGCTCAGCTGGGCCATTATTGTAATGTTTCATCAGAAGGCATGTGAGATGTTTCAAAGAAAGGAGGAGTATTAGAAAAAGTAATGTGTTGTTTACATTTTATTGGGTCCCATCACACCACAAAGATGAGCAGAAACAAATTCAAGGCAAAGATGCAGTTCTGCCTTATCTCTGGTTGCTGAGTTAATTTTTTTTATAAATACCACAGCTTTTGTGTCACCTCTGTGAGTTCAGAATATTGCTTTTCGCAACGCACCCATTATTAAGACAGTATAGCACTTTTAAACAGTAACTAGAGAGAAAAACATGCCCATACATTGTCTAAAAGACTACAAAGTCACTATTGCCAATGGACCTCTAAAGCAGAGGCAACTTTGGCTTTTACTTCAATACCAAGGTGAGTCCTTTCATAACTTCTTTTCCCTCCCCTCCTTATTTGAACACTGGTTGTTGATGGAAGTGAAACCCCTTGATGGGAATGAAATCCGTGGGAGTGAAGATGGGGTTCAGGATCCATTGGTGTTTCTGCTCTAATGATCTGTAAGACTCAGAGAAAACTGATGAAGCTGAGCTGTTTGTATGGGTTTACTGCACCTCCGGGGGCCAAGCACATGCAGCGACCTATCCCACTGTCTCCTGAGGTCAGCAGAGCTGCAAGATGGTCCCAGAGACAAAAAAGAACGGATGTTCATAAAAACAAGTAAATGATCAGAAAAAAAATGGAAGGAAAATGGAGAACAGAGGGGAACAGAGAGAGAACGGGAGGCAGAAAGAACTGCACTGCCCTACAAGAGCAGCTTTGTGATTCCTCTGGTAATGCTACTCTGTTTTGTTTACCATGAAAAGATCCCATTAATGCTTCAGCCCCATCAAACGGCAGACCAAGTTCATGAATGGCACCTATCAGAGCCCAGGGTAAATCTAATGATTAGAGGGAATTTGCCAAAGGCCCTTTGTAGCTGAGAAAAATGCCTACTCCAGAGAGGAATGCAGAAAATTCCTGGGAGGACAGGCCCTCCTTTGTTGGCAGTCCAGTGGTATTCTGGAGCAAATAAAGGCACACAAAAAAATGGGATCTTAGATGCAATGAACATTTGAAGAAACTGTTCAAAGACCTCCTTGAAACATTCACACCTCCCCCCCTTTCCCAATTGTACTTGTTCTGTTTGGGACGACCAAACAGGCTATACTCAAAACACTACTACTTCAGGTTTTCATAATAGAAATGTCTCCCGACAGCAACAGCTTCACTTAGTTTTTTCTACTGCTTTTCCCCCAGTTAAATCTTTTGTTGACACAAGCTTTTAGGGGCCCAGTTCTCAGCCAGTGCAAATTGCTACACATCCACTGAAATAAAAGGATCTCTGCTGCCTTAGAGCAGTATAGAATTTGACCTCAGATTTAGCCCATAAAATAGAAGAAATTCACCCAAACACCAGAACGGGCCTACAGTCAGTGGAAAAGGTACCTGGACACCTCATCTCTGATTCATTTGTTAATGCCAAATGAATATGCATCACCTATGAGCTATGCAGGGGCAGCTAAGACTGTTCTGCAGAATAAAAGATTTGCCTGGATAGGTTCATTTTAAGAGTATAAACACATCCTGGCAGAAATTAAACCCACAAGATCGGACAAGACAAGCATTCACTTAGCAGCTGAAAGGGACATGACATATGGGTGTTGATTCATTTCAGATTCACACGGTGGATGCTTTTTACTTCTCTTAAGTTAATAACTTATTCATGAGAAACACATTTATACTAGAAAAATTATACAGAGATCCAAAAATCTCAGCCAAATATCGGCAAAATTATATTAAAGCTGCAAGTTGTTATATAACATTTGTCTGTATTTGCTCACCATGACCTTTTCAACTACATTACAGCAACATGGTTTTTGTACTAAAATAGCCCCAAACTATACTAGATGTACAGAGATGACATTCTGTCTGCCACAGGCAAGGTTCTAATCTCACTTACATCAGTGTAAATCCAGCATATTTCCAACAATTTCACTGAACACCAGCGAAAGTGAGATCAGAATTTGGCCCTATGCCTCCTTCAGTCTATTTTTCTCCAGAGAATATAAAACCATCTTTTGTTATTTCTTTGGTGTGAAAAATCAGATACAAATTTTATGACTGATTTAGAAAACCTTATCCTGCTTCTGAAATCTTGAACTGGATAAACTGCATGTAATCTTCACATAAACACATTCAACAAACACGATTTTCTCCCTCCTCACTTCCTATGCTCTGAACAATCTTAATGCCTTTTTTTGTTTACAATGTGCACTTAAACACAATATGCTTCCTCACAAACATTGTTAATTACTTTTATTTTATACCCCACATTAAGGAATTTGCAGTGATGACTGAGTGAAGGAATATTCATTCAGCTGGAAGTGAGCTGTGTATGTGGGTATATGCTGCATCTGTCTGTGTGCATGCATCTGAAACCTAATAAAAATATTATTTGCAACTTTAGAGGATGATACTCTAATGTTTTACAAAATTAGCATGAATTGTTTGCAAAGGTGTTTCCTCTATGGCTCTGCAAATGCTGTTCATTTTCCTCTTTGTTTTAATGGATCTTTTACTGGTCCAAATGGGTTTACGTCCATACAGCACCACAGTGGCACCAAAAGCATAAAGAGCTAGGTGTACAAACAAAGCCAGGTTGTGCAGAGCACCACCTCCTTCTGCAGCCTTGTGGGGAAAAAAAGCAGTAATGTTACAAGAGCTCTTCTCCTTTGTTTTTTAATGAATGAAAGCAAATGAAGCTTTCTGCTAACACCTAGGTGCTGCTTTCTCCTGAGTATTCCCCTGCGGGAGCTGGTTAGAGAGCTCTAGCTTACCTCAGCATCAGTGGGAGCACTGCCATTGTAACTGACTGCAAAACTTGGGATAGTATCTCCTTCTCTGATAGGAAAAGGGAGAGCTGGAGTCTCTCACCCTCATTCATGCTGACCTGTTTTCTTCAATGGGATTCCCCTGAGAATAAGATACCAAACTGCTCTCATGGGTGAGTTGCCCTAAGAGTGGGTCCTTTAGAACAAAAATGGCATTAAGGCGGACAGGCTGGAAGATCTGTGCCCCACATCCCCCCTGGGCCCACACTTAATGCAGACACTGAGTTAAACAACAGATCTGAAGAGACATCATTCCTCCAGCAAAGGTATGCAACACCTACAGTGCCCATTAAGTGCAATGGGAAGCGCAGATATTCAGCATCTTCCAAGGTTAGGCAGTTAGCTATAGTGAAAAAAGAAACAGATTGAGACATATGCTCCCCAGCATAGTTCTTTAATTGCCATCAGTTGCATAAATCCTAGGAGCATCTTCTGCAAAATAAGTATCAACTGAGAAAAGTGGTCACTGGAGAAGTATGCAAAGCCTGCAGAACACAAGCACACACGTGTGCGCACTAAACTCCTCATGCAACCTTGATTTACTGAGCCTCTGCCTAGCAGATGGATGACATTTTGAAGTAGCCTCCTAAAACTACAAATCTGTTTGTCTGTTTATTTGATTGTTTGTTTTCCACCAAATGGACCATAACAATTTCAGCCATAATCCATTAAATCCAAGCTAGCAGGGTAAATGACTGTCACTGGAAGCCTGACTTGTCACACTGCCACAGAGCAGAGTGAAGCCCTGGGCTCTTCCCCTGAAGCCAGGGTGACATCACCTCACATATGCTCTATTTTGTTTTGAGCTCCCTTCAAAAACGTCCATGAATGACACAGTGATTTACTTGAATGACACAGTGATTTACCCGCTGTCGTGCACCATCAGGGTCCCTCCCCAGGGAGAAGAAGTTCCTTCTCTACCACAAACTTCCTCTGTGTCTTTGAGAAGAGGCATACACCCACACATTTAAAGATATCTTAGGAAACTAAAGGCCCAGACAGATGTTCGCCAATAGTATGTCAGCCCAAAAAAACTGTGTTAAACCTGTGCAGACATCTTGGCCATTCAGATGTCCCAGTTCAGCCAGAAGTACAACCTCTGGCACAATGGGTGACACAGAGGCTTGGGCAGGAAGAGTGTGAAATCACCCTGTCTGAGGTGGCTGATGGGTGAATCATGGCAAACACACACAGTAACACACTAGTGATTTCTACTCTAAACAAAAAAATAAAGACTGGCTGTTTAAAGAGGGGATGCGGTTCAGAAGATTTTGAACTCTCCTTTCAATCAAAGGTGGAGTTATTTACCACAACCGTTAAGTCTTAAGCCATTAATTCCTGTAGTGATACAAGGACTGAAGCAAGAAATAACTGACCAGCCTAGATTCACAGGCTGGTACAGATGAAAAGAGAAGTGGATAGGCATCCTGGAGGCACCCTGGAGGTACCCCATGATTTCTGGGGTTTGTTCAGTTTCTTTGATAGTCTCTTTCAAGGAATTAGGTACTGCTCGTGTCCATCCCTCTCCTCCAGTCTCTTGGCAAAGCAACCAGACCCCACAACGACAAGATAAATAAAAAGGATATTTGTCCAACAAAGGTAAGAAGCAAAAATCTTTACAGAGGAAAGAGGAAGGGGCAAGGAGTCACTGCCTTTTTCTGGTTACTGTTCAGCATTGCCTCCTGGTTCCCAGTTTAGACTTAGAATTGAGAAGGAATTATTCCAATAAAAACAGTAGTGCCAAATCAGTACGAGACCGGAAAGAGGACTGTGGTTTATCAGAGCAGCTTCATGATGAGGTTCTTCAAAGCCCCAAAGACACTGGCACCACTCCTAAAACACACTGGGAACCTCTGAAACCCTCACTGTAAACATCAGATTTTTCTTCCTCTTTTGTCATAAGGAAAGAGGGAGAGGGCAGAGGGAAAGGAGGATACAATGAAGAAGTATCTGGTCCTAGCATACTCTGGAAGAACTGAACTTGACATTTACTTGGCTTTCAGAGCTGCGGTCAGTGTTCGCACCCAGACTTGGCAGCTCAGCCCCAGCATGGGAGGCAGGAGGAAACAGTCACCATCAAGGTCAGACAGAGGATGTGGTGACTGCCCCTCTGAGCCGCCCGGGAGTTCATCAGGATATGAATGTCTGTGCAGGAGTAGGCACTGCTTCCAAAATGAAATCTGGACAGTGTTAATTTATCATGTCTAAGCCCGAGGCCTGAAATAACAGTTACCAGCATTTGTGGTTTTGTGTACACTTTGAAAGTTCTGGGTAGCTGAAACTGGCTGGCTTTTTTCAAGAATTAAAGCACTTCTGACCTTCCTTTCAAATGCCCTCTGTAAACAGTGATATATATATAGGCACACATTTACTGTTTTTTTTGTAGGGGGGGAAAATGTGAACTTAACATAAAGCGAACTGGTAAAGGGAGGGCAGGGGTAGCTCCAAACACAAAAGGTCTTGCTCTATTTCTTAAAGGTTCTCCTGTGCTAACAGCAATTAGAAAGTTCAGCTGTAATTTCACCCTTCATTCATGCAGGACCTTGTCTCACCTTCAGCAGGAAACAGGGACTGAGTTAGGAGCGCCTGAATATAATAGCAGTCTGTGGCTGTAGTGCACTGCTGCCATCAATATAAATCTGTCATAAACACACTCGGGGAGGAAGAGGAACTTCCATACGCTGTGGCCTCTACATTTTTGGATGCAGATGCAGATTTATGGCACACGGGAAGCAATCAGCCTTCGAGCCAATGCGGACCTTGCGAGTGAGCAGGGCTGTGCAGACTGCTGTTCCTCAGCTGAACTGCACTTCCACAGCTGCATTTGTAACCACCTCCTGCTGGACAGAGGAGTTGGGCTGAAATAAGGCTAAGGAGATGGTCTTGTTATGATGGATTTTCACAAAAATGTGGGCTACAAAAGGAAAGCCAGAATTTTTTAAGCTATACTGGAACTGATTTGTCACACAGTCTTCAAACTGCCACCCTGCACTTCCATGCATACTAAAAGAAATCTTCTGTTGCTTTCATTCCTATGTGGTACGTGAAGGGGACACACAGGCAATCCAGGGCTAAGAGGCTATCCTGTATGAGGAAAGGTGGAAGAATTGGGCCCAAAAGTTACCACAATTCCAGTAGAACTGTGTTCAGCAACCTTTCAGCAAACTTCTAACTCCTGACAAAAAGTAGAGCCTTATCTGGAAGGCAGTTACATCAAGTGACTGGATTAAGGTGATTACTCTTCTGAATCATGGTATCTTAGGAGTGTTTTTGATAAGGGGAACTAAAAATGAAAGCAGTTTTGAGCAAACTGAAAAACAGCTCAGTGTCACTAATAATTAATGAAAAACAATTTTTCCAAGTCAGCCTAATAGAATGCTTCCTACATGCAACCAGTAACTGATTAAGTGAGTGACTCAAGCAGTAAAATCACAGGCCTATTTTCTTCATCCTGGAAGGCCAAGTTCAATATTTTTCCTATGAGACATGCCTTACTATAAAAAGAATGTGATGTTTGAACATGAACATCTCTGCTCTCAGTTCTGGCACATGAAGCATTTCCTACCCCTCCTGCCACATTTCAAGAGTGCAGGATGAATCACAATCATGTGGTTCACCTCCCTGCCAAATTCTTTTCTTCTGCTACCACTGCAAGTTCCTCCCAGACTGCTGCCAATAGTGGCTGTTCCCTAGCCAAGACCCTGGGGGCAAGTGTCAGCAGGCAAGTGTCAGCGGGAGAGACGGGGCTCCGCTTGCCCGGCCTCCCTCCCTTCCTCCCTCCCTTCTTCCTTCCTTTTCCTCTGAGGACACAAGCAAGTGCTGCGTTAGAGACCCGTAATCACGAAACTAGTTAATTAAATAGGCAGTGGAGAAAGTCTAAAGAGAAAAAGAGCAAGAAGGAGGCTGAAATAGAAGGAGAGAAGGAAAGGGGGATGTGTGAGGCTGGCTGGACGCTGCAGCCTGCACAGTGCTGCAAGGTGGCTGAGCACCACATCCTCCCTCCTACCCACCCATAGACACACTCTTCATCTGTCCATCCCTCAGCCAACAGTACAACACTGCTTTCAACCAGGCAATGGAAGCCTCTTCACAGCAGAGCTCTGAGGCTGCCTAACTCCATCATGGGCTGTCTTCTGAGACTGTAGCATCAGGGCCCAGTCTATGGTGAATGGGAGAGCGGGAAGAAAGGTATTAACTGAGAGGAGTTTGAGGAATGTGAGCACATAGGTCACATCACTGCAAAAGGAGAATCATGCATAATTCTATTTTGTGTGCCAAGGTCATGATTTCAGCTGAGGCAATGTGAAGGAAGGAGTGTGTGCTGCAATTCAAAGCACATGAGGTGAGGGCTAAGGGTATCTTGCAAGACCAGCAAGCACCCTCAGCAGGGTGCAAGAGCAGCTCTCACAGCTTCACCTGAGCTGCTGAACCACAAGCTCTCCTATGAGCCAAGCTCACAAACCTGTGACTCTGACAAAGGTTTTCACCTCAGCTACAGAGATGAATGAGAAGTTCTGTGCCCTTCTCTAGGGTCGTTGCTACTGACATTGATTTTATGCAGAAGGCATCCAGGAACTCCACTAAGAGTTGAAAATACAATCCTGAGAGAAAAAAAGTGCATAGCACTCGCAAATCGTCAGCTGAATGTACCCACTAGCCTAGAGCGCCTAGAGCACAGAGAATACAGTGAGTACTCCTGGTAAAAACAAAATTATGGAAAATCCATGTACTCTTTAATGCAGAGCTTTCAGACAAAATAATTCTGCCTTTCAGATGCTTTTCAAACAATGTGCTGGTATTCTTTACCTTTGCAAAAATCAATACCCACTTAGAGAAAGTATTTCCTATTCATGCAAAGAATGACAGTGACAGCCCAGAACACTAGACATATAAGCAAGATTGGAGATTCAGGATCATAAAAGGGTGATTCTTTAAGGCACAACTGAAAGCATCTCCACCTGGCCTTATAGATTACTAGCTTGCTTCTAAATGACTGAAAAATTATCAAGAGTAATGCTCGGCCACAAGAAAAGCTTTACTCATCTTGGATGTTTTTACTTGCTTTAAGGTAGTGAAAAGGTTCTAGTTCAATAACACTGAACTAGCTTTATTTTTTTTTTTCTCCAAATTATTCTCTGATACTTATACTCAAGCACTGTCTCCATCCCTCTGATGGCACTGCACTGATTTACACAGAACTGCAACCTGGAACTTTTACAGCTTACCTTGTGCTATAAAGAATATGAGACTTAAAACATGTACAGTAAATCTAGACTTATATTATTCTCCCAGGTTCATTCATTGTCCATAAAAGCAAGGAAGGAAAAGCACCCCAATGGATATTAAACTCTGGAATCTCTGAGATCTAGTGTTTTGTTCTTCATATGCAGTGTTCCCACACCCAGACACCCCAGACTTAGGGACATCCCAGAAGTGAATGCCCACCTTCCACACACACTGCAGCTATGCCAACAATCCTTTTTTTTCTAGGCCTTTTCCCATACCTTAACCTTTTAAATTAAATTTAATACCTAAATCCCATACCCATATCTTAAACTTTCCCTGCCAAACGTTTCTAAGGTAGGTTTTTACTACCAACCATCTGCCTCTGGGTCAGTTCAAAACAGGAACTGCAGGCACGGTCAAGTTAAAGTGATGCCATTTACCCTCCATCTGCAGCAAACTAACCATACACATGTGGCTGGCTACTACAGATCAGCCAACAAACAAAACCGACCCTAGATGCCACTCCTTTTGTGAGTTTTCTCTATGAAATAACACAGAAATAATCACAGCTCCAACTGGCTTTGTGGAAAAAAGATGCTGAATAAGAATACATAAAATACCCAGGGTCAACTCTTGCTCTTTTTCTGTAACATGAGCAACCCACTGACAAGATTTTCCATTTTCAAAGTATTCCTTATTATGGCGCCGAGGCTCTCCATATAACAGAAAGGACAATCTTTGAGTAAATGTGCTGTCAGTTTCTGAAACACCTTCACAATAATATTTTTTCCTATCTGAGTAATAAAACTTTTTGAAATACATTCTTCTTCTTGCATGGAATAGGAAAGTATAGTGTGTTTTGTAACAAAATTTAAACTGCTGAAACACACTTATAGGACACAGAAACAGCAAAGTCTATCAGGCATGGAATGAAGCATTAGAATATACCACCAATTCAACTTTCTGCTGTTCCATGCAGAACAACGGCATTGTCATTTATACAATGCCCAAAAGATCTACACATCAGAAATGTGGTACATGGAGAAGATATTAGATTTTTCACTCTTGTAAAAAATACTTCCCCAATGAAAGGTCCAGAGGACTGAGAACAAAAATACCATTTAATTTAGAAGAAAAAGAAACTACTGAAAATGTGGGCCAATCCATTTAAAATAAATTATTATAAACTTTCCCTAGCTACATTAATCTATTCTATTCTAGAATTTTCAGAAAGCTGAATAAATCACTGTTACCTCTGTCTTAATGGAAGAAAGCTGTATTTGTAGGCACCAATAAATTCTGGAAATAATAGTGTCTGACTACAACGAGATCAAACTATTCATGTTAAAAATATTGCCTTCTATTAGTCTCAATAGCAAGTTGCTTTAGAAAACGTAACAGAGTCTTTGAACTCAAGCTAGTCAGTGGTTTCACTAAGGTTAGCACAGAGCACAGCACAAGGGTGTACCTTGACTCCCACAGTTGGTAGTTCAGAATGAGTGTGTGGAAGAAAAACTGAAAGATTATTTTTCAGCAAGACACAAAGAACAAAATTCAGCTCCAGCACCAGTAGGTACTGTTCCCATGGGGAAAGGCTAGGATAAACCTGTTTCTATCAGCAAATGTATCCTTTCAAATCAAGCAGTCCCAAAATGATGACTACCTCAACAAACAACTTTTCAGTAAGAATTGCATTCATATTGCCAGCTCACATTCAGCATTCCAAATGTCATTTGCAGGCTACTTCTCTAGAGGATGTTTTCAATTACTTGGCTGTTTTTCTTGCTTCCCTACCCCCTCTGCTTCTCCCAACTATTATTCAGTCCCCATAAAAGTATTTCTGTTGAGGCTGTAACTTGGGCATGAGACACACCAGTGTATACCCTATCTGCACATGCAAATTAATGACTCAGATTCTCTCATTACAGGCTGTTTGTAAGCTGCTTTTACCTTTTTCTGGTCAGAAGAGATTTCTAATTAATTTTCGGCTGTACCAGAGCTCAATTAAACCATCTAATCAACTCGATCAGTAAACTTGAGTAGTAAGTGTCTCATGGTTTTCCTTCTGGTGGTCTTCTGTTTTGTTTTGTTTAGTTTGGGTTAGGTTTGTTTTGATTTTGTTTTGTCTAACAAAATACCTATTCAAGTTTAGAGAAAGATATGCCATATTTCTTTGGACGTTAAATAAGTCTAATGCCTTTATTGCAACTCAAGAGGAAGGGACAGTCTGGGACACTACTCCAATACTATTCAATGGACCTATCGTTAGCACACACAGCTGATGTGATGGGGTTGCTTTGTTTTGTTGCTGGATCTGCTACAAACACAAGCCATTGGCAGTGCAGTCAGCAACATATGAGAAGGGGCTTCCTCTCCTGCCGTACTGTTCCTGGCTGTTTGAGCATGAACAGAAAAGGTGGACAGATGCCAACTGGCAAAACAGATAGAAACAGCAGTGCATGATTCTAATATAAGCAGCAAAAAGACCGAACATCTCTCTCTCTCCCATTGACTAAGGTTCCTTTTGGCAAACAGCAGCAGGCTTTTAGATGCTTATTTCCCTCTGGTCAGGAAAGATAGCTTTAGTTACATATTGTACAGTCTTTGGCACTATTGATGTACTAGGGTAGTAAATAGAGGGCAAAAGGACTGATCAGCTACTAGTAAGCTCACAGACACTCCCCACCTCGATTTTCAAATGAAATTCCACGTAACTGGAGGACTACTCAGACCAAATCGCATGCACTGCAGGAACACATGGGAAAGGGTGTGCACCTACAGGGAAAGGAAATGTGTCAACAGCAGTGACACAGTAATCCTGGCACATTTATGAAAGGCATGTTCACTGGGATCCACATCCTTTCTTCATTAACAGACCTTCATTAACAACTGCATGGAACTTGCGCGTGTTTCAGCATGTACAGAGCAGGGCAGTGGCTGGACAACAATATATTAACAGTTTTCTTTCTTCTATTCTCTTTTTTTAGTGTCCTGCAGGATACTGGCAGCTAAAAACTGATGTAGACCAAGGCTGAACTTTCTAGCACTTTGCAATAAGTACTCAGGTTTTTTTTCATAAATTATTCTTATGGTTGTTATTATCATTATGACCATGAGTATTACTGTGTTCTGTGTTCTTTTTCTGTAAACATATGCCTAGAAAAAGGCCACACAGAGAAAGGATAATGCCTTGATATTCTTCAAGCCTTTAGCTATTTTAGGTTGTGGGAGCTCCTCAGCAACATGTGGTCTGTTTATGTTTAGTAACCCTCAAAGGATCTCATGAGTTTCTCCTCCCATGAATTTCTCCAGCCTTCGCTAGAACTCTCATGAAATGTTAATATCCAATGTCCTTTGGCAAGCAGTTCCACTGATCTACAACCTGAAGTGTGAAGAACTATTTCTGCTTGTTTTGAAATTTGATTTTATTTGATAGCACTCACTCCAGCGTTAGAAAAACTAGTCAAGAGTCAGTCCTTACCAACTCTCTCCATGCCTCTCATTCATGACTTTGTAGACTCTTCTAAAGTCATCTCTCTTCTAGGCTGAAGAGTTCCAGCTTACTCAGCCATTTATCACTGAGCAGCCACCCAGATGGCAGCCTGCTTGGTCACCCTTTGGGCTGCTTTCCATTCTACTACTACTCACTTTCGAGGATGAGCAGACCAGAATCACGTGCCTTATTTCTAACGAGAAGCACATTAGCTTACAGACTCAAACTTACCTTCAACTTGAATGCAACAACTTTTGGTGGGGACCTCAGTACACAGCAAGTCTAATCATAGGAACTGGTACCCTATAGCATCAAAAGTGGTACCACCAAATAAAAAGGTTTCTCTGAAAGCCAAGTCAAATTCAAATACACATCTCTACTACTACCCTGCTGTAATGGAAACCAGTTCAAAGAACAGTTAGCTGAAAAGGCCACACTACATTAGAAATCTCATGCTTTTTGCTTGGCTTTGTAGGTGGGTGGGGAAGAAGGACCAGAGTGGACTGAAGGAGGGGAGAATGGTGTGTTTTGTTTATAACTTGAGTGATTTGGAAGTGTGTGTTTTCCTATGGGAAGTGCCTAGCTCTATCTCTAATGATCTAAAGTCAGTGTCAAAGGTTTGTGAATGGGTTACAGAATCAGCAATGGCACCTCCCATTGTTAGCTGTCTACATTTTTTATAACCACTTGCATACTTTTGGTCAACCACTGTAAAATAAACAGTCCTTCCCAAATGTTTTTGTTTTCTTTGACAGCACAGCAATAATTCACTTGGAATGCTGCAGAATATAATAGCACTTTAAAGCTGTTGTAAAGCTGCCTTTTTATGATTTATGTTTGAATTGTTTTCAAGAAAAAAAGATGCCAGAACCACAAAAGTATATGAAATTAGAAGATGTATCATGTGTGCATATGCATGATGGGGGTGGGGGGAGCTCAAGCGGGAGACATTATTTTAAATAATTCCCATTTTGTGGGGAAGATCTGATCATTTGCCTGTGTCTTTGAAAAATGACTCAATGCAACAGCCAGAATAACTTCTGCAACTACCAAAATCTGATCAAGAGGACTAGAACAAGTCTCTTTCAACACGAGCTCTTAGGACCTCACGCTTGCTATGCCCCTTGGATAGAAAAACACTCTTCTAACTGGACATTCCATCTGAAGAAACATTTTATAGACGGATCATTATATGACTGCAAATACAACTGGCAATTATACTCCAGGCTAGAGCAGAAACCTGTGAAAATGACACCAGTCTCTGTTATCATCCACTACTGAGATGCAAGTCCACGTGACCACAGATGTTTATAATCACCCAGCATCACCCTATTTATCTCTCTCACTTTTTTTCTGAAAACCCTTGTCTCCAGCCTGCACAAGAGACTCTAAATTGTGTTGTAGGGGGAACAGGATTAAGTCCTACATTAAGTTTGGTCTTGAAGACTCAGAGGTTATCAGTTTGGCCATCACACCTGCATTCCTGACAAACAGCTGGAGACCCAGGGAGGCCTGGCCCAGCTCAGTGCTTCTCCAGCAGAGAGCAGTGATACACTGTCAGTGAGCTCAGTCCTGGAAAGCAGGGCAGCTTCCAGAGAAAAGGCAAAGCTCAAAGCTGGCAAGCTTGCCAATGGGAATGTCAGAAGAGCTGGACTTGGAGAAAGAGAAAAAAATGTGGAGTCATCTGAAAAGAAAATCATTAAGAACACCTGCAAAGGCAGAATCTGAGCCAGCAGCCCTCACTTCAGTAGAAACACTGACATGAGATGAGAAATGTGATCCTTGAAGCGTTTTGCACTGTAAGCCCAGTGCAGAGGGCATTTGTACCACAAACTCCACCTCACTTCAAATTAGTATTGAATACTCTCTGGCAACCATTGCTAACTATGCACATACCTGTTCAAGTGATATCAAGAAGACACTATTCTGCCAAGAGAATAGCACCTCTTACAAACTGTGTTTGAATTACCAGAGGCACTGCAATATGACCAGCTCAGGTTATGAGCAAGGCAACATTTGCAGGCAGAAAACTACTCTGTTTTAGACCTGCCAATACTGACTTAAAAAACCCAAAAAGCTTGTCCCAAGTCTTTGTCTTATATATAAGATGCTCCACGTATTACAAAAATAGTCTTACACATATACACAGGCACATCCACGCATACTGGCACTTCTCCATTTACACCTTGTGTGTATTTTATCCTTGTGTATATTCTCTATATAGCCACTACCACTAATAAAAATGTCAAAATGTCAACACCTCTTAGGCAATGAAAGGTACTGAATGTTAAATTACAGATTTCAGTTCTGTCGTCTGAGCAACAGGTAGATGACGGCCTTAACTGCTCCAGCTCCAAAGGAATTGATCTGGACTCCTAGAAGCAGGCTTTCCCAAGTAGAAAGGTTTTCCTCTCTGCTAATAAAACAAATGTTTGGCTTTTCCTCTAAAGATGTCAAAATATTTCATAAAGCAAAAGACTGGAATTACCATTCCTATTTTACACACAATGAAAACTGAAGCATGTGAAGTATACTGTCAGGATTTGAAGCCGGGCAGGCAAGTTTTATGTTGTACACTCATGCTTCCCAACCTGCTTGTAGTCAGGACATCTTGCCACTGCTTTTCCACCTATTACATCTCCTCGGATCTCTGCCACTGCCACCTCACCATTCCCCTTCTCTCCTGTCAACATCATCCTGCTCTCTCCTCCCTGGCTGCTGCCTCATCTCCCCTCCACCCTCCTGTGACAGCAGTATTGGTGGGCATGCTTGTACTCCTTGCACAACTTTCAAGCCAGCGCTCCCCACAGCACCCTGGCTCAGCAGAAAGCCTAGTTTAGTGTGAGTCACCTCCTTGTGTGAAGCTGATTTAAATCATAATTAATCTCTTTTGGCTTTGTGTCCCATCTGTAGATACAAGTCTGCTCTTAACATGAAAATAACCCACAGAACACCCAGTATATCACACAAATTGTGTTCTTTGAAAAGCATTCATAGTTCAGCCTTAATATTTGCACTGTAACAGAATTTATGGAATGGGTCAGGTTGGAAGGGCCCACAGTGGGTCATCTGGTCCAGGCTCTCTGCTCAAGCACGGTTATCCTAGAGCACCTTGGACAGGATTGCACCCACACAGTTCTTGAATATGCCCAGTGAGGGAGACTCCACAACCTCTCTGGGCAATCTGTTCCAGTGCACGGTCACCTGCACAGTAAAAAAGTTCTTCCTCATATTCAGATGGAATTTCCTGTGCATCAATTTCTGCCTGTTGCCTCTTTTCCTGTTGCCTGGCACCACCAAGAAGAGCCTGGCTCCATCCTCCTGGCACCCCTGCCTCAGACACATATAGACATTGATAATGTCCCCTCTCAGTCATCTCTTCTTGGGGCTGAACAGGCCTATTTGCTCAGTCTTTCCTTATATGAGATGCTCCTTTAGCAGCTTTCTCCATCATCCTATGCTGTACTGCCAAGTGGTGTGTTTTATCTGTGGATCACTCCAGATGGTCCTGTAGATCAGCATATCAGCAGAATAAATGGTAAGAAAAATAACCATGAAAGGAAAAACTAAGGACTTTATTGGAAAGACCCTTCGCCACACACTGATCTTACATACTCCCCCTTGAAGCCAACATCCTTGTTTCTGTTTGAAGCCAAAAATGGAAAAAACCCTTTCTATTTGTCATCAGTGTCCTGAAATTAAAGTTTGGCCCCCCTGAAAAGGTAAAGAACTATTTTTTATTTAACTGTTATTATTATTTCAAAGAGAAGTGATATTATTTCAAGGACAGCCTCTGCTAGGGCTTTCTGATACCCTCTCAACAAGAGAGCTTAAGCATGTAATGTTCGCTTTTCCGCAGGTACCTGGAAGGCATAATACAATCAAAACACTCCTCTGTGCACACAGCAGGAAAAAATGCTTTGGACAGATGATTGTCTGCTCCAGAAAAAAATCTGGTTTTAACTGGTACTTTTTGTAGCTCACTGCTCATCAGTACCAATATGATTCATACTGACACATCTTTGTAAGCCCCTGTGTGACCTCCTGCGCTTTCAGGAGAAGCAAGAATTTCTTTCATAATATTGAAGAAATTTGATTTAAAAAAAAAAAGGGGACGAAAATTCAGCTAGAGTTTTCATTCATGACAGTGACTCCCAGGATAGTGATGAGATGCTACGTCTGTGATAGCGCTTGTTACCAAGGCTGTAAGAAGCAAAGTGATGTTCTCAATATCCATAACATGTTCCACTTTCAAGGAGTGGTTCTGGAACCAAGAACTTTAGGCCACCTTCCTAAGTTGAGCACTCAAGGATACAGCAGAGGAAGAAGGATCACAGTGATACCCTTCCCAAAAGGCAGACACAGAGCAAGGTGAATTTTGGAAGACTGGCTCAAACTAAGTAACACTATGCTTCACATTCATCCTGGCAATTGCCATCTCCTGCCCTATGAGAGACTCCTTTTGAAGTGATCCAACGCCGGGGCCATGCTTTTGGGCAACAGCAGCAAGGAAATCAGTGCTTATCACACCTCAACCCGGGCTCCCCAGCTAGAGAAGAATGCAGGCTGCTTCAAGGCTTGGGAAAGTGAAGCCCTGCTGTTTCATGTCAACATTCCTCCCCCTCTGCTTTTCCCAAGGTCTCGGCAGAAAATCCTTTTTTGTTCTTATCAGTTCAAACAAGAACAATGAATTCCTCAAGCCCACAAGAATGTGACAAGGTGCCAACAAAGCCAACCAGGAAGGTGATGTATGGTCTATAGGCTGCAGCTTGAATGAATCACTTCACAAACCCATGCTGCAAGAAGGGAATTGAAACAGCTTAGAGCCTCTATTTCTAGTTCTCCCCTTCAAATATTCACCTGCCAAGTATCCCAGATAAAAGCAGTATGTGTGATGCTAAAACACCACATGCCCTTTGCTTTTGTTACCAGGAATAACTGATTTAACAAAGCAGCTAATCAAATTGATATCACAGCAGTGTAGTCTACACAGCACTGGTGAAGGCAGAGTTGAAGTTTCCATTATAAACCCCTATATGAGAGAGTTTACGACTGGCTGTAACACCGGCTCACTGAGCACAACTTGGTGCACAAAGCTGTCAGATAGGGAGCAAATTATTTTTATCACATTTCAGAAATAACTGTTTGGCTCTCTTAAAATCATACTAATGTTTTGTAAAAAAATTGAAGTTTACCACATCTGGATGCTTTTTAGTATGTATCTTCCAATTATATAAAGACACACTGATCTCCTAGTCAACTAGTCTGACTGGGAAAATAAAAAAATAATGACCAACATATACAGCCATAAAAAGTCAGCTTAGGAGGTGCATATTCTGGGTGTGCAGGGATTCAGATATCTCACTCCTTGCTTGAATATGCCTTCTAGATAGAATTCACATAATGCTCGACACTGAAGAAATTGGAACTGTTTCATACTAAATTACACACATGATGGTGAAAATTCACAGCCCAAATAGAATGGCAAACAGGTATCTAAAATACTCAGCCCACACATGGGATCTTCAGGAGCCAGTGACTGAAACAAAAAATTTCTAGCCTTGCTGTGAGTTATGCCTGTGCATTCCTACCTGTGCAGATGCAGCTCCCACCCCTGTGCAGGTACAGTGCATGTGCAGGAGATGCTCAGCTGTGCAGGCACCAACTGATTAGCTCTCTGGAAGAGCATGGATGCTATTGCTGGTATGAAGAGCACAGCTTTGGCCCTAGGGAGAATACTTTCTGGAAAAACCAACCATGATTCACCATAAAACTTTCTGATGTATCAATCAGGATGCCACATCAATGGCACAGAATGGCTGCAGAGGGGGAATCCACCAGCCAAGGCTCTCCATGGGCAACAATCCTGCACCACTGTTCTTGCTGAAGGCAGGGTCTGTAGGGAAAAACGGCTTACAGCTTGCCAGTGTGGATTTGTCATAGCTCCTCAGTCCTGTACCCTAGCACTAACCCATGTAAGTATGAAAAACTTTGTTGGTGCTACACCTGTGGCATCCAGCTGTCTGATATCATCCACCCTGATAGGTGCCTCATTGGTGCAGGAACATCTTCACCACAGATGGATTTTTCCTATTTTACATCACCTCAGCTCAGGAAATGCACTACTTGGCAGACTCCAGTACTGCTCCTGCTCCATCACCTACCTCATCTACATCCTGTCCCACAAACATACATATCATTGGGATGCCAGTTGCAACCGGTACACTAAATCTATGCATCCCTGTCTTGCCTATGTATCCTCAGAAAAGAAAGCACCATTGTATCTCCTGCTATTAGACTGTGGCAACCAGACTTTGCTGGATTTCCTGAGTCCAAGTTGGCTGTGTTTGCCATCTAGTGAGTGAGAAACACAGTAAGGAAGAAGAAATAACATACCTGCCTAATGGAGCATGGTGCTTTTCATCTGAACTTTTACTGTTTATGCTAATAATTAATAATGGACCAGCAAATGGGCTGCAGTGTAGTGAAAAAGCTGTGACATCTCTGTAATGAGAAATCTTAGTATGGCTCTGGATTACTGCATTTTCCCTAACAAATGGGGAGAGAGAGTTGGCGTTGTGTGAGACTCCAGCATACTGCTCATCTCTTAAAACAGCTTCATTTGAAGCAGGACTTGGTCTTCCACCTTTAATAGATAGACTTTCATATCTTTCAAGAAGCAGTTTTCTTTAACTAAACACACGTGTGTGTGTGTGTCCCAACCCACAATCCCTGCCCTAAATTCATATTTTATACAACATACCAAAGCATTCAAGTAAGTAATTCATATGCTGGGTTGAAAAGGCTTATTTGGAACTACCACAGTCTGCTGAGTATGAATACAGGTCAGGAAAACGTCCTTCTCAGAAATTCCCACGTAAAACTTAATCTAGTAGAAGAGGAAATGCTTCCTTCTGACAGTCACCTGACCACTTGTACTGACTGGAGTAGTACTTGTGGGCGTGGATCTAAGCCTGGAAATACTCATGCACAAGAGTACCCCTGGATTACACCAGTCAAAACCATCGTTCCATAAATGCAGCACTTCTGATGGGTGAAGTGTATTGATAACAAAGACGAGACATGTCACAGAGCCCAAGCTCATTCCCAGACACACCATGCCCAGACTCACCTCTGTGCCGCCCTGGTGGGACTTGGTAAAAGGCAGGGAACAGGAGAAAGAGGGGAAAGCTGGGCTACTGGGGCCACCAAGGTAGGTTATGGAAGCAACAGTTCTCACTGGGAGTGGACAGGATGCTGAAGAGGAGACAGGATGGGAACAAAGGCTGGTAGAAGAAGAGTTGGGAGCTACCACTTTGAAAGACCGGTTCACTAAGCTTCATGATGTGTCCTCTGGTACTCAGTGAGTTTCTTAAAATCTCAGATGGAGTCAAATGTATATATAAAAAATACTAAAATACATCAAAATTAAATTATTTTTAAAGGAAAAGCTCAAAATCCTGAAGGCAAATATGAAACCAGCTACTTTTTAAAGTCTCTTACGATTTTCAGCCATTCTCATGAAGACTGGTTGTACACATTCTTTTTTAGAAGAACTTCTGTACAGCTACAGAAATTACATAAAGAAGGCACTGAGGTACTTTCCAAAATTACATATATAGTTTTTATATGAGAGAGTTTTTGATGTTTTAAGAGAAATTACAACTAAGGGGCAAAGCAGAGGAACACCATGGAACAGAAACTGTACATTATCACTATAAATTTAAATTTCACGACTTACAGCGTCTACGGTCTGCTGGCTCAGCTAAATGGAAATTACAAAAACTTAGAGCCCTTTCAAGTAAAATATATAATTTTATTGTACTCAGTTCACTTTTGTCTTTTAATTGTAATTCAGACCTTACTAAATTGTTCATCTACACCACATAAAGATAAAAAAGCCTAAACCTCTCTGAAATTAGCTCCAGTTTTCTATTAAAACACTTTTTATATCAAGCTGGAGGAACAACAAGGGTATTTTACCTAACAGAGACAGCACGTTAATCCATTTCACCTCAACTGCACATGATGTTAACACACGTTACAAGCAGAGATGCTGTTTGGCAGCCTCTATTCTCACCTCGTAAAACAAACAAATCAATTTTGCGCAGTTTGGCACAAACCTCAAACAGCTCAAGAAAGGCCCCAAATGACATAAAAGCAGATGTCACAGGCTGGCATTGAACTGTAGTAAATAACTTTGTCAGCACTATCTCCTGCATCTAACACAGGTACACCCTGCAGCATCCTATTCAAATAAATAAATATTTGCATAGCAAATGAATGCACATTTTTAATATAAACAAATGATGCAGTAGGATTAATTAACAATTTCCCCTTCTCAAATGGTGTCAAAAAAAGTCAACTGACCACCTAACAAAAATTACAGCTCCAAAGTAACATTTAACAAAATCCTGTACACAGTTTATCATGTACTAATTTTGTGATGTCTGTTAAAGGAGACTCTTATTTTCCATGTGACCTAAACAAGCACTTTCATCTGAGGGGAAGAGTGATAAATGACCTAATCCTGCCTGTTGCCAATTTGAAATCACTTTGCTCTCAGGAGGACTTCCTTCACTGACAACTGACAGTATTCAGCACCCGGAGCTCAGGGACCTCACCGAGTTTCCAAACAGCTGGAGCAGGGCTTCAGAGGTCTGCAGCAATGAAAACAAGTGATTGGCAACATGGTATGCTTGATCTGCTCCTTTCAGTTACAATAATGCCTTGTTTAGTTGGTTGCTAGTATCATGCTATTAGTAAAATGTCTGTATCATTATTCAGATCTTAAATGCTATCTTTTCTCCATATCTCTTCCTAAAAAAATAAAAATGGGCATTTCTGTTACACTCTCAAGGCCAGTATCCCTTCTGGAATGGTTGTCACTGAGGGAATCTTAGTGTATGAGCAAGACAAGCACATAGAGATATTTGCCATAATGGTACCTCAGTTTTCACAGATTTATGGCTCTGGAACTTCCTGAACATAAGCTCTGATATTAAATAGCCCAAGATAAAAATCACATTCTCTGAGCCTATTCAATCAGTCTTTGAATCCCCATAAACACTTCCAGTTTCTGCAACATCCTGTAATAAGATGTTTCAATATGCCTTGTATGGCAAATCATCTTCTTTTGTTTCTTTCAGATCTACCAGCTACTACTTCCATTAAATGACCTCAGTTCTGCTACCAGAAGAATGACAGCAAACATTTCCCTTTCTATATGCCATGACTGATCTTTTGAGACTCCCTCACCCACTGTCACCTTCCTCCTGGCCAAAGAGCTCTGCTCTGTTAGATTCTTCAGCTAAATTCCTTCTATACCTCTAGTTGTTTGGGTAGTTAACAATTCCTGTTGCTCTGGGGTCATGCAGCACAAGCAGTCACCCTGACTTTGTCCTTTACAACTCAATGGAGCAGTGATGCTTTTCCGATTATAACACGAACTCAGGTATCCTAAAAATCCTTCAAGCCCTTTCAGCACACTGTTCTAGGAAGAAGCCTGTTTCTGTCTTAACTTCCCAGTCACATAACTTTGCCCCAAAGATGGCATAAACTATATGGCAATGGCTTGAAACTTTGGGCTCATTCCTTTTGCCTCTTTTCTTCTCTGGTTTGTTGACCACAAGCCTTTCCTATGGCTGTACAGAACAGAGCACATTTTGGAAACAGCTGCACCGGAACTGCCATATGCCAAGTCTCTGTCCTCTGCTGCAAAACATCAGCTTCGCTGCAACCTTTTCTTGGGACCTCTGGCTTCCCCAAAAGTTCAGTCTGCAGAAGGCTGAGGAGGTAAGGTAAAACTGGGGACAGGTATGCAGGTTTTACCTTGTTCTCTTTACAGTATACAGAAATTAATGAGAAAAAAAAAATATACAGCCTGTGGCTGTTCCACCAAGTTACCAGCATTTCCAAGACTCTTGTTAAGCATGAAGAGTACATATTCTCACTATTTATTTTTATTTATGGTTTCTTTGCTTTTTAAACTAACCTTTTTAAATTCCCATTAAGAAATCAGGCACTACATGTGCAGGTCCAGCTAAATTAGTTTTGCTGCAATCCACCTTTGCCCTGAGCTGCTCTAAATTGCTCCTCACAACATTCCAGTTGTTTTGGAAACCCAGGATCCGTCAAATGGTAACACAGTCTTCCTGCTGTTAAACTGTCCCCTTCAGCCAAGGAGACAATAGCTTGAAGGATCTGGTTTCTCTTCTGACAGCTGCAGCAACTGGACCTAAATTGCAATTAGAGTCGAATTCTGTGGTGAAAACGGAATCACTGTCATCACACTGTCTCTGCATAGAACTCTGGGTAGACCTGGACACTGGATAGATTTTTACGTCCACTTTAACATCTGCTATTCTCCAGAAAGTTAAGAAAATGGGGAAACTAAACAACCATTGAGCTACATCAACATGACAGAGGCAGATACTGCCGTATTTGGCAATGTTTTAAATGCCTGAATTAACTTGATTATAAACATATTTTTAAAAGTGTGTAACTGCCCCCCCCACTTTATCTGCAACCTCCATAAAATATTGCATGAACCTACCTCGACATGTTTCAGTTTCACAAATCACTATTCAAAGGTTTCATGTCTACAGAGCTTGATGCAGCAGGAACACCCCTAAAGGTAGCAGGAGTGTTAGATTTCAGTGCTGTTCCTGGTTGTGCTATATATTCCTTTCTATATTCCTTTCTTTATTCCTCTGAGCAAAACAGCGAACGCTATTTTTGCCGACTATAAAAGGAGATATTACTGCCTTGTATCTATTCCAGTTTAGGTCACAAACCTTTATAGAAGTGCTAAGACTTTAGTGCGATAGCTAAAGACTATGTTCTCAAGTGTTATAGGGGATAAAAAGTCTGGTAGAACATATTAGAAAACATCTCTAATTCATGCAACCTTCCACTGACAAAAAACAGAGAAAAAGGGAAAAAAACCCTTCCTATCAATAACTGTGCCATACTGCAGAACATACTCTAACCCAACACTTCCCCGCCATCCCTGTTGCCAGCAGAATTTAGCCTCTGCAAGAGAAAGTTGCTGCTGCTCTCCCTGTAAGCCCTGGAGGAGAGCTACCACGGAGGTACCTCTGCTACCTCATCGGCCTGGGGACCTGCCTCCTTGCCTGGCAGCACCCAGGTGCAGTTCACCTCCCAGCACCCACGAGGGCATTTATGCCTGATTCATGTAATTGAAATTTTGTTTGTGCAAAATCATGCACGGAGTAAGTCAACTCATGCCACAGACCTCTACCACAGCTATATCTGTCATTTTGAAAGAGTGCTTTTAATTCATATCTTTGATTTTTTGTTATTGTTGTTGGGTTGGGGGTTTTTTGTTTATTTGTGTGTTGGTTTTGGGGGGGGGGGGGTTTTTGGGGGGTTTTAGTTTATTTGTTTGTTTTTAAAGAGGAAGAATAGAATCACAGAATCATTTAGGTTGGAAAAGACCTTTAAAATCATTGAGTTCAACCATAAAGAACCGCAGTGCAGTAGGTATTATTTTCTTGCTCTGCCTGTATTTATTACATCTCACCTCATGCTATTGGTATGAAATTCAGTAAATCCCATTGTAATTTCTACCACAGTATTACCTGAAATTCAGCATATTCACAATTCCTTCTATCTAATAAGTACACTTCATTATGCTTAACTAACACTGAACATTTGGAAATGTTTGAGTATCAATGTGGAAAGCTTTTCACCTACAGAACTTATTTGCAATGTGTTAAGGGTCTTTTGTCTCTCACAGGCACGTATAGATGGGTCTATATATATGTATGATAATGGAAAAAGAGATGCAGATACATTGCAACGGAATTGAAGATGTGCTGTAACAGGACAAATTTTCCCATACTCATGTTCACTAAAAATACTAATATTTCTATTCAGTGTTCAGAAAAGCTCTCCTGCAGCACACTGCCATATACTACCATATCTAAAGCAGGTAAAGAAATTACAGAAAGCATGTGGAAATTACTGCAGACTCTCTGCATATAACAGAAATTATAATCTTTACTTGAGATACATAAAAAGATGTAAAAGTTGGGAGACATAATTCCAGTACAGGAGTCCCAGACACTTTATACCCATCAAAACACACATTCTTCATTGTAAGAGATGTTCGAATTATATTTCAGCTGAAATTTCTTATCATTTAAATATTAACTATAATATACAAGCATACTGAACTAGAAATTAAGACCTTAACAGCATTTGCAGTGAGTCAGAATAAAAATCTATTTCTAGAGTGGTGCCAGCTCAGACAGTGGCTAATAATGGATGCTGAGGAAAGATACACGTGGCAAATACGGAATGACACTTCCTGCATTTTTAAAGTGGGAGACAGCACTAAGTCTACTGCGTTTAAAAACACTTTTGTATAAGGTCTGTAAAAATCCTTTTTCTGTACCTTACTTTTTTCTTTTAATTTGCCTAATATTTTTGTAAATCAATTTACACATCTTACATGAAGAACTTCCATACTAACAAACTCAACAATTTAACTGCGCTGTGTGAAAAAAATACTCCCTTTTGCTTGTTTTTACCTAAACAATTTCTGCTGGTCTTCTAGTTTTTAGATTTTGGGAAATAATAAATAATTATTTTCCATTCATGTTCTTTACTGAGTTAATTAGATGTACAGGTCTCAGACCTATTTTTTAAGTTTCTCTCTTATTTTTAATTGAGAAGACCTACTCTGTTTATCTCCCCTTGTGGGGAAATAAATCTGTATCTTTGAACAATCTAACATTCATCTGCCCTTCTTTAGATTGATTATTATTTGTATTGTTCAAATCCTTTAAAAATCCAAGTGGGTCAATGAATTATCTATGTTAGAATTATATTTTACATTTTATTTTCTTTTCCTTTACTAACAATTATTAATATTTTATTCCTTCTTTTGACCAATTCTGTAATAAAACTGGTACTTGCAAGAACTATTCGTCATGACTCCAAGTTCTCTTTCCCATTTGGCAATAAATACCTCAGAGGTCACCTTTGCAAAGGCAGAGCTGCTTCTCATCACCTTGAACACAGCAACACAAAGCACTGCCTGCCATTGCATTGCCAAGCCTTTAAGTAGCATGAGTTCCTTCTTTAACTCTTCACCATTTATTTTAGTATTAACTAATTTTTTAATCATCACCAATTCATAACTTCACACAATTAGTTCCAAATGATTAATTTTGAGCAGCATAGGTCTCAGCACAATTCCTGTTAGAAACACACAGGTATATTGTCAAAGCTTCTCTCTCATTCCCTGACCACTTAATTTCTTTAAAGTACTCAATGAATAATACTGAAATTAACTATTTTGGAAAACAAGACACATCACACTGATTGAACCATCCCTGGCCACACACTTACTAGTTTTCTTTCAGAGAATTGCAACAGGTTTGTGATACACAATTCCTTTCTAAAAAAAATCTTACAGCTCTTTTTTTTTTTTTTTTTTTTTAACTTATTTTACCTATCAATATTATACTTGGATCCAAGTTTTTATAGTTTCGGATTTTTTTATATAGCTTATACCTATTTGCCTGGAGTGGTGATCAGATCTACTGGCCTGTAGTTCCAGGAGCTTTCTTGATGTCGTAATGGCTGCCACCACCTTCTCTGAGGCTAAGCCATCCACCCTATGCCCTACAGCTACGACTTTACTGTAGCAAGTTTAGAAATTTCGTATTTCAGTTTGATCTGACTTCTTTGGCGAACAGTGTTTGTTCCTGACAATTTGTCACTACTGATTTATTGATCTGTTTGAAAACTCCTTCACCTGTATTCCAACACTAGACAGCTCCCCCAAATCCTTCCCTGTAAAGAAAGATTCTGGTGTGGAAATCTTCAATTCTTCTAAGATGCCTAAAATTTGTGTTTCTCTACTCCTGTGGCCTTGCCTTACTTGAGTTCTCCTTTTACTTGTTCAAGAGTCATTGTCTCTACACACTCTTCAATGACCTCTTGTTTCCAGCACGTATGGAAGTGTTTTTATTACTATTTCCAAGCCCCCACCAGGTTATTCCTCAGCACCTTTTTAGTCCTTATTCATCAATGCTTTCCATTTAACACGCTTCACATTTAACATAAACATATTTTCTTGTCTCCTTCATTTGGACATGACTTCTACTTTTTTCAAACTGTTTACTTAGAATTTTCCTCTCCACTCATCTCCTTAGAAATGGCAACCTCTTCATAATCCTTTTGAAGTAATTTTGATAGCTGGTATATACATACTTGGAACACTTAAGATGTCTGTAAGCAGTCTTCTTGTTGAGTGAAAGTCACTTCACCCTACTGACCCTTCCTTTTAACCTCACTGGTATGTTGTACCTACTTATGAACTCAGATATGACTGTGAAGAAATTACAGCGAAGCAGAAGAACGATTCGGTAGGACATCTTTGCCCTGTATGACTATATGACTGTATGAATTTTACATATGCTCTTTTTATATAAGAGAATTTGAGGTTCCTTTTCCCAAGAACAAATAAAATGGTCTTTGCTCTGGAATCACGCATTCATGTACAGACCCAATGATGGGTGACTGCATATTGCTGGACTTTAAACACTGGCTGACTAGCTTCCATTAAATAAATCTGTGGCATCAGATTCAGCTTCTCATAAATACTATTCCTCAGTTCAAGTACACATTTTTGAGGATTTCAGAGAAAAGACTCCAGAGCCTGTATTTAAATTTATCCTTCAACCGCTTTAGGCAAACAGGTAGAGAGCAGTGTGGGCCAATCTGCAATTCTTCTAGCCATGATCAAATTTTTATTTGCATGCAGAATACTATTTCAGAGGCCATTTATTCATCACGTTTAATTAATGCCTTTAATTTCATTAAGATATCTATTATCTAAACACGTATTGTTTTTGTCAATACTGATATTAATTGCTTTTCTGTATTAATCCAATATTTTTCATCTAAAAACCTGTGTCAATAACCACTTTACAAGAAAACTAATTTAGTGGCTCTGGGCTTTTTGCTGTTACTGAAAGACCCTGACTTCATTAATTCTTTGGTTGGAATTTTGCTTCCAGAAATACCTGTGAGGATTATTTCAGAGGTTCATTTCCTAGTTCTTAGATGTTTAATTGTCTAATTTGTAGATGTGATTGGGTAGTTAGTGTTCTAAGTACTATAAATGGCAACCACAAATATTTCCTGAGGTGAATTTGCAGGCAAAAAAAGGAAGGCCTTTTTCAAAACCATACTAGAAATGTGGTTTTAATTGTAGATAAAAGCATCCTCAGCAGTACTAAAATACACCTAGAGGTGTCATACCCTAAGTGGCAAAGGCTAGGCTCATAATTGTTAGACACTGGCTATGTTTAGTGAAGCTGTAAATGTTATGTGGTGACAAGTACTAGTTTAGGCTTGGCCTTTTCAAACCTAAATTACTATGGACTGAAAAAAAAGCTGGGCAAAGGCACCTAGGATCTGTCTGCCTATCTGTACTTCACTGCATAGCGTCTCTTGCATGTATACCCATGTAACAAAAGTGCAGGCTCTGATGCTTCTAACCACACGTGAGTCTGGGACAAATGCTACTCTGAGATACTCCCTTTCAACTTCTGGTAATTTCAATAGCATCACAGGCTCTGGTCTCTCATCCTCAGATGTAGATTAAAAGAACAAAAGGCAAAGAACATGCAAGATAGACATATATAGTCATAAATCTCAGATATATCGACATATATAGTACAATACAGTCTTCCTTCTATAGGATATTTGGGCTCCTAAAAAGACTCCTAAAAAGATGACAATTTATTATTGAAGATGACTAGTAAGCCTGCTGGCAGCACCTACTACAATTCTGGTAGACCACAGTGTTGCTGCTCTTCAGTTTTCTGGTGACTTATCCCAACCTATACAAAAATCCCAGAACAACAAAACCAACAGTAATTTTAAATAGTGAGTGCACCCTGCTGGAATCCTCAATTAGTCTAAAACACAATGCCTTGTCAGAGTTATTGCAGCTTGCTGCAGCCAAGAAATCTTAGGAAAACTCTTTTCCACCTCCACTCACTCACAACCTGGCTTCTGCCCATAGAACTTACCACCTTTGCACAAGAGAAGGTCAGAGTAACATGGACCTCCAGATTCTCTTAAACACTAAACTGTGTCTATAAAATCTTTCCATGGGAATAAAAATCCACAATGGACAAAAGGCATTTTGCCCGGTTTTGTCTTGGATAGTAATGAAAGGAAATTACAAAATCAACACTTGAACGCAGAGGCAAAACTTTCTTTAACTTTTATTTCTTTAACTTCTATTTCTTTAACACAAAGTCCCGTCTGTGGAATGCTGGAACTGGGAAACTGAAAGTCTGAATCAACGTAAAGCATTTAATTGTCATTAGATGTGAAAGTGAAGGGTATCTCTACTACACTTCCTGTCCTGGAACTTTAAATGGAACATATGGTACAAGGGGGTGGAGAGCTTGGATGTGAAAATACAGATAACAGTTCTCTTTCAGAAAAGACCATGAAGAGTAACTTACTAATCAAATGATGGTGGAAACTCACAGCACACCAGATATGGACAAGGAATGTCAGAGTTTTAGCAACTGCTGATTAGTTACGGAGACCTAAACTTGCTTAAAATTGTTGCTTATCTGGTACCCATTAGGGTTAAACACATTATAAACAATCAACCCATCTCTACGGAAAGGGAAGGAAACAAAGACAAACTGGAAAATAGTATCTGGACTCTTAGTCAGCCTTTCCAGCTGATATTATTAAAAGAGAAGTATGTTGCACTGTTGACTACCTAAGATAGGAATGCCATCTAAATACTCCTTGAGTGATATTACTGTGTGGTTTGCTGGGTGACGATGCTAGAACAAGTTCTGAGTTATTTCCTTTACTCCTTAACCATGGACACTAACAGCAGAAATATTCTGTCTCATTGCTCTTATATAGAGTTCTCCTCCTACACCAACAATTTAGTCAGAAGACAGGTCAGTGGGCAAAACATGCTCATGACTACTTCCTTTGCTTCAGAAACACTTGCCAAATTGTAATAGCAAAAGTTCTTTTTGCCTTTTGGGCTGAGTGGTCGGAGACTCTGGAAACAAGCCCATGTACAGTGGAACAGTTCTGATCACACTGAGCTCCTGATCAGGCTGTGAGCATTGTCTTTGACTGCTCAGTACTGCTTCCCACATGAATAGTATCTTAAACAGTAGATAGCTTCACTGAATCTTCATTTAAATGCACAAGTATAAACTCAAGAATTCTGTCAGTTGATACTCACACACTATGAGGTTTCCTCTGAAGTTTTGCCTTTTTTATGCCACTCAAACTGTTACTTAATCTGTGTCCCTCCTTTGAGCTTCCCTCCCTACTTCTGCTCCCTTAGTGTCACAGAGCCACAAGTCTGGACTCACCTCATCTAGTCCCCTGATTGCAGGAAAGCCCACTGACTTTCTACTACATTTTTGTATAAGGCAATGTAATATCTTGCTTTTTCTTATCCCTTCTGGCTTTGTTCCACTTTTACTTTTTTTTACAGTAGATTATTGTACTTTATTTTACAGTAGATTACAGCCTATCTTTCTTTCCCCTTGTCTTTAATGTCTATTTCCTCTTTCCTTTTCATCAGGTTTTTAACTGTCTAAAGAGTACAACTCCCTCTTTATCTGTCCTTTCAGCCTCTCTTGCTCTTAAAGCATGTTGCTGTTCGCCCCTTTTCTTTTTGTGCATGCTCAGTCCCATTGTCCACGGACTTTTTGGAGCTGTCCACAGTCACTGTCAGATGCTCTACCTCGATTTTTTTTCCAGTTTCTGAGAAGAACCACAGGTCTAAAGAAAAAGCAGAACAAGAGAGGAGGTATTGGGAAAAGCTTTTAAAAATACAAAGATAAGGAAGACAGGGACAGGCCTCATGGGAATAGGAGGCTTTAGCAGGAAAAAGAAGAATGTTTTCCCAGGGGGTAAATGTGTCTCACTGCTGAACTAGCTGAGATAGACAGAAATTCATTGCCAAAAAGAAAGTGACTCTATGGATCAGAAAAGAACAGAAGTATCAGAAAGGACATCATAGACTTCTCACATTCTCTTTCCCCACAAACCTAAGACCAAACTAAAGCAGGGAACTATGTGTGGACACTCATTATTTTGCTTAGGTCTCCATATGCTAGGGCATCTTGTGACACTTTATGTTTAGAAACTCTTAAACGTCCATTTTCTTTCAAAAGTGTATGATGAGAATGTCACAATTCTGTCAGGATTGGCCCTCTGGGACATAAGGAACCTGAGAAAGCGTAAGGGTGATCAGAGGTTGCATGGGCCATCTGGCTTCACATCTATGGAAAGCTGCAGTTGTAACATCAGGAGAGACTGAGGGAGACCTTGAGACAATGCTGTAGATGCCTTCCTAGACCAACAAAGTGTGGGACTGCCTCGGCTGGGACATCAACACAGCAACCCGGCATGTTCTAGGGTAGCAACTGAGATGAGTGGGTTGGATTCCACCAGAGCAGCAAAAGGCAGTGGGGAAATGAAGCAGCTGAATTTGCTGTGATGATTCCTGTTGACAGGATTGGTGTATTAACAGGCACAGCTGAGCTTAACTCCAATTTCACCGCAGTTTGGTAGCTCTTCTTTAAGGGACTAAAGCAACTGGCTTTCCAGTACAACCCTTGGGAGGCTACTCCATGGCCTAATACATTTTAGAAATACACCTTTACAAATACTTTTGATATCCAAATTAAATTTTCCTTTGTTCAGTTTTTCCTATTACACCAACAATATCTGTTCGTTTTTATTGATCCTTGTTCATTTTTACATTAAATGTGCCAAAAGTCCTGAACCTCTGCTAACAGCTTTTATAGTATAAAGCAATAAACATTTCAGATACTTTTCTGCATATTGACTCAAGTTCCTGATGTGAAAAAACCTCCCAACTTCAGTTATAAAAATCTTCACATCATGAACTCCATTACTAATATCAATATAAATATCAATAGTAGCAAAATGAAAAAAAACCCCGAAGCTAGTGTACTGAATAAATCATTGCATGATACGGGATACTGCACTATATATGATACTTTACAAGAACGTATTTTTCTACTATTTGCTACTTGTTTTAGAAAAGAAAAATCCTAAAGAAACTAAAAAATAAATAAATAAAATAAACAAACTAAACACAAACTAAAAAAATAAATAAGTTCTATAGCCACATCAATTTCTACTACAATCCATCATTAATGACTTTCCTATGAAAGTGAATTTTCAGACCCACTCTTTAACATGTGCAAAATTCCTTCCCGGGGAAGAAAGCTGCAAAAATAACTGAAAAGCAACTACGTATCCTTGGGGATTTTCTGCATTGATTTTATGACTCATTACTACTAGTTCATCTATTCCTATTGTTATACTCATTTTTATTACATAGAAGGAAAAATTTTTAAAGCCATAAAATCCAGCTTTACTTCTATGTGAAGAAGGTGATTTTAACTGCAACAAGCTAAGACAACTCGGCTGTACTTCCCCTGTCTGACCTACAAATGCCACTTAAAAATAGATGAAAAGTCTGCCTGAAGAGAAATGGTTTTCTTGTGAAAGACCTTGTCAAACTTATAAAAATCAAGGTTTTGGACTTTAGCTGAGCAAACAGCTTTTATTGCTTAGCTCTGCAAACTGCATTTTAGTACTTAAGGAGACATTTCGGTAGTAATAGCAAACTGACTACTTTACATCAGCACCTCATGACTATTCACAAATCTCCACTGACCACCACAGAAGGCAATGTTAATAAAGGTCAAAATTACCATCTATCTACATAATCTCCTGTAAGAACTGTGCTGTAAAGGATCAACCAGCCTAACTGTTTAATGTATTTGCAAAAATCAGATTAACCCACACTAAAGTCACAGAAAACTCTTCCACAGATTTTAAATATTTGATTCAAGCCTGAGAGATGAAGGTACAACAGGGTTCTTTATCAAATATTTTAGTTTGATATTAAATTATTTCCATTCCTTTCAAGAGTACATTAGCTGACTTATTAAATCGACTAGTTACTCATTTCAAATCACTTCCTCAGTCTGTGGTACTAGGAAATGACTCTTTAACAAGTATTCTTGTATCATTGCTCATTCACTCGGTAAGATAAGTTCATGCCTTTTAAAGTAGCATATCAACTTGCAACTTTTAAAATAAAAACTGAGGCAGCAATTAGCACTGTAAGGATGCAAATAAGTCAAAGACAGGATTGTTCAATTCTGATTATATACCTAACCTTAACTCTTCTCACTAATCCTGCCAAACATTTACTTTTCATATTTATTTTGTAAAGTGCTACATTCTCATTATTTTCCTGAAGGAGATTAGTTCCTGCACAACTTCCTTTTCCCAAGCACTTCAAAAAAAACCAGTACACATGTAGTGAGCAAAATGGAAAAGTCACAGGGAATTGAATGCCACATGCAGGGCATGCCATATTAAATGCAGCCCGAGCTGCATGCACAGAGAGTGAGACTGTTTGCCAGATCATTAAACATGGCTCTTGGTGCATTCAATACATTTATTATATTTTGCACATAGCACTCCATATTATTCATTCCATAATTTCATGATTTGTATCACATTATTTTCTATTTAGAAAGACAACATTTTCGTGTCTAAGGATGCGTAAGTAATTACTGATCAATGCTGTTCGGTATTGTGTAGGACTTCAGGAGCAAGATGGACTCCTTTTTTTGCCAAGAAACATGAAATTAAATAACTTTGCTATCACTGAGTACAAAACAATGATGCCTTCCTCACAACCTGCAAGTTGAACTTGACCCACAGTCAACTCAGTCTCCAGGCCTAAGCACGCTCCCCACACAGTGAGGCATCATCAACAAGAGCTACCACAGTGATTCCAGACAAAACATAATCCATCAGATGAAATGGAGTCAGAAGGTTGGCCATCTCTCTTTAAATGATACCCTGGTACACATTCTGGATACAAAGACAAGCTATTTAAGGATAAAGTAAAAATCTCAGTTAAAAAAAGAAAAAACTACATTAAACGTGGATAAAGAACCAAGTGATTTCACTGGAGAGGTTAACATTTTGTCCACACTAATGTCTGCCACAGCTGTAATGACAAATAACTTATTTAAAAAAAAAAAAGGCTTTACTGTTAGACTATTAGGGGTCACTACTGCAGTGTCTCTACAGGAAAGGTCACTAAAATTCTGGTTGTGAGGAAAGGGAAATCAGGAAGAGACAAAGTTGACTGACCTTAACAAAGTGTTTGCATATTTTACCAGCTATGAGAAATAGCATATGCTGGGGGTTTGAGTTGTTTGTTGGGGACTGTTTTCTAAATGTGACCTGAATTTTCAGACTCTCAGGCTTAAAAACATTAGGATTGGAAATTTTTTACTGCAATATTATTTTCTATATTATTTAGTATTTAATAAAATTTAATTTATGTACAATTTAATATTTTCCATTTCTATTATATTAATGTTTTCTATTCTCATTATTAAAAGGTATTCTCCTTGGAACTTCTTTGGTTTGAAAATATGCATGTCTGTCTGAGTGCATATGTATGTAGAAAAATTGCTCCAATATGGGCACTTTAAAGGACCTCACAGGCCTCATACTGGTTGATCTGTTCTTTCTCAGATGGCATCCAATTCACACAAAGGGTATCTCTTTTTGACTTCTCATTCAATATTTCATTCTGACCAAATCAGATCTGACTGATCCTTACATGACTCCTCACCGCAGCCACTCACAGCCTCCTGACTTCTTCAAAGAAACAAAGGCATTATTCAGCTGTTACGAGAAGACTGCAGGCCCTTAAGTATTTTTGTACGTTATATAAATATACTATAATGCGTTCATCAGCCATGGTTGTCTTACATATGTAACATCTGAAGAGTATTTAGCTGAATGAATACTAAAATGCCATAAGAATCCCATTAGTCTCTGGGAGTTCTCTTCACCGAGGCTAATGGAATAAAATACTCATTTAAGAAAGAGAAGCAGCTAAGGAGGGACTAAAAAAATCAAGCCCAGAACATGAGACTAATCTCAGGTTTTTTAACATTTAAACTTCCTACGAACTTGTTTGTCTCCAATCCTTGCTTCAAAAACTTCAGGAAACTCAGTTTCTTTTTTAGCAGAGATGTTCTGGTGCTCAAAATTAAATAGAAGCTACTTACTTGGAGGCCGTGAGTTAAGTACTCCCAGCTGTAGGAAGCCCCGATGTGCAGCAGGGCTGGAGTGGAGGTGGGAGTTTGAAAGATTCCAGCCTACTGCCACCCATCTCTGTCATTTCCATTAAGATGTTCCACATTGTTGCTGGTGTAATCATTCCAGGTACAGTTACTGTGAAACTGAGACTAAAATAACTACCCACATCACGGCTAAAATATGGCTTGGTGCATATAAAGGTGAGTGACTTCACAACAATTGCAGCAGGATTTTAGAGTGCTTCAGGACCAGGAATGTGAGTGTGTTTGCGTTTATCCATTGACAACCACAGATTTTCTGGGTACCTGATAAATGCAACCGGTTTTCTTTTTATCCTTGTCCTTTCTGGCATGCAAAAGCCTCAGCAGACACCATCTGTTGGTGTCTGCACATTTCCTCACAGAGCTAAAGGATTTGCTTTTTTCTCTACAAGGCCAAGGGAATGCAGTGTCTACTAGGGTAAATATTTCTAGGAGTACCATTCCCAAGTATCAGGTTCAGTTAGCTGAAAGAGAACTGGAAAGAGAGGCCTATAGCAACCTGCAGCAAGCTGGAGGAGAGGGTCCAGGGGACAAAAGGGAAAACATGATAGGCAACAGGGGAAAGAAGAATAAAACAAGAACCTTACAACTAGTCTTTTCATTTCTTCATGGCATGGCCTTATACTCGGACCACAGAGGTAGCTCAAGGGATGGCTGATCACCTCTCATCTTGATTCATTAGTCATTAAGAAAAAGTGATTAATCACCTCAATTATACATCTATCCTAGTTACCTGAATATCACTCACACAAACCGAAAATAGTCCATGTCCCTGAAAAGATGTCAGTATCACTGCAACATCCCTAAAAACTACTTCTGCCACATGTGTTTACCTTTATCCAAACTTAATTTTCAAGCACTTGAAGAAACTGTACTGCAGACAAAGTTACCAAAAATGTCTTAATTTTCAAAAGGGAAAATGTATCATCTCGACAAACAGTTGTAAAGGTTACACAGAAATATGATTAAAATGGTGTGCATAATACACCCCACTCCCCAGAAGGATTGTTCTATCTCTTCTCATCAAAGAGAGCAAACTTATACAGGTCATTTCCACAGGGTGGATAAATCAAGAGTCAGCAGCTCCTCCCAAACTGTCCTGCTGCTCAGGAAAAGCCCAATGCATTTGTTGTTCTTACTCTAATGCTAATTGTGAGAACACTCTGCTGTCTTGGGAGCAGCAAACAGAAAATTCCCGTAAGAAACCCAGTGCACATGACTCCATCAACAGGCCATGGCTGGGCACAGAGGATGTAATTATTAAAACTCCAGGAAGCAGAGAATCCCTGTCCAAACTTTGAAATGCTAGTGGGAAAAAAAGACAAATCCTAGGGGAAGTATGCCAGAGAAACTAAGAAATAGCACCTGTGGGAAATTATAAGGGAAAGGAAATTTGGAAAGTATTGAGAGTTTTAGAACAAGTGGCCCACACAGAAAGCCCTCCTGTTGTTATCAGAAGAGGGAAACAAGAGTAAGACAAAGATGCCTGAAGGCCACAAACAGAATTAAAGTAAGACCTAATGTAACTTTATTAAATGCCACACCAGCAAACATGAGTCCTGTCTCAAGGTCTGATACGGGAAGAAGCTGAAGAAAAGCATGGAGAGAGGAGAGCATTTGTTGCCCATTTAATGAAATCTCCACAAACCTTTCCAAGTGCTTTCTGATAAACATGCCCAGGGATGTGGTAGGGGGAGATCACCACCACAGGGAGATGAAGTGGTTGAAGGGTGACAGGTACCCATCTGAAGTGAGCTGGGGTCATGACCTCTGCAGAGGGTCTTGAATCAAGGCCAAGGCATGAACATGGACAGGCTTCCACCTCTGTCAGCAGCCAGGAAGAACTGTAAGAAACAAGCTCCCAAAGCTGCTGTGATTTGTAAGCTTTCCCAGAAAGCTGTCGAAGGAAGAACAAGGACTACAGGGATACAAACACAAAAGGACGGCCACAGGAACTACTTAGTTGTTATGGACTCAGCCCAGAATCTCATTTCTTGTTTAAGCTAACAACTCCAATGTACTGGGGAGGAATTAAAAATCTGTCTGCTTGGTGGGGACATAAGGCAGACACTCCTGAATGCTGAGGACTGTCATGACTTCTTCAAGCGGGGTTATGAGCCCCACTAAGCAGCAGAAGTGAGCTGTAAACCCAAAAGTGAAGCTGGAAGTAGGAAACATCATCAAAAAGATCTGGGAACTTCTGGCAACAAAAGTAAGATTACTGCTGGTAGAATTTCTCTGCCATGTCCCTTCATTCCAACAGTGAATATGATGAAGTTCATCAGAAATGTTTGCTGCTGATAATCTGAGGAAGCTTTTACAAGAAACTCATCATGGTTGTCGCCCACACATGGATCACACTCACAACGAAGTTCTTGAGGATTCAAAAGTACCTTTTTCAATAATAGTTACACCTTGGGGGTTTGTGTTGTTTTGAAACAACACACAAGTCAAGATGTAACTTCATTCTGACAAACACTGCATCTTTAAATAGCAACTTCAGCATTTCTAGCAGAGAATAATTTCTTGCAGATTCATGTATTCTTATGGCCTTCAAACAGTACTAGAGCCTCACAGGAAATTCTAACAACTGTTTAGATCGAATCACCTCTGTCGGTACTGCACATCATCTGTTTGGGGATTTTTACCCAACCCTCTCATTCTTTATTAATAGAGTAATTTGCCTGAAACCTGTTTCTTAAGAGTTTGTCTGTTCATTCTGCACCTCCAATCATAACCCTTTATTTTCAATCTCACAACTAGTTGCTGTGGAAGTCATTATGATGTCACAAAAAATAAGGATTAGTAAAACTGCAAGTAGGAAATAAACAGGTTGAACAGCTGAACTGTTAAAAAAGTTTTACTGCAACTATTCACTGAAATAAAAAAGAAAAAGGAAAACAAAAACTTTTCTCCGAACCTGATCTATGACATATGTTCACACAGTACTGACACGGACCAGGACCCCAAAAGCCTCCCCTCCCCATAGCCTGTACATAATCTCTGCCTCCTACCAGGCTTGGAATGGGGAATTGCGGTATTTTCTGAATAAGGGTGAGTAACTCGCACATAGGTACAACATGTAACTGTTATCCCATCTTTCCATGTGTCTTACAAATAACTCTTTGTCAAAGTTTCAACAAGCTTAATATATTGATGTTCTATTTATACAGCAGATCACTAATTTTAAGAGGTAACAAGCACTCTGCATACAGAGTTGGTGAGGTAATTCTTTTGTAAAAACATAAATGTTACAATAATACTTAACCTTGGAAAACAGGTGCTAAAATGTTCTTTAAGAGATATTTGCATCTTGTTATGGAAAAGAATGCTTTAGTCACACAAGTAATAATCACCAATCTGAAACAGGGAGACACCTTGTGCTTGGTAGCTATGTAGAACTTATGAAAGCTTTTCAACCTCCTTAATGGAAGACAGCTTTTACTTTCAATAAATACATACATATTATAACCCCAGTAAAAACAACCCAAAAGACATCAAACAACAGAAAAAAATACATTGAAATAACATTAAAGATCTAATATAAATCCACAAAAGCCAGAAAATTCAGAGATAAAGAAAGACTTTTAGACAATGGAACACTTTCCAGTGTATTAAACTGGAGCATAAATTCACTTCCTGTCTACGCTTGCCATCAAGTCATTCCAGATGCAGGAGGTAAGTTCCTCCCTCGGGTAACTCAAGTATCTTCAGCAGTATACACCAAGAATCAGTTTAGCTCTACAGAACCATGTCTTAATACTTTCCCTATTTCTGATAATTGCCATTGATTTGAGTTTAAACAGTAACTTCCCATTTACAGCTCATTCTTGTTGTTCAGAGACTGCTATAAAACGGTATTTGTGAGACTGCAATACTTTCCATGATTACAGACTATGATGTCAGCTGTGGGGTTATGACTTTATTGACAGACCAACTAAAGGAGAACCTCTGTGAGAAGGAGAAAATGCACACTCAAATACAAATATATCTGAGATTAGCAAAGACAACACTGCATCTCACCAGGCGCATACATTTCCACCTACATAAATAATATTCTCTACTTTTCACTCAAGTCAATTATGAAAATGTCTCTTAAAATTTCTGTTTCATTTTTAAGTCATTTCATGGTGCTGATGTGCTGCCACCCAAACTCAAGCTTGATGTCAGCAACAGTTTAAATCATACACTACGGGTCCAACTCTTTGCTGCACTCTCTGGAAGTGCAAAAGCAGACATACATCTTAAGACAGGATATGAAGGGAATGAAGTGATTTTGAATTGCCTTCAAACTGCCCAAACTGCCCTCATTCTCAGGCTGACACAGCTTTTGTATCTGGGGTCTGGCTATTCCCTTCCAACAAAGACAACCACAATGAACTAGTTACAAGGAGATTGCCAGGTACCTGGCTGAGCAACAGGATTGAAAGAAAAAGGAATGTAACCTCTGGAACTGTATCTTTCCACATCTAACCCAGGTACATAAGACAACTACCCTGAGCCTTGAGACACAGAGAATAACTGCTGTAAACAAAAGAGCTTCACACATCACTTTTTTTTCTGAAAGAAGAAAAATTATTTTTCCTTTCAGTTTCCTAAACTGCAAGAGGTGGAGGGGCTATGACTGACCCTGCACGGGCATGCAAAATAAGAGATGGATAACTTAGGCACTCACCCTACATTGAAAACTCTAATACCACCACATGGACACAATTGAGCTGACAGCTGGTGAGATCAGATTCAGTCCAAGAACCTCGGAGTGAGTATTTCCCACTGCTCCAAGCCTTAAATAAGAGTCTTGGGCTCTTTATTCTTTTTGCCTGTCTTCTACTCTTTACTGTAAGACTTTCTCAAAGGTTACCTGAAGTTTCTCATATTCTCATATTTAATCTTGGACTGGATGTTTATTTTGTTAGATAGCTCCCAAATAAATCCAGTCAGACTCCTTTTTTAATTAAATAAATGCCCTTTTCAATTTTTCAACTGCCTTATCATGTTCAAATTATTCAAAATGAGAACTTTTTCAAAAAGTTTCTATCCATGACATTTATGTAGCCCTGAATGAGGAGAGCAGGTAAGCTAAGTATTCAAGCATTGACCCACAGAAGACAGAATGGGAAGCAGCTATGTTCACACCCTACTTGAGCAAAGTGTCTGGAATGCTCACACCACAAAAACGCAAAGAAAGGATGGAATTCCTCCCTTTTTTTTTTTGTTTGTTTGTTTGTCTTTGTTTTTTTCTAAGGTCACTAAAAACTTTTCTGATAACTAACAAGCCCACAAAAATCAGGAAGATAAATAAATCACTAGAGTTCTGCCTCCCAGTTATGATTACACTCAAGATAATGGCTTTTGGGGATGTGAAGGAAGGTGTGCAGAACTTTGAAATGCATAAAGCTTGCTCTGGGACATTACTTAATTACTATTCGAAATTTTAATCATGCAAAGAAAACCACAATGATTTATAATTATGCAAAAAGATGATGATGACTCTAACTTTTCCCTTAAATACCTTTCTTAGTGATTTGGCACAATAGAATTAACAACCTCCTTCTTAGAAACCAACAGCATCTGGTTTGTCTACAGAGGTTCTGAGACCTTCTACTTCCTGAAATGAGCAATGAAAGAGGTAAAGTAGCTTTCTGCTTGGAGCAAAATTATTATTAAGCATATAATTTTGAAACGTTTCTGCACTCGTGTGAACTTCAGTTATAACATAATTTCTCTTTGTTGCCCTCTGTGCAGTGGATATCGTCTTTACCTAAGGAATTTGTTGCAGTTGAAACAAAAAGTACAACATGCAAAACCTTCTCCCTCAAGATATACTGCAGATTAAACGACAAATTCTTTCCCTTACTCAAAATCATAATCAGTGGCTTTTTGTTAGCATAACTAATAGAGGGTTTCCAATTTATATATCACTATTTACAAGTGTTTGGAGATAAAAATCCTGACTTCAAGTAAGCTGGAGCCTTACTATCGGATTCACTTCAATGGAGTCACTCTTTTACACAGACTCACCTTTAAAGAAATTTGTTTCAGTAGTAATACACCATCTGCATGTGTCTACCTATGAACACAACTGAGTATATCCTTAACAAAAGTTAGACACATGGAAAAAACAAGATAATTCAGGCATTTCCAAAACCCCATCTTTGTGTATCTTTGAAAAATTTGCTGAAGGATACAGTACAGAGATGTCCATATTCCACTTTTCAAACAGTCCACAGAAATTATAAAAAAAAAAAAATCTAATTTTAAGAAGCATCACTGTTTATGTGGCACACAAGTTGCTTTATAATTAAAAAAAGCTTCAACAAAAATCTTCCCTTTGTATCTCTGTACAAGTCTACTCCACCTGTTACTCATGCAGTGACTGCTCAAAACTTACTGCACTACTAACAAATTTATCACATTCACAGATCGATTCAAATACTATTCTTGTTATGTGGGAGTCACCATTAAGTTTCTGTTGAACATGTATAGATCTTCCTCCTCAATACCTCAGTTTTGTGCAAACATGGCTACTTGCACAATTTATAGAGTATGTAATGAAGCAGCAGACACACTAATGTATCACACTAGTGGCAGACGGAGAAAGGCTGAAAAACAGGCAAGTGATTTCATTAGGAGTTTGGCCATTGACTTCAACAAGCCTAAGATTTTATCATGCATATTCAATCTACTTGACGGGAAGGGGGGGAGACGGATCATGTGTCACGGCAGACCATTCGTCTACCTATCCCGATCACACTTACTCGTAAAGCTTGACAAAACAATTGCTTGAATGGTTATTCCTGACTTGAATGGGAAGTTTGCAGAAGTACCTTGAAAACTGCATACACCTCTGACTTCTCTGAATACCTTATGAATGTTAATGAATGTTAATCAATGAAAGAGTGCATGTCACCCAGAGAAAGCCTTGTTTCCTCTACATTTTTAATACTGCGATCCAAGTACTGTATATACTTTGTCAATTGTGTGACTTGTTTTTTTCAAGACCCAAACAGACAATTGTATGTGGAAGGAGAGTTTCCAAGCAGATTTCTCAAGGCGTTTAGTATCATTAACAGGAAACAATGCAGCGAGAGCAGCCAGAGCCTGAATGGGTTCTGTGTGAACAGTAAGGAAACCCCAAGAATATGTTAACATAATGCAACTTTGATAAGAGTGTAACAGTGAAGCTAACATATATTTTTGTACTGCATCTTATAAAAGGCTCCAATTGCTGTCTATTAAGATAATTGATATAACAGTCAAAATGGATTAGGGTAATATATTAGGTAAAGTCATGATTTCTGCCGTATATAGGAACTACCTGTCTGACTGTTTTCAAGCTCTCAGCAGTTACTCTGAACAGACAGGATGTAAAAATCCTACATTGTGCCAATTCACTGATAATCTTAAAGGTTCCAAAACAGAGACTGCCACTACTGGCAAACCACTTTCAAGTAAAACAAACCAACCTCTGCAGACCAGACACCATTCCCATTGATACTAATAGATACACAAGTAATACATTACATAAAATTTAATTTATCAGTACTATTATTTAAATCATCGTAAGTAGCACCGAAGTCTAACCCTGCAGTTCCACAGTTTAACAGCTATCAGGATTGACAGACTAGAATAAAACAAACTGAAGATAGAGAGTTTAAAAAAAATAAAAAGAAAAAGCAGAATAAAGATATACGTAATCATTATTAATCTCCTAAAATTGCTATGGAAATAGCACACATTCAGATATATAACTGAAATGCCAATAAAACCCCCAAAACTCTATAATACTTGCAAATAATAACAGAGAATACAATTTGAACTGGTAGAAGAAGGAATTAAAATCACATGCAAACAGATTGCAGCAAGTTGTTGCCAGCAAAATTCTAGCATCCATGCTATAAAACACAAATAACATCTTATGTGTGTGGAGATTTCACTAGCACGAGCTTTGATCCATCTATTCTCTGTAGCTGTCCATCTCTGAAAGTTTCTCAGTTGCCCAGGATTTTCTTACTTAACCTTAAAGCCCTCTGCAGACTGAAATTTAATTAGCTGAACATGCTTAAGATTGTTAAGTGTCAGGTAGAAAGCCTTACCTCCTCACTAAAATTTAACTGCATTTCAAGTTTCAGGTGACAGCCACCCAAAATCTAGCTCCATCCCTGAAGAAACCTTCAGAGCTGCATAAGGCAAAGACAGAGCACAGCACTGTTCATAGTGCTCAGGTGCAACCTGGACATAAGCACCTCTGAGCAAGACTGCTCACAGGGGGTCTGTCTATTAGTAAACATGATGAAGATTTAAATCCACACCTCCTATACAAGTGTCCTAATCACAGACTCCTGAGTCTTCCTGGATGAGAAGCATTCTCCAGCCCTTCTCTTGAAGCTGCAATGCCATGGAGAGAAGCAGCTCCAGAATAAAAACAAGGAAAAAAGTGTTACCTTTTGAGCACTAGTTAAGGTCAGTTTTCAAATTGAGACAGAAGTGAGTTCCGGGCTATCTTCTCCAGTGTCTGCATTTTAAATCATACAAAAAGCAGCCCTGGAGATGTCATCTCAGATCTTTACATGGACAGGTTTCTTCTTGTTTTCTTCTGCTCCCATGTGGCTCCACTACTTTTAACGGCATTGTTGACTATAAGCCCCGGGTGTCAAGAGTTGTCACCCAGACCAGCTCATAGCACATCACTTCTCTCTGCACACAGGTTCAGCCCTAGCTGAGTAGTACCCATGGTCTCTCAGTGCTTCAGCTATTATGCTATTATACTAAAGATGGACTTACAGTCCTCCTCCACAAATTGTCCATCTTATGATAGGGCTAAGCAAATTGGTCCTGAGCAGCATGAGAGGAAGCGGCACATTTCTGTTTCCCCACACACAGAGTGGAGGGGTGGATGCATTAATTCCATGTAAGCTCAGTGGACCACCTGATAGAGAGGAGGAAGCACATGATCTAAGTGAAAGGATCCTTCTTTGCAATCCTTCTAAGGCACCTATTTCAAGCACTGACTGTATAAAAACTACGTCAGAATGGGGTTTTGTCACATAGATTATATCATGCGTCCCCTTCCACAACAGGCTCCTAAAATCCTAGTGAGGCAGGCTGTAACTTGTGTGTAATGTATTTCCTGCAACGTCAGGCTATGAAAGGGATGAAACCCAGAGATGAGTGTGTTTGGGAAATAAACCCCACCTTCTCCTCCTGTCAGCACAGGCTGGTCAGTGGCTGCCCTTGTGGGGCAGCAAGATTTCCTTCTTAAAATGAAATCACTGTAACATCAAAACAACCGAGAAGAAGCCTGCCTTCCTTCCTGTATTACGAAGAAGGAAATCATATCCCACCAACAGCCTCCAGTAACAGCAAGGCTGATTAGCATCTTCTGTGCAACCAGAACCATTCTGAACGGGGAGCAATAAAAGAATGCAAAACAGTGCTATCAGCATTATCAGCATCTACTCCACAATTACATGCTTCTCAACATAGTCTTTGTCATTCAGCCTGTCATCTTCCCAGGCTGACCTGGTTTCAGTTTCAGGGTTCCCCCAAGACTGGAAATATCTGGATTTTCTTGGACCTGAAAAGATCTTGTCACTACTGCAGTTTTAAACTATTAAACTGCATATCCCAATCTGACTATTTAAGCAATACAGCTTATGAAGTCACGATTTTCAAATATTAGGGTCTTGTCCCCCTATTTTTTGGTTTTCTTTTGCAATCTGATGAGTATCTCACATAGGCCTTGGGACAGAAAAACAGGTGTACTTGTAAACGCTATGGTAAACTATGCTTCATTTGTATTTTAAACTGGAACTAGCAAGAAAGAAATTCAAAACAGCACAGCCAAAAAGAAATGTTTTTTTCCCTCACTCAATGTAGTGTGCTACAGAATCAGAAGACAACTCCTGGTGAGGATATTTTGCATCTATTTACTGAAAGAAGGCCACTTTCTTGTTGAGAATCTAGCCTCATACCTAAAATGTAATACTGAACTGTAATTTGAAGTGAGGCTTAGTCTCAGGATTAAGGAAGAAGAAATAACAATACTTGCACTTAAAACATATAATTACTTTCATTCAAACACCTCAAAGTATTCTCCAAATATTAATTACCACAGTACTAGCCTCCCCTCAGCCCCTCTAAGAGAGGATCAACTGTGCATTCCTTTGGTATCCACATCACCTGTTTGGGTCTGTAAAGAATGTAGAACAAAGCCAGAAGTACTACCCCTCTTTAATTATTATGGTAACTCTTAATTGACAGGAGTAAATTCACCCACACAGGGACAAAAATGTGATATTTTTCTGTAAGCTACTAAACTACAGGGGCCTGCAGTATAAAGCAGAATTAAATTAAATTATATTAAATAAGATGCAGAATTAGTCAGAAATTATAAGAAAACCTAGTAGTCTTGACTCTGAATCTTCTGTCCTGGATTACATACTAAATCATAGGTTTTCATTCCCTCTGCAACACTGTCTTTTAAGAGGACAGGGAACAAAAACACCATCTCTGGATGAGATGACTTGGAATGGCCCTGTCCCGCAATTATAGCTCAGGTTGGCTAATGCTGAATACAAAACTAACCATATTTAAAATATTCAAAGAACCAAGCACCTTGGCTTTGTGACTATGTTTGTCATTAAATCAACTGGTATTGGACTTCTGTGTAATCGAGGTACAAAGATGAGAGAATACCATCAGTATGCATCAAATACCTTTCAGGCTTACATTTGGGATTGGTTCAAAACCCTTACGGTCCTAAATCTCTTCACTCTATCCTGTATACAGAATCATACAATCACAGAATTGTTTAGGTTGGAAAAGACCTCTAAGATCATTGAGTCCAACCATTAATCCAGCACGGCCAAGTCAACCACTAAACCGTGTCCTTAAAGCATCATATCTACACATTTTGAAATATCTCCAGGGAGGATTTTAAATACCTTACTCCTACCCCTCATTGCCCACCAGCTCGAGATACTGAAATACTAGAGACTGCATACTAAAAATATGCTAGAGATACTGAAATACTCACACCTGAGTTTACCGAAACAGGTAAAAAAAGCATATATTGGTTTAAGATACAGGACTGAAAAGTGTGTTTCCCTCCCACCCTCATCCAACTTGTTCTCAAGCAAGCTTTACTGGAGGAGGATGGCCTTGAGCTGAAGGCACAGGGCAGGCTGCCAGGAAATCTGAGTTCTATTCCTGGCTCTCCCACAGATTTCCTTGGGCAAGGCAATTAACCTTGTGGAGTACACTTTCAATGGAGGTGAGGCCCAGCTTCTCTTTTTGCATTCATAGCATTTTCAATGGTGAAAATGGAATTGTAGGAGCAAGAATGAGTGCCTATAGTTTTCACAACCTGATATGTTTTCTCTGTCAGGTATTCAGATGCACGATTGCCAGTAACTGTGCTGGTGAAAAAAACATGTAAGAATTCAAAAATTGCAGGTGCAAAAGCGCCTTCCCAATGTTGCTGGGAACAGCCTCAGTGCTCAGTTTCCTCCTACGTAAAATGGGCAATGAGGCTTATAAAGTCAAAATACACAGACAAACAGAAAACAAATTTTTCAAGTTCTTGAACATCCGTTATCTGAGATCATAAAAAGGAAATAGCTCAGAATTTCAGTTTGCCTTTCACTAGAGATGCTCTAATTTTACTTTCTGCATTTTTTGCCCGTTAAAATTTCATCTCTGGACCTCAAACAGAATAAAATATTTTCCTTTAAGAAGTCGGAAATGTCAGCTGAAGTAAAAATATTTTTTAGCTAAATTAGTATCTTTTAATATACATTAACAGAAGTGAAAGTGAACTAGGGAATGAGTGAAATATCCTTTTGGTAGCATAAATGCATTTTAGAAAAGAAACATCATGGCTAAATTCTGTGTTGTAGTCTACTTCAAATAAATAGTGCCACATCTATTTATACCAACAACGAACACGACTCTGAAATTCTAAGGAAGGACACTATTTCTTTAGACAAGCTTCTGAAGAAATGAAGACACATACCTCTCTGGACACTGGTGAGACAGCACATATTTTTAGTGACTTTTTTAATGCATTTGGTGCAAGCATGTAAGATTTTTTTTCCTTTCCTAGAATGGTGAATTAAAAAAAAAAACCACAAAAGCAAACAAAAAAAAGGCAAAAAAATGAGCATCTGTTAGTCATAGGAGAAAAGTTCAATAATCAATGCTTTTGTCAAAATTTTCAGGTTTTGAGAGATGATTTCTTTTACAGATCATCTCAACTGGAAATAGGTATAAAGCTTTTAAGGCTTTCAATTCATGTCCTCCATCCACTTCTTAAGTTTAGGAATTTTAAAGGAGAGAG
>JAYRBT010000042.1:33330553-33351686 GCA_036023395.1 Myiotriccus ornatus | reverse complement strand
TACTTGAAGTTACTAAATTAAAAATACAGCCTGTTTCAAGCCTGGTCAAAACAGTTTATACCATCTCTAATTCCTTTATGTTCATGGATGAAATGGATTAGGACAGAATATCACCACGAACGTGTCTGTGTTCATATTGGGAAATAACTTCTCTAGTTTTCACTTGAAGTTTTCCAGGTAAAAGTACAGCCTTCAGCTGTAAGTAAACCTTTTACTGTCCAAAACACACCTTTCCTCTCCAGCATGGAAAGGGCCCTAAAAGTGACAGCTGTATTTATGGAAGCCCAGCGGTTGTTCCTAGAGCTCAACGTAAAGGAAATATGGGTCCTCTTACAGACTCCTCCATTAATTTACTGTGTGACATTGTGAATACTACTACTACTACTACTAGTACTTATGCACTACACTAAAATACGTACAGAGTTTGAAATGAAAAATTAAGGTTAGTTTCTCTAGATAATCTATGCCCTTCCATACACTCCACCAGGTAAATAGTCCTGTTCCACTGAGGGTTATGACGATTTTGCCATTACCTTTAGTCAGTGCAGAATTTGCCACATACAAAGTCCCCAAGAATGAAGACTTCTAATCCACGTGAATTGCTTTTATTTTTCTCCAGTTAACTGTATGTGTATTTGATTTGCCCTTAGAAATCAACTGTGCCATTAAATAAATCACTTGCTGGTCAATCTCTGTAACATATACTGTAACCTAATGCTGTGTAAATCGGATCTCTCTAAAAGAGAACCTGAGCTGAGGAACTAGTGGAGGAATCTCTACAAAAAAACTGCCCTGTGAGTTAAACACAATTACTTTGAAATAAATACCTTGCCAATAAGAAAGCTGTGAAAAATAAAATTCACACTCCTAAAGGGCAAAATTATCACTCAGACTTGTTAAAAGAGTAAACTTGAGCTTTAATCGTTTATACCAGTGTTACATGTAAGGTGAAACCCTCTTATGAGAATACTTGTTAAAGTGCATTTACTATATCCTGTAGCTGTCTATTTCAGAGTTTTGTTTCCGGTAAGTGTTCATTTCTTTATACCTTGTAACATGACAGATGCAAAAAAAGGATGTGATTTAGTTTTGATAAGCTTTAGCCCCATGCATCTATGTTTAGTTCATGAAACACTGGACATAAATCTTAAAAGAAAATATTGGTTAAAATTGCTCTTAACAAATCAACACCTGACATGTTATCAAAGCACTAATGTCATTTATTTTCTTCTGTGTATTACCACATCTGACGGAAAGATCCTTTTCCAAAACTATATTAAAAATGAATTCTTAAAAAAGAATTAACTTTTTGGAAACAAAACCTACTTTGTCTCACAATTAAAGTTCCTACAAACCTGACACAAATTGGAACTTTAACTACAGTGCATAATCTATTTATCTAGTCTCTAGAAAGAGAACATGAGAGATTTCTCTGAATAACTAATCTTTGCCTCCTGCCATACACTGTCACATAGTGTGGCCACTTGCCATGAGCAGTGCTGTGCTTTACCATCGAGGAAAGTCCATGCCAGAAGTGGCTAGCGTTCCTGCTGGCTAGTTTGGGTATCAGTTTGTCAAGTGCTTGGAGACCTTTCAGTTGAAAGGCACTAAATTCCTGCTGTACATGACTTCTGCCTCATGTTAGAAGAAAAACATTTCCACAGTATTTATCAAAACTAAATCTTTCCCAGAGGTGAGCTGAGCAAACAGTCAGGCATGCCAGAGATGATGTCTTGATACAGAGCAATTCTGTAAGCAAGGAGCAAGATTTTCACAGACTAAACTGCAGAAAATGAATGACAAGAACCTCCAAAGTGGATGTTTGCATGTCCTTTCCAAGAGAAGAGAAAGACAAAACACTTCTGGAACAACCAAAAGGAGTAGTGACAGTACAGTGGTAATGATAAAGTCATGAAGTTTAGGAAAATATTCCAATTCTTTCCCCCTGCATTGTTTTTTAGTTTGCATTTTGCAAACACAGCCTCTATTTTCTCCAACAGCACAAGACTGTCTTTTAGTTTAAGCACTTGAAGAAATGTTTTACTGCATATCAGATCAATAATACAGTGTTTCTCCATATAACTTTCAATTAAGAGAAGGAATACGTAAGTGCCCAAACACTGCCTTTCTTCTGCACAGGTATTTGCATCATTAGAAACACACCTGTCTGTTGGCTTTTGCTTTAATTGAAGTGTTGCCTCTGAAGCTAGGGGCAAACCCAGAGAGAGTGCCATACCACTCAAAGGTGGTGTTTAGTCAGGGTTTTTTTAACATTTGGTGCTACGTTATGAGGCGTGACTTTGCTCTATACAACTAAGACGTGAAATCACCAAACTTAAAGAAGGGCTGGGTATGTTATCAAACACAAAACATATTCCAAGAAAAAACATGAAATTTCTTATAAACAAGAATATGAATACAACGATTTTGATATGTCACATTTTAGGAACAGAATTAAACTGATCCACTTTTAAGGACATGATCTATGTGGGAAATGTTTTTTATTTGTCCCAGGTGAGAAAGATTGCCATTCCAATTACTGCTGTCTGGAAGCGAGCTAACAGTCCCCAGGCAGATTTGCAATCCACCTAAGCCCTGTACCACAGGTCCATCAAACTCTGATTACAAATAGCTCCAGTCAACCCTTGGACTTGACTGCTCATCATCTCTGCTTCCCTGTTGCAAAAATGTGCTGTGCCCACGCAGAAAATGAGGCTGTACTACTGAAAGCAATTAACGAGACAAGACAAGTATAAATAATTGAGTGGCTATAAAGCACTCTTTGGGCATCTATTCTTTGTCAAAGAAGACCTCAAATGCAACAGAATCCAAATCTGAAGAACTCTATCCACTTTGCAAACTGATCTGCTGGGATCTCAAACAAAATGTGTCAGAGCTCTAAGTCAGGTGAAATAAGCAAGAGTTTGGGAGGAAGATCACTGTTACTAAACCGTGTCAAAACACTTGCAAAGGAACGTGTCCCTCTCAAAAAAAAACACAACACAGTCATTTAGTAAAAAGAAAACTCTTTAAAAACACTTAGGCATTAGATAAATGCAAAAATATCACATTTTCCATGTCCCGTTTCATCCATTTTAATTCTAAGCAAGAGTCTTTTGCTTTCCCCATCTTGCTCAGAATACCTGATTTTGAGATCTCTTCTTTTTCAGTGCAAAAAAAATGCTACAATCACTTGATAAATCTGATTGTATTTTCCCTTTAAACCTGTAATGATTGGTTTGGTGAAAATGAAAGAAGCACAGAGAAGATTTTTGTGCATTAATTTAAGGCAGAGTCCTGGTCACATGCACTTCTCTGGTTTGGTGTTTTTCTGTTTGTTGTTTGTTTTTTTTTTACCTTTGGACTGCTTAACCCAGGGACATGTACTTCTACATACCAAACTCTGGCCATGTAATGCAGAGACAGTAGCAAGTATAGTCACACACAGGATCACAAGTTCTAATTTTCAGAAGACTGTCAAGCTCTGTAGGTATTTTCAGTGTATCTCACTACACTAATAACTACAACAAAACTCAACGTATTTCAACTGAAGGTAAATTTTACTGAAGAGCTCTTACCATTAGATATTCCTGGGACAATCCCTTGACAATTTCTTGAAAGACAAAAACATAGTATCTATCATTTCTTTTTTTAACCTCACAAATGTGTTTCCTGCTTCCAATCAGCAGAGTATTCATGCTTATACAGTATTTTTGCCAAGCCAAACTACACCAGCTAAAGAAAGAAAAGCCCGTGAAAGGGAAGTTTGATGGGCTGGGAACACAGCTCAGTCTAATACATAAAACTCAACCACAGAACACCCGGGAAATTAAAAAGGAAGATCCCCACTAGCGTCCTCCTGGAAAACTAATTGTGCTTTAGGGAAAAGAAAAACCACTTCACATTTTGCTCTTTTTTTACAAATATTTCAAATTAATAACAGAGTAACTTCTTTAAAGATGCAGACAACAACCCGGTTGTGCGGACTTAAGTGCAAGGTGATCAGGAATCTTTTTCATCTATCTCTTCTCATCTGCTAACACACTGTGTTCCTTCTGTTTGTGAAAATTAAACAATTGAGAAATGGTTTGGTCTTCTATAAAACACAGTTTACCTTCTGTGTCCAATTTATAACAAGTTAGCCATGTGTGATGTGCAAGGCTAAAAAAAAAAAAGGCATATTACCTAAAATTAGAGTAATTGCCACGTTATTAGCTGTTCAGTTAGTTCTGCAACATTCTGTATGCATTGTCAAGTTTCACATTGCTAATTTCCTACCAAGCAGTTTGTTTTCAAATGCCCCAAGGCCAGTTTACTATGACCAAACATAAGCTCTGAAAACTTAAAAAAAACCACAACAAAACAACAGAAAAATCCTGTCAACCAAGAAATTGTAAATACACAACACAACCATGATTCCAGGGTAAACTGTCCATCAACTGATTTAAAGGTATTTCTTTTTTGAAGTATAGCAAAACAAAGCCCCAGTTCTGGAGTATTTTTAACTCACTGCCAGTGTGCAATACATTTTTAATTGTGATGTGTAATGCTTTGCAAGAGAACACCCAATCAATTAATCATGAGTGCCTTCTTATGGCTGCTCGGTGGGTTCTCCTGGTCAACGTTTATGTAACAAGTTGTGAACACTCTAAAGCATTTCAATGAGCTCCCTTTGAAACACACACTATTCTTTAGAAATTCCAGCAAATTCCAGTTGGGTGTACAGTACACCCAGGTTCACATGTAGAGGGGCTTAAGCTAAAATAGAGAGCTCTCTTTCTGAGAGTTGAGACAGGCTGGAGAAAATCCTAATAAACCTATGTATGCATATGTATGTGTAAATCTGTTTACCTCAAAATCAAACATATAGCTCATTTTTTTTTGGAGGTGATACCCTCACCACCAAATGAAGCTTTCCTACAGTGCCAAAACATTCCCAGGAATATTACTGTTAGAAAAACTACCGGAATTAATATTACATTAAAAGATACTTTGAGATGCCTGGTGAGAAGCTGAACCATTTTAGAGAGGGTCAATTATCAATTTGGAAAAAGTTAAAATATTTATTTGAAATGGGATCCCAGTCGCTTTCTTCTAGTAAGGCTTTATAAGTGTTTTATGTTTTAGAGGATTTATCAAACATTTATATGCTTTATCTACAAACCTAGAAACCAGTAAGACTTGTAATTACATATCCCTCAAAGACTTTTTTTTATTATAAAAAAAGACATGTGGTCTTTGGTCAATTTTTTACATTAGCAACACCCAAAAGGGTTTGCTTTAATTACAGCTGTAACTTGATGCATTCTGAAAATCAAAATGTTACAAGGAAATTGCTCAGTTTGTAAATTAGATTAAGAAAACACAGCTATGTACCAGAATCATCTGGAAAACTCTTGACTTGATAAACCTACACATATATGAATGTTTTAAGTTATTTTCCATTTGTACTGATTTCCAAATCACTCATGTAAATGAAACAATGTTAGTATTTCTTTTAGAAGAATCTTTTAAAAACACATTTCTATGAATTATTTAAAATCTAAATCTTATTACAAATATTTCTCCTAGGAAAGCCCACACTACTAGGAGTAGTATTTAAAATACTAATGCTCACAGTTGGATTTGCTAAACTGATAAAAAAAATGCTCCTTCTCTTCTCATGAGTGACATTTAAACTATTCTAAAGTAAATCTGAGGAACACTTTTACTGTATAAAGAAAAAAAACCCCTTACATTTTAAGCACATTACCTTGAAGAATGACTTTGACATATTTTAAATACTTAACCTGCAAAGCATTTTTTAGTAATTCATGAATTTTTTTATAGAATATACTGGGGTTTTTTTCCAGCCCAGAAAGTAATAAAAGAAAAATTTAAAAATCTGAATTTAAAGAGTTGGAAAATTCATACAAATGTTGAAAACATTTTAAACAAAACAGACATGAAACCATAGTCACCTCCTAATGATTTAATATTTATCAGTAGTTTCCATAGTAATTTATAACACTGAAAACTATAAACTGAATTCTGGGCAGTACCATAGGCAAATCAATGATAATTAGATGAGGACACAAATACCTTTCACACAGGTTTTGTCACAGACCTCCTTGAAAGATACTGACACACGTAAACTCTACAGTTCACTACCAGATTTTGTAAGCTTTTGTTTCCTGTTTAGTACCTGTAAACTAGTGCTAACTGCTGTATAACCATCAACATAAACAAATTTCCCATATTTGTTTTCAGGCCTATACACAACTATTTGCCTTCCCTAAAATATTTCCTAGAGAATGGTATCATTTGCCTTAACACTATAGTTTTTTAATGCTGTGTTTTCCCCAATTCAAATAAAATTAAGTCACTATATTTGTGATTTAAAGTCCATGCACTAAATACAGTGACTTCAGAGAGCTTCTATAGCTAAATGCATTCAGAACTATCAGAATAAAAGTTTGTTCCCATTATAAAGTAGAAATAGTGGTTCAGAAGACTAACAGCACTTTCAGTAAAAGTCTCTTTGAAACTGATTACTAAACAAGATAAAGCAGGCTTTTACTGTAACTCACAGTTTACTTTAGCATCACATTTTAAAGCTGTAAATTTCAATATATGCACTTATTTCCATCAACACATAATTGGATTTACTTCTAATTAACCTATGTTTGACAAAGCACTCAGCTTTAATATACAGATTTGGTCTATAGTAGTAACAACTGTAAGTGGGCAAGAAATTAATCATCCTCTTACAAAAACTGAAACGAAGAAAATAATATCCTTAATATTGATTTCCTTACTAGATTCAGGACATCTCAATGGCTTCTTATCAAATACATTATGTTATTTCACTAACCTGTACACTACCCAAAAAGCAAGATGCACTTATATGTTCTGCACTTTGGGTCTTCATGTTAACTCTAATTTTAAAAATGCAAAATTCATGCTTTATGTAGCTTCCATTACTAAAAGGGTTCCAACCCCACAGTTCACAGCCTAAGTGATTGGATTTTTTCCTACCAGCTGATGAAAAAACAGCATTAGTAACTCTTTCCCTTTAATAATCTCACCTTCTGAGCTGCTTTAGAGGGACTCTTGTTTTTGCTTCCTTTGGGTCTTCCTCTTGGTCTTTTAGGAGATGGTTCACCAGTTGGTTCCTAAACACAGGAAAACATGCTATTGTGGCAAAAGGCAACAACTAACCCAGAAGATCTGAAGGACAAACTATAACAGAAGTTGCTTAAAACATATGAAATAATAGTATAAATAATGTAATATTAAAAATGTAACATGAAAAATTAAATAGCTCCAGTTAAAAGAAAAAAAAACACTTTTGCACAATAAAAGAGTTTAACTTCCCTTATAACTGCATAAAAAAAACTTTGAAAAGTTTGCATATTCTAACATGTAAGTTATAGGAGGAAACACATTTTTTAAAGATAGCTGTGATTTCCCTCATATAAAAATAGTTATTCACCAAATAGTACAGTTACTCATTTAATTGCAATTGCATTTCATTATAGCAAGACAGAATTATAACATGTAGCTTCTAGAACAAACTTTCTTTTGGGAAAGAAGTTAAATACCAGATTACTGTAAAGTAAGCTGAGACTATTTCTTCCTCAAGGCCACAAATATTGGGGAGGGGGGATTTTTTTCTGTTGTTCTGCAGTCGGCATTATATTCACACCTATTCTAAAGATAATTCAGTTTTATTAAAATGCAAATGTAAAAGTTTTTTCAAATATGAAAACAGTAAGTAAAAAAAACTCAACCAAAGAAAAATCTGAAACAAAACCCCAACTCTAAGATGAGTTGACAGGAACACTGATTATTTTAGCTATTTTCTTAACTAGTTCCTTTGCCCAACAGTAAATATCCAGTTCTTAAAACTGGGTATGAATTACTAAGAGTTTGGATTCCAAATATTTATTCAGTGAATCATAAACACTATAAAACTCTTCTAGTCTTAAATATTATACATTTTATTCAGGTTACAGGATATGGTAAAACTAATTAAATGCAGTTTGCTAACTTAAACCAGTTTAAACCCCTTCAGCTTTTATAATTCCCGGGTAGGTTAAGGGGAAGCTGGCGAGAGACTCCCCAAGTCCAAGTACTCCAGCTCAGTGGTGAGCCTCGCAGGCATTGCACATCTGGGCTGAGCACGTTGAAGGAGACGCGCTTTTCTTTCACTTCCATACATTCAAATGCTATAGGAGGAAAAAAATATAAAAGAAAAAAAAAGGACACTAAATAAAAAAAAAAAATAAAGGGAGTCCTGGCGCAAGTCCGCAGGGCCGGAGGGTGCCGGCTGCCGGGGCTGAGCGAGGGCAGCCAGAGGGTGAAGCGGAAAGGGGGTCAGAGCCCACAGCCCGTCCGGTGGAGTGTCACCGAGGGCAGAGCAAGAACACCGGGGTCTCCGCTCTTATGGCTTTCCAAATAGTATTTTCTGTGCAATTTACAGGACCATATCGGAGCGGGGGATGGGGGATGAGGGGGAAAGTAAAGCAGACGGGTTTCCCCCGGCTATGGGCTCTGCTGCTCAGCTCCTCCGCGCTTCGAGCTCCTCGAAGGTTCTCGTGGCAGTGGGGCTGATGCCAAATGAATGGGAGTAAACATGTTTAAAGCCCGCGGAAGCTCGCTTTAAAATGAGCTCCATGGACAGCCCTACTCCTCAATCGTGACTTCCGAGAGAGGCATGGAAAAGCCTGCGGGCGGCTTCGCGCTGCTCCCGCCGAGCTGCGGGAATTAATTGGTTGCATCCGCAGGCAAAATCCCCCTTCGGCGGCGGCGCCGCCGGAGGGGCTGCAGAGCTCGGGGGCTCCCGCCGGGCCCCTCACCCGGCGGCGGGGGCTGAGCGCGGCCCGGCAGCTCCAAGCAATGCGACAATGGCACGTCGGGAAAGGAAGGGAAGGTGGTGGTAGGGAGAGGGATGTGGGAATAATGCATGGATCTAGCAACCTTAGCGTGGATTCAGGTCTTGCAAGTCAAAAAGAGGAGCCCAGCGGGACCTTTCGGGACCCGGGAGGAGGCTGTGGGTGCGGGTGGGAGGGAGCTCCCCGCACACAGACACCCGACAGCATTCCCGTCGCCTCGACCTGCCTGCAAAGCGCCGAAGCAAAGGCAAAAGGTGTTGCAAATACAGGGCAAGCCCCCTCCGGCTACCTCCCCCACCTCCATCGGCAACGGGGGCACCTCTCTGCATACGATGACGGGGGCGAGGGAGGGAGGTGAGGAAGGGGGGAAAGCCGGGGGGCAAGGGGGGGGGGAGCGAAAAAAACCATGCGACTTTCTAGACACCGTCCTCTCCCCCCAGCCCCAGGATCTAGGGGCAGTCAGGGGCTGGGTTGGTCAAGATCGGAGGCGGCAGCAGCGCCCGGTGGGACCCGATACACGCACAGGCACGCACACACACACACGCACAGACTGAGCTATTGCGAGGACTGAGAGAGAAGGGACAGGAGAGCCCCGTTCCTTGCTCCTCGCTTTCGCAATTTCAAAATCAGCTCGAAATGACCCAGCGAGCGCTGGTTGGTCGGAGCCGCGCTGCTCCATGTTCCCCATTTACATTGAAAAGCCCCAGCTCGCTCCCTGCACAATAGTGAAAGTCCCGAGGAGGCTCCGCGGCTCAGCCACGAGCAGGCAGCGCCTCGCCGCTTCGGGCCCCGGGGTCTCCCCGCCGGGGCGCCCGGCGGAGCCCCTCGCTACGCCTCTGCACCACCTCGCCGGGAAGCAGCACACAACAAAGCCCCCCGCCCCGTCGCCAGGACTCCTTCATTTGCAGCACAATACGTACATGTAAATGCCTACAACACTACAGATCTACGTCTCTACGTATTTATACGATACTGACTTCTGTTTGTTTCCTGGGTCTGCCTCGTCCTCTCTTCTGAAGCTCTGCGGTTGCAGGTTGCTCCTGGGCAGCAGTGGAAGGCTGACCGGGTCCCTCACCTTGTGCACTCATCGTGACTTCTGCTGCTCAGCCTGAAACCAGTCTCTCCAAAGCACCTTGGAAGGGGAGGAATGAAAACGAGCTCTTGCTGCTTTTGCTGCTCGCTGCCACCACCACACCGGACGTCCTGGTGCTGCCAAAAAGGAGAAGAGAAGGGGAGAAGGAGGAGGAGGAGGAGGTGATGGTGGTAGTGGTGCTGGTAGTGGTGGAAGAGGAGGGGGAATTAATCTGTCTTACAATTTAGGAATGATTAGTAACATGAAGCAATTCAAAAGAGGGAAGGCAAAAAAAAAAAAAGAAAAGGCAGAGTAAATTGTAACCCTGGAAATGCAAGGAGAGAGAGAAATACTCCGAGGGTAGTCGGGAGCAAACCAAGAAGGGGGAAAAAATCCTACAAATTGAAAGCAAGTGGTGGCTATCGCGCTTAGATCGGATCAGGACAAATTAAGATAAGACACACTGAAAATGGACTGAGAACACTGCACAATCTTGCCAAAAGCATGCACCCTGGGAAGATGGGGATTTCGGCAGCAGCAGGAGCAGCGCGAAAAAGGAGCGATCACTTAAAAAATAATAATAAAACGATTTGGGAGACTGGGGAAAAAAAAAAGGGGGGGGGCGGTCCTGAGTTCGTGTCTGTGATGCGAGTTGCTGAGACTGGAAATATTATTATGCGAGTCCTGCCCACGGACTAAACTAGGATGAGGGTTAAGAAGAAAAAGAAAAAAAAAGGAGGAAAAGAAAAGTCACCTTTACCCGTGGGTGGAAAAACCAGGAGGGGGCTGTGCGGGGAAAAAGAAAAAAAAAAAAAAAGAGAGAGGCAGAGCGAAAACGCGGCGATGGGGGCCTGGCGGCCGGCCAGATAAAACACGAGCAGCACGGCAGCCGGGGCAGCGGCGGCAGAACGCGCCGCCGCCTCACGTGTCCCGCACCGGCCCGGCCGCGCCGCCACGGCAGGTTTAAAGGGGCAGCCCGCGGTCCCGGCGCGGGGGGGGCTCTGCGGCCCCGCACACGGCGCGCTCCCCGCGGCCGCCGCCGCACGTGGGGCCCCGCGGAACAAAGGCGGGCGCGCCGGGGCCGGCCCTGGGACGGGCCCGCCGGGCTCGGGCAGCGGGGCCCCCGCCCGCCGGTGCGGCTGCCGGGAAGGCGCTGCCATTGCGGCGCGGCCGCGCCGGAGTAAGATGTGGGCGGTGTAACCCGACAGCGGGTCCGAGCGGTCCTGTCGGGAGGCTGACGGCACGGGGAATGACCTCTTGCGGTGAGCCCTGCCCCGACATTGTTCTTCCCATAAGCGCGGCGGGGCTGCAGGCGATACCTCTTCCCATACTCGGTAAGCTGGGTGTCCAGCAGCCCTCTCTCTTCGCGGGTGTTCAGTCCTCTCCCGTGCAAGCCATGGGTAGGTGTCCCTTCTCTGTGGCATAAGGAGACGGCCACAAAGGCCAGGGAGGACCACGCTGTCCATGCGTCCCCCAAAGAAAACGGTCGCACCTGGGCTTCATGTGCGACTTAGGCATTTTGTCCAGTCCCACACCTCCCTCAAGGTCAGATCGCGTTCCTTCCTCTCCTACTCAGAGGTGGACAAGCACAGGAGAGCCCTCAGAAGGAAATAAAAAGTTGCATTATCGTATATAATACTGAAGAGGGCAGAGATACTGCTGCAACACTCCTTGTACTGGCTATCGAAATACAGCCAGTTGCTTTGATAATTTACAAATTCTTAAATCTATAGATAAATAACATACTCAGGCAAAAAGTTACTACAAGAAGACATACACAGTCATTGACCAGCAAGGACTGCACTGAGGACACAGCTGAGTTATTTTCTCAGAAATAGAAAAAGTACACTGCAGACAGATGGGCTAAGGAAAGAGTAATCCTAGAATACTGCTTAAGGCTGAAAATATTCCCAAAGTGTTCTTAATCCAATCACAAGACTCCCAAAGCCTGCTTCCCTCCCATCCCAAAAAGCAACCAACTATGGAAGATAGACACAGTCCACCTGTTAAATCTAATAGCTGTAAGAAAAGCCTTGTAGTCCCAACTACACTTCGTACAACACTCAGTTACCATCACACCATGAAGCAATCCACAGGGCCCTACATCTATTCTGGATATCAAATTATAAGATGCTGTATAAGATCAGGAGTATCTTAACATAGTGTAGTGGTTTGACACAATATCCAGAACCCAGAAAGCCTGATTTCCTCAAGTGGCTGGTAGAAGCTGAGGAGCCAGAAACAGCTCTTGGTTTTGTCCCAGGTTCCTTTTCAAAAGAGATGTGGTAGCTGTTCCTTCCACTGTTCCAATCTATTCTCTGCCAGTATAACTATATTTGCACTATATTCAGTGCAGACACCAGTGAATACAACTGTATAATTAATTTGAGGGAATACTGCAAAGTCACTGGAGTAGAGATGACTTTCCACCAGCTTTGGTCTGAGATTTAAGCTTTGGTCTATCAACAAAAGTATGAATTGTCAGTGCTTTTATTTTTTTTTTCTCCACCTTGAAAGCATTCATAATAGGGTAGGAAATTTATAGACATAAAATAAGGCCTGGTTTCACTCTCCATGAGTTTAAAAACTCAGAAAATTTCCAAAGAAATCAGAGGAACTTCTAGAAGATTAAGAAGACAATGAAAAATAAGGTGCGGATTGTGCTGTCTAGCCTAGAGCACTTCAAGACCATTTGTTATTCTGTAGTCAGTGTAGTCAGTGTAGAGGGTTAATTGGCCTCTATTCTGAGATTATTTTTTCAACTGTGCATTCTAACAGCAGCAATAATATTTTGCATCAGAAGAAAGAACCCGACGTTGCAGGAAAGTATATTTTAGGAAGACAGAAAATTACAGCTTAAAAAGAGCTTATAGATAGCACCAATAAACGGCTTTCCTTGCTCACTTCTTCATCTGCCTCCTTTCTCAAAAGTCCATGGATGTAGAAGAAGCACAGCCTGTAAATCAACAGGCTCATGCTGTGCATGATCATAGGGAGATGTCACCTATAGATTGCAACCTAACAACACCCATACATAAGTATAACTGACTTCCACCAGTGGAATTCTGTGGGCTCAGATGGTCTCAACTGGCAGTTCTTTACAGACAGAACATTTTTTTTCCAAGTTATAACATTTCCCTGAAGGTCTGTGATGCAGACTGTATGATAGAAAGTTTGTCACCAGATTTGCAGTGCTTGCTCACCATGTGTGTAAGAGTGCAAAGAGTCACGGCACCTCTCTGTTCTGCCCAAGGGGGTCATGTTTTCTCCACCCTAGTTCTCATGGAGTGCAAGCTACTCAAAAGTGGTAGTAAGCTTAAGGTTTTAGGTTAGGGAGAGCAGCAGTATATTAACTTTGAAAGGTCTCTGGCCAGGGTGGGAAAGCAGATGGTAAAATTTAGAAGGATTTTTCTGCCCATTTCCTCAGTTTTTCAAGGAGCTTACAGCTCTGCACTGCCTCAGAAAGCTCCTTAGAGGAACAGCCTTGGTCTACCAGGGATAGAGGCTGCCATGTCTAGAGGGGTTGTATACTGGTTGGGTATTTCACTTTTGTGGCCAATCAGAGCAGCCAAGATATTTGCATAGTCAAAGGCTACAGTGGGTACTCAGGGATCTGGGAATCCTAATACTCTGCTTCTAGAAAACCAGTCCTTGCAGTAGAAGTACATTTTTCAAATACTGTCTATATTTGTGGGAAAAGTTAACTTTTGTTTTCCCTTGTTCTTTTTGAATTGGCTCTGTCTGGTCTTTGGGGCTCCAAGACAGAAGAAAGAGGAAACTTGAGTGCACCTATAAGATGGGCCAAGGTGAATCACCACTCTTCCACTCTTTTCATCCAGCTGGTGGGACCAACAGCGGCTGGCTACGGGAATGCTTTAGGGAAGCATGACTGTGACTGACAAACAAGACCCAGAGAAGAACATTAAGGCTCACTCTCAGGCCTTGCTGCACTGGGGAATTTCTTCCCTCCTGCAAATTCCCACCATTACCAATATGAATGCAGCTGCACAATTGTTAGAGATGTTGGGAGGCATAATATATGAGTTTTCATCTAGTCAGACATTTGCAGCACTGCGTCAATTAACCCTCCTCAGAACAGGGTTAACTTATACAGTGCTGAAAACGGCTGCTGGAGCTGAAAGCTGCCTATACTAAGGTTCCCACTGTTTCTAACTCTGGTGCAGCTGCAGTGGAAGTGGCCCACACGGGATTATTTGGTAACAATTCTCCAACCTAAAAGCTACTTCCAAATGCAACACAGCCACCTTATGGACCAAAACATGCTTCCACTGCACCTCAATGGCTGTACATCTAGGCAGTCACAATCCATAATGGGATTTCTTTCAGTCCAGAAGTTACTTTTTGCATTTCTATATGAAATACTCAGTACTTCATCTCAGCAAACTGGTGTTGCTGTCCCCTCCATAGAACTGCCTCTGCTCACTAGTTCTCACTAGCTCTGGGCTTGAAGATATGTGTTGGAAGAGCCACTTTTCTGGTAGTGTCTTTTCATTGATTCGTACATTCACTAATTCAAAACAAATTTGCCCTTTCACTCATGGAATCTTTGAAATTGTTTTTGGGTTTAATTTCTTAATGCAGATTTGGTTCTTTAATTTATGGATGTAGTTTCTTGTTCACTAGTAATTTTGCTTTTTTTTAATTGTTAACAAGTAAAACCTGATTTGTGCAGCATAGCACTGTGAAGACTCAAGCTGATTTCTGATAAAGTTCTATTTTGAATGAGCAGAGTTGGCAGAATCAGTCCCAAGTGTTTCCATGTGCTTTAGGAAGCAGTTATGAAACAGACTGCTCAAGTGGGTATTCTACCCTCTGCTGAGTTAGACTAATACTTCTAAAAATCCCGTCTATCCTTCTCTCACATCCATGTCCAACACTAACTAAAACAAGAAAGGCATTTATTACACTTTTGAACAACTATTTATCAGACAGATGCCTGCAGTCAGGTTTTTTTAAGTGCAATCTGCAAGTGTGAAAACGTTGAAGTCCAGGCTCAGCAAAAATCTCAGTGAAAAACTCTAGCTCACTAAAACACTTGATTACATGACAAGCAGGTTTCAGTTCATGCACAGCATTTTATGCAAATTTAGAACACAGCTATTTGCAGAATCCTGGGCAACTGCCTGTGCCTGTGAATATCTACAGAGGCTCAACATACCCGCCCAGGGAAATGGCAAAGGGGCAGACACAGAGGAGATGCAATCCACAGCCTCCCAGCTGTGAGAGGGAGCAATAGTGTTCCACTCAGGGCATTGGGATGTTGAGCAAAAACTGATTTGGCAGCAACTTGGATACAGCTGGGTATTTTGAGAAAGGGGAATGGAAGTGGCTCACTCTTCCTTTATCCCTGGTACTGCTATGGGGACTTGTTTTTCCCTCTCAGAGATCCCTTTGGGCCAAGGGAGTGGGCACAGTAACTGAGTAGCCTGCAAAGCAGGTGTGACAGCTCTCTGTGGAAGGAAAGAGCAACAACAAACTGACTACCCCTTTACCGCATATTGAGCTGGGGGGGGATGCATGGTAAGATTCACAGGTCACAGTTGTCATACAGCTTGGTAAACATATGTTTGCTTAAATGGTTTTTATTAATTCCTGAAAGATTCTTACAAAAATGCTAAGCAACTCCCATCCAAAATCCCAGCGGAACTAGATTTCTCCTCTCCCTTAGCCCCTTTCCTTTTCCCTTCAATATTAGGCTCAGTATCTTGCATATGGTTTTATATGAAATTCAGTGATTAAAAGTACTTAAGACTGGCTCATTTTTCTCTGCAGTGAGTTCATTTATTTCCTTTTTATACCTTCCAGAATTTACTATACCATATCTAAGTATTGGCTGCAGTCCACATGTTTTAGATCATTCTCTATAATAGTCCTGTTGTTATAGAATCCTTTGTGTGTGTGTGAGAACGAGAGAACATGCATATGTGTTGGAAGCAAGGCAGAGTGCATATAATTGTTTGGAGAGAGAAATCAGGGTATATCAGTTCCATAAGGGATTTCTGAACTGATAACATGAAAGTGATAAAAATAGTGAGCACTGAAATTATAGACCTCCAGTTCATTGCCTTGTACGTGTGGTAAATACTACTTCTGATCCCAACATGTTACTCTACTACATATATTCTAACAATAAAAGTACTCATTCACCTTTTGTTGCTATATAATTTTAAGGATCAGATTTATTGTTGCCACATGGCCTAATTTTTACTTGTATTCTAAATGTAGATCCTTTGACCTGAGTTGTACATGTTAGTCAATGGCAAGCTACATGAAGATGAAACTAAGGGAGCAGTGGCAAGTTCTTACTCATTATACCAAAAGCTCATTGTCTATTGAAGACCATACAGAGAACATACACATGTAGGGTAAACTAGTGATACAGGGGGAAAGCAGGGTTTGATGCTTCATTTGACAAATCATAAGCTTTAACCAAAAGAAATAAAAAACTCAACTCACAGTATCATAATGTATGGACAGAGCTCATGAAGATGTAACTGAGAAGTGCCTCTCTACCCCCAGGACAAAATTAAATCAGCAGCTCTGTTGCTGTGGGGACCTTTGGCTCTTGCCTGTGACTCCACATGTAGAGGATGCATTTAAGTGGCAAACGGACAGCATCAATCCACTGCATGTTCATTCCCTACACAGACTGATTTTGTGCCCAGCAAGTGTGCCTTAGCCTACCAGATAAACCAGTTCATACTCACAGCAGGTTGGGCATCCTCATAGTTGCATGTATGGAGTCCCAAGAGCATGGCAAAGTTGCTCCCAAATTTCTTTCAATTTCTCATTGTGGACAAGTGCTAAGACAAGTCTGCCAGTGCTGTAAATTCAGACCTCTTTCCCACGTGGAGAAGTTCTCAACCACCCAGAACAGAACAGATGCAAAACCCCCTGCACTAGCTACTCCACTCATGTCCCACTCTGTAGGGCCCTGAGTTGGAGATTAGGCAGTTAGAGGGCTGAGTGGATCATTTCGTGGAATGAATTTCACCCAAAAAGAGTACGCTTAGTTTCTGTATCTTTTTTTGCCCCACAAGCTAAGATAAATTTCTGCTTTGGTCCATTAACAATACTTGTATTTTTAATCAGAATTATTTTGTACTATATTTTCTTTGGAAATAATAGTAATATAGTTTATGTGAAATACAAACAAATGAGGGAACGATTTTTACCTAAATGTATGAACAGCATTTTGCAATTTGTCATTGTGATATATTTATCTTTTGAACTTTAAGTGAGCTCAGCTGAAAAAAATGCTTCTCTTCATCACATGACTGGAAAATATATTACACCAGAGAAGTATATTGCTGTTTCAGTTTAGAAGTTAGTGGCTAAATATAATTTTCCACTATACTTACTTTCACAAAGTATGGAGTAAATTATTTACATTACAGTAAATTCTTAGTACATATTCCAAAAGGTGGTAAAATTTGCATTCTTGCTCAAATTAATGGATATTTTGTGAATGTGCGTTAAAGCTAAGACCGTTAAGATCTTGTGTTGCCTGCTGAAGCCTTAAAACCACTGTAATATGGCTGGAACAAAAATTTGTTGAAAAAAATGAACTCTGAAGGAAGGAAAAGAAACTAGTATGGAGTAGAAAGACATAGACTGGGCCAACAAAGTGACGACAGTTTAAGCAGCTGGAGATTTGGGTCTGCTGTCTGTTTTAACACCCATTCCCTTCTACAGGCACAGCGTATGCTAGTCACTATGCATAGTCTTTCTATCAAAACTTCGCACAAATCCAGAGGTGTCTGTGTTTTCCAACCAGGCACGGTGCATCACTGACTGCAGTGGCAGTGGGAGCAGAACAGTGCAGGAACTCCATGCCCAGGCTCCCCAGGTGTGCTGGCTTCCCCACACCCCTGCACAATTAAGTCAGTCCCTGCTTCAGCAGGTTGAGTTGCCTCAGCAAACAGGGCTGCTGGGAGCAAGCTGTGGCCACAGCAGCAGAGCCCTTCAGCCTGCTCCTCGCTGCCTCACTTGCCCTGGACGTCCTGGAAAGCAGGAGAGCTGGCTGCGTGCTGGACAAGCGTTCCCAGCAATGGCAGCTGCTCCCAGCCACCGTTTTGCCCAGGGGTCATTTGCCTGTCACATCCCAGACATTAAGCCCCCGTATGATGGGAGAGCAGCCAAGCAGCCACCAGGAAAGGCTGGGGCCGGGTGGGAGCTGTGGCTGCTGCCAGAACAATTCATCTGACACACAGCCCGCTCCTTACATACTCCAGTGCTGTACCCAGGGAAGAAGGCTATGGGAACAGGCTGTGAGCCTGATAAATTGTCCCACCTGCCACGAAAGCCGGCATTCTGTAGGATAAGCATGTGTTTTCTACAGTGCACAATCATCGTGTCTTAAACTGTTGTGTTTCTTTGATAATTAGGTTGCTTTCCCTATGTGCATATATGGAGTGCAAAGGAGGGTCCAGCTCTTACAGCATCAGGGGGTTCAGGAAACAGAGACAATTCCTGTTCATTCCTGACTGACCTTGGGCAAACCACATACACACAGCTCCTTGGAGGTGTTTGGATGTCTACCTCACACCGAGCCGAGCAAGTCTGTACTCTACCAGGAAAACGCAGATGTGATTATTTTCTATCTTCCAGGGCCATTATGAAGACATTTCTGGTCTAAAAAAACCAAACAAACTAGGGTGATGGCAGACATTCAAAAATCATATATATGAGAGAGTGGTGCAAGCACTGAAGAAAAGCTGCATGGCAAAGAAACATTTTTAGATGTTTTTACTTGTGGCTCAGAATTGGTTAAAAGAGGTTTAACAAATCTTCATAATGAAAAGTTCTGTCTAAAAAAGTTCCTAGCCTTTTTTTTTTTTTTTTTGAATAATGATATTAGTAAGAGTCCATTATATAATCACAGGAAAATTAAAACTCTCCAGGGCATGATCTTAGCTGTGTAATTAACAGAGGTGGTTAAAAGTACAAAGTGAACCTGAAGCAAAATTTGTTCCATAACCACACCTCATCATGTTTTTCTGCCTAAGTCTGTCATAAATGGAGATATTTATTACACATCTGCCATTTAAACTACGTATTACATGCAGTGTTATATTTTATTCAGATTTAAAAATTTAAAAACACGTGATGACAATCTGTGTTACTATTTAAACATGCCTGAGGGGCCAGGGCTGCACATTCACTTTGTGCTTTAGGTTATATCACAGTTCATTCACTCCAGAGTTAGAAGCATTTACAGAAGTATATTGTGTAATTAGTGTGTCTAATTTCAGTCCATGGAGTTTCACTGGTGTGAAAGAACAATCAAGCCCTGTATATTCATTCACATTTATTAGACCAAACTTTGTGGTCTATCCTTGGAGCATCATTCCCTCCTCTGCTTCCAACAGCAAATGGCACTAAAATCTCTAGAACTTCATAAAGCAAAAGCAGTTATTTACTGTCCTTTTGATTTTTTTTCTTTGATTCAGTATTGTCTCAAATGGATGGGCAGAAATGGCAAAAGATGGTGCATCAGTTATATGCTTCTTAATTCTCTCTTCTTTAGGTTTGCTTTCCTGAACATACTACCCTCCTGGACTAGCTCCAGGGCTGGCTTTGAAGAAATCTTTCACAGGAAAGCTTTCACAAAAAATAATCTTGACCAGGATCTGCATGGAATGAAGTCCCTCTCTAAGCATATGGGCTATTTCCAGAGGATCCTGAGCAATTCACTTGGCCAGTGAGGAAAAACAAATGTAGTTTCTTCCATGCAAGAACTCTGATGAAGAAAAACGCCACCTACTAGTCAGCTTTTCTTTGTAAGCTGTTTATCCAAAATCAATCTCTATCACAATTTTCTAGTTGTCACATTCTATTAACTGCGTGTTAGAGTAGGACAAATTTACATCTTACATATCTAAGATATATATCTGCATAATGAACACTTGATATTCGTATGTTGTGGCAAAGAAACTTAACCTTTAATACGATCTCTCTCAGACTTTTCTGTAGTGTTTCATAGTATGGATCACCTGGAAGCCCAGACTGATTTCTAAAAAGCTGCACTAGCAAATATGAATGCTCCAAAATGAGTCAGGACCATACCTTCAGACTAACTCCAGGGAACGGTGAAGTCCAGTAGCACCTTCAGCACCTTCAGTGCTTACCTGAGAAGTCTTTCAATGTTTGTTCTTTGCCTGACCAGTCAATGTGCAAGACCTAGCAAGAGGGAGAGAAATGCTAGCAATTCATGAAGCCTGTCTGTCTCTATACTTCTTCTCATCAAATATAAGCAGCAGAATCACCCATATTCCTCAGAAGAAAAAAAAAATTAAAATGCTATCTGAGCTTACCAGGAAAAGATTAAGATGCCTCCACTGGCAGAAAAGCTGCATTGGGATCTCAGCAGTCCTTTTCCTAAAATAGAGGAAGGTCTGTCACCACCCCTTAGAGTATTCTCAGGCTGGTCAGGCAGTAAACATACATACAGCATAGAATCACAGCATACATACTCCCTTGTCCATTTGATTGTCAGGGCCAACCACACACATGTAAGGGACAGACGATACTGAGGGAGAGGGAAAAAGGAGCAGGGAACAGAAGAAGGAAGGGGCTATATCTGTGGTCACGGACGCTGAGAAGGGCATATCAAGCATAATGCAGAAAATTGTGTCATTTATCCCAATTATGAGACTACTTGGGATTTAATGACGACATTTTTCACGCACTTTTTTCTTGTGTTTTTGAAGTCTGACTCCCTTAGTGCTAGAGGTCTAACTACCTAACTACTTTACTTAACTGACGGAAGGAAAAAAACACATATTAACATAGTAGAACACTCTTAATATTATCCAAAAACAGCTGTTCCGTACAGCAGTTTAATACACAGCAGTCCAGTTGCAGTTCTAGGGTATACTTCTCTGTGACTACGTATAACAAATGCCTTAGAGATTCTCAGCTGACCTGTAGAATAAAATTCTACATTACCTGATAGGCTAAAATGGACACCAGAAATTTAACATAGATTGTGGCAGAGTATTGTTTTATCCTACCCATTAAAGGATGATATTCCATATTTATAGAAAAAAATGTTTTAGTATGAGAAGATAGCATTTGCAGGGTATATATACCTGAGTTTCATCGACTTTCAGTACAGAATAGCCAAAAGCAAGCCACTCCAAACAAGTACTGATGAACTATA
>JAYRBT010000042.1:33262506-33320543 GCA_036023395.1 Myiotriccus ornatus | reverse complement strand
AGCAGCTCACGGACAAGATGATTTAAGGTCTTAGTGTGGGCCTTCAGTCGCCTTAGGTTGAAAAGGCTCCCATCGGTGCGATATCGAATGTAGATACCGTTTTCTTCATCAAGGTCTGCCGTGGCCCTTTGGAGCATCATGCTGAAGAAGACTGTGAATAAAGCTGGTGCAAGAACGCAGCCTTGCTTCACACCATTGGCTATTGGAAAGGGCTGAGAGAGTGCATCACCATATCTGACTTCGCCACGCTGATCCTCATGGAGCAAAATGATCATTTTGAGGAACTTGGGGGGCATCCTAATCGTTCTTAAATCCACTACATCCACAGAAAACACTCTCTATTGAGGAATGAGAGAGGAGAAAATGTATGTGCTTTCAAGAGCCTAGAGAAAGACAGCTGGCAAACCACAATCATTAGGTTATGCATAGTGGAAAAACCCCCACAGACTACACTTGAACTTAAAACCCTAATTTTAAGTGCATAAAATGGGGTTTCATCCTGCTGCATTATTTTTTTCCATCCCTCTTCCTCTGAAGTCAGTGGGGCACTTGCATCCTACTTAGTGACCAGCTTGAGCATTGACATGCAAGGGCTAAAAAGGGACATTCTGTTTATGCAGGATAACATCCATTAATGCACTAATCAATTCTAATTCAATCCCAAATAGTTTCTAGAAACTAGGTCTATTCATATTTGTCTATTTTGTATTTGTCACGTGAAGTCACTGGTTGTGGCATATGGTGAGCTGTCAGAAGACCTGTGTTACAGCATGTTTCATGCTTTGAGTTCCTTCCCTGAGTCTGGATCATTTCTTTAACATTTACCAGTTATGTGTGAAAGGGATGGTCACAGCCAAAATTCATTCCCTTCATTCAGTCCCTTTCTCTTTGCAGCACTGTCAAATTGTTACCCTTCCTGTCTGGGTGTATGGTACAAGGTAGCTCTATTATCTGCTGACTAAGGTGAAAATATCCACCTTATGCTTACAATGCAGGGTAAAAAGGAGGCCCCAAACCAACTATTAAGAATTCTGTTATCCACACAGCATCAGCCCACACTGTCAGATGTTATCCTCTCAGGTATTATTCTGCAGCTCAAAGAATTCAAAGAGTGGGGATCTACTGCCTATCTGAGCAGTAGATGCTCAGCCCCATGCACAGAAACTAGACTATATGAACAGAAATTAGGCAATATGAATGCTTGCAGACTCCAGAGGGCATAGGTACTTCTGATGAAGTGACCTTTACAGGCAGACATGAGGGGCCAGAATGAGCATAGTTGGTGGGTCAGTTTGACAGCCAGCTCATCCTGTTCTTTGGACAGCACCACATGTGCATTCCAAGAATCTAATCAGGCTAATTTGCTGCCAGAAATATAATGTTGATTAGAGAATGTGAAACACAAAATCAAGTCTCCAAAGCCTGTAATAGGTGCAGTAACACAGAAAAAACATACTTTCTGTTGTGATCTGCTTTTAAGGAACAGCCCTGCCAGCAAATGGCAGAAACATCAACAGACCCATCATTTAACCAGTATGAGCTTTGTAATATTGTACTAGTTTAGTTCACAGAGTTTTAAAGAAAAGGGTTAGTCCAGAAATGTTTCCTCAACAGAAATATAAATTATCCAGAATGTTTGGTCAGAAGAGAGAGTAGTAGGTATACCCATGTAATAAGACATTCACATTTTTGAATGGTTGAAAACACTCTCTTTTCACATAGCAGCCACTACAGAGAAAAACGTAGTGATCACAGCTTACCAGTCAGTGTGGAAGAGAGAACTCTTTCCAAACCTAGCAGTCCAAGGTGATTATCACTAGCCAGCTTAATATGTAGATTCCTTTTTAGACTTTCATAATGCATTATTCAGTATTAATATTGAAATAATAACTTCTAATTACAACACAGCAAATTACAGTTGTTCCTGTGCTGTAACTAAAATATTTTGGAAGATGAAATAGTTGAGAATTTCTATATTCCCAAAAAAGGGCCAAACAGCAGGAAAGGCAGGCAGCAGTTTGTGTTTTTGGATGTCCCTGTCCATTTTTATTGTAAGTACTTGACATTTTTGCAGCCAACCCTTGTTAGCATTAACAGACTACAGTAGATTACTACACTGATGTTGCAGAAGAAAAGTGTCAGCATCTCTGAAGCAGCTGAAGTAGTGAAAAAAAAAGAGAAAAAAAAGAGATAAATTTGTGTCAACAGATGTGTTTTACCATTAATGATCATGAAACCATGACACAGTTTTAATTACCCAGGCTTCGCTTTATTATAAATGGCCCCATAAAATGCTGACTAAATAAAAAATAACATCAATATACATAAGATGGAAAGCAGATGGCTGGGATTTTTGAATCAGAAGCCATTGCTAGAAAAGAACAAATGCTTTTGAGAGTCAGTCACCTATTTGTCTAGATATACTCTTTTTAAAACGTTTGACTAGATGGTTAGAAGGTTTGAAAGTCAGACGCCTGAGGATTGTGCTAGTGACTTCCCTTTAAAAATGGTGGTCCGGATGCTGTTCTATACCAGAAGGCACAGAGGAGGGCAAAACAAACTCAGACACTGCCTTCCATACTTTCTAGTAAACAGAAAAATATTTTGTGCTAGTGAGTCTTAATAGCAGTATTGGTAGAACATAAACTTCACAGTTGCTACCACCTCCATCTCACAGTGCACTGTGAGAGAAGCAGGGAGAGGATATGAACAGGTAAAGCCTCAATCCCTTGGCACCTCCTTTAAAAGTGAGTTGGGTGTGCCACAGATGCCAAACTCCTGGAACCTTTTTAATAAGAGACCAAGACAGAAAAAAATTATGTGTGGTAACTGTCAAGAACTCTCCCTGAAGTCTCTACGTAAACTTACTATGGATTTTGAGCTCCACTGGCTTTGAAGCCCATGGTGTAGCCCATGGACTCTCCCGGGGATGCCAAGAAGACAAGTATTATCTCTACTTCATGATTGCACCTGAGTTGAAGGAGAAATTCAAATAAGCATACATTAAATCCATGGTGTCCAGTGAAGAAGGGCTTGATTTGTTTAAGGTTTGTGTTCTGTAGATATTGAGCTTAAATATTTTCTACTTGTTCCCAGTGACAGTCCATTCCTCCATGAGTTGGACCTCTCAGGATTCTCTGCATACAGTTTTCTAAAGACTGCTAAGTCTTTTGAACATGGGAACCAACATTTTCCTTCTGATGCTGTAGTTTTCTGCATCAGCCACAAGGATGAACATTAAAGAGTTACTCCATAACATCATGACTCACCTAACCAGCTGTAGACACCTACAGTGTGAAAGTCTAACTAATTTAATTTTTAAGACTGCTTTATTAGTCAACAGAAAGAAAGAAAGTGTAAATATTCTACTTCCAAAGTAAACAGCACAAATAATGCTGATGAAATGTGCTCTCAAAGTATTTCTTTCTCTCCCAAAAAGCAGCCTGGGGCAACTCTCTCTCAGTTGTAGAGGGTTCCACTATACACATACCAAAATAGGTGAGATGAATCCCAAACACAGTAAACAGAGACCAGCAGTGAGGGGGTTATATTATGAGTTTTCCTGTCACAGTAGCACTCATGTAAGCTTGTCTTTTTGATACAATTACTAAAATTGAGTAAGGCTAGTGGCATTTTTCACTCTTAGATGGAAATTTAAAGCACTGTCACCAGATCTGTCACAAGGGCATGTAGTGACAGGGGAATGGCTTTAAACTGAAAGTGGGTAGGTTTAAATTAGATATGAGGAAGAAATTCATTACTGTGGATGATGGTGAGGCACAGGAACAGGCTGCCCAGAGGAAACATTGCAAAGCTGTATGAAAACTGCATAGAGCAGTGCTATAGGATACTTTCGAGCAATTCCATTAAAACATAGGATTTTCTCCCATCCCACAGAGGTTTAACTGCCTGTCAGACTACATATGATTCAACACCAGACTTCCAAGTCAGTACAAATTGATCTCAGCACATTTCAAGAACATTTGGTTGGCCATTTGAAAAGTTGTAGTGTGGGAGCTGTTTTGTGGCTGAAAGCTAGCTGGATTGTGCTTTATAAAACCAGCCCATAACGGTGATTAGCCTCTTCTAAAACCATTCTTGTAATAATAATAGAGAAGTTTAATATTTGCAAATTGACTACTAAACAAATGTACTATTTTCATATCTAAAAAATGTTGTGGGTGAATTTGGTGCATATAAAGGCAAAGAACAAACTACACTGGCATGAGTCAAGAACTGCAAGCAGATACTGTTCAAACTTCCACATATAGCTATTAGTTCATCCAAGTTTTTATCTGCAAAACTTCAATGTGAGGCTTCGGCAAAGTCCTCGAAAATGGCGACAACTCTGCATGGTTCTGATCCCAGCTCTTTCTCCCCCCATGAGTATTCCTACTGCTATGAATCAGTCCATCTGGGCTGTTCACAGCCATAAGAGTCAAAAGAATAAAGGTATTTATTCCTCTATGACATAATCCAAAAATGTCAGCTACTAGAGCTGTGAAAAGCATGGGTACTCTGAATTAAGCAATTTTTTTTAATTGTATTTTTTTTTACATTTCTAAAAGATTTTTGCCAACCGTTCCTCGTCTCGGTTGTTTCACCCTCTCAGTTGTGGTAAACACCTACTCATCTGTCTAGGTAGCTATGCCCACATCACAATGATGTAGCTACCAGTAGGTGAACAATCACTAGGACTTGGAATAAATTTTAATGCAATTAAAAGTTACACTTAGGAAGGCAAAGTTAGCAGTTGGCATTAACTATTATCAGTGTGCCCTATTCTTCCTAGTATTTTGCATTATCTTTCTTACATGTCTCAATACGCACTCATATAGACCACAGATTGTACTACTGTGCTGTTAAGATTTAAGTTTTTGAGACCAGACAGGAGCTCATATTCTCCAGGGAAAACATATGGCTTGCAGCATTCTGACCCTGCCACAAGCTGATACTATCACTGATGGGAAGATCCCTCTGTGGCGAGCTCCCTAAGTCTTCTTGGGGCTTCTCAGGCATCATTAAGAGATCTCAGTTCATGAAACTTATAGTCTAATTCACAAACCTAACAGACAGCATTACACAACTGTCACATGTAAATAAAGGGTTCTCAGAAGAACTGCTCCCAGATTCAGGTTCTGCAGTCAATCAGAAGTGATGTGGATACCAACATTCTGAACTGGCACTGAAAAACAAATTCAACATCCTGCAAATGCCAGCATCTATACTGAAAACCTAGTTATGTCCCTAATTATTTTTACACATACAAATCATGTGATTGTGTCTGGAGTTGATTAAAAAAATGTTGCAGTGGAGTATTTTGATGCTGTAAATAACAGTTTTCAGGGAAAATTTTATTCAGTAAAGGTTTTAACATCATCGCTCTAGTTGTAAAGACACATCAAAATATTGGAGTTGCTTTAATTAATTTTTCCTTCTCCGATCTATGACTCATTTCCATTTTGGAATGTGAAGAATTTTATTCCATTTTGTTAATTTGAATGGGTACATTAAAGACTATTCATTCAACACTTTTCTGTCTCCTCTGAGACATGCAATAAACCTGGGTGTTGTACTGGTTGTTAGGTTGTACTCTTCTTCTCAGTCCTCATCTGCATATCCACAGTAGACTTCCAAAAAGGCATCCAGCTCAGACAGACAGAAATACTATCAGCCTGATGCTAGTTCAGATCCTTGGATGTATTTTCATCTAAATCAGTTTTTGTCAAGGAAGTTAGACCTCATCTTATACCATTTTTATGAACCTTTAGTTAAAAATATATCTAAGTTCTTTCTGGGTTGACAGCCTAGGATACTTTGCTCAGTTTCTGCCCCTATAAAATCAGAATTGTATCTATTTTTCAGATATAGGGGGGCTGAAATTTCCAGTAAGACAGTGTCTTACTGCAGATTTGACATACTGTGCACAGACACCTTGGCACAGATGTCATAAAACATTAATTTTCTTCAGATTTCACTAAAGCGTGACAGAATGACTTCACTACTTGAAAGTGCTATCACCTGATTATTTAAGCTATCTGCAAAAAATACAAGCTATTCACGTCTTTCTTAGTGCTCTTTTTGGTCAGTGGCAAGTTCAGAAAGCCTCTCTTGACACTGTAACATGCCACCTGAGTGCTTCCAGTGCTTTGCAAATTGCCCTGTAAAAGAAGGCAATTTTAGTAGGTGTGATTTTGCTAAACTTTCAGCATGTGCATGTTCTAGGGTAGCTTGTCAGGCCAATACAGTCTCACTGAATTAAAACTGAACACAGACTGACCTGCAAGAAGTTGGCACACTAGCTATCTGGTGCTGCCTGTAGCTTAACAGCTGGAAAATGGTTTCCAGTACACAAGGAGGCATCTCTCCAATTTCTCAAAGTTGACAGTGTGAAGCAAAATGCAATGAAACATAGCCTCAGGTCCCGAAATCACTCCTGCAAATTGAAACCAAAATAAAAATTGTCCTATGGATATGAACTACCTCTTATTTCTTCAAAGGACTTCTGATCTGTCTGTCAAAGGACACCCCTTTAGGAGTCTGGTCATACAGCTGCCATTCTGCACTTGTTAACACACAACAGTTCTGGAAGCTCAACATCTCAAAGAGCAAGATCTCTTGTATTTGACAGGAAAAAAAAAATTATTTCTCAATTGATTTGAGTAATTTGTTCTGAGCAAAGAAGTATAGGAGAGGATCCCTTCAGGCAAACAAATCTTTCTCATAAGGAGATGTCTGCTGTGGCAGTTTCACTGCACAGATGTCCCTTCACATGTGCTATTACTCTATCTGTTTCTAGGACTTCCAGCAAACACTGTTTAACTGAAGCAGTAATGCACAGAAAGGCAGATTGTCAGTCGTTCCTACAAACAGCTCTTACATCCAAGAGGAGCATCCTACCCAATAAATCTTCACAATCCTTAGATAAGGTTAGAAAGCAAAGGGAATTCAAAATTCACATCTCCACCCATAAATCCATCTTTCCAAAACAAATAGTCCCTTAAGAACATGGAGGAGAATTTCACTGTCTTTTCTCCTCAACTTTCTGAGTGATCTTTCCATGTGAGGAGGCTGTATGCTTCCTGATTCGCCCAGCTTTGGTGTTACTCGGTGCTCAAAATACAAGTGAAAGATATATGTAACAGCACAAGTAGCAGGACAGGGACCTAGTGGCTACAGCTGAGGCAGCTCAGGAATATACAATAGTCCTTCCACAGTCAATTCAAAGTTTTTAGTTCTAATTCCAGTTGCTTTGGACAATAGCAGATACTAAAGCTTTCTGTTAAAATTGCCAAATTTAGACCAAAACACAGTAGTTTTGTAAACTTACTATCATAAAAACTGAAAATGTGAGTATGACAGACAATGCTTTCAAGAGGAAGGTAAGATATTGTTGGGTGGTAATTAAAATTCAAAGGTCGCTTCAGGCCTTCAGTCACTTCAAAAACTGAATTCTCCCACACATTCTGGAGATAACCTGTTCAGCTCTAACACTGTCTTCTTTTGTTTCAGCTGACATTCCATTGTGTCCCCGTGTTGACTTCTGACTCTATTTGTTGTGATCAAAATTATATTTTTTTATAATATAGGCCACTCAGTGGTCCCAAAGAAGGATTTGGATTCCAAGTACAGAGCAAAGTTTCTCTCTCTCTGCTTATACAAAGAGATACAGAATCAAATGTGGGACCTTCCTAGTCCAAGAACTCCTTCTCTCACACCTCAGACTTAGCTGCTAGAAATCTTTTCTATGTAGCTGTGGGATAGTCCGCCCTCATGAAATTGCATTCTAACCCCTAAAAGGTTGTCTTAAACTCTAAGTGATAAGAAACTGTGAAGCATCAGGTTTTATTCTCTATTCAAATTATGCACGTTTTAGACCAGGGCATATTTCGGTTATCACATTTATCTCACTTGGAATATTTTGCACAATACCTCCTTGTATAAGAAAATAGTTTCTTGGGCTGATTCTCAGTTTGCCATCTTTCACTGAAAACAACCCTTGTAAAAGAGGTTCCCAGTCAAATATAAGATTATATTTAGGATTGTTTGTGGTTTTTTTACTATAACCTCTCTTAGAGTGCGTACATTCCAATCCTTCCAGTCTCACTTCAGTCTTCCCATTGTCACATCTCCATAACAGCTATTCCATTTCCTTTTGGAAACTGCATGACTAGAACCACGTGCAATATTTTCATCAAAGAAAAAAAAGTTGTTGATTTTTCTAATGGTATAAAACATTTTCTGTATTGTTCTCCAGACTATTCTTTACTCAACCTACAACGCCCCCTTCTTGAAGACTTTACATTATAGTTCAAAACAAATCCTTTCCCTGTCAAACACACATGGAAGTTAGGAAGGAAAAATGTGATGTTCATGCAAAGTCATTAAGATGACAAATTCTAATGCTATGTTATTTCTGTAATTTTCTTCAACAAAAATGCTTTATTTTTTCTGGAAATTCTTAGGGAATTATTCTCCATCACCTTTGTACCATAACAGGGCAGCTGGGCATTCCCTGATGTAGGAAATCCTTGCACAGAATAAGGCAGTGTAGGAGGCCTTCATAGGTGGCCAAGGCGGAAAGGAGCAAGTGGCATAGGATAGGCCCTTGGGAACTGTTCTAACCAGTGTAATTTAGAGCATTCCTGCTCTCAGTTATGCCAGGGGCCACTTTGGCATCAAGTCAACCTAGAATCCAGGGAGATGAAAAATGGCTTAGAGCCACTTTCCCCCTCTGTATACCCTGGGCCTGCACCATGTGTGGTTTGGCTGGCTCTGAGGATCTAGCCCCTACATTTTTAAATAGAGCATTTTAAGATGAAGTTGAAAAGTGAAAGAAAGCGGAATATGAAGAGTAAAAGGAGTAAAAAAGTGCTAAAGGGAGAGATTAAAAAAAAAGAAAAAGAAGAGAAACAGAATGGGTGGTATTGCTAAGTGTGAAGCAGAGCTCATGTTTAGCAAATTGAAGGAGCACTAGGGAGGTCTGGCTTCACTTCCCAGCTATACCAAAGACTTTTTAATGCCAACACTAGTCTATTAAGGTCACTTTCAAGGTGACCACTGAGCTTCTTTAACCATCTGTAGTAAATATGTTTAGCTTATTCCCTGAAAACTAACCAGCTTTGCCTCCAAGCAGTCGCAGAACCTGAGGTCAGAAGTGCCTTTTAGCCCTCATTACCTACAATAGGGATGTCTCTAGAAAGAAAGACACTACTGTCTTGAGAAGATCCACAAGACAAATGTATGGAATAACTTTGGTGCAAGGCTGCATGAATGGTTTCAGGAATGATGCTCTGCCATGTAGCTTCTCGTCTATCATGTGACACAAGAGATCGTGCTGTATCACACCACTGCAATGGAGAGCTCAGGTCCCACAGTACATCTGCACTCAGTCTAGACAGGAGAGGGAGGTACGAAGGGATTTTACAGTTGGGGGACCCTGAAGTTTCATTTCAACATGTGCACATCCATCAATATTTACTTGGAGTCTCTCTTCACCTTGGTTTCTCATCTGCAAAATGGGAATACTTATTTCTCTCTAGCAACAGTGTGGTAAGGATGCATTGGGATAGAATATGTCCAAACTCAACAGCAACATGAAAAAGAGGGGGGAAAACACACTGATGGAACTTCAGCATCATATGTAAGTGTACCTTGACAAATAGACAAATCACAGATGTTAACAGAATTATAATTCAGAATGTATCCAAACAATAAAGTCACAGTAAAACTTTAAATATTTTAGCTGAAAAAGGTGGATGATCTTATTGGAATCCTAAAATATCCATTATACACAAGTTGTGCTGCACTGTGCAAAGTGCTAGAGAAGGAATGCTGGCATATGAATGGAGGTAGGAGGGGCACAAAGATTAATTCCCAGAACCTTCAACATACCGTGTCCTGCAGCCTTTGCCATAGGAGACTCCCAGGGATAAATCCTACTCTTCCAGCAAGATTAACTGTTAAGCAAGAGCCTAAAAAGCAAGGAATGGAAGGAGGGTGAAAGAGAAGTAGTGACGGAGCATAATTCCTATTTACAGCCCTCCCAACCTTACTGACCATGTCTAAAGGTTTAATAGTATCACAGTAGTGGTAGTGTTGTGACTAGTTTCTGCAGCGTATTTGTAGACGGTCTATGTCCATATGGCATACCCACCACTACTGCTTCTATGGTGGGCGATGATGTTCAATAGCCCTGAATGTGTTCTTTACCACAGCCTGAAGTCCTTATTAGAAGTGCCAGGGAGATAATCCTAAATGTTCCTGACTCAGAATCCTCTAACTGCAAGTCTGAGAGGGTTGTCAAACCCCAGCCTCTTGTACATTTCCCCAAACACTTCCCAGAGTAGTGGAACCCTACTCCGAACTTCCCCTGTGCCTAAAGCCCCTTCAAACACTATCACTGTTCTCCTTATCATCCTGTCCTAGGTCATAGTCTCTTCTAAGCATGAACCTCCAAACTCCCTTGAGAGGTCTGGAACTGCATCAGGCTGTTTCTCTTAGCGCCTCCATGTTGCTGCTATTGCACTGCTTGCCTCTCCCTCTGTGCTCTGTTACCACTCTCTCACTAGATACTACACAGGGCCAAGCCCACCCCTTGCCTAGTTCTTCCTGTAGCAAAACAAAGCAGAGAGAAGAAATAAAGAGGGAGAGAGAAAACAAAACAAAAAGTCCCAGTTGCCACTCTGGCCGAGATTTTAAAACACAGTGTGCAGTTATGAAAAGGTTATCCAGATGGGATCCAGAGGATGGGTGAGGGGAAGGAGAGCTGTCATCCAAGGGGAAAAAATCATAGGTATGATAGCCCTATTCCTATAGTATAAGTCCTATTCCATGTGCAAACGTACAATGCAACCGTAGTTCTCTTAGTCAGCGTGGGATGAGTTAATTGTATGTAAGGAATTGTGTTTTTTTAAATAAACCATTAATTTGATAAATTAATTTGATAAAAAGTGATCACACCCAGTACAACTATTGCACTAAAAAGGCTTCTTTCTAATTGAATGAGATTTCTTCCTACTTTTAACTCTCTACCCCACTGAAAAAACAACCCTTTTGAGAACATGGTTACACTATAAAAACATTAGTTCTTTTACCATTTTCAAATTTTCTTTGTATTTAAACAGAGCTGAATATTTTTTTCCAAAATAGCTCCCAAAAAATTCACTCTGGGAAAGAAGCCAGACAGAAAATTATGATGTAAAGGGTGAATAACTGAAAGGCTGCAATCAACTGAGTGGAAATGGCCTTTATAATGTCCCAGCACAAGCACAGGGTGTGCCATAAGCTTCACCTCTACTATGTGGCCACACTTCTACTGCAACACTTGAAGCTGACTATATGAGTGGAAACATATTTGAAGGGTTGTTATGTCTGTGGAAGGTGCTAAAATAGTATTACTTATTTAAAAAAATACTATTACTTACCTCAAAAACTCAGAGAATGACTAAACCCATGTCCTTAGCATAACTGAGTTGACACCTAACATATTGAAGATGCCAAACTGAGTTGCAGTTTTCATTTCTCCTCTGTCTGAGGCTAATCAAGTCCCTGTCACAAGTTACAGCAGCCCCAGACTTACCTGAAATTACTGATGCTGGCACAAACCAGCATTCAAAATAGCTTGCTTCAGCTACATGCCTGCTATGTGCTCTCAGGGAATCCCAAAATAGGCTGAGAGAGAGCCCTGAGTAGCAGCTTCTTTATGCATTTTTCTACTGCTACATGGGCACAAACTGGAGCAGGAGGAAGAACCTAAATTCTACTAAACAGTTATCCATCAAATTCTGTAATTTCCAATTTTGCACAGTTATCTAGGAGAGGAAAAAAAATTATACAAAGCATATTTAAATGTTTAATCAACACCTATCAGAAAGCAGTAACATCACTGATCACAAAAGGTTAAATTCAACTTTCTTACAGTACTAAAAAGTTAAAGGTATTGTGATAGACAGGTGTGGGGAGGGTAGATGTAGATCTGATTGTGTGCATTTTTCTGACATGCCAAATTTTTTTTAGGAAATGTCTCAAATCACTCAGCAAAAATAGTTACACAATTTTTCTACTCTAGTCTATCAAAATGGTGTTCTAATGCAACACACTTCGGTGCAAGCTGAATAATCCCATGACTTCGGATATCCCTTCCTAGATGTCGTTTACACATCTTGGCAGATATGACCAGAGTTCCAGCCGCAGCTGGCTCTGAATGGCAGATGTCCACGGAGCGGTTATGTATTGTCTTGGCACCAGCTGTGCTCCCTCCTCCCTCCACTGCTAAAACTCCGTGCCGTTGTAGATTGCTTTGTACTACAACCCTCAGCTGGTGCCAAGCAACTGTTTTTTTCCTCTATAGTAACTCACACAGCAAACTGTACAGTCCTAAAATTGACCTAGAGAGGGGGAAAAAATAAACAAAAAGGCAAGCCACTATTCCATATATAACGAGAATGCAGCTATTCAGACAAGAGAGGATAGGCAGAAAAGGTGCAGTCAGGAGCCTATGTGTTTGACTTGGGAGCATTAACGCTCCCAGCTCTTTTCTCTCCCTCTCCCTCTTACTCCTTACACAAAGTCTGCATTTTATTTATTGATTGGATGTACTTTACAGATCGGAGGGCTCTTCCCCTCATCCCCCACCCCATTCAATCCCCCGGCTCCAGCAGGAGGAGGAGTAAGTGAGGGAGGAGGCAAAGTTGGGTGCATTACGAGCTGATTGCGGTCTTGCCGCGACCTCCAACAGCCTGATCTGCCTTTGAAGTTTTCCACCCTTCGACTTGAAGTGAGATCGATTACAGAAGAACAACAGGGACAAAGAATCTGCTGCTTTACGTGCAGCCACTTTCCCACGATCAGGGCAGCCAGCTTGACAGCAGCAAGAGATCACCGCTGTCCCTATGCTTCTCCTTGCCACCATTCAGAAAACAGGCAGCCCCCGCCCCGCTTCGCTTAGGAAAGCTGGGGGGCAGGTTACAAAACAGAATCATGTTAAGAACGAAGTAACTACGGAGCGACTGGCACGGTCTCGGTCTTTGAGAGGAATCAGCAAAAGAAAATAAAATCGGTGCTGAGTATTGGGGGCGGGGGGGGGGGGGTGGAGAGGGGCAGCGCATTTAAGGCTTAGATAAAAAAAACGATGCGTAAGTGGCAAAGTTTAGCGAGAGGCAAAGCAAGCGCCTCCTCCCTTTGCTGCGGCGCTAGGTGTTCGGCGCAGGCAGGCGGGCACCGGGTACGGAGCCCGGCAGAGCGCCCGGAGGAGAGGGGCTGCGCTGGGGGCAGGGCTGGGGAGCGGGGCAAATCCTTCAGCTTTGTGTCTGATAAACGTGCGTGTGCCTGGGTCTGTGCGCGTCTTTGTGTGTGTCACTACCGCTGGGACAGTCTATAAACCGGGAGAGTTACTAAGGGCAGAGCAAAGATGGTAAATGCCTTACCATCGGCGAGCGGAGACGGCTGAATCCCGCTCGGGGCCGGAGGTCCTAGACCTTGCCGTAGCCCGCGGGGATGCCCCTCTACGGGTGCCTTGAGGAGCCCCGAATCTCCAGCTGGCCCCGAGGCCCTTGTGGCGCTTTCCCCCTCTGCCTGCCACCCGCCGGGTCAGGAGCCTCTCGGTCATCAAGACCCGCCGCCTCGCCCATCCTCAGGAGAGCGCTCACCGCCCCTGCCACAGGACCTGCAGCCCGGCCCGGCCCGCGGGGGGGGACGGGGACAGGGGGCAAGGACATCTCTTCCCTCCCCGGCCCGCGCGGAGTGGGGAGACTTGTTGCTTAAACTCGGTTTGAACCCATAGCACACCCGTCTGGCTTTTTCCCAGAACAAGAAACAAGCGGGCATCTAGTCCATAAAAAACCAAACCAAAACAAAACGGCAAAAACCCCCCAAACACACAAACCCACAACAAAACCAAAACAAAACGGGGGGAGGGGGAGAAAGGGAAGCGGTGGCAGGGCGCTAGGACCCCCAAAGAAGGCGGCTGGGGCGGTGGATTTCCTCCCCCTTCCGCCGGGCCGGGCTCCTCCCCCGCAGACTGCGCGGCGTCGGGGCGGCGGGCGCGCCGGCCGCGCACAATGAATGGCCACGGTCACAAATTACCGCAGGAAGTGTTAGCTGCGCACCAGCTCCTAAACAAGATCGATGGCCTCCCGCCGCCGCACAGCCACGGGAGGCTCACCCACCCTTCCTCTCCCCTCCACCCCTGGGCCGGCGAATTCCGTCCCGCTCAAGGAACAGGACGGGACGGGACGGAGGTGGCGGGGCCAGGAGTGCGCTGTGTCACACACAAAACCGCCCCGGGGGAGGACGGGGCCCGGGCCCAGGAGACGTGGGGAGGTCGCTCCGCCGCCCGCGGCCCCTCTCTGGGTCGCGGAGCTGGCTGGGGAGTCACCCGCGCCCCCGTCGGTGACTAAGCCCCCTTGTCCCTCGTGGGCGGCCGCCGCGCCCCTTCCCCCGGCCGCGGGTGACACAGGGAGCGCTGACTCAGCGCCTCCGCCCCGCAGGCTGCCCTGGCCGTCCCCGGCCGCCTGGCTGCTCGGAGAAGCCCTGGGGGCTGCCCGGGCTGTGCAGGTCGCTGCCGCCCCGGCCCCACCGGGCCACCCGGCGCGTCTGACCGAGGGAGGCGCCGGCACCAGGAGCGCGGCAGCGCCTGAGGTGTTCGCGAACGGAGGGGACGACGGGGAAGTAAATAAATCCGTAAGAAGCCGTGTTGGTGCCGCAGCCGATGGGCAGCGGCTTACTGGGAACGCTCCCGTTGTGCAAACACCTCGGTTGCCGGTTCCAGCTGCTTAAGCGGGCAACCGAGGCCCGCCCCGCCGGGCACCGATCCGGCAGGAAGCGGCTCTCCCTTAACCTCTCCCCGCTGCCCGAGGTGCTGCTACTCGTGCCCTTGGTGTTGGCCTGAGGAGAAAGCTGCTCTTTAAAAAGAAACTAATTCTGTTCCTTCTGGTTGTAAAAATCCTCTCCTTACATGGTGGGAAATCACCTGTTTGCTTTTTTTGGTTTTGTGGTTTGTTTGTTTGTTTGTTTGCTTGGGGTTTTTTTGTTCACTGTTCCAACATACGAAATGTTTAGGCAGGTTTTATTTCGTTATGTCTCTAAGTATTACTAAAACCAGTCTTTCATGTTGATAACCACATTAGCAAGGTAAAGAAGAGTCCCACTTTCAATATGTGCATTTATATAAGCGTAGTTATACCTCCATGTTACGTGGGTACATTTGTACATCTGTGTGTGTCACAACAGGTAACTAAGTCATGCACAAAATTCATTCTATTGTGTTGGTTTGGATGAAGATACGTTCTCTCTATGGTGATTAAATTGTAAAATATACAGTGTATAATGTATTTTAGATAATAGATAAGTATGTATAATATACAATGTATATTATATACAAACATTACTGAAGATAGAAATACCACAATTTAATCAAGTTGTAAAATACAAGCGTACAATTTGGAAAATACACAGGTCGAGGGTGCCATCTTAGTCAAAATGCATCTTCCATCTTTGTGGTCTTTCAATTAAACATTAACATACTTTTTTTTTTTCCTACTGTATCTTTCAATGACTAAGGTATTTTTTATTGAACTCTTCAGTAGTTTCTCTATCCTTCTCAAGCTTGGGGCTTCCTGTAATGTTAACTACATACTATTCAAACCTCACATTGAATACAGTATATTTTTGTGAGATTTTTCTGTTATTATTTTATCGTAATATCTTATTTTTAGGCACATATTAATAAAATTATACACCATCCTTATGGAATGAGATTTTAGATGAATACTGAACCACCCCAAGACCCAGAGTGCAACTACTTCACCTCAGTGCTCAAAAATTGAGATCCTTCACCCTCAGTGGGGTTCCTCAGTCTCTTCAAGAGAAGATTTAGAAAGTGCCCTTTGTGCCTTTGGTTGTAGAGGTGTGAGGTGTATGTCACTGTAGCTTGGGGACTGGTATTAAATCCAGGTGTTGCTGGTAGTAATAGCACAGTAGCACCTTGCTCAGAAGGGACAACCACCCAGGTAGAGCCTTAGCAAAGCTGAAGCAAGTTTTACAGCCCATGCTGAGCAGTTTGCTTCTGTGTGCCTTCTGACAGGAGTCACAGTACCTCACAAGGTAGCTCAGACGTCTTCAAAAACTGTGCTTCTGTTATAAACATGTTTCACCTTCATTCTCGGTTCCTTTCACATATTATTCCTCTTTTCTGCAGTCAATGAAGCTATTTCACTCAAGCAACTTTCCTATTGCTTCCTCTTCACCTATTCTGCAGCTATGTTTTTCAAAATCACACAAATAAAACAGTATTTTCCTGTTTTAGTAGAAACAGGGTCATTTTAAATCTATAGAGAAAGCTTGGACCAAAAAATCACAAACACACCTGTTACCTGTTTTGCATCATTAGCTTGGCAGCCCTGACTTGTGTCATTAGTTTCCACACACAGATATGAATATACACATGGTAATATATACAGTAGTTGGGAAAAAAAAACTCATAAAACTTATTTTAAAAAATTATATTAAGGGCATTCAATGTACAGAACATTACTACAAGTCTTGAACATGCTATCACCAGAGCACCATTAGTCTACATCCTTAATGTATATCTCTTAACATACATCTGCACTCAATGTACCTTGTAATTACCTCGTTATGGTTAACTACTGCTGACCCCTCTGCAGAACATGTTAACGTACAGAGCAACTGTGAAATAGCTGGTGAAAAGCGAGGGGAGATTTTTCAGAACTAACTTACAATTCCATTGATATGGTCTGTGCCACAGAGTTATCATCATAGACTTTGCTTCTGTATTTAATTCATTGCCATTATGCAAATATTTCTTTAATCAGCAAAACAAGGAAACAGTTGTTACATGATATGAAGCAAATCAGAAGAACTAACTGTTCTTGTTATCAGAAAAACTGTACTTAATAGAAGGATGAGGTGGTGGTCAGGCCTCGTATCTACAACTCAAAATGAAGACCCTGGAATAGTAACGTCGGAATTGTGTTTACTTATTTAAAGAGAGTTCTTCACAGCACTAAGAAGTAATTACCAAACTGTGCTTTACCACAGAGAAACCACTTGTTGCTTTTCTTTCCCCCTCTCTTGCCCCAAATCCCGGGACAGTGCTGCTGTACACAGTCCCACAACCTTGGGGAAGGATAATACAGTTTCTGTATCCTACAGCCACAGTTCTAACTCCTGACTTTACCTACAGCACTGGCAGAGAGAGCTGAAAACTCAGGCACTGTTATGATGGATTTCATTTATTCCCACTGCATTCTCAGGAACTCTTCCATCCCCTACACCAAAATATAATTATAGACTTCCCTTTTGTATAAATATGAGTCAATTTTCATGAGCAAAATCCCTCCAAAATTAAGTATCCACCTCTCCTTCTCCAAACAAAATTTATCCTAACTGCATTCATTAACTGAGCAGCTATCTTAACTGCTGCTATTTCTTTAAATCTTCTTGAACTCTTCTTTAACTTATACCTCCTATCATTTTGTGCCCTCTCATGTGAAGTTGTGAGCAGGAGCATAGGGCAGCTGGAAAGCAAAGCCCTGTGTACCTGCTCCATTAAAGAGATGAAGCTGGAGCACCTTTGGGTGGCAGGTAGGAGAAAAAGAATGATCAATCGTGGAACTGCTCATACAGACCAGTATATTTTCATTCCAAGACCCTTAAAAAGGTCTGAAATCCTCCAGCCTATGTGGAAAACGATTAGAACTGGCGAATCTGCTAAAGGTTCTCAGTTGCTCGTCTTTTCACTCTCTTACCGTTTGTAATGTCATTGTTTCGCCTTGCCAGGAAGATTTCCAAGCCGGACAACTCCTGAATTTCTAATGGTAAAAGAAAAATATAATTTTGGGGTTTCTTTATGCATCGTAAGGAAGGCCACATGCCACTAAGACAAACTGCAGTGTTGGCATATGGTGAGCCAAGGCAGTTCTGGCTCTAATTATCAAAATGTCTTGCCTCACTGCAACACCATCACTGCTCCAGGAAGAAGAAAAGCCAAGAAATCAGCAGGGCAAGAAGGTGATTCTCCGTCTCTGCTCCCCTCTTGTGACACCCCACCTGGAATACTGAATCCAGTCTGGGACCCCCAACATGAGGAGGACATGGACTTTTTGGAGCAAGGAGGGCCACAAAGATGCTCAGAGGCTGGAGTACCTCTCCTGTGAAGATAAGCTGAGAGAGTTGGGGTTGTTCATCCTGGAGAAGAGAAGACTCCAAGGAGACCTTAGAGCAGCTTTCCAGTACCTGAAGAGGGCTACGAGAGAGCTGGAGAGGGACTTTTTACAAGGATTTGTAGTGATAGGACAAAGGGAAACAGTTTTAACCTGAAAGTGGGTAGGTGTAGGTTAGATATTAGGAAGAAATTCTTTACTGTAAGGGTGGTGAGGCACTGGAACAGGTTTCCCAGAGCGGCTGTGGATGCCCCATCCTTGGAAGTGTTCAGGGCCAGGTTGGATGGAGCTTTGAGCAACCTGGTCTAGTGGAATATGTCCTTGTCCATGGCAGGTGGGTTGGAATTAGATAATCTTTAAGATCCCTTCCAACCCAAACCATTGTATCATTCTATGATTTTATAAACAGCACAACCCCTGCTCCTACAGAGACAGATTCTCCTTGTGCAAAAAACCAGTTCTCTCTGGTTTCCTTTCTCTTCACTTCCACAAAATAGTATCAGCACAATTTTGAGCCCAGTAGTGCCCTAGAAAGCTGGAGGCAAAAGGTCTCTACAGGTATGACATGCAGTTGTTCGTTTGAAAAGATGTGGGAACTAAACCCATCTCAAATTCCAGAGCTGGGAGTGAGGGCAGCCACCTTTCTGACCCCTATGCTTCCTCCCCAGCAGTTTCTGGGAGCAGGGGATTGGACACAGCCTTCTTGCAAAGGGAATCACTTCAGGTTCAACTGGAGAAAGGAGGGTGTGGGCTGGGGTATACTGACATCAATCACCAGCAGTGTCTATATTAAGGAAAAGCTGTGAGTTCTCAACAGTGTGTCAGATAGCAGTTGATTTCTGTGTTGTATTTCTTCTTTACAAGAGCTTTTCCAGATGAGGCCACCGTTAACTTTGCTCACTATAAATGAGTAGAGTGGAGGGTTGTAGGGCTGTGATCATCATGCACGCATCTTGCAGAAGGGCAGGAGGTGTTAAAGCAGAAAGGTGGGCTCAAAGAAAAGGCTCTAAATGACCATATTAAAAAAATTCCATCTCACAACTTTCTTAGAGTGACTCTTGATGTTTTCATTTGTTGGGGCGGGGGGGGTCAGGAGGTTAGCAGCTCTGAGGATAGTGTTTGAAATAAACAATTCAGTATCTCCAACAGCAGGTCCCAAACCAAGTCATGACCAGAACTGGGATCATAAAAGGTAAAAGTGAGGTCATGAGCTTGACAGAAATGAAATTGTTTACAGAAGCATCTGAGGTTGCAAGTCCATCAGAAGTGAAACTGTAATGTTTAGTATTTGCCCACCTCCATTACTTGAGCCTTTTTTCTGAAGCTCCAGCTCCTGGAGTGTAAAGACCAGGGAGCAAAAAAACTCATGAAAAGGTAAGAAAAATGTGTCCTTAATGACTTAAAAGAAATCACCTGGGGTGATCACCTGTGTTGTGTTTGATTTTTCTTAATTTTTAATTAATTGTTTTTTTCTAAAGTCCCTCAGTACTGACAAACACTGCTACGTGGAAAGGTGTTTCCACTTCGATAACTGTGGGAAAGCTCCTCCCAGGGCAAATACCATTTTAATGCTTTGCAACCTGCTTCAGTTTGGCACCTCTAATACACTACTCTCTCCATCTTCAAGATTAAAGCTGAGATGTTCTAGGGTGACAATACATCAGCTTTTGTTATGGCCAGTCATTCACCGCAGAGACAAAAACCTTGAGTACAGCTGTCTCAAAGGTGATATAGTACATATTTATTGCTGTACATTTCTAAATCACAATGAAAATCAAATTATTTTGTCTTTATTTTTTTGCTGCTGCAAAAAATCTGTACCTGAAGAAAGAGGTGATGTTTGGAAGAAAGAAGTTAGAGAATTAGTAACACTGGGACTCATGCCATTGGTTTGTTTATCAAGCTGAACCTCTTTGGCCTTTGGTTTCCTAATGTCAAATGGAATAATTTATGCTTTACCTGGCAGCAACACTGAAATAATTAACATTTGTAAATGCTTTCAAAATCCCATGTGGGAGGCGGAATACCAAAAGAATGCAATATATTTATGGTCTCTGAAAGTAGAAATCAAACAATCATCAAGATTAGAAGAGACCTTCAAGATCGTCTAATCCGACCATCAACCCAGCACCACCATAATCACTCCTAAACCATAACACCAAATGCCACATCCAGACACCTTTTGAACACTTCCAGAGACGGTGACTCCACCGCTTCTCTGGGCAACTTATTCCAATGCCTAGACACTCCTTCAGTGAAATTTTGTTTTCTAATGCCTAATCTGAACCACCCCTGTCACAACATAAGGCTACTTCCTCTCATCCCTTCACTTGAGACATGGCAGAAGAGACCAACCCTCAGCCCCACCTTGCTACAGCCTCCCTTCAGGTAGTTATAGAGAGCAATGAGGTCTCTTCTCAGCTTCCTTTTCTCCAGGCTAAACAACCCCAACTCCCTCAGCTGCTTCTCATACGACTTACTCTCTAGACCCTTCACTAACTTCGTTGTCCTTCTCTAGACACGCTCCAGGACCTCAGTGTGTTTCTTTTAATGAAGGGCCTGGAACTGAACACAGGATTGGAGATATGGCCTCACCAGTGCTGAGTAGAGGGGAACAATCACTTACCTAGTCCTGCTGACCACACTGTTCTTGATACAGGCCAAGATGCCATGTTCCACCTGGGCACACTGCTGGCTCATGTCCAGCCAGCTGTTAACCAGTACCCCCCAAGTCCCTTTCTGCTGAGCAGCTTTCAAGCCAGTCTTCCCTAAGCCTGTAGCAATGCATGGTGTTTTTGTGACTCAAATGCAGAAAACAATTGTGTTATTTTACTAGCAGCCATTTTTTGTTAATATTTTTACTAATAAAATATCATCTTTGCATCAAAATACTTGTTTTTTTCAACCCTTTCCTTTTTTCAAGGTATACTCAATGTCTGGTTTTACTCCTGAGTAAATGCTTATGGGTGAAACTTTTTAATGGAAATTATGACACAGTATGAGCTGTCATAACATCTCCATATATGTAATGTTTTGTGATGTGTATGTGTGTGAGTATTTCCTTAGTGTCCAGAATGACTAGCCAACATGCCCAAAATAGCCTTTGTACTTTACTCCTGGATATTTCTCGACAGTCACACTGAGTCTTACAGGGAAAATTTCCTAGCCAGTCATGCAATCAAGCTGTGTTCACACTGCCAAAGACAGCTTGTGCCACAAAGGCTCATCAGCTTAGCTACTTGTCACAACTTCCTAACAACAGCTTCATAAAGGAGGCCTTACATAGATGTTTTGACCATTACCAAGCCCACACTTTCCAGTAATCTGATCTGCCCTTCCCTTAAAAGGCAGCTGGGAAGGGGTTATTGAATTGCATTTGGGGGTGAAGGGAGAGATCTTCAGAGGCTCAAATTTCTTATCACCCATCATTACTTTCCCATAGGACCTGCAAAAACCTCTCTCTCTCCATCCAAAACAAGCAACCTAGCAAACACCAAAGGGACAATTTCTGCTTCTCCATGATGTTCTGGCCAATAGTGATGCTTTGCCCTCCGTGTTTTTTTTCAGCTGCTGGGGCTTGCTTCCCTCACCTGCAAAGCTGGGAGGGCTGATAGTGAGGCTTTGGCAGACACAGGGCATGGCTCCAGCCTCTGGAAAGCTGTTGATTTTCTTTGGAGAGCCAAGCAGAAGACTGATGTGTAACCTGTGAGCACCCAGTGGGTAGCTGGAAGCTGGGCAGGGAGCACTGGGCGGGCAGCACCATGCCCATCCGCATCACAGAGGTGCCTTTGGGCAAAGCAAAGAAGGGATCAGAGCCACTGACAAAACCAACTTTGTTTTCTCTGTGCCTCAGTTTTGGTGATAGTAGATGTGTAGGAGAGCAAAGGCCAGTGCTGCCTGGCTTTAGGAGAGCGTATTCGCACCCCAGTCAGTACAGTCCCCTGAACTAGAAAATAGTGGTTTGGTAACTGTTAGACTTTCCACAAACATTATTTGTTTGCCTTGAAGCAAACCACATTCCACTTGAAATCTCAAATGGATTAGATTTTTTTTTTGGTAAAGTAAATAATAATAATAAACTCTAAAATGGGTTTTATTCCTGTTTGGAAGCAAGTAGTTCTAGCAGTCACCTTTCAAACAAAGGAAACACTGACTTGTTATACAGAATTAACTGGAAAAAGTTACTGATAGTCCAGGCAGCCATTCAGGGGTGTGGGTGAGGGGGATATTTAAATATAGAAATAGTCATAACTATCATAACTTCTAAAATAAAAAAGAAAACTGAGCATAAACAAAAATTTACAGTGTCAGTGAAATTAATTCACTGGAAGGTGAGGATAATGCCCGCTCATAAAAAGCAGAAAATAACTTCATGCAGTTGACAGTTTTATTATAGGAACATAGGAAAATGGTGACAGAAAATTTTATTTTGATGCTGATTATTTTATTTGTGCCTCATTCTCCATGTTTTTACATGTCTGAGCTTTTAATACACTCTGACTCTCCAGTAATAAGCAAATAGAAAGGTATGAATTAATTATCTTTCTTTTAAGTGTACATATTACTTAAGTTTATTGGTAGGAGAATTGACATCTTGAAAAGTTCTTTACATTTCAGAGATGTTAAAATAATAAAATTACTGAAGTTAAAAGAATATCAAGTAGGAATGGCATTTGTTTTCCTTAAGTGACTGGGAGACATAAAAGACTTATCCCACTGACTTCTAAAAGATGTAAAAAATAAAACAAATTAAAATGAGTAGAGAACTCTGCTAATTTAAACTGTAATTTTCTTAAGCACTGAACCTGTAATTAAAAACAACACCCAAAGTGGTAGCTATAATTGAAAGTATATTCCACGTGGAGAACTACAGTTTTCTATACCTGAAAAAAAAAAGAAAACTTTTAAAGAATAGTTAATGGAAGACATGGGTTGTTATTTTTGAGGGTGGAAGGAGACTGATTTTTTTTTTTAATTTTTATTTAGTTTTAAGTAGAATCCTCTAAAAATTTTTCGCACTTACAGGTAAAATGATAACATGGAAGTATTTACTGGCTTTACAAAAGATCAAAAAGATTGACTTTTCCTCTGGCATAGATTCATTGTTAGTAAAAACACAACAAAACACACACAAAAAAAGCTGCTATTTCACCCCCTTGGGTTTGGTACGTGCCTGTTGAGTATCACAGCAGAGAGAGGGAAAAGGTCAAAGTTTAAATTGAGCTGGATGCTTTGTGGGATCTCTGAATTATGCACCAGGGCTTGATCTGTCCTTTCCTTGCATGGCCCTTGCCCCCGCTGCCTTGCTTCCTGCTCCTGCGTGCCTTTAGCCCTGTGAGGAGAAGAGAGGAGGGGAAGGGAGGGAGGGGAGAGGAGGAGAGGGAAAGGGAGGGGAAAGAGGAAGGGAGCTGGTTTTGGCTTAGGACAAGCATCACTTCTTGCCACAGTGGGTATTTGTCACAGGAGAGAATGTGGTGCTGGGGGATGGGATGGGTCAAGGCAGTTTAGAAGGGAAACAAAACCAGAGGGAAATGAATTCTTATAAATTAAAGGTTGAGTGTCTTAAGATATAATAAATAAAATATGCCTTCTCCAAATCTGGAGAAAAAACACACCAGCACAATGGATAGCAGAGAAGCTATGGAAGTATGGATTAAACCTTTAAAAGCAGAAAGAAAAAGGGGAATAAAAAAAAGCTTCCAGAGATTCCCACTTTTCAAAAGGAGAGCAAGAGGCTCTGGCAGACACGAGCAAGCATCTTTCCTCCATGTGCCTTCTATTCCACTCCCAGGATCTGGGTTTCGTGAGTTTCTCATTTTGAGCCATTGGGGACCAAAGAGGGGGCAGCAGAAGGGAAGGCAGCATGCTGCAGGCTGCTTGACCTGAGCCTGGTCCAGTATGTGGGGATGTCTCTCTGCACTGACCTCTGCGGAGTCATACAGGGTCCCAGCCACACAGCTAAAATTTAAACAGCTGCTTCTCAAGAGGGCTCTGCCTGGCAGCAGACATCTACTATGTGCCTGCTGGACCAGGACTCCAAATACAAAACAGCAGAGGAAGGAGTAGGTATAACGGGTATAAAAGTCTCACGGGCTTGAGACAGAAGAGCACTGATATTCTGGTCCCCTTCTCTAGAAGTGTTTACTCATTTTCAATTGACTGGTGAGCAGCTAACATGTACGCACAGCTGGTCCCATTTAGTAATCAGGACTCTGCCCACTCTGCAGTGAGGAAGTCAGTGTATTTACCTAGTGGGTTTGGATCCTGACTAGGCTGGAGGTGGGGTGGCAGGAGGTGGGCATAGACCCTATGGCAGTAAGGAAGGGATTAAACCTAAGTCTCTCAGCCTGGATAAATGATCTCACCTCTACTGTCTTAACCATAACAGGGCAGCATATTGGTGCCCCATCTTAGTAACTTAGTAAGTAAAACTGCAGGTGAAAGGAAGCCCTCCTTAGGTTTCTGGAGTCAGCGTGAGGTGGGAGCAGCCTTCCCAAGGTTACAGGGTGCTGTGCTGGCCTCTGGCAGCTCCCACTGGGCTGACAGGTGGTACACGATCCCCAGAGGGGCACATGCATACCTGGAGCAGAGGCAGCAGCAAACACTGCATCACGCAACTTTCAGGTGCCTTTTTTTTTTTTTTTTTTTGTCTCTGGACCCATGTATGCAATTTTGAAAATACTTTTGATGTTGGCTCACTCTAGTTTTAAACAGTGCATTTTTAAACAAACCTTTGTACTTTGTATCCATAGTGAAAGTGATTACAATCATCACTATTTAATGGTAACTGTGCGTAGGGCTGACCATGATTATTGAAACTGAATAAGACCTAAGGCTGCTAGAAGTTGCCCCTGTCACTAAAACTTTAAGTATTTATTTAATCAGTTGCTGTTTGTTTTGCTGATAATGATGTCTCACTATCAGCAGAAAGAGTGCGACTCTTATTTCTATTTTTGTAAGACATACCTGATTCAGCTGAGCTACAGGACAGCGAAGTAGCTGGATTGCAACACACTTGATGGCACAGACAATGTCTTCTTTGTCCAGCATTCTTTAAACACAAAAATTAAACGGGTTAACTTAGTAAATAGGGTGTATGGGATGTATTTAGAAATTTATATTTGTGGTACGGTGCAGTTGGAGACTGAGTACCTTAGATGTAGGATGGAGTGAAGCAGAGACTAAGGCACCGGTTCTTCCCTCCTCCTCTTCCTCCTCCTCCTTCTGAGCTTTGCATGTCTTGAACTGCTGCCTAACTAGGCTTGGGACCTCAGGCCTGTTTTCTTGTCCCAGAAATCTTTTCTGCATCTTTAGATCACGTTGCAAGTCTGTTGTATGAATATACATTAATTCCATTAGGTTACTTGACATGTAGCTATTATGTACAGATAAGCAGTGGGCTTGTACCTTTCACATTTAATATTGTTGTGTGTTACAATTTGGATTTTTAGTGACTCAAATGTTTACTGTTTTAGTAAAAGCAGTGGTGACTGTAATATTTTTAGCTTGAGGGGACCCCCAAATAAAGTTTTGTTGTAGATTAGCTTGTGTACATGAACAGATAGAAAGCAGTGGAGGACGTCTGATCACTCACATCAGCTTAGTATGGAGCACGTGAGTGTAGCTCGTGCAATGCCATTCAGACTTCGCTTCTGGCACCCATGGCTGTGCTGAAGCATGTATGCCACTCAGATTTGCCAGTACAGCATCCCCAAGTCTTCTGTCTTTATTAAGAGCACCTTTAATTTTTAACTATTTTGTAGTCTTCCTGTGTGATGCATGGCAAATCTTTCCAATCTACCAAGTGAGGATGGCAGTCACCTCTGAGGATTGTAGGAGACTAAATTCATTAGCGATGTTAAGTGCTCTGAGATGTATGGGCAGGAAATCCCTTGTAAGTCCTAAGCATATTTTTAAAATTGCAGAAATATTTGACAACATCTCCAGCTATTTGCTGTGGCCTCTCTGACAACTTAAAAATGTTGCCATGGAGGCTTTAAAAGCTGCTGGCTATGGCACTTCCTTTTCTCTTCACTGTCCTTTTTTATATGGCACAGCTCACAAATATGCCTTTTCACAGTTATGCAGCTTTCCTCTAGCAAAACACAGCTTTCTCTTCAATGTCTCTACACATGAAGAGAGTACCTTTCATTTGCTTGCATATAAGCTTTCTGTATTTTGTTTTTAGTTTTATATAGCAGTTTTAAGTTGAATAGATGGCTTTTAATAAGCTGTTATTACATTTTTGTATTTTACCACAATTCTGATTACAAAAGACAGTTCAAGTACAGCAAAACCCAAAAAGGATACGTCATTCATCTTCTTAAAAAATTAATACATATGTCACTCATGTTGTTTTCCAGTGTTTGCTAGTAAAAAAGTAATTATCCTTTTAAGAAGATAAAAGTTTAAAAAATCACAACGTTTATAGTACATGAGCTTTACATTTTTGTAAATGCACTTTCCAACAGAGCTCAATCTATTTGTAATTACTCAACACTACAAAATCTGTCCTTGGGCAGAAGATTAGATAATAAAATGTGTTTGACAAGCACCAATCTTTAAAAGGGCCAGAGAAAAGTACGTAAGATATCACTAAGAACAAAAATTTTACTTGAAAGAATACACTGGTGTTTCTGTTTACTAACTTATCAGCTTTGCTTAAATTAACTGTGACTGAAGTATGCTCTACCTTTTTCATTCATTCACGATTAACTTTTCATTCATTCACAAATTCGTTGGGCCTCACCCTGGAATGAGACCCTTCATTCTTCAAAGAGCCAGGGTGACCTGCTACAGTTTCCAACTAATCAGAGAAACAAAAAAAGGCTGAAATTAAACCCCAGAGAAGCCAGGCTATCTTGGAATTCACTTGCAAAAATAAACATTGTCACTTACAACAAGAAGATTTGCAGATATTTAACAAACCCCAGGGTGCTCTATACAATGAAGATTTCCACATTTGATTGCCATCTTTTCCACTAGAGGAGTTTTCTTAGGTCTTTATCTAATCAAAAAGTTAGCTGGTGTGTTAGACAAAAGAAACTTTCAGCACGCTTGTAAGGGTTTAGACAACCCGCTATGTCCCTGTCCTTTGCAGTCAGCTCTAGTATTGTGAATCACATTAAAATCCTAATACAAACAGAATTTTCATAGTCTATGTGTGTGATAGGTCAACTTATGTGTGAGCTTTATTTTTTGTAAGAAAAAAATAAACACACTTAAAATTTATTGTGGTTAATCATACAATTTCTGAAAAAGCCCTTTAATAACTTAGCATTAATTATCCTTTTACAGAAAATGTTGATTGAGATGTCTTTTCACTATTAAGAGTGGGTGTTGTACACTGACTGAATGCTTGGACTTAAATTGATAGCAGTGTTACAGATATCCTTAGAAAATAAAAATATGGCTTTGGAGTCAGAAAGTTGTTAAGATTTAAGAAAAAATGTAACTGACCTGCTGGGCTGCTAGGGTTTCCCACTGCTGTTGATTGTGGTTTTCGTTTGATGCGGCAGAACGTTTAGTTTGGTTTAGATGATTCAGAGCTACCTGGAAGATGCCCATCAAAAACAGTCTTTGGAAGAAAGATCTCAAAGGAGTAAAATGACCAACAAACATGCATATGGATGGTAATATTTTCTTAACTACTGTGTTCATACAAGGAAGGAGATAAAACAAGGGAGAAAGAAATGTGAAATAAAGTGTGCTGACCATGCATGACGTGTCAAGAATGAAAATGGGACAAAAGGGTTGGTCAGACCAATGGGTTTCATGCCAGAGTCATCACAGCATGTATAAACACATCTCCAGCAATTACTCTGACTCCCTTTAACAGTAAGACAATTCTTCCTATTGCCTCTGCTGTATTCTGAAGAAAAAGTGGAAAATTAATTCTTCAGTGAACTGAAAGACAGAGATGGAGAAAATGGACAAGCTTCCTTATACAGAAAAGTTTGTGTGTCTCAACCTGTTCTGGGATGTTTAGATGTAGATTTAGAGTCTTCAGTGTGAGAAAATGGGTTTGCTTGTGTAAGTGTGCAGTAGCCTTTGTTTTATGTCTGTGTCTTTAAAAAACAAAAGAAAATGTGTGTATGTAGGCATCTATCTGTCCATCTATCTATCTATCTATCTTTCTGCTTACCTGCCCACTTACCTATCTACCTGTGTATAATATTGTTGTAGCAGTAAATAAGAACATAAGAGACACTCTGTAGGGTGAAGTGGTGTGGGGATTTTGTTTATTTGTTTTTTTAAGATCAACCAAGCTAGCTAGACAAAAGAGAACAGCAGTGCGGTACAAAGAGCCTCCTTCAAGTCAGATGGCTGCTGGAAATGAATTGGGCCCTCCCAGCAGCTGTTGTCTGTAGTGGGTTGCCTAAACTCTCCCCCAAGTCCTTCTGCTGGCAGAACTGGGGAGTGCTGAACAGATGGTGGGAAGTGTGAAGCAGGCAGAGATGGTGGATTCTTTGGTCAGCACAACTGTATCTGAAAGCGGATGTCTGCCTACCACCTTCACTGCACTGAAAAAATGAAAACTGCAGCAACTCTGTGACTGAGACAGATGACTTACCTTCATTTTAGCACAGTTTGGGCAGACACAATAAAATTTTAGTTGGTAGTTTGACTCTGGGTTTTGTCCCTTAAAACACAACACAATGGTCTATGAAGGGAAAGTACTTTCCTATTGTTTCTCCAGAACAACAGCATAGGTTCTGGTCTCACATGCAAGTCTTAACTCTGGTCCTGCTAATCTAATAATCTATAGACTTTAGTGGTATCAGTAAAAAGCCTCAAGGGAATAAATAAGGACTACTATGCTGAATAAGAATTTGCACAGGCTGTACATTTTTGTCAGTATATGTTGACATTTGGGATGAAGACTAACCAACTGGTTGTCTTGGTGCAAGCAACGAACATGTCTCAGACTGCACATTTTCACAACTGACTTGCAAACTGTTTTCAAGAGTGCGGTAGCACAGACATACTAAAACCACTATTGTTTGAGCCCTTTATCCTTTCTTGTTTAAAATTTTATGTGACACAGTCTTGGTGTGGGAGAAGGAGCAGACCAGTGCCAGGGGTTCTTGCCTGACTGTAGGTGTTATATTAGGGGAAAGGCAAGGGCCGAGAGGTGAGGTTCACCAGTGCAGTGAGTTGTAAAAAGGAGACACACGCACAGGATGTGAACACCTGCCCAGCCAAAGGCTGATCCACTTTATTTAATGTAATGATATATGATGGACTTCGGATTTTGGAGTCGAATTTGGTTTAGAATTTTAGAAACATATAATTGACATAAGGTAGGTGAATTTTTCATACCTTGTGGGAGAACCTTCCACGCATACCTCTTGTTGGGCTCCTCTTCATTCCTGGAAGCGACAGTGAATGCGAATTTGTCGACATCGTCAGGGTGCAATGAGATCTGAAAAAAACAATCTTTTATGTCAATTATTACTATAGGCCAATTTTCGGGAAGCATGGATAAAGCAGGCAGTCCTAGTTGAAGTGAGCCCATCGGCTTTAGGACATCATTGATCTTTCTTAAATCATGCAGCAACCGCCATTTCCCCGAGGACTTTTTAATAACAAAAACTGGGGAATTCCAGGGACTGACTGATGGGGTGATATGATTTAATTGTAGTTGTTCCTTGACTAACAATTCCAATTGGTGCAGCTTTTCTTCTGGAAGGGGCCACTGGTCTACCCAGATAGGTTTTTGAGTGAGCCAATTGAGCTTGGGTAGCAGCTGCTCTCCAGTGGCTGATGTTATAAATTTGCTACAATTTTCGTGCCCCATTGAGTCATTATGTCCCTGCCCCAGAGCGTCATTGGCAAGGGAAGGGTAAGCGGCTTGCATGACGCATGTCAGTTATCCACATCTGTAAGTATTACCACTAATTTGCTTTTTTGGGGTTTACATGAACCCCCCACCCCGGACACACTAAGGGAGATTCTTTCTAGGGGCCAAGACTTAGGCCAATCCTTAGTGGCAATGATTGCAATGTCGGCACCCGTGTCCAAGAGTCCTGTGATGGTGGTGCTGCCAGCTGGAGACGTGGCGGTGACAGTCATCAGTGATTGGTTGTCTGAGAGTGTTGTGGTCCAGTTCACCGAGGCAGTTGTCCTGGTGCCTTCCTGTTGTTCCTGTATCTGCTGAAACAGCTGGGATACTGAAAGCAGAACACCTATAGGTTCTGTGTTAGAGATGGTCACTGGTGGAAAGGGAACGTGTACAGAAATAGTAAGCTTGTCTGAGTCATTATTGGTAAACAGTTCAATCTGGGTGATGCCTTTTTGCGATGCTTCATCCGAGGGCTGTATTAGGTACCATTGGTCACTTTGTAGAGGGTGTGGTAGTTGCACCGACACTGTACATTCTTCCTCGGTTAAAATGGTGTTTGAAGAGGAAGAGTAAAGCGCAATGTGTCGTGATTTGTTTAATGTATGTTGGCAACATTTGGTTCGGATTGGGTTCTGCTCAGGTGACATTGGCATTCTATGGAGGTATTTAGTGTCTTCGCGCCCCTCATGGTGCTCAGACTTGAGTTTCCCTGATTTGTGTCAATCTTCCTTTGTGTAGGTGGTGTACTAAAGGTGACCTGTTTTTTATATTGACTTTTTGGAGATTTTGGTGGGAGGGGAACACCACTGATATCATTGGTGGACCTGCAATCCGAGGTCCAGTGTTTCCCCTTGCTGCACCTCTGACAATTGAATCTCGGGAGTGTTTTGGGAGTAGTTGGTTTGTTCTCAGGACACTTGCGTTCTAGATATCCTGGCTGTTCGCAGTTAAAGCATTGTCCTTTTACTGCACACATCATAAGCTTTAATTTTTCCTTAGTTGATCCAACATCGCGACAAGCTTCAATCATGTCTAGCAACGTAGGATTCTTTAAAGGTCTTAAGAGCTTTTGACAATCTTCGTTTGCTTTTTCAATCACCAATGATTTGAATAGAACATCTTGAGAAGTTTCATCTGAAATTTGCTTTACAATGGCTTCTTTTAGCCGAGTCGCAAAATCTAGGAATGGTTCTTTTGGTCCCTGAAAAATTAAAGCATATGATGGCGCAGTAGTTGTAATCTTTGCCACTTTCTTTATGGCCTTAAATGCCAGTTCACTAGTTTTATGAAGCAATGAGGGATGTGTAGTGGCTTGTTTTGTGTTACTTGAATATGGACCTTCTCCATATAGCCTGTCTATGGCCTGCTCATGTGTCATCCCCCTTACATCTCCTCCTTCCTTGACATACTTTTTAATAAGGGCTTTCCATTCAGTCTCAAAAGCTGAGTACTGAATGACTGGTAACCAGGCCCTGGCCACCAGCCGAATATCACTGGGTGTTAAATCATATGCCTGGAAGAAGGAGTCGAGGAGGCCAGTGGTATATGGGGAGCTAAGGCCGTACTCTGTGATGGCTTTTTTGATGTCTTTCAGGACCGGATATGAAAAAGGTCTCCACTTGGGAGGCCTTCCCTCGTCTTTGAAAACTGGAAAAGCTTGGAGCATCTCAACGTCCCCAGCTAATGCAGCTTGGTCATGAAATACTTTCCAAGCCTTTTCGTGTGCTTCTACAACTTGGTGTGTTATATCTACCCAGGGGCCAGGTGTAGAAGGCTTCTGAGCAGTAGTGGTGGTTGCGAATGTATGAATGTTGTCAGCATCTCCTGGAGATGGAATAAGGGCAGCTGCTGAGGTGCCAATGCTTTTGGTTGCAGTGTGCTTGTGTGCAGGTACTCTGTGTGATCTGCGAAGAGAGAGTTTAGATGTAGAGGCAACATTTTTAGGCTTCGCAGATTGTATAAGGGTAGTGAGAGGAGGTGGTTTATTGTCCTCTTCGCTGTCTTCGCTAGAGGTATCAGAGCGAAGCTTTATAGATTTTGATTTTGTGCTTGGTGATGTACATGTAGTAATGGTTTGTTGTTTTTGAGGCATATGAAATTCAGGGACAACAGGTGTATGTGAAATGGTATGCTGCAAGTGCTGGGATTTTAGAGAAAATTGTCGGAAAGCTACAGGTGGAATCAGGTTCTGTGCCTCGGCCGTAGGCACAGGCCTGTAGGGCAGTTCCGATGACTGTTGGTGATGGAAAAGATGAGGCTTTGTATTAGTGTTTCTCGGCGGCAAGGGTGGACAGGCTTCAGGCCTTGTGGCATGGGCGCTGCCATATTGTTGAAGAAGGGCGTGGCCTTCACTGGAAGTGAAGGCCTGGTCAGGGCCCATGGGATTATGGGTGAATGTGGGGCGGTGCTATGATGCAATAAGGGAGTGGTTAAGGCAACGTCATGGGAGGTGGAGACAACCGGTGATGTAATGCCAGTGGGAGTGTACTTTGGTGGATCCACCCCTAGCTTCCAAGACACACCTCCGCCCTCAGATCCTCCCTCTTGCTGCTACCATGCAATGAGATGTTTCCCGATGCCATTTTGTTTGCCGCTCTGCACACTGTGTTTCCATCCCTTAGCTCCATCTTGTGTTCCCTCCCCGATGGTATTAAGTCCCTCCATGTTAGTAGGGGGGGGTAGTGACGCAGGAGAAAAGGTCTTGTGGTCGCCATCTTGGGACTGGATTTGCAGTGGAGCTGCACTCAGCATTCTTTTTACGATCTTGTAGAAGCATAAAAATAAGCCTCCAGGCTATTAGGGCTTTTGCTGCTAATCTGTCCCCCTTTTTCTCTGCCTTCCAGAGTTGAGAGCCAAGTTTGTCCCAGTGTTCTAGAGTTAGGTCTTCTGGGATTTCCAATTGGTGAGAATTGATCCATGTAGCCAGGGCTTTCAAGGAGGCTTTATCATATTTGTGTCCTTGAAGCTCAATAACGGCTCAGATTTTTTTGTAAATGGGCCGTTTGGGTTTACGAAGGGCTGAACCCATAGTAGTTGGAGATGTTGATAAAAAGGAGGTATAGGAGATGGGTTAGGAGGGGAGGGGATGATCCGACAGCTCACCTCTCCTGAAGATTGCCTGCTTCCTCAGTGAGGGGGACGCGAAGTCCAGTCTCTGCCGGGGAGACTGCCGGACTGTGGGGTATCAGACACTCCCACAGCTGTTGTCCTTCCGGAGGCTGAGGCAGGAATTTTGAAAATAAAAAACCTACAAGTCAGCCCCACTGGTAGGGCGCCATTTGACGCAGTCTTGGTGTGGGAGAAGGAGCAGACCAGCGCCAGGGGTTCTTGCCTGACTGTAGGTGTTATATTAGGGGAAAGGCAAGGGCCGAGAGGTGAGGTTCACCAGTGTGGCGAGTTGTAAAAAGAGACACACGCACAGGATGTGAACACCTGCCCAGCCAAAGGCTGATCCACTTTATTTAACAAAATGGAGGGTTTTTATACCCTCTAGGAGAGAACGATCTGGAAAGGGGGTGTAACTTAGGCGGAGCACGCAAATCCGCTACATATCATTGGTTATCAGCTATTGCATAAACATAAGTAGGGAGTAACCGGGGAGGAGAGAACTGGGTGAAACATGATTGGCCGGTACCACACGGTACACTGGCCAATGGTGAACTGTATCCAAGCCTGCCAGGCTTATCAGTCCATGGAGGGGAAGGGGAAAATGGAGGACTTGCAACCTAACAATAGGTTTAATGTGTTCAACCAAACCACTACAGACAGTCTTTGAAGCACACTGGGGTCGCTGGTCCACATCCATGAGTTGACTTTTCCATTGCTCAAAGGTGACTTCAGTTCCCTGATTTTCCTTCCAGTCCTTGAATCCTTTCTCCATGTCCTCATTAACTTCATGATCTCCAACATTTATGAAAGAATTAAAATTGTTTTCCTTTGAGTTCAGTTAACCTAGTTATTGTATTTCTTCATACAGGTTGTGGAAAGCATGATTTTATGAGCAATTCAAACTGCGCATGAAGACTCTGTTAAAAAACAGATAGTGCCAGATTATTAGATACACAGGACCACTGCAGTAAAAACAAAGGGAATGTACGGATGGGAAGAGGAATAGATTTTGTAAGGAATGTGGAGTGCCAGGGGAAGTGGTAACTTACAAAAACTCTTGAAAACCCGTTTTCCATGTCCGCCACTCTCATCATCTTCTTTGTATAAACTGGGCCATTCAATAAGACATGTACTTTTCTGGCATACTGTGCTGTGCTATTGTGGCTGAACAAGTTGGGTGAAAAACAGTCATGTGAAATTTTCACAGTGCTGCACATACCAGTGCAAAGCCTTGCCTTGGTTTCAAATTTCTTTACCAGTGCAAAACCCAGACAAGCTTTATTGAAAGGCTTGTTAAAGTTCACAAACCACAGGATGAGTTTGCAGAAGTGCCAAAGAAAAGAAAGGCCTGAAGGAGCAAGCAGAAACCTGGGAGCTGAACTACTTTGGGCTTTGCCACAGGTTGTCTGTGATCTTGGGCAGCTTATCCTCCTTCTCTCCTGTGTCTCAAATTGGACTGCATAAGTAATACTGATGAACAACATCCTGTATCTCCAGAGCATCAGAACGATGAATGGCTGGGAAGCCCATTAGATAAGTGGAGTGTTAAACTAGGACTAGAGTTGGCTATAGAGGCTTCCCAGCAGAGCCATAGCAGCAAAGCTTCAACATAGACCCAGCTGGTTTGCAGAAGTCATCATGAGGAAAATACATAATATTTTATTGAAAATAGTTTTTTTTTGTTCTAGCACACACCTTCTCATGGATTTTGCTGAGATATCTGTGGCTGCTACTCCGCTTCCTCTAAGTCAAAGGAAATAACCTTGTAATTGTAAAATGCAGTTTACTGAGCGGGGCACTGGAAGGACAGAGCTTTGGGCTCACCAGTAAGAACCAGGCACAGCAGGCAGCTCTGTTCCCGTGTTTACAGCAGAATGGTGTGTGTATATGTATGGGGGAAGGTTCCTATCAGTAATGCTCCTTGCAAATTATTATGAAGTCACTAAATGGAATTAGTCAATTGGAAAAGTTCTGAACCTAGGTTCAGTTTTATAAAGGTAATTTAGCATTTTAGCTTTTGCTTTACCAAGGATGTAAGAAAAGATGCTGAGAAAGAAAGAAGGAAAAATGAAAAGGCAAGCATGAAAACCACAGTTATACTTTGGAAAAAAAAAAAGGTCCAAATACTGATGTTTTCATTCAGGTAAAATTATGCTGCTCTGGATTACATATCTACAATTTCATGAAAAACAGGGTGGCATGAAAAGGGAGTCCACTGAGTTCAGAACACTTTGCTGTAAAGCTGAGTAAACACAGTAATCTGTTTGCTAGTCTGTGCTGCTGTTCGGAGAAATGCAAATATTTAAAAAATGTGAGACTTTGTGTTATAAATATTCAGGTGTTCTACAAGTAATAATATATAATAAGGTATCTTCCTATGACCCCATATTTAATCAAGCATCTTATTTTTCTATTTAAATTCCATGATTGCCTTTCAGGGGAGCCATGTGCTTTCTGATTGTGTTATTAGAAGTTTTTAACATATCTTCTTGTTTTGTCTATAAGCTTCATTTAAATATTGCAAGTCTGCAAAGCCCTACCACAAATTCCTGGTATCGGCCAGGGGGGAAGAGAGCTTTTCCGTGTCTGTAAAAGAATTTTATTGGGTATTAAGAAAACTTGCTGCAACCACATTCATTGTGGAGTGATGAAATCAGAGGTTATGTGACAATCCCAGTGAAGCATCAAGATATTGATTACACTGAGCAATTTTGACCAAATTTCATTTTGCAGCAGCCACACCAAATGCTGTCCAATACATTCAAAAAGGGATTTTCTCCTGCGTATGTCTAGACGTACAGTCTACAGAGGGTAGAGAAATAACAGATACAATATTTACAGCTAAGCAGTAAGAAACCAGGGAGGTCTCTGTTATCTTTACTTCATATGGGATGAAGTGAGTCTACTACAAATTAAGGTTATCGAATTACAGTAGGTATTGTTCTGATGTAGGGCTACATCTCCTAATAAAATTCTATTTAAAAAAAAAAAAAAGTGCCAAAATTTGGACTAAAGCTACATACAGGCCACAAAAAATGATCAGAGGGATGGAGCACCTCTCTGTGTTCACAGGGTGAACGAGTTGGGGTTGCTCATCCTGGGGAAGATAAGGCTCCAGAGGGGCCTTAGAGCAGCTTTCCAGTACCTAAAAGGGGCTTATAAAGCAGATGGGGACAAATTTTTTAGTAGGGTCTGTTGCGATAGGACAAGAGGTGACTATATTAAACTAAAAGAGATATAAGGAAGACATTTTTCACAATGAGGGTGCTGAAAAGCTGGCACAGTTTGCCCAGAGGGGTGGTGGATGGAAACATTTAGGATCAGGCCAGATGGGGCTTTGAGCAACCTGAGCGAGTTGAAGTTGTCCCTGCTCATTGCAGAGAGTTAGACTAGATGGCCTTTAAAGGTCTCTTCCAACCCAAACTGTTGTAGGATTCGATATTGTTCCAAATCAAATGAGAGATACCTCCAACTTTCTGATTAATTTGTGTGATTCTTAGCATTTTTGCGGGGAAGAATTAATTCCAAAATGTTTGAGCAGAAGCCAGAAGGTGTACATGAAAGGAGTAATTTTCATTGGAACTAGACATGGCCCAGGCCAATGAATTCCTTCTGTCTTAGATAAGAAAGATAAGAGGCCATGTGACAATCACAGCAAAATGTAAACTCGTCTTGGAGTTTACATTTGGTGGAACTTGTCCTCCTCACTGGAACCTTCAGGTACCATTTTGGGGTTACTGGCTCATATACATGTGCATGTGTGTTTGCACCTGCACACGCACTTTCAAACACACCTTCATTTATCCTGCCGGGGAAAAAACAAGAACACAAGACACTCTAATTTTCAAGTCTAAATACCTGGACACAAATAATCATTAAGGCTATAATGTATATGCAGTATAGATTCCAAAAATTGAAGGTTTGCTGCGAACAGACCAAACAGCCACTTTATAGCTCCACACCGAAACTTTATTATTTCTTTGTTTTTATCACCATTAAATGCCTTGTAAAGCCAATGAATCTAATTGTATTATTACTTCCAGTATCTGTATGATACCAGTTAGGAAAAAGTTATGCCACTTTACATTTCAGAATAGCTGATATATGCTGATTAAATATGATGACATATGCTAAATTTGTAGGCTTAAATTAGCTGAGGTACATCAAGTATATAGTTTTACAGAAGATTTTTTTTTAGTATGTTACATTATATTTTTTACCACTTTCTGAAAATACAAATGCATTTTTCAAATTCATGCATTTTGCCTCAACATAAATCTGTTAGTAAGATGAGTATTTCAGATTTATCCCCTATGCATCCATGAGGAAACTGAGACACAGACCTAGGTCTTTGCTGTTGTAATTCTTCTTTTGCAATCTAAAAAAGTCTAAAGTTTGCCCATGAAAAAGACATACAGAGAAGAATCTTATTAAGTAAGATACATATCAATATTAAGCTGATTACTTATAAACTTCATACTGATTAATCGACTGAGTGTGATTTCTTAAGAGCTGTAGAAATTTTCTAGGACTGTGACATAGCTGTGACACTTCAAAGCCATAAAATGCAATTCTCTGCCTTGTGTCATGGGTTCTCTGGGTGCTATAACCACACGTTAAACACACACTTAACCTCCCAACAATGCATGTCACAAGGCCACTGGCACATACATGTCTCCTAGAGGAGCAGGGAGGCAGCATTACAGTATCACCACTGCTAGTGATTGCTTTCCAAATAGGTCTGTGGTCATTGACTGGGCAAGGCTGGAAAACTTCCAGTGTAGTTGTTTAGACTACTTGATGGGCTGATGTATAGGGACTTCTTTGTACAGTGCTGCGTCTTCATCCTGAGGTGGAATAGGACTGAGTAAAAATACTTTTCTTGAGGAGGGGGGAGCTGGTGTCTTGTTTTATCTGGGAGGAACATCGAAGTCTTTCAATCTGACCAATTAGTAACTGGAACTCGCCGTCAGGGGTGGGGATGGGAGCGCTGAGGGGCTCGGCTCGACCCCGGGGTGCGAGGGGCGGCTCCCGTGGAAGGCCGGGGCGCGGGCGGGAGGTCAGCGCACAGCTTCCCAAGCTCTTGTTTATGTCTTGGGAACCTCCCGAAGACCCCACACCGCATCCCCCGGGGGCTGGATGCTGAGTTCATGAAGCGGCAGCCGGGGTCGCTTTGGAAACAAGGTGCGGGCGCAGCGCTGGCGGGGCGGGCGGAGCCGCCCGGGGCTGAGGGCGGGCAGCGCGTACGGGGAGCGCAGCGCGGAGCTCTGGCCCTGCTTGGCACGGCACCCCCCGGCAGTGTTTGCCGGCGGGCTCTGCCTGGCACGGCACCCCCCGGCAGTGTTTGCCGGCCCTCGTCCCCCTGGCGGCCGCTACCGCCCGCCGGACACGGGCCGGGGCCGCCGCGCCGTCGGAGGACCTCGTTTAAACACCGCGTTTCAAATTCACCCGCCACCGCAGGTTGGAACCTGCAGGTCCTGCCCACTTAGTTCCAGGTTTTGTTTAAGACAGACTGCAGTGAGGCAGGAGTGGCTTGGTAGGAAACGTCTGCTCCGGAGAGTGGGAGTACGGACATGATATCGAATCTTAAGAGTCACAGACCACCAAGCCTGCCAAGTTCAAGAAGCGTTTAGACAATACTCTCAAGCACATGGTGTGACTCTTGGGAATGGTCTTGTGCAGGGCCAGGAGTTGGACTCGATTATCCTTGTGGGTCCCTTCCAACACAGCATATTCTGTGTGAGTGCTTTGGGTTGGTAGGGGCCTTAAATATCATCTAGTTCCAACTCCCTCTGCCGTGGGCAGGGACACCTTCCACTGGACTAGGTTGCTCAAAGTCCCATCCAACTCAGCCTTGAACACTTCCAGAGCTGGGGCATCCATAGGTTCTCTGGGCAACATAGGGATTCTCTGTATGAACAGAAACAGAATAAACGCACACAAACACACAAAAAAGGGTGTATGGAGAGAACCAGCTCTGCTGAGCTATTTGTCTTGTAACTACATAACCAGTATTAAAAAGCAACCATAACCACCTCTTTGATTTAATAAACACAACAGATTTAAACAAGTACACAAACTCAGAAGCCCATAAAATGCAAGATAAAAATCTAGGGGGGAAAAAATTTGTGAAAGTCGTCAATGACATAACAAATTCCCCCCCACACACTGAAGGGTGTGCAAAATCTTGAATGTAATAAAGTTGCCCCATTTCCTGATTTGCTTGCTGTTATCTTTGTCACAAAAATCCTGTCTTAAAGCTGTTCTCCAAAGATTGTCATAACTTGTGATAACTCTTTTTTTGTTGTTGTAGATTTGCATGCAAGCAAATATATGAACATGTATGTATACATACATACATATTCCAGTAGAAAGAATACTTCCCTTTCCATGGAATCTTTGCCAGAGGAGTTGAGTTCACTGTATCAAGAGATTTGTAGAATTTGTAAAATTCTGGACTAATCTTATCTGGGGAGTAGACCCGCTCTCCCCCTTCTTTCTTTGTACTCGCAACAGTATTCTCAGCTTCTTTGCCTCCCAGCTGCAGCGCTAATAATTTATTGTCCTAGTTGCCTCCCTCATACTGGTTGATCTGAGTCTTCTTCAAAGTCAGAGGAGTGAGCTGTTGGATGGCATGTGATACAGGCGGCATGCTGACAAGGGGGGTGCGAGTGAGGTTCAGCTTCTCCTTGGTCATGAGTTCATGAGCCTAGTAAAGCTGCTGGGCAGGGTAAACAGAGAAAGTGAAGATGATAAAAAATAACCCTTGAGATGAGGCCAGATCATCTTTGATGTAAGGCAAATTTGTATTGCTCTGTTTTGCTCTGTTACTCTAAGCTTGCACTAAAACAGACCTAGCTGGCAGCAGGAGACTGAGTGGAGGAGTTGTCAGAGTGGTGTGGGGAGGCAGAGGGATGTTGCTTGCTGCCATCTCGGTGCAGATGCCATGATAAAAGCGGTAAATCTGAAGGCAGTCTGGCATCTCTGTGACCCAGGTGCAGCAGCAGCTCCTTGGAAATACCAAGTGTTGGCATAAATAACAGCAGCACATGAGTCAGCAGTTGGGGCAACAGAAAGGTGTGGTTGGGTTGTACTCTGAGTTTGTACCTGAGAGCAAAGATTGGGGGCCAAATTGTGCCATCAGACAAATATACAAACTGGATTCACTCACATCTGGAAGTAGCAGGCAGCCAAATATATTCAGTATCAAACATTTGGAATGGGATAGTTTCATCTGAGTCTCCATGACCCAGGCTACTAGAAATAAAAGGAAATTCACTCTATGTGAGCTAAAAGTTAAGAAGTGCCAAATACCACCCCCTGCATCTCATTATCCCTCCCCTTCTGCACTCCTGCCTGGCTTCATGTGAAGGGCATTCAGTGCTGAGCTAAACTTCCTTGCTGTTCACCTTAATGTTTCCCTTTCATTTGTCTTTGTGTGTCTCTCAAGGCTGAGCAATATCATGTATGCAAATGCACTCAATCTCCCACCCAGTGGTGAGAAGATCTCAACCTTTCTACATTATTCTCAAGCCGGGCAAGACTCCAAGACAGGGGAGCAAGTTGCTGTGGGCATAAATATGGTGTCCACTGCCCTCTTAGACCCTGATGATACCCACGTATCAGCACAGGACTGGCAGCTATGGCAGAAGACAAAACAGACCCATGTCTTTTCAGAATCACAGCTCAAGACCAGGGGAGATGTACCTAAAGCAACACCAGATGCTGTAGGTAGGCAAGCTCCCAGCTTGTCTGTTTACCGCCGTGCTGGTGTAAACTGCAGTAACTGCACTGCCTACAGAGAAGATTTGTGCGTCTATAAATTTAGTTCTTTTACAAAAATTAGATTCCCAAATTAAACAAGACCCAAGCTCAGTGCCAAATCAGCTAAGTCTGTCATCCATTTCCAATTGAAGCTGGCTAATTGTGTAAAGATTTCATTACAATCAGAGTTTCCAATTAGACAATGGCTGTTCTTGATGAGCATTTTCCAATTTTTCAATAGAAATTTAGAATTATCAGCAATATAAAAAAAACGAGGGCATCTCAAACCCCGTAATTCTCCTTGAATGTACATTTTAAAACACAATGTTTTACTTTGGTCTGAAGAGTTGCATTTTCTCTTTTTTCTGTTTCCAAACCAAAACACAGTTTTGCAATTTGGTTTGAAATTCACCCTGTGTGTAAAAATCTCCCGTATCATTATGTTTTCTTTGCTTTTTAGAGGGAAAAAAGCCCTGTATAGAAGTATGCTCACTCAAACCCAGTGGCTTAATAGGGGCCTCCTCACATCAAGGTTCCCTGATGATGTGCAAGTTGCTTTGGAGCGAGGTCTGTAGACCCCTTTCAGCAGTTTAGGTCAAGAAAATTTTGTAAGTTCTGGGACAAGTGTGTTCACACTCTGGTGGTTGTGCATCCAGCAGCAGATAAACAATACCTTATTACCTTAGTGGCTGCTGTAAAAGCCCTGCCAGTGCCAGCATCTCTATCTCCTGGTAGGATATAAAAACAGAGCAGGGTGGTAAGAGAAGAGAGAGCAAGGTGCAAGGTGATGGAAAGGTGCAGACTGAAATGTCTGACTGGATGAACATCAAGAGTCCAAGCTTGGTGTTCTCATGGGTTGTAGGGAGGAGAGTGGAGGATGTGAGTGGATATGTTTTTGGTCATGTTTTGATGAGGTGGGGAAGAACAGCGTTGGATCCTAGAGTGAGTCTAGTGATGGAGTAGAGAAGAAGTCATGCCTCCTTGAGGCCATATGGGCTACCACAGAACCAAATTGCTGCTGAGAAGGCCCTGTAGCTGCTGGTTTGTAGGTAAACAACATTTGGAAACATGGGTTTGATAATCTCTAAAGCTTTTTAACTCATCTTCTCAGTAAAAGAGAAACAAACTACCCTGCTCTTCTCAAGGACCAAAGGAAATGATTTATTAGTCTACTACTATCTACCAAACAGCATGTGTTGGTAAAGACTGCATATTTATGCCATGATTATAATTTCCTTAATAAACAATTTCTACCAGAGGACCAAAATAGCTTTATAAACCTTGTTTCTGTATTAATGTGGGCAAACTGAGATGCCAAACATCTGATACATGAGGTTTTCTAAATGATATAAAGGCACCCAGCTCTGCTTGGCTTTCCCTGGGAGCAGTACATCTCAACCCCCTTGTAAATTCTAGCCTAAGCGATTTGCCCCAGGGTCACAAAGTGAGTCAGTATGTGAAGTGGGAACGGAGCCAGGCTATCCTGACTCTCTGTTTCCTATCCTAACCACTGGACTACTCACAGGATATTTGGTCATGCAAATCTCATTGCACAATATCTTGTCAGCAATGTTTTGCTATGAAAGAATCGTCATCCCCAACAGTACATGGGATCCCTTGAAGATAGAAATAGTAAACCCAAGCTGTTCTATATATTCAATACTACAGATGACACATCCCACAGTCAGATCTTATTACAATCAAATATTTGTGGTGAAAGGACTGAGATGAAATGATGCAGTCCTGATAAAATGGCCATTAAAGACCAGATGTATGCACCTGGAAAATGAGACACGCTGCATTAAGTATGAGGCCACAAGTATTCCATTTCCTATTTGGGGTCAGTTCTAAAGTCAGATGAGATCACTTCTCATGCCAAGAAGACTTTTTCAGTCTTAAAAATTCATGTAAAAAATGAAATAATGCAAGTCAGGTATTCATATAGGTTCACATAACCCAGAGAAAAATGTGTTACATTTGTATATATATTTGTATATAGAAGGTCCGTTAGCCAGTGAAATAAATATCATCGTACTAGTGCAGCCAGAAGGAGAATTTGGCACTGTAAGTGAAACTCCTTAGTATACTGAAATTAGTGAGTTACAGTCAGTTATCTGTTCAGTTATATGTGTGTGTATATATATAACATTCTTTTTATAAATTATTCTAAATTTAAAATAAACTATAAAATTAAATGTGTCATTTTCATTCTGTGGGAAAATAAGAATCTGGAGAACTAGTTCATAGTACAGTACAATTGTCTTCTTGATCCAGTAGTAAATAAATACAACAGTAAATAAATACAAATATTAGAAAACATTTTCCTTCATATTCTATGCAAAGATTGAACTTGTTGGGAGTTTTGCCATGGAATGTCCATTAACTGAGTATATAATCTATCACCTTTCTCTTACATTATCTTTAGCTGGAGAAAAGATCAAGTAAAACACCATTTTGTCTTAAAAATAGCCAGTTTCCCTCAGAAGCTGATTACACTGAGCTAGGCAGAGTCTATGGATGGGGGAAATGTTTCTCATTGCCACATGGTCATAGCCTGTTAGCATTATTTACACTGTGGGACTTCCCAGATACCCAGAGGGGTGGAGCTCATGCTGCTAAATGTAGTAGAAACATATAATGAGAAAATAGTACCTGTCTGCAGATACAACCCTTACGTTTACACTGTGCTCCTCTGTATTGATTTGACAATGAAAATCTGTTCCAGTTGCCATTTTCCAATACATTATAATGCCATAGTTTGCTATAGTTTTCATGGATGAAAGCCTGTAACATGCCTTTTAATCATCACGTACTAAAGAAGGGAAAGTGGAGTAGCCTTGTTTTTGCATCCAAGTGAGTGGAGGACACTACTAGGTCAAACTTTGCATGCATTTGTGCCTACTGGAGTATTTAACAGCTGCATTACCAGATGAGCCGTGTTTCCATTCAGCAAATTCTGTTCACAGTGAAAGGTAATCCCCTGCAGTTTAGCTGCAGTCCCATGATAGAGAAGGTTAAGGAGCCATTGAACGTGCCAGGAACATGAGCAGAGAGCTCTGAGGAAAGAGTGAGTTTTATGGCAAGCACTGACATCTGAATGTTGACTTCTTTGTTAATAAGATTAAAACTCAAGAAATGAGCATGTTTGGAAACTAAAACAAATGAAAAATGAACTTCCTTGCCATTCCCATTGCATTTGGATTTGAATTGTCAAAACCATTTGAAAACTTCTCTACCAGGACAATTACCTACTTCCAGCTGTGGAAAGCTGATAGGGAAAACTGGCAATGCAATCACATATTAGACATCTGTGGTCACTGGTCAGGACAGGCTAGAGAGTCTGCTGAGAGTTCTGCAATGGCAAGAACTGAGCATCAACCATCTCCAGAGCTGAGGCTGTGAAGGATGTAACCATTTTTTCTGCCACAAGCCCCTTGTACAGGGAGTGCTGTTGTAACTGTGACTGCACTTCCCTGTCTCCTGGCTTTGATAAATCTGAAGGTCAGAAGTCTACACTGAATCTGCCAGCTGCTATCCAGAGTAAATGCTATCCCAGACCTATGGCATTTGGGAGACATCAGTTCCCCTTAAATGGGAGCTGACAAAAGCCTAAGAGCAAGACCAAAACTTAGTGAGCTGAGTAAGACCAAGGGCATTTGGACATTTGTATCTGTCCTGTCCAGGCTGGGTTATTGCAGTTACTGTCTTTATTTGGATCCAGAAGCAAATTAACCTTCTCTCTGCAGTGGAGCAGGTTAGCATTAACCCTCTTTTTTCTGCGCTCTACCCCTGCTTTGGTTTGTTGTGCGCTTTGTTCTCTGCTTCCATCTCTTACTTCTGATTTTCAGAAGACTCTAAGGTTGACTTAGGACCCCTTTGAGTCATCTCACCACCACATCACCACCCTCACTCAGTTCAGCTGTGTTCTATGAAGATAATACAGCTTACAAATCCTCGCATGAATCAAGTGAACAGAACACATTCTATGAAAGTGGAATCAAATGACATTTTAAAGATAGATTTAATGTTGTATGACTAGTTCTTGGGCATGTGACAACATCTTCCTCTTTACAAAGCATTTTTTTTGTTAGAAATAGCATGATGACAATACAGGTGATTGAAACATTTCCAATTGCCCGGATTAGACAGAAAATCTCTCCTGGTAGTCCCCATGACATAAAGAGATCTCATTTACCTCAGTAGCATTTCAACATCCTATAATGAAATTCTATAAAACCCCTAAGAAAGCCTTTGCCTACAGTAGGAAATTGAGTAATTTGATTTAAACTCAGCCAGCGCTGGCTCTGGGTTTGCTGAAGGTGTGGACAAAGCCAAACACATTAAACATGAGACACATGGCTAACATGCAGTTGAAGGCAAGTAGGTCAAGAAGAGGTTGACTTGCTTTCTTCTGACAGGTTGGGGCAAGTTTCACCAGTGTATGTGCATTTGGTTTAGCTCCTTCATCGAGAATGGCCTGTTTTGTCTTAATTTTATCCCTCCCTGAAACCAGGGGTTTGTGTAACAGCTACACAGAACAGCTGCTTGGACTATGCATAGGCCAGTTTACATTACCCTGGTTTTTCTTGAGAAAGTCATGGTTTTAAAAAATGGTTATGTCTATTTTAATCATTTTTGTCTTCTTTTGAAGTGTTTTTTCAAACATTAGCCTTTTTTTCCTTCAAAATAAAGTTTAGCTTTACAAATTAGTCTGCTCTGTCATGGCCCCTTTAAACACAGCTGTTACTACAATGTAAACAGAGTTTTGAAAATGTAGATAAACAGTTACAAGAAAGAGGTTTTCGAGTGTTTTTAACACATGGTCAGTTCTTGCTTACTTGGTTTTCCTTGGTTTAAAATTATAATTCAAAATACATACTGTAGTTCACAGATGTCATCCCTCAATAATAACACCTGCATAGTGTGTTACATTTGCAAAGTAATGAAGAGAGAGACACCAACTAATGGTCCTCCAAATGCCTCTGTGAAAGAGTGAGCATTATTTTATAGGAGGCAAAATGGAGGTATGTTGTTTAGAGTAGGAAACATTGACACCATTTTCCTACCATTGCAAAGAGCTACAGTCTTGTAAGTGATAAGAGCTGTTGGAGTCCTGCTAGTGCTGCAGTTACTGTATAGTACTTCATTATGTAGCAGCAGCCTGGAGCTCAAGATGGGGACTCGGTGGAATTAATAGTTCCCAAAAACACAGAAAATCAAAATTAGTGGTGAAAATACCCAATCTCATCATATTGGGAGACCCCATGCTACCAAAAGAGACTGGTCAAAAATAACCAATAACATTTTAGAAATTAAATGACAGGGCCAAGGTCATCGCCAAGGGACACAGTGGCTAGGGTTCAGAATGGGTTTTAAAGCTTCTCTGCTGAGACTTTAGGCAATCATCCTTTCTCAGCAACATCACCTCTCTCTAACAGAGCTATTCTCGTGCCCTTCCTGAAAATTTTGCCATTATGCTCAGCAGCAGGTCTCGCCAGGACATTACCACCCTGTTAAAAGAATGTCAGTCATGTAACGACAGGGTGCACATGATTTTAATGTGAATACTTCTGTGAATGAGAGAAAGGGCATGGGGATCATAAATCTGAAGCAAATGTTTTCCTTTTAATGAATTGAGAATGACTTCAAACTTAGGAAGTACTAAAATAAAGTGAAATTATGAATGAGCTTTCCCTTCATGATAATCTCTAATAGCCAAAAGTAAAGTGTATGGTATTTGTGTTGCATTTATATCAGTCAAGTGGGAATACATACAGAGCCATTAAAAGTCTAGCATAAAATATCATACAGTTCATTTTTTCTACAAGACTTCATGCTGGTTCCCCCAGATGAAGTTACACATGTGCTTTCATCCTGAAAGCTCATTTTCAGATACTTAGAACTATGTTAAAACATCACCTTTTTGGAATGCGTGTTTCCAGTGTTGGACTGAACTACTTCAAGCAAAATTGGATAGGCCTTTTGAGAAAATTGGGAATGAAACAGTATGTTTGAGACTCTATAAAAACTACATGTCTTGATTTTTTAAAATTGATAACAGTTGCCTCTTAGGAAGCAGAACTTCTAATTTGCCCTGAGCGGTAGGACTCGGGTATCATCCTCTGTGGGAGTTAGGTACCCAGATCCCTTTTGAGGCTGTGATTCTGGAGTTGTAGCTTAGGTCCTCAGCGAAGGTCAATTTTGAGCTGACGGAGTTCAGTCCAATACATATGAGGGTGCAAAGTATACGTTGTCACATAATGGACTATTAATGTAGAAATAAGGAGATTTTTTTTATGGTTTAGGCATTGAAACTGGGAAAGACTCAGGGGATTAAGACTCAGTTCACTTTAGCCATCAAAAAAAATTAGGTACCCAAGTTCAGACCATCTGTAGTCAATGGCAAGAGATGGGGCACCACTAAAGGAAGGCCAATCACAAAGCAGTATTACTAAGGTAGAGAAGATGAATCACTCCTTAGAGGTACCCTTGATGAAAAAGAGCGTGGAAGTAGCTAGCTTTTAGTCAGCTAAAACTGCTGAGATAAAAAGTGCTTATCAGAAAAATAAAAATAAACCTAATTTCTTCACACACCCTTCAGTCCCTGCAACAAGTACTTTGTTATGAGCATCTACAGTATGCAATATAGAAGAAGGGAAAAGGAGGTCACTCTTTTGCACAATACAGTGTATAAATAATACTATTTTTCTGATATTCCATGTCAGCATGTGAACCGAAGGAAAATTTCGATCCAGTAGTTGCTCTGCTGTTAGTTTATTTATAGTCATATGCCAGAGTAAGCAGAAGAAAATGGACTCTCATTTTTAATTAGTGGATGCTTTTAAAATAACCCTACACTTCCCCTCCTCCCCTCCTTCTGTACAATATGCAAAGAACATGGCTTGATGAAAGACTGTATTGAAGGAGAGAGTGCCAAAAGGAGACCTTCTTCTGTCTGGTACTTTGTTTCCAGACATTTTTCTACAGGAACCCTGCCATGGAAATTGTGCAGACTGAAGCATTGAACTGCTATCCAGAAAATAAAAGAATCCCTTGCTTGATTAATTTTCTTATGCATACCTAAGAAAATCCATACCATCCACTCCCAGGGGAGAAGAAAAAAGAAAAAAAAAAAAAAAGGGAGGGAAAAGAAGGGAAAAAGGAAGGGAAGGGAAGATGAAAGAATAAAAAAAAGAGAATGAATAGCTGGATATTGAGCCACCTGCCCATCAAGAAATAACAAAAGCAGGCTACCCACCCATCCATATCTTTACCTTACCACAACAAAGATTTTTATTACATGGCCATCTGTTTTCCAACACTCACCATCAACACACTTATATTTTCTTTCCATATGATTTTCATCATTCATGGTTGGGGCTGAACAAGATGGAGATTTTTATGCTGTTTTCCCTATTTTTTCTAGGGAACTGAGTATAAGATGGGTACAGAGAAGAACTTCGTAAAGAAAAGAGGTGTTAGAGGAGATTAGTTCCTTAATATCCTGGTTTCAAGGCTAAGTTTTGTTAGCTCTTTCAGAGAAAGGTCCTGTTTAGAGGAGAGGGACTAGGGATGCTTGCTATCTTTGCTGAAGAGGCCACAGAGCCAACCTCGAAGTGACCCTTGCTACTTTGGACTAATGAACACACATCATACAGATGTTTCCTTAGTTCTCAGCCCTTCCATGGCCATGATCTGACCCAGATCGTGTAATAGAAACATCTTCAGCACTGTCATGAAAGCAGTTTCTCTGTGCACCAGGCTACACAGGCTCTTTGGTAAAGAATAAGGCAGGAAATTTCATGTGTTAAGTTATACACCAGAGGGAGTACCATGAATGCAGTACAAACATCCTGATATTACGAAAGAAAAGTCAATTTAAAAATGACAAGACTTGAGCATTGTGATCCATAGTTCATACTGTAGCTCCTCCTGTTTGCAAAAATATGCCCAACCAGCTTCATTTACACTGCACTTTCCATAAGCAGCCAAACTTAGAGGCTGTTGAAAACAAAATTACTCCTTACAAAATTTTTTTTCCAGATGGATCCTCATGTATTTCTCATTGAGAAAACCAAGTTAAAGTGATCTCCTGTAGGTAATACTAGATAGTAGGGTCCATGTAGGTTTGCATGAAATAAACACAGTTCTCACATTTGGAACTGCTTTAAGACAATATCCAAGAATTTGCAGCCATTTGGCCCTTTATGATGTGTATGATGATGAAAATCCCTCCTCCTCTCCCTGTTTACCCCCTACATGAACATGCAGTTTTAATGTCAGTCTCCTTGCTGAAAAGATTCTATGATTAATAACTCATCTTCTGTTTTCATCTATTATAATTCTTTTCCCCCTGCCCTTTCCCCCATTCCCTCTGGAAATGTTACAAATTTCATTACAGAAGAGCAGTCAGTACCTCACTTTTCACCTGCACTTGAGTCAGCAATGTTGGGCTTCTCCCTACAAAAACTGACATTCAGAAATCTGCCATATACTTTCCTAATGACTTCAGGAGTTTACTTCAGTTCTAGGATTTGAACTACATAGGAGACACAATGGATCAAATACAGTTCCTGATGTTCTGGCAGGTCTTCTTTCCTACTTTCTTACTGTTTTGTATTGTGTTGTCTTCTGCATTTTGTCAGGCTATTTTTAGACTTGGTCCCACCATGCAGCTGAATTTTTTTCCGTCCGGTAACATAATGCAAAAAAAGGTAGTCCCCTCATTGAAGGCAACTCTGTAAATTAGAGGAACAGTTTGTATTGTGTAAAGATTTGATAACTGACCGTGGGCTGAGTCACTGCTGCTCTTTGTCTGAGAAATTCAGAATCCATTAGGCTGATAGCCACTCTTCTTCTGAGGAAACTACAGGCCTTGTGGCCCTTCCTGTTTCCTTTCAACATTCTTAATGTGATAGTGGAAGAGGATATCCTAAGGTCAGACATTAAAATGTGAAGTTGTGAGGTGATGATTAAACGGGAACACAGTGAAAACTTCACTCTTCATTATTTTAATATAGTGCAGCCAGTGCTGATATAATCATTTCCAGCAGATATTTAAGGTAGTTACAGAAATGATTAAAAGAAAGGCCTTTCATTTATTATCTTAATTATATTTTCTGTGTTGCCTTTATTTTTTTCTGTCTTTTCTCGGAGACCAACATTAAATGTTTGGGTTTAAGTCTTACAAGCCCATTTTACAAGACAGTAATATATTTTCAGCTCTGTTTTGCTCTTTGATCTTTCAAAGTATAATGCCTCACAAAGTGTTATAGCAGTGGCCACTTCAGTTGAAATTTATAAACATTTTCCGTCATGACTCCATTGTTCCACAGTCTTGTAAACTTCTGAAAAATCCATTTGGGGCTGAAGCTGTCCATTCTCAGTCACTGCAAATAATTTTAAAATTGGGGAATGATCTGTTCAGCTCTTTTTTACTTATGGGAACATAGAGAAAAAGAAGCACTGCTTTTCCCACAGTAAGTGCTCTTCTGAGCACTGCTACAGCAAAAGCAGATGAAATATTAATATTGAACTTATTTTTGTGTTCTGACTGCAACAAGTTTCTTTATAGAACATTCTTGTACATCAAACCATACAGGTAGAACAAGTGACAGCATCCAGATGCATGGTGCTGGTAGATGTGATCTCTCAGCTTGCAGGAAGGTTATGATTCGGCAACAGGAGAGTGCTGCAGGACTGCTCGTAGGCTTGAAGAGAGACACACACTTATATTCCTTCTGAGAATGGGTTACAGATGAAGGGCAAACCCATAGTAACCAAGGCAAGCTCTCACATGAAAATAATAGAGTAAATTAAAGTGCTATGCCCTACACGGTGAACGGGCACTAGGGCTCTGGCAGTCTTTGCTTCTCAGCTGCGAGGGAGGGGAAGTGCAGGCGGCATTGGCAAAACTCATATGCACCCGCACTGGCTTTACACTTTCAAGGAGAATAGCCACACAGAGACAAATTTCCGTTCCTGCTTTCGTTATTTAAATGCCAAAAGTATTAATTATTGACATTTTTTTCAAGTGAGACTCCAAAATACAGAGGATGTGCAGCTAAATTACAGTTTGCTATAAGAACCTTACTTATGCATTTCCCAACATTTTGTTATTTTAGCCATTCTTCTGTACCGAAGTATCAGCTCAGGCTTTTTCCCTCCATGTAATTTTAGACTGAGTACAGAGTGAGTACAATAACCTCAGTAAATTAAAATGTCATGTGATTTCCTTTCTGTGAGCCGAGCGGATGTGTCTGCAGAGCTGTAATGAAGGAGGGTAAGCACAAGAATGGAGAGCCTGCGCTCCAAGCACATCAAAGCCCTTCAGTGCTTGTAGAGTTCATGTGCAAAAAATGCAAATTCTGTGTGAAATTCCAATTTGAATGATGTATTTGGATGAGTTGTGGTCTTCTCCTATCTCTATTAAGTCCTCATCTGGAAAGAAAGTATGATGGAAGAGGATGGAAAAGTCTTGGACAGTAAAGATGTGCTAAGATTAAGCACATCAGTAAAAGCCTTGAGACTGGTATCTAAATTGTTACACCTGGCTGAGATTACAATCTTCTCCCAGTTCGTGTCCAGCACTTACTTGGAGCATGAGATGACTGTAGGTTTGTGCAAGTGGTCATGAATTCTTTCAGTTTTAATTTCAAGTCTGGTATTTTCACTTTTCCTTTAGAATCATTAGGGCTGTCACTACATCACTTCTAGGAAAGGGAACAGACTTACGATGTTTTGAAGAGATGTAAGGGACAGTTGCTGGTCAGAGCTGACCTCTTTCAGATCCTATTACTTAGAGTCAAAAGCCCGCAGCACTTCAGGAAGCATTCAGCATGAATGAACTCAGGAATGGGTTCTCAGGATCTAGGTCACCTAATGAATTCTAAGAGAGTGGAATCAGGTTATGAATTGAAAACACCAAATAGCAGACACTTTACTTTGTTTAAGCTGGCTGCCTGTAATTTCTGAAATACAATTGACTTCTTTCAGTCCCAGCCCTGTTGCAGAATTTTGTGGGGATGACAGAAGGATTTGTATAGTCAAGAGTGCAATTCTACTCCAAAAACTGGCTTCAAAATGGCATTATGTATTAATGATTCCCAGAACAAACTTGCTCAGTTCAAAAGTGAAAAACTGAAGGGTTTTATGTCTGCCAGTTCGGCAAATTCCCCCCTGGGATGTGAAGTCAAGCTTGCACTATTTCCTTCTCACACATCATCATCGTCATCATCAGTAATAAAGATTATGAGGACCAAGCTGTGCCTCAGTTACACCTATGAAAACTCCAGTATGTTTCATGGGGTTATGCAGATGTAAAGAATTGTCCTCCTGTGGTTGCAGAGCTGTGCTGCAAGGCCAGCATCGCTCAGGGACCTGCACATGGGATGAGCCCCGGCTCCCTCTCCCATGCCCTGCAGCATGGGAGGCAGTGCCTACATGTGACAGGTCTGACCCTGCAGTGTTACCTCCTCATCAGCCAAGCTGCTGCGCCAGGTGAGCCCTGCAGGGATTTGTGGATGGAGTTAGGCACTGTGCAGGCATCCTTGCTCATACAAAGGGTGAAGGTCTGCTTGTAAATGCCGTGGTTGCAGCCAGACCATGGTGTGTGTGCTCAGGACCAGGCATCATACTAGGAAAAATTCTTCACTGTGGACATGGTGAGGCACACGAACAGATTGTCCAGAGAAGTTGTGGATGGTCCATCCCTGGAGGTATTCAAGGCCAGGTTGGATAGGGGTTTGTGCAAGCTGGTCTAGTGGGTGGCACTGCTGCCCATGGCAGGGGGGGATTGGAATTAGATGACCTTTAAGGTCGCTTTCAACCCAAACTACAGTTGATGATTCCATGAATATCAGCTATGGAAAGGCTTTAGATTTCATGTTTGCTATCCCAGTGCCTGGGGTTTCCTTCTGGGTCACAGGGCTCAGACTGTGGGCTGTCTTTGAGCCTGGATTCACGCCTGTGTTGCAGAGCAGCTGCTATACCTTCAGTCAGCTGAATATGTAAAGGGCCCAAATGACTTCCCACAACTTTCTGAGAAGAAAGGCAATATTGCAATGAGATTTTAACCCAATTCATAAAATAGTGCCTAATAGGGAGCAGAGTTCCTGAGGAAAGACGTGTTATTTTTCCTGGAAAGTATTATTTTTGTCACTCCTCAGAAGAGGGCTGCACTTCAAGCTTCAGTGGGACGGGAGTGACTGAAAGTAAAAGCTGACCTAAGGCACACTGTCCCTTTTCCATCAGAAGAAACAGAGGGTGCACCAACATTTTGCAAGAGGCTCCCAAACGACATTTCTCTGTGGAGAGGCAGCACTGGACAGGGCTGAGCAGCTAAGCTTCCTGTATGAGATTTCAGGATCAGACTCAACATGAGTTCAAATTCTTCCCGTAACATGAATGCAACAGTGCAAGTGAGAAAGCAGGTGGCTTTGAGTGCTTTGAGAGTAAGTTAAAGGGCGTTTTCAACTATGCTTTTATGTTGCTTTGTATTTGATGTCTACCTGATGTAGACTGTGCTTGGGAGTCTCACTGCAGCCACACAGGAAGCATTAAAAGAGGAGAACTAGACCATACATTTGTTAAGCCCTAGGCTTTTGGGGGATATTGTGAATTTATTGCTTCCCTAGATTACTTTTTTAATGTTGCAGATGCCTGGATAGTAAGAGGCATCCTCTAAGTAGCACAATGCACAGCTGAAAAAAGCTTTTTTGACGTGCTCTCTCTGTACCCTTTCACTGCCGGACTGTTCTGGAGATGGTAGAGTTAAGTTGGCATAATTTCCATGGCACCAGGTGTGTTCCCAAAGAGCAGTAGCAGCTTTCCTTACAGATGAAAGGTGTTAAGAGGCTGCTGAACGCCTCACAGCTGTGACTGCCTTCTCTTTACACTCCTCCATGCCCTTCTCTGTCTCTAATGAGCCCTTGGTACTGATGCTTCTGTGGGGTTGTCTCTGTCTTTCACAACCCAGGTGACTCTTTGCCAAACCTGTCAGCTCCTGTTGCTCTAAGTGCAACCCTTTCATATGAAGGGATTGGAATGAAGATGAATTATTTCATTTTTGCACTAAGAAGTAATGTCATCCTGAACTTATTTTTCGTGTGTCAAACTTCTACCTATGTGAACTACACAGATGTTTGTGAACAGATACCCTGCTGAGCTACTCTGGGTGAAATTATTCTGTATCACAAAATGCCAACCAGGTCACTCAGAATTGTACAATACAATGGGAGCACAGAACCTCTGCTGGGAAAACGTGTGTTTTACAGATAAGTCAAAGGCTGCGGGAGAAAACAGGCACACAAAAAGTGAGGGGACTTGCTGTGAAGCTTACACAAGTGCTTATCCCCAAATATAAGAATCTGGAACCTTGTAGATTGCATAATTTTTCCTTTCCTCCATTTTGCTTTGGAATGAATTAAAAATTGAAACATATACTCAGTTTTATGGCTGATCATGACCATTTCATATACTTCTCAGTCTCAAAGAAGTGTGCTAGATATACGTGTACCATTTTTATCACTATTTGTGTGAATATGCATGATGCATGTGTGAGCTATAGCTCATGGAAGCCCATATCTTCCTCGTAACTTGTATCCTGCAGACAATAAGCCCATGGAAGGGTAATAAATGGGTTTTTAAAGTTTCTTGCCACCAAAAGCACTTCCGGTTCCCGGCAGTCTGCAGCTGGGCACAGAGGGGATGTTTCTGAAACTTTTTCAAGCACATTTTTAATTTCACGCATCCTTGGTGGCTATGAAATAACCAGCCAGGCTTCCCAGGCCAGGGGCAGCATGACTGAGTTACATATGGAAAATAGAAGTTATCATGCTGGCGAGGAAGGAAAGCATGCACGTCCATAAGGGGGTATCATTTACATGCTACAGGAACCAAAAAGCTGGTTTTCAGAAGGGAAGTCAAGGAGCAGAGTGAAGGATATAAAGGCACCTGCCATGGACTCCTCACAGCCTTTTGTTAGTGGTTTTCTCTGCAACAAACTTGCCCCTTGCTCTCAACAGATATCCACTTCCAGCAGTTTCCAGCCAGGTAACTTACAGCACCATGTTTCAGTCTGTCTTGCACAAGGTGAAAGCAGGCATTTTATAGCATTATAGAAATCCCCTACAGAGTAAACTAAGTGACCATAATCCAGCTGCTTGCTCCTGACGTGACAACAGCCTGTTCTTTCACAATATTAAAAAAAAAAGAAAAGAAAAAAAAGGCAAAAAAATATCGTTTATTAAAAGTTTATTTCAAACTAGCACTTGTTTCTGAGATGCTGGTACCATGAGTACCTATGGTGTGAGCATTAATGTACCCAGACAAGATATTTATACTCCCTTGTTGTCTCTACTTCCTTTGAGCAGTGCTAGGTGATGGTAACGAGGTTTGTGGCCTCTTCACACCCTTTCATCTGTCACAGCAATCTCTCCCAGAGGCATTCTGCTAGATTTATCTCGTTTCATGTTGGGCGCTTAACTGAATTGTCAGAGTGTTACAGACTTTGCATGGACCTAAAGGATCCTGTCCAGAGGTGGAAAAATGGGGACCCAAAGGCCAGATCCAGCCCACCAGAACAGCTAAATCATGTCATTACTCACTCCCACCCGTAATTCATCCTCCTTCAGGAAGGCCTCCAAGAGGTAAGCAGGGGCTGGGGAGATGGATGAGTTATCACACTAACACACACCCACTGCCTCTAGGATTCCTTGTGATGTGACTACACATGCATCTGTCAGCTCACCTTTCAAAGAAAGGCCCATGTATCATTTCGTATCCTCTATAGAATTTCACCTACAGGTAGCGACAGACTGGACTGCCTCTTGAATGACCATGTTCTGCTGCTTTTCTGCATCTCATTTATTCCCTTACTGATGATAGGAGACACAAATTTCTCTGGATTTTCTGTCTGTTCTCTTATACACCATGTACTGCTGCTTCTGCAGCTCTTGGGGTCTGCAAACAACCTGGTCTCTAGCAATGCTCAGTCTAGTTGTTCATATAGATATGGCCTTACCCAGCTACTGTGTTAATCTAAGAATGTAACTGGAATCCTTTTCTGTGTAGAATGAAGTATCTAATTCAAACAGAAGACTGAACCATGTTTTACTCAGTCTGCTTTGTGAACTTCACATTTCTATGGTCTTTACTTCCATCAGCTTTTTTTGTTTGTTGATTTTGATAAGGAGACTGGAATTAACTAACGCACGCACGCACACACATTCACATAGTAAACATTGTTTTGTATGTATAGGTACATATGTATAGCTATATATAACAATTTATGTGGTTTTTTATACTGAGTACTACAACAAGAACAGTTCCCTTATAGTTTACTCTTAGTTCTCCTCAGTGGATTAGATTAACATACCCTTCCAATGGTTCTGAAGGTCCGGTTGTTACCTAGTTTTTGTGAAACAAAATTGCATTCAGCATCTCTTCTTGTGACAAGCGCTGACTCCTTTATTCCCTAGGAAAAAAATGTCCTACAAGAAGGAACTCCCTTAGTGTGAAATAAAAATAACAAATAAGCTTTGTGTGCTGGTGTGAGGTTAAGCTCCTGCTGCTCCTCCAACAGCCTGGCTAGCTGCTTCTCAACACTTTTTTCAGAAGATACTAGCCACCTTTCTTGTCCTGCTCAAGGACTCCTTGTCCTTTCTCTCTGTGTTTATGAGTATGGTGCCTGTGGAGAGATGCTCTGAGCTCCAGGGTGGAGGGAGGGAGGGAGGGAGAGAGAGAGGGAGGATGAATAGAGATGGACAGCCACAGAACCAACCTGATCTCACCAGCTCCAGGTTTGCAGACCTCCATTCCCTCCTAGGCACATTGTGTGGCTGATATTGGGCAGACCAGAGGGCCCTGGCTCCTCTCTAGTGTGATCTAGGCATTGCTGGCCAAAGGGGGCTGTTGTTTCAGGGAGCTTGGGCTGCTCCATAGCAAGCTAGTCTTGCTGGGCACCTGGTGTGGGTACAGGTCACAGCTGCCCATAGGTTGGGATGGTTTCTTATACTTTGTGGTTCTGCTCCTCTCCCTGTCCTGTGGGTTTTCCATGACCTACTTGTGCAAAAGGATGGGAGAGGCCAGAGAATACTGAGTCTCTGACCCCAGCGCAATTAGCCCTGGGGGCCAAAGGGCTGCCAACTGGCATCTTATTTGTCTTGTTTCCTTGTCAGGGTCCTTTACTGAGGCAGGAAAGCAGGGGTTATATAAGCAAAGTGTAAAAGCAATTGTTTTCTGGGCAATGAACAGACCAGGTGAAGGCTGTTTCCTTTCTCCCACCTGTTGTGTTGCAGACCCTTTTAGACAGAACAAGTGGCTGCACAAAAGCCAGGGGCCGTCTACATGATTCAGTATTGTGTGGGTCTAATTCTTTAATCCTGTGCCATTCTTACCAAGTGATCACTGAGTGACTGAAATGGAAAATCCTAAAGCAGAGATTTTAGAAGTGCAAAAATGGAATCAGTTGAACTATGGCTGAATAAAAAGAAGGAGACTAGACACTGAACAACAAATGGATCAAATTTATCTGTTTGCAGGATTGACATGTCTCCGGTGTCATCTGCAACAGGAACCAAATGCTAATTGCCTGACACTATTAAACACCTTATCAACAGTGACTTAGGGCTCTCCCTGTGCATGACTTCAGAAATACAAGCCTGTCTTTATGCTTATCCCAGTTTTGTGATTTTCAGTGGACCTATATTTCTGATGCTAATGGGGGTAATTTACTTTGTTGCTACTGTTTTGCAAAGTGCTTTTGATGAAGCACACAGAGGAAGCTTTCACACAGTTTGGATTCACTAATTGGAAAAAGACTTGAGACAAATCTGAATGGCACCGTGTTTCCCCATGTCAGCACAGAGCTGTTGATACTCTTCAAAAGACCACAAGGAATGGTGGTGACATACTTTGTTTTCAGAACTTTCAGATGAAGGGAGAAAACAGGAAGATTGTAATAAAAAGGCTAAGTACAATATATTATCTTGCCAACAAGAACTTGTCCTATGAAGCCATTACTCAGAACAAGATGAAAATATGAAGAATTTGACCACAGGTTCCCTTCCCTTCCCTTCCCTTCCCTTCCCTTCCCTTCCCTTCCCTTCCCTTCCCTTCCCTTCCCTTCCCTTCCC
>JAYRBT010000042.1:33245465-33262406 GCA_036023395.1 Myiotriccus ornatus | reverse complement strand
CTCCCTTGCCCTGCCCTGCCCTGCCCTGCCCTGCCCTGTCTGGCACAATCAGACGGGTGGTGATCCTTAGATTAGCTCAGTTGGTTAAAGCATGGTGCTAATAACACCAAGAATTGTGGGTTCAATCCCTGTATGGTACATTTGCTTAAGAGTTGGACTTCATGTTCCTTGTGGGTCCCTTTCAACTCAGAATATTCTGTGAATTTTAAAGGTGAATGACATTTCCAGGAAGATATCAAGGGTAAGAGAGGAACTCAAACATGCACATTGAGAAAAGAAACTTTACAGTCTCATCAATTCAGAAATAACAAAGTATAATGAATATTCAACCAAGACATGGCCATAAAGTTTATGTCGTTATTTGAAATGCTGAAGTTCTCAAAATAAACCATAAAAGAAATAAGTGTTCAATGAGATGTGTTTCTTATTTCAATAAAATGAATTGGATTTTTTGCTTACCCTCTTGCAAAATGGCTAGAAACTTTCCACAAGATAAATAGGGGTATTACAGATACAGTTGAGAGTTTGTGCTCTTGGGGCGCTAAATTCTAGGCAGACTGAAGCTGAATGAAATAAAGATAAGACATTAAAGCTTAATTCATAGATTACTTTAGGTCCCTGCTTCAACATCATTATTTAGAGGAGACTCTACGTCTAATTATTATCATTAATGTATGTATATCTTCTACATTTAGCCAAAATGCATACCATCTGCTTTCTGAATTGGTGTAGTTGAGAAAAATTATTTTAGTGGTATCCATGGTGAAAAGGACAATTCTTATGCTCAGAATGAAAGGAAAGGTGGTTTAAGTTTGGATTAGGACAGTCATGACTCAATTACTGCACAATTTTTTAAGCCTATGAGGACAAAACTAGTGACCTACAGCATACAGTTGCTGTAGAAGAATTGTTTTCAAGAAATGATGCAATAAATCATGTGTTAAAACTTATTTATTTATTTATAATTCATGGGGGATTTAATACTGAAAAGAGTAGTTTTTCAAAAGATTCTTTTTTAATATGAGTAAATGGTCCAGTTTTGACAAGGTGCAGTAATGTAGTTCTGTCCCATACGCCATCTCTCCTTTATAAATAGAACGCCTTAATATTGAGGAAGACATTAAATCTAATATCTTGGTCGTGGTATCCTGTGTCCTACAATTGTGTGTGGAAATACAACATGAAACTAAAGAAAAGGATAAGGTTTCCTCATCTGTACGGCTCTTGATCAGACTTCCTGAGTTAAGATTATCAGGAGATGCCATGGAATGCATGTTTCATGAGAAAAAATGTTTTAAATTTTTGAAATCAACTGTTTCTTGGTTTTAAAGATTAATTGAAAAAAAAATTGGAAGCAAATGGGAATGGCCTTGTGAGCCCCAAGGACTAGGACATCTCACAAGGCTATTTGTAAAAAGCCCAGCTGATTTTGATTTCCACTATTCAGAACACAAGAAGAAATGTGAGGAAAAGAATAAAAAATAGAAAGACAGTCCCAATAGATAATGACATGTATACTGGATTTGTAGAGCACTTTCTTTTTGCTAGGATATTATCTGCCACATGAGCAAAGGGCTGTAAGTACAAAATTTATTTTTATGTGCAATAAGTCAGTTGATTTGTACCATTTCTTCAGATTGCACAGTGGTTCTACATCAGACAAAATACATCCCTCTCCAATCGGGCAGTAACTGCAGCCAGCACCTCTCCCATTCCAATGACATACGTTTTGTAGGCAATAAATTACATACAAATAAACCCTTGTACTTTCCCTCCTACTAAATGTGATGCAGCTTACAGGAGACAAAAGAGCAGAATGGTTCCTTTTAATAGATCTTGAACCTTCAAGTAAACATAGAGAGATTGCTCAGTTGCTAACCTCTGAAAACTGAACCCACAGCTTTGATTGTAGTAGCTCAAACAAACCAAACTCTGCAGGCCTTGCCCAGCAGTAATTGCAGTAAACAACAAACAAGAGCTCCCAAATATTGCTCAACTGAGCACAGTGTTGGCAACCTGCCAGACGTCTGATGGTGACTTCTGATTTGCACACAGTGGCATGGCATACGGCCACCCATGACCATGGGGAGGGATGGCAGCAGCCCAAGGGACCAGGATGGTTCTCCTCAGCCAGCTCCACGGGTCGATGGTGGAGCAGAGGGGAGACACTGGGGAAATCTGTGGATCACATTTGGCCTCTGCACCTCCCCTGGTGCTTACACATAATGAGTCAAGGAATAATACATACACAAGTCATGGAGAGCAGTAATACAACGGAGCAAAGCCATTATGGCCAAAATAAATAAGACTAACAGCACTTTCCAGTCAGAGTGGTGCTACTTGTAGCAACAGGGAGCATTTTATTATATTTAAAGCAAAATAGTGTAGGGAGAATGTAGCACTTGGAGAAGAAAATCACTTTTGTAGAGAAAGGCCTGTTCCCATTCAGATTGAAATCACCAACAAAATTCTGACTGCTCCTTCCCAGGAGGCTGGTTTGGCCCAACGTCAGCAGTCATTTTTGAAGGTTGTAAACCTGTGCATTAGCATGGCAGAGCCCTAGTGAAACGCTGGGTGGTGAAGGGGGTAATTTTCAGCAGAGGAATCAATGTTCAACTTCCTAAGTACCTGGGAGCAATTCCCTCACTGACACCACTCCGTGCTGTGCTCCACTGCCTTCCCCATTAAATGTATTTGAACACATAAAGTTGACCTCCGCATGCATACAGAGGTTCTAAGGAAAAAAAAAGCTGAGTTTTCTTTAGGATTGCCACTATGGGCAGTATCACTTATTTGTAGTTATTACACTGGTTGACAGGAGGCTAGGGGGAAATAATACCTGCAGAAACACCATACCTGATGAGGGAACCCCAGCTAGAGAGCAGTAACAAAGAGATCAGGCAGTGACGGTATATAAATTAATCATGAGTGGATGACAGGATGTTTTGTGCAAAAAAGCAAATTGCTGTTTTTGGACCCATTCCAAGGGAACCTGAGTAAATCAGTGACATAAAGCATTCCCCTTTTCACAACTCAGGACTCAGGCATAAGACCCTGTCTCATGTTGGTGAGCACTTAGTCAAACCAGCAGTCCCAATGACTTCAAGAGCATAACTCATGTAATCTGTTTTGCTCTGGGCCCCTTGAGTCAGAAGAGCTAGTGATAAACCAGGGCCACCTAAAATTCAGAAACATGACTGATGAAAAGGTCGGGGACCATGACCTCCTGGTAAAAAGCAGGTAGACTTTACTCAGGCTGGTGAAGAGGTGACAATGCGAATACACCTTTTGTCTGGAGATGAGACAGGTGTTAGTGAATGATTTAAAAACAAAAACTCTCGAGGAAAAAAGTTCCATGAAAGAGAGAAAAGAAGATGCAGTAATACCATTATAGTAAAACTCACAAGTTCAACTGTATGAAAAGGTCTTTAAAGATGTATTCAGTCAGGCAAGAACAAGTATTCCCTGAGAAATCACGGAGGTTTATAGAGCTCCCTCCTCCTGAATAGGTGCAAGACAAAGCCAGTCTTAATACTTAGGAATGAATATTAAACAAATAAGCATTGAAGTAACAGTATTAAGAAATGCTGCAAACTTAGCCTCTCCAGAACTCAGGAGGGCACTCAGTAATGGTTGGCACTCCATTTTTGTTGTTATTAAAGGACACTCTAATCTCAAAAAAAAAAAAAAAAAAAAAAAAAAAAAAAAAACCCAAAAAAAAAAAAAAAAAAAAAAACCAAAGTAGAAGCATAAATAAAACCAATAGAAATGATCTCTGGGAAAGAAAAAAAAAAAACAACACTTTTTCAGCCTTTCTTGATGTGAAGGGGAGGAAAAACAAGTTAGATTTCAGAAATGGAAATCACACAGTCTTGGGTTCTTGGAATATTACAGATCTGCCAAAGGGCTTGTGACTGCAAAACCTGCTGGTGGACAAATGGATTCATATGCCTGAATATAACCAGGCTACTTTTAGGCTGTAAATTTACACAGCATTAAGGCTCACACGTTGTTCAAGAAGTGTTTGGACAATACTCTTTCAGGCACATGGTGTGACTCTTGGGGATGGTCCTGTGCAGAGCTAAGAGTTCGACTCAATGATCCTTGTGGGTCCCTTCCAACTCACCATAATGTGTGATTCTGTGATGTTTCACTGTGTCCTAAAAGATATCCAATATATTAAAAAAGACACTATAAGACTGAATATTGTCATAGGCCAGGAAGGCCATGAGTATTGTAAACACGTTATAAGCCAGGTTCTGGGGTCATGATTCTCCAGACTGTCATGAGATAAATCGGGGAATTACTTATGCAAAGCACATATCTGGAAATTATACTTTAACTCTATAGCCAACTCAAGGCTTTCCAAGTGCAAGGAGATATTTAAAATTATGCCAATATTAATAAGCTGATTCACAGTCTCCAGATATGCCCCTTCTAGCCAGGAAGATAGTATATCCAGCAACAATATTTCTGTCTTTCCAAAGCTGAGGACAAGACATCCCTAATGCAGTCAAAAAGCAGCAACATTCAGACATTACTCCGTAGCTTAGACTGAACTTGCAGTGTCCTCATGAAATACAAGATGAGTATTGTCAATATACTCTACCTTATATTTTATAATGTTGTCCCAAATTGGCTATACTTGAAAGAAGACAGACAGAGAAGCTGACCCACATGTCAGAGTCCTCAGTGAGGAGACCAAGCAGCCATGACCCAAAGTGTATTCCAGTATTCTGAAAGGGTGGGAACCACCAGACAGCAGCTTCAATTAAAGCAGCAATATCCCTGGCTTCTGAAGCAACTGTGCATGATCACATATACCACTGGCTGCCAAGCAGTCCAACACAAGCAGACTAGCTTGGAGATTTTTATCCTACATTAGCAGGAAACAATATACAGCTTCTCATTAATGATACTGACTCCAAAGAAAGACTAAATGATGTAACAGCATCTGAATCAATATCCCTTGAGGTGGAAGAATTGCTGCATTTCTCCAAAACAGGAGATTTATTAAATGGGCTGCAGCTGGCAAACACTCCACAGAAAGCAAGCAAGCACTTCACTCTTGAGGACTGAGTGAAATGTCCATGTATTTTAAAACAGCTAGTGGTTCACCATCATTAAATAATGTGTTAATGATGACTGTACCTTTGCACTTGCCTTAACAGTGATGAAGAGAATTACAAATGGTTGTTCTCAGGGTATAAGAATGTGAGAGGTGGCCCCACCAGGAGCTGACCTGAACCCAAGCACGTAGCAACAGCTCATGGAAAACCCAAACTCCTAGTTAAAAGAAAAGGGAGAACTTGCTAAAAGCCAACTGACCTTTTCCAAAATGAACATTAACAAAGTATTCATAGTACTTTGTAGATGGAAGCTATAGAAGGTGATACACCACATAATGCTACAGCTGCTTTTGTGTCCCAGCTTCAGTCATGTCCTCTGCTTCAACCCCCCAGATACCTGTGAAATCCAACAAATGATCAAATTCCAAGATGTTCTTCAGCCATTTCCTCTGCAGGCTGTAATCCAAGTGTTCCACATCCCCTTTAAACATCAGTGACTTCCCAGAAAGTGAGAGGCTATGGGGTATGGTATAGCATTCACAAGTAAAAAATTTCCATTATTAATAGGTCACAGTTATTGATGAGCCACTTTCCTGGCTAAACGAATAAGCTACATCCCTTTCTCAGTAGAGTCAAGCATTGAAAGAAATTGCCCAGAGAAGCTGCAAAATACCTGTAGTTGAAGGTTTTCAAGACCTAACAGGACAAAGCCCAAATATCCAGGTCTGAACTAAGTGCTGACCCAGGTTTAAGCAGGAATTTGGAATAGGTGACTTGGTGAGGTCCCTTCCAATCTGAATTATTCGGTTCTGTGACTTGCACTGACATGTTCATTTCTAAAATAAAATGGATCTGTTATGATGTAAGACCATGCTGAAAGATCTTGACAACAGCATTAAGAGCAAGGGACAATATTTGCCATGTCATGAGTGAAGTGACATTTCAGGGAAGATCTCAGAATCAATGGCCTCCATACCATGGGCTAAAGCATCCTGGGCAGTCCCACAAATGCTCTCAAATAATATGGGGACAAAGACTGCAGGAAATCCACAGGACATTAGCTGCCACGTGGAGAATCTAAATTATGCTGAATTCCCCTAAGGACCACACTCTGTCACTAACATCAGCATCCTGGGATGTGAAGATCTGATCAGAGGATCTCACAGTTGTTTAAATGGTTAAACCATCAGTTTTTCACAAAACAAAACAAACCCCAAAACAATAACAACAACAAAAGCCAAACAGTGCTTGCCTTGAAGGCCAGCAAACTCTAATGCTGTGAGTTCACTTACCTCCCCTATCCTCTGTGAAACTGCAAAATCACTAATGGGGACAGTGGGGACTGCTATGATGTTGTGAAGTAAAAGACAAGTCATATGAAAATCCAAAAATATGCAGGTAAACTGCAGTGTTATTCATATAATAGCATTAAAACTGTTTTTTATTTCAACAAGCTTACAGACTCAATGAGAGAATTTGAAAAGTCAATTGAAACAACAACAAAAAATGTTTCATCAAGATTTCTTGTCAAAAGTTTAAGAAAGAACCCTGAACTTTGCTCAGTTTTTGAAACAGATTTTTCTTGAATTTTTTTGGCTTATAGAGATAATTCTAATTTCAAAATATTTTACAATAAGCGTGAAAAGCAGAAACATTTTTAAACAAATGCATTTTTTGTTAAAAAAATATATGAAACAAGTGAAAATGATGAGAAAAAAATATTTTGACAACGTACATTTTTCCCAGCACTTCCTTGGTGAGAATTTTTTGTGTCTGGAAGTTATTTCTGAAATACATGCTGTAGGAGAGGGAAGAATGAAGCTCTGGTGTGTATAGCGCTGTCAGACGTATTGGAATAACCTCAAAGACCTCTGAATGAAAATCCCAGTCAGACTGTCTCTGCAGGAAACAGTCCATTCGAGTCTGGATCCCTTTCAGAGAATTTGCTAGCTATATATATTAGCATTTATCCATAAGCATTAAACAAGTCTTACAGGTATGTTACCAGCTCTCTGCTAATGACCAGTACGAGGCTTTTTCCAGGGTCACTGGCTCCTTGTTTGACTTTCATGAGTGCAGATCCAGTGAATCTCTGGGGCATGATAATGCTTCATCTCTTGCAAAAGATACAGATTTATCACTCAGCTCTCCAAGGGAGTTGCAGCACGCTTGGGTTGTGATGGCTACTTTCTGACATCTAGAATTTAATGTGTGATAAGTTACTGTTTGCATGTATTTTGGTTTTCTTACCTAAGTTAATCTTTGATTTATCACCTGAAGGCTGGTTTGTTTTCCAGGTCCGTTTGGAAATATGTGGAGTCCAAAAATATTGAAGAATTCCTAAGTCTGGGTTCATTCCCCTAGGAATGTGCACTTCTAAAAGAATGAAAGCAAACAGGAGACTGGAAATCCATCCTGTCCTGCATGTAGGATTAGTGGCCAGGAACTCCTCAGCTCCTGCTCTCATTCTCAAGTACCTTTGTGGTCTTGGATGAGTCACATCAGCACAAAAGAGTACTTATAGACACTCAGGAGAGTAAGTGGGTAGAGACCCTTCTGACTCCTAATTACTGTGAGCAGCAATCTGATTGTTTTCCGTGGTCTTTAGGGTAAGCAGGTAGTATCTTTACACTGCTCCATTCTCATCTTCCCTCAATACACAAAGCACAGACGACAGCGAATGACAGCAAATTTCTTCAGTGCATCCTTCTCTGTGTCCTCAGCCACAGCCAAGAGCTGTAATTAATCAAAGAAAATCCTTTGGCAATGTCCAAAAGTTCACACTGTCTACTAGATCTTGTTCGGGTATCTATGCAGAAGAAAATCTGTCATTTTCCATTATTTGAAATGAATTATTTGAATTATTGAATTATTAAGATGTCAGTGTCTGACTGGTATCAGTTATGACACTGCTGCTATAAACTAAAGTCAGAATTTTAAGCCATGACCATTCCTCCACCCCTGCCCTGCATTTGTTGCTTAAGAGCAGGAGAACTGCTGCAGTGCATCACACTGCTGAACACCTAACCTGGCAAAGGCCAGCGAAGGATACTTCATGGCATCATAAGAAATGAAACCCCTGCAATTCCAGGCAGTCTTTGAGGAACATCTTTATCTGCAGGCTTCATAGAACCATGGAACGGTTTGGGTGTGAAAGGACCTTTAAAGGTCATCTAGTCCAACCCCCCTGCTATGGCCAACAGCATCTTCAACTAGACCAGGCTGCACAGGGCCCCGTTCAACCTGACCTTGAATGTCCGTCTGGTCAGTCATTGTGGAGTAGCCATCAACAGACTTGCATGGATTTGTTCTAACCCTGTTTTTAACCTACGTGTATATTCAGTTGCCACGATATCCTTGTGTCAGCACACTGCACAATTGTGTGAAGAGATGTATTTGGTTAAAGTCTTGTTCTGTCTGGATAGTTCATTGAAGGCCTCTTGTTTTTTGATTTTTTTTAAGATTTTTTTTTCACTACCCACTAAAACTACACAACAGGAAACTTTGTGTCTCTGAGAAAGGAAGGTGAGCACACAGAACACACTTTATTGAACATATCAGAATTAATTTGCAGGCTTTTACTTTACAGTTCCTATTACATTAACAAAATCATCCAAAGGAGCAGAATCAATCAGCCTGTACAGGAGGAACCATACAGCAGCCAGGCAGCACTGGATTGTATTTACCACAATGTGAGCAAAGCACACTTGCTATGAAGCCTCAGAGAAGCTGAGTTGCATGTGGTCACCTTTGGGCCAAACCTGGCCTCTGTGGCGCTTGCTACTGTATCTCATTCATCTTTTGTCTTCGGAAATTCTATTAATCCTTGAAGCACAGAAGGTACAAAAGGCTTTCAGTACAGACTGGTGAATGTATTTCCTTAAGAAGGTTCTTGTCATCCTGTGGAAGTAAATGAATCACTGGCTGCTCTGGCTGCTGCATAACTACTTATTGTTTTATTGAAGTCACATAAAACCTTGCATATTTTAAATGACAAGGGTATAATTCAGATTCGCCTATGTATGCATTAATTTACACATTGGTCTTTTTGGAAAAAATATCAACTGAATAAATATAGATTAGATGATTCCTTGAATCACAAATTACTTTTTTTGGTTTTGTTTTTGTGTTTAATTCCACTCACCTTTTCTTGACATGTTTTTCAACTATAGAATGAAACCATTTGCTAACAGGGGGAAAGAGCGCTAGGACTGCAGAAAAAGCACATACCTTTTCCAAAGTCATTAAGAGCAACTTTTGGCACTTTCTATATACATGATATAAAGCTTTATGAACCTAAACCTTAATCTCTAGGTTCTCTAACTGTTTACATATATAAACAGTTGTAAACATATGTTTACTTATGGGATTGGATATTTTCTTCTTCCGTAGAGCACAGTCAAGTCTCTTAAAATTCTTACACAGGAGACTTTTTTACATCAACAGAATAGTGTGAATTTCAAGAAAGTACTACGGGTTCCTTAGTAGTTCAACATTCCTGGAGCATTGGTTGCATATGTATTTTTTGGAAAAGCCCAATTTTAGTTTCTTTAACAGAAACTCATGTGTCCTACATCTTGTCATGGACTTTCCCAAAGTCTCTCTGAGGGCCTGATCCCCAGCAATCCAGCTGTGAGGTACTAAGTGCCTGCAGTGCCCATGGATATCTGTAAGTCACCACTGAGAAGTTTTGAATACCTGCAACTCCATCTGAAGTTGATGGAAATAGCAGGTGTTCCCAGCACTTCTCCAGAGGATGGTAAAGGGAGATGGGGAGTGCCCTGACGCTGAAAAAAACCTGCAAGCAGAGGGAGGCCCTGAATGAAAGAAAATTTGCTGAGGTCCCCTTACATATCATTCTTCACAACTCCTACTTCTGTTGAAGGACCTGGGAGCCCTTGTGCTCTGGGAGGCTGCACACCTGAATCACCTGCTGTGCTACCCTCAGGACTGGCATTTAAAGGAAGAGAGAATAAAAAGGCAGAGAGGTGCCTGCCAGGAGTCACCTCAGCAGGCAGGAACATCATCTGCACTTCATCCCTGCACACTGTGCATTTGCAGCTGTTGAGATCCTTCTGAAGGGTTGCACAGCACCCTGGGGTACGGGCCATTCCTCCCAGCTTTGTGTCGTTAGTGAACTTACTGCTGAGGAACCATCTGCCCCTTCATCCAAGCCATTGGTGAATAAGTTAAATACTGGGCTCATTGGTAAACGTTGGAGGACACCACTGGTGGCAAGCCTCCAACTAGATCCTATGCCACTGATTATGACCCTCTGGGATCTGCTGTTCAGCCAGTTCTCAATCCACCTCACTTTCCACTTATCCAGTACACATTTTCCAAGTTTGTCTATAAGGATGTTGTGAGAGACAGTGTTGAAAGCCTTGTTGAATTCGAGGTAGACAACATTCACTGCTGTCCCCTCATCCATCCAGGTAGTTGTTTCACTGTGGAAAGCAATCACAGAGGAAAGGCATGATTTACCTTTAATGAATCCATGCTAACTACTCCTGATCACCTTAAGGGTCAGCTTTACAACAGCACGAACAAAGTATATTTGGCTTATAGCAAGGCTTCTTATAAAGATGCAGTAAGAATCAGGCAGTAGTTTTGTGCCAGGATGTCCCTGGGTGGTAAGGTGATGGGATACCCCGCACTTGCATATGTAACATAGATGATATGCAATGGCATGAACAGCCTATCTAGCTTATTCGCTGCTCCTATCCTATGAAAATGAGAAAAGCACAGCCATCTGTGCATTGTGCTCTTCCACATGTATGCCACAGACAGTTCTGCAGTAGTGTTAAATTGGAGATATAAATATATGGAGAGTGGACGCAAGTACCCAACATAAAAGGAGCCATATATCCCAAAATTTACATAGCATCTGAACTGTAATGAAATGCTCAGAAGGTGCAACTGGGATAGCTGCTGGAGAGATTCTTTGTTTTCGTTAAAGGGTGGAAACATATAGAGGTTAAGCCCAGAGAGATGCAGCTGAGGGTAAGGCGTGATTGGAAGGAGTGGCCATAGTTTTTATTGATAATATAAATGCTATTGTTTCCCTTCCCTTACAACAGAAAAAATGCCTCATCTGCAGGAATAATTCACTCCTTTCGATGAGCTAAATGACTCAGTCTTCTTCCTCATGGTTCATTCCTGTGCAAATACAATTAATGACTCAGAATAGTTTGTTCCTTTACAAATACAATTATTGCCTTGTAAAACAGAGCATCTCCTCCCATTAACCCTTTAGTGACAGAACAAGAATCACTATAAGTAGAGAAAATTCATCTTAGTCCAGCTGAGTTCAGTTGGAGAACAACTGGCTTAGATCTGTTCCTATTATTAAGGGAGGAATGCCTTTATTTGTATTACACACAATGATTAGTTCCAACTATCTCTGCAAAGCTTTAAATAAACAGGGACTTTTGTTTCTGATTAAAGAAATAATGAGTTCTGAAGTTTTTCTTTCATGTGAATAGAATTTAGGGAATTTAGGGAAATTCTTGATATGAACCAAACCCCAAGAAGACATGTATGCAGTTTCTCAAGTGGTGTAAACCAACACAACATTTGTTGGCATCAGTGGATCAAGGCCAGTTTCCACCAAGTGAGCTTCTGGCTCTGTTTATCCTGCCTTCCTGTAGGAGTTTGGTTTGCAAATGGGCTGTTGCCTTGACTGTGCTTCTCAAAAAGGACACAGCAATGCACCCACATGAATTTTGCTTCCACCCTGTGAAGTATTTTGCCTTCCTGAAGAAAAGTCTCCACGCTGAAGCTTCACTGTTTTGTTATACTGAAGAGTTGTTTTCACACCTTTCATATTTTTTACCATTAGACGGTTTTCCCTGCAGTAAACATGAGACATGCATACCCAGGCATTCAAAGCCAAGCTTCAGCCACATAAGGAATCAACAGCAGCCTTATACGGACTTCCAAGATCTTTGTATGAGCAGAAACAGTTGGAGATTTCCTCTGCTGCTGACAGCCTACAACAGAAAGGAGGTATTTCGTGAAGTTTTGAAAGATTCTGGCACAACAAAGGAGTAGCAAGCAGCACTATGCTTGCAGTCTGGATGGATTTAATGGTAGGACTCAGGTTTGTGGCGTTGACTGCCAGAGACACTTTACAGCACAAGGAACCAAAGAGGTATGATAGGTATTTCCCCAAAGATTAGCTACCCGTGTGTCTATTGTAAGGGAGGGAAGGAAGCTTCAGGCTCTCTGACAAAACCTGAAGTAGATTACTGGGAGCAAGCAAACCTCGGAAACCTTGACTTGCCTGACATACCAAGAATTTCCATGTGCAAGAGAATAATGCATTAGGGGAATTTACCACTATTACTTCAGATTATCTCAGAAATTCTTCAGGAAAAGAGAGCCTCAGTAGATAACTAAAAAGAGATAGTAAATCTCACATGAAATATCCACTGGGGAAAAAGGTGGAAGGAGGCTACACGTTAGCACATGGCCAAGAGCTAGAGAGAGAGACAAAACCCAGCCCCTCAGTTTGTCTGTGCTGAGGTGGTCCAGGTCAACATACCATTCTCCAGACGAAATTATCTTTGCTGTGTTCTGGAGGTTCCCCAGAACTGTAAAGGAGCTGAGAAAGGAGAAACTCTTCAGAGTCTTATTCCCTGAGCTATGTCTTACAGCTGCTCTACAGGAGGTTGTAACTTGCCCAGCAGAGCCTGTGAATTAAATACACAAGCACTGCCCTGTGGATAGGGTCTGGTTCAACATGCTGTCATTGCAGCATGAGGCATGAGGCATATGAGGTATGCATAAGAACAGCCAAACTCTAAGTCTTAGTCTCAAGGATGTTCAAATGTCTCACTGGAAATCAGAGGAACTCATCTCCTAAGTCACTTTGAAAAACTGGGGTTCACCTTTTTCCTCATGTGGACACTTTCCAAATGTTTATTTACATCTTTTTACGAATCATATTTGGTGTAAATAATTTGCACTCCCACTAGTGCTGTAGTTCTTTTCAAAGATTACGGACCTCGCCACCATCTTTAACCTCTGTTGATGAAAGCCAACAGCAGTCCATTAGTTCTTCCTGTTTATATGATGGAATGAACAAGTGCACTTTGTACAGCAGCATAAATATGCCTCTGCGGCTACGCACCAAAAACTTACATACTGCTCACATGAGCTGGAGCCTAGAAATCTAAGCTCATCTAATAGGTGTTCTAGGCAGGGGTGCTTGTCCTTTCTTCTCATTTTTCCATGAAGCACAGTGGTTTGGCATTCAAAATGTGGATGTTGAAAGACAAATGAGAAGCCACAGTTTAGCATTAGCTTTCTTTTACCTTCCCAGGAGACGATATTTGCTGCAGAGTTGACACCACTGTTCTGAGTAGTGACTGGGGAGGACAGCATAAGATACCCCTTCTCTTCATGCCCTAATCTGTAGACAGAGTTAGGCAGTCCTACTGCCCACAGGTTGGAAGAAAACCTGTGCTACATGGGTGGAAGGACCCACACGTTTTTTGTACACTGGCTGACTGAGGAATGTCTCAGTGTAGGAGCCAGGACATCTTTTCCCCCATGCCTCCCTCCTTCACTGAGAAGGAAGCATGAGACTGCAGTAGGGGTGAGAGGCTGAAGTGAGGACAGAAAGATGGGGACAGGGAGAGAAGAAGGGAGGTGGCCTGGCAGAAGGAGTAGGGTGAAAACCAGACAGGAATCAGAGAAAAGAAGGATTTTCATGTCTCCCTCTGACATACCAGAACTGTTAATGAGAAAGGCAAGTTTTCAATAAGGAAAATACTTTATTCTCACTGCTAACTTAAACATTTGCAGAGCCCTGAGATCAGAGAAACACTTTGGGTGTCATCACACGTGCAGACAGCCATAACATTAAAGGCAGGAATAAACACAGCAATGTTACTCCAGTATTATTTTAGCCATGGACAAACAGAGGGCTGGGGGGTTATAGACAGGATCAAGAGGTGGCTCATGAGACCATCTTGACCTTAAGAGTGGTTTCCCATTCTGCAAGAGCTTGGGTGCATCTGTGGGAGAGCAGCTCTTGCAGACATCACCACTGTACCTCCACCAGATGTGAGGGCCCGTGGGCAACATCTGGTGCTGCACAACTCCAAAACTGACTGCACATCAATGTTATATGAGAATCCACATCACACACTGCACACAGTAAGTGAAAGCAGAGTGCTGCAGGGAACATCCTACATCAAAAACTAGGCTGTTGAAAGTATAATCTTCCTTCAGGAAGTTTATTGCTTAGAGGGCCTTGTGCTATTCCCACATAAAAATATGTGCTGCTGGTGGAGCCATGGGCCTGCCCCAGCTGCTCCTGGGTGCAGCATGCAGGGTCAGGGTGCCAGAGCACCCCACCCGTGGGCAGGGGCAAGGCTTTGCTTCTCCTGCCCCAGTGATCACAAGCAACTGCACACCTGCACATGCAGACAGCCACTGACACTGTGCCACCATTCCCACTACCCTGGTAGTCCTTTTCTTGCTTTGGTTTCTCCTTAACACCTAGATGGGTACATCTCCATGGTGGGCCATCCCTGCAAAGAGATACATGAGCTTGCGCTTTGTGCACATGGGTGGGCACAGAAGAGGGGTGTAACTGGGGGACTGATGGGACAAACCCTTTGCTCTGTGTCCCAACAAACAAAAGGTGCTTGTCTAAGGAAAGGGAAAGTCAGCCCCTCTGCCCAGCTGGGGACCAACTCCAGGTGGCTGAGAAATGCAAACAACATACACACTTGCTTCTGTCTTTCTCATTTCTGTTTTTACTAACCTCTCTCTCTCTCTCTCTCACACACACACACACACAAATGCTATTTTTAACATCCAAAATAAGTTAGTAGGGTTTTTTTTCCTATTGGCTAAAAACTGTGGTGAAATGACTTCTTATATTGACTAGAGCTTGGCTCCCAACATGTTGAAATATTTGTGTGAGGATTGTGTATTGGGACTCAGCAGAGTGCGGTACAGATTGATACAAGTGATACACTGGTTGCCACAATTCTGAAAATGTTGGGAACTCTCGACTGGCCCAAGCATGCCTCAATGCACAAAGCACCTCTTACACTCAGCCCTGAGCAGCCCAGCCTCACACTAGTGAAGGCTGTGAGTTTATTTAGCTCATTACAATCTGCAGATTCACAGACATTTTCCAGCAGACATGCAATCCCCTTCAGAAATGGCACATGCGTAGATGGCTGTGCAGAGTGTATGAACTTGCTTTGCTTCATCACTTTTAACATACTTCTTAGAAATCCTTGGCTCCCAGGTGTAAAAAAAGACAGGTTTCAGTTGCCTGCAGCTTTTCAGCTTTTAAATATTTCCTCTTTGCCTCACTGGCCGTGCTCATGATGAGGAAATATGATTTGTACTTAGACAGAAAAGAGTTTCTTTGTTTGTCCTCCAATTTCAGTTGACAGGGACATACCCATTGCACCATTCTGGGGGTGTTGTATTAGCCCCAGATGGTTGGTCCTGACAGAGACAGCTTTGGGTGTGAGAGGTGTCCAGCAGGCACAGCCAAGAATCTGTGGGACTTGAGGCTGCCCTGTGTGGCAGGACCATTTGTCCCCAGCAGCCATGAAGTGACATGGGCCACCCTAAGACAGCCTGGTTCTTTGAAGGCTGTGACATGTACAAGGCAGGGGAAGGTCAGGAAGCAGCTTTGGGAAGGTGGCTGCCTCCAGAGCCACTCCCTCTGTGTGTTGATGGAGAGGATTGTTTTTGGACAGATATACCTTGACATCAGGTCTGCGTCCATCCCCTTGGCCAAACCACCCAGGCTGCTGGCCTCAGGGCAGTCCGTGGGTCTGTGCTTGCAATGGCATGGAGGCTACTGGCCTCTAGACTGGTCTCCTTGTACTGCCAGGAGTGTGGGGCCAAGGCCAGGAGTAACCATGAATAATCCTTTTGTCCCCTTTTCCCCCTCCCCTTCCTCACACCAGCACACATATATCCTCAGGTGGCCAAGGACAAGGGTATAAATTTGCTTCTCCTTAGTCAAAACTTCCACTAATTTGATCATGGTTTTGCCAAGGAAGAAGTAAATATGGAGCAGAGGCTTTGGGGATTTGAGCTATAAAAGTGAGAGCTGGAGAAACCGAGACTGAAGCAAATTTTTAAAGCAAGCAGTCAGATCCAGGCATCCTGGTTCTCTTCTGAATGTAATTCTGGCTAAGCCTCTACCCGTGGCCTCAACAACCACCCCTGCACAGAGCCCAGATTATCAATTGCCAGTGGGGCACCACAGGGCTGGGATGCTCACAATATCCTGAGTTTCCTGAGGGTCAAGTCAGCTCCAGGTCAGGCCAAGCCACAAGGATTGAGAGCCAGCTTTCTACTTCTGACCCTGTACATTAGTGCTGTGCAGAGCTCTTGGTATCTAAGCTCTGCAATACACTTATCAAGCATACTCACGTTAAGGCAAGCAGGAGATTTCACACTCTTGAATACAAAATAGGTCACTGTCGTGGTTTTGCCCTGGGCCAGTTTGCTCTCACACCCCCCACACAATTACTCGAAGTTGAGAGAAGGTTTATGCAGACAAAAGTGACTGGATTTGGGAAAATAACATGAACATTTATTACTAGCAAAATAAAAACTACTAAAGAACTAAAACTATAACAATTCTACTTAAGTAAAAGTGCTATGTATTTACAGAAAATACTTCTCCCCCTCCCCCCCCTTTATACCAGTCCAAGGAGGAGAAGCAGTCCCTTCCTCCATTCTCGGAGTTTCAGCTCTCTTCAATAACTCTGCAGCACTCTCGTTGCAGCTGGAACTCTTTCTCCTTCTTTGTGTCGGCCTCCAGGGCTGGGCTACCCCCCTTCTGGGCTAAGACCGGAGGCTGGGGGTTACCCAGGCCCTG
>JAYRBT010000042.1:33203647-33244557 GCA_036023395.1 Myiotriccus ornatus | reverse complement strand
GGCTTCCTCATGCATCAGCTTACTCCAGTGTAGGCTCCTCCACGAGCAACATGGGGTCTCCTCACCCCAACAAACTTCTACAAGTAGCAGGGATTTATTTTTCAGTCTTTTCCCTGCTGAAGAGAGAGAGCGAAAGGGGAGAAACAGCCCCTCCTTCTTTAAACTTTCTTCTCTCTCCTGCAGCAGCTTCAGCTTTGACCTTGGACATTCCATTATCGCTTGGCTGGAATTTTTTGCAGCGTTTTTCATCCAAGCAGTCAGTCCTTTAAGTTTTTTTCTTTCTCCACTCTCTTACATGAGAGAAGGGGGCATCAATGCTACACCTGCCCCCGGCCCAGGCCGGGGTAGGAGGAGGAGGAGGCTTGGCCCTCCTCGGGCCTGCTGCTGCCTCTCCTACATGGCTGCCTAATTTCAACTGCACAATCAACCTTCTCTTCTGTTTTTTCTTAGATATGTAATTAGCAAAGGTGTTACTGAATTTTTTGATTGGCTTTTTGTCCAGAAATCTACCTGGACAAAGCCATCTTCAGCCCCAGGGGCTGGTGGGCAAAACCGTGACAGTCACTCCACACAATTTCTCCGTTTGTGCAGGCGTATTTAGTTTTGCTGCCAGCATACACATATTTCAAGGTACAACCTATATCCCTATCTTCTGAAAATTCAGACACTTCTTGTCTGCTGCCTGAAAACTTGAGATTTATCTTTTCCTTGTAAGCTTTAATGTCCAGCCTAGGAGCAGTTTAAATACCCAAAGTACTGGGGTTAAAACCAGCTGAATGATGCCCCATGCAGTATTAAAAATGAATTTCCTATTCTCTTAGGTGCGGGGAAGTCCTTTCGTTGCAGCTGGGCCAATTAATTGGGCACCTTATTTCTTTCATTTTCCCATTAGCCAGAATGTAATAAGGCAGCACAGACATCAAGCGTGATTTGAATCACTACTTCTCCTTGATATGCATATCTGTGTAAGGCATAGGATTTTTTTCCTTGCTCTCTTTTCTGTTTCAGTTTATCTCCTTCACTCACAAGTTTGCTGATGAATGCAATGGCTTCAGACTGGAGAGAGCTGAAGCTAATTTTCTTATTCTGTTTAAATAAATGGCTGTTGACTTACAGGAGTAGGTTAGCCTTCTCATGTGATTGTGGTCTCCTTAAGTCCCAGCCACAGAGCTCCTAATGCCTGTTACATAAAAAGCCCACCTTTCATACATGTCTGTATGCCCTTGTTTAATTCTTTTTCTACATATCTATCTCTAAAAATGCTGCCCCTGGTAAGGTCCCATTGTAAATGTGTTTTTCTAAATACTTTAGTTCTCCTTGCTCACATAATTTTTACTGCTTGTCCTACCATGAAAGAGTAAGGGAAGTCTCCACATTATGGGAAAAGTATAAATCTCTTCTTGTAGGAAGCAGGGTCCCTGTGCCCGTAAGTGGACCTTGTCACGTGCCCTGTTCTGCCCAAGGGAGCAACTTGACAATGAGATGCCAGTTTGATGCTACCCTCCTCTGCAGCTCATCTCCCATGGCCTCACTCCTACTGCTGACTCTGGGATTCTTAAGATAGCCCTCAAGGAGTGCTGCTGAAATCTTCTCAGTATCCCCAAGGACAGACGGTTAGCAGGGAAGCTAAAAGTGTAGAGGTCCAACAAAATTTGCAGCCTGTCATGGTGTCTTTCCACACCAGTAAGCTACGCACTGTGGTTACTCACAATAGATCTGTTTGTTTGTTTGGTTAGTGTCTGTCAAAGCCCAGGAACGAATCAAGTCTATTGCTCTATTTCATACATTTCCACAAGGTGAGGTGGCCAATTTATCTCTCTAGAACTAGATACAGTTTCTAGAAAGTGAAGTGTTGAGTCCTAAGTATGGAGGTTCACAATCCCCCTAACCAGCATAAGGGAATGATTTACCCTTGCTTAAGGAGGACTGGGTTAGAGAACACCTAGGCAAACTTGATATCCACAGGCCCCGACGGGATGTACCCACAAGTGCTGAGAGAGCTGGTGAACACCATAGTGAGGCCACCACCACATCTTTGAAAGGTCATGGCTATCAGGAGCGGTGCCTGAAGACTGACAGAAAGCAAATGTCACCCCGGTCTTCAAACAGTGCAAGAAGAACCCAGGGAACTACTGGGCAGTCAGCCTCACCTCCATCCCTGAGGCTTGATCTACCTGAAGATCTTCAACAATTAAACAACTACCTGGATGGATGAGGGGACAGCAGTGGATGTTGTCTAACTCGAATTCAACAAGGTTTTCAACACTGTCTCTCACAACATCCTTATAGACAAACTTGGAAAATGTGTACTGGATAAGTGGAAAGTGAGGTGGATTGAGAACTGGCTGAACAGCAGATCCCAGAGGGTCGTAATCAGTGGCACAGGGTCTGGTTGAAGGCCTGTCACCAATGGTGTCCTCCAAGGTTCACTACTGGGCCCGATATTGTTTAACTATTCACCAATGGCTTGGATGAAGGGGCAGATGGTTCCTCAGCAGCAAGTTCACTGATGACACAAAGCTGGGAGGAGTGACCGCTATCCCAGAGTGCTGTGCAGCCCTTCAGAAGGACCTCAGTAGATTGGAGAGATGGGCAGAGAAGAACCATCTGAAACTCAGCAAAGGTAAAAGCAGGGTGTTGGGGAAGAATAACCCCATGCATCAGGACAGGCTGGGGGATGACCTGCTGGAGAGCAGCTCTGTGGAGAAGGACCTGGAGGTCCTGGTGGACAACAAGCTGTCCATGAACCAGCAGTGTGCTCGTGTGGCCAAGAAGGCCAGCGGTATCCTGGGCTGCATTAGGGAGAGCATTGCCAGCAGGTCAAGGGATGTGATCCTATCCCTCTACTCAGCCCTAGTGAGGCTGCACCTGGAGTGCCATGTCCAGCTCTGTGCTCCTCAGTACAAGGGAGACATGGAGCTCCTGAAGCAGGTCCAGCAGAGGGCTGCAAAGATCATTAGGGGACTGGAGTATCTCTCTTATGAGGCTGAAGGAGCTGGGCCTGTTCAGCCTCATATCTGAAGGAAGGATGTCAAGAGGATGGATCCAGGCTGTTCTTGGTGGTGCCAAGCAATAGGACAAGAGGCAATGGGAAGAAACTGATGCACAGGAAGTTCTAACTGAAGATGAGAAAGAACTTCTTTAATGTGTGGATGACCATGCACTGGAACAGGTTGCCCAGAGAGGTTGTGGAGTCTCCCTCACTGGAGATACTCAAGAACCATCTGGACAGAATTCTGTGCAATGTGTTCTAGGATGACCCTGCTTGAGCAGGGAGGTTGGACCAGATGACCTACTGTGGTACCTTCCAACCTGACCCATTGTGTGAATCTTTGATGCTGTCAGTCAGAGGGGAAGTTTCACCCTGGGACCCTGCTTACAGGACCACCCCTCTGCCAGTACCTGCCATTGCCAGCTGGGCAGCTCAGCAGCTTAGGCTGGCACAGAATGGCTGTGAAACCACATGCCAGGGTTTAAGTGCTGCTCTGATGGTTTCTCCGCAGGCAGTTCAGACAGACAGTCAGGGCTTCTTGTATCAGAAGTACATGATTTGTTTATAGCCAAATACTGTATGTGAACCAGCCACTGGGTTTTGCATTCACATTCAGTAAGGCATTTTCAGGGGAGGCATCAGTGTTTCTCAGTGTAAATTCACGTACTTGGTACACAACAAGAGCAATCTAAGGGTTTTTTCAAATGCCTAATACAATTGCCTCTGCAGAAAAACCTGGCTCTGTTTGAAGAAGCACAGATGATACCCTGAAATATAAAATGAAGGTGCTTCCTTATTTCTTGTCAGTCATGATATAGATGTTAAGAAAACAGGAGGTGAAAATATCCTGACTCTGAATCATCGCAGGAGATTGCTGCCTCTCAGCTATGTCAGCTTCTGATGCATGGAGTGACAGTCACCTAAGTTCACCTGCATGGTACGTCTATTGCTGAGGTGACTGAGTGTCCAGGTTGTGTAGCCTGTGACTGGACCTGTGGGGAGACCTCTGCAAGGACAGGTCACTGCGACCAGGATATAATCTCCCACGTTTTGTGAAAAAGGTTGCAAGGACACATCCTCTCCTTTGGTTATGCTTGTCAGAAGCATCCACTGAGAATGACAGGAGAGACACGAAGGGCAGAATTTCAGCAGAATTTAGTTTTAGGTGAGAGCTGAGAAATAAGCTTTGGGAAGATGCTTTGGGATTTAAATGCCTAGCAGAGTTAGGGCAAAAAATTCATATTCAAGTGCTTTTGTGGATCCAACATGTAGAGTTTTGAAGGTGTAAATGCACCACATTTGACAACTATACTTGGCAATTAGTTTTGGTGTTGACAACCAGTTACATACAATAAAAAGGTCTATCATATTCTATGGATGATAGAGATTTTATGTATCATTTATGTATCTTTGGGATAAGGTTTTAGTAAATGGAATCAAAAACCATGAGCATGAGGAAAACCAATGGCTATCTACTATGTCCTTTTCACAATACCATTCTGTCAAGTATAAATTGGTCAGACGTTTCAATTTACTGACTCTCATGACTCAGCTGTAAACATTTTAAATGGCTTCAAACACTCAAACCTTGCCATGGCATCCACAATAATAAAAAGTTCAAGTATTTTGCAAGCTGGCAGCATTTGGGTTGTTCAACAGCTAAAAGATGTGTAGCAGAAATTAAAACTTGATGAAATAACCTTTGAAGGATAACATACTCATTCTTTTATTATTTATTGTTAACTCAGAGCTCCAGGTTAATTTAATTTGCTTCCAGCATATGAATCAACAGTTTGACTTTGCTAGATGCACAGTTCTGTTCCTCTGAATCCTAAAAGCATATTGTTTACACAACATAATCAGCAAATGAAAATGATCTTGTTCATGGAGGATCTGGTTCCCACAAAATATCCACACCCTTCCTTGTTAATGAATTATGGATGTCTGGGGTCTTTGCTATGCTAGAAACTTGGCTGGGCTATGTAAAACCATTTTCTGTAGAGCGTGTTTTATTTTGAATGAAGCAAGCAGGCAAAAGGCCAGTAGGATTAAAATGGATTCTTTATTTAAAACAACTCACAAAATATAGCAGCTCCTACCATTTTGTTAGTGTTCCTTACTTCTGTCCAGATCCCTTTTCCAGGCTTTAACTGGTGCTCTCAAGTACACTCTGCATCTCTCCAGGTGCACCAGAGGGTAGCTGCTGCCCAAGGCCAGTCGCCGCTGGAGAGCCAGTGGACACGAGAACAAAGAGACTGTTATTGAAGCCCCAGCTCCTGACTCACTGGATCCATTATCCCAACCCTAGCATGAGGAAGGGACATCCATCTTTCTGCTTCCTCAGCTTATGGGGAATAATTCTTCCAGGTATAATTCAAAAATACTGTGAAGTTTTAATTCTCCGAAATCATAACAAAGAAAGAGCTCTCAGATTCCCTCATGAAAAAGGGAATGCTCTGTATCTATCAGTATTATGTTACATCCAGAACTCCTTGAATTTATTTGGACAGTATTAATAGAAGTTTACTGAATACAGGCAAAATACTGAATGGACCACATCCACAAAAGCTGGGATAATGTGAGCTACTCTGTCAGTGCCAAGAACTGTCCTGCTTGACCAATCACAGGGCAGTCACCTGCTCCACTCCCAGCAAAATCTACCTAAGTGGTCTCCTTTAAGTCACTACAAGATTTTTCTCCTGTTTGATACAAAACAGAGAAAACAGCGAAACCTGAAACAAGACATATGAACTTCCTTTGCTGAAGAAGAGGTAATACCCTGGCAGCAACAAACAAACAAACAAAAAACATCTACTGCAGTGAAAGATATTTGAGCATTGTACTAAATACTTCTTGGTGCTATGACATTAAAAGCTGCCAAATCATTTAGCAATGACCTCTGAAAGGAGAAATGAAGTCTGTCTCTCAGACTCCCATCCCAGTTACTGTTTAAATGTCAGTTGACTGCCTGCTGTCAGCCCTGGAGAGCACTGGATCCCGCCCTATGCATGTGTCAGCAGACCTGAAGTGTTGCTGAACTGAACCAACAGCCACCATAAATGCCCATGTAGGTACCTGCTCTTACCTGCTGCCCCCATGTCCTCACTGTACCAGACCCCTTCCGAGGCTACTGCCCTGAAAGAATAGATCATCCTCTTGCTATTGGCCCTCCAGAGAGCCAAGAAATGTCCTCTCCCAGTCCGAAACATCTTCTTTTCCTCATGACACCCTCATTACAAAAGTGGCCCTTCCACCTCTTAAATCACTACTCCTTCTTTCTTACTTTGTCTTGTCATGTTCTCTGCTTTTTAGTTTGCTCAGATAAAAGATTTCAAATTTCACATGTTGTCAACACTGCAGGCACTAACTATCGCAGAGCACCAAGAACCGTGGAAACCACGTTTGCTGCCCCCTGCCATGCCAGCCCCCATCCCAAAACTGTCTCTTCCCTGTGCCACATCTCACAGCTGGGGCTGGGATGGGCAGAGGTGAGCCCTTCTAGGCTGAGACAAATGATACTGAAAATGAGAGGGTGAAAAGGGTAAAAAAAGTGCAAGAGCCCTGCTAGCTGTAACTGGCAGCTGTGCAGTTAGGAGGACTTAGCTCCAGAAAGAAAGCATTCCTCTGTGCACTTTCTAAGATTTGTTTTGAAAAGATGCCAGGCAGAGCTCTGCAGAGCTAAGTGCAAGAAGCAAGCATGATGGTGACATCTTTAAACCTGGCCAGCTATCAGTGGGCTTTTGGAAGGCCAGAACGATAAGGCTGGTAGAAGATTATTTTCTTTGTTGTGAAATCATGACTCCCTTTTTTCTTATAGCTGTGTAGGTATTTATTCAAGAACACATGTTAAGGAAATACCTATGTCATCGAGACAAGAGCAACTGCCATAATTTATTTGAGAAGGCTGACATTCCAGCATTAAGTAAAAAAAAGAAAAAATTCTTGACATTTGCCATTTTTAAATCACCTCTGGGCAGGATATCCAGTTAGACGCTGCCACAGTCTAATTAACCTGATAAGAGGAGGGACAACAGTTAACGTTGAAAAATACACAATTCTCTCCCCTTCACTTGCCTGAAAATAAAAAGTAATTAGAGTAGGATTATACATTTTTTATCATGTCTATTAATAATCAGCCCAAGAGCATGAAGAAGAGACCTTTTGACAAAGAAGAAATTAATAAGAAATAGTTTAGGGAGATCTGCTTAGAGTAGATTAGAATTGTCTTTGAAAAAGTTTTACCCTCCTCATAAGATACTTGAAGTTGCAGTATCATCTGAGGGGAAAATATTGCAAAGGCTGCCCAAAAAGCTTCAGAAGAAAATTAATATAAGAGGAAAGACAGACAAGAGGGCGTGCCAAAGATTAGGGTCTTAAGGTTCAGAATATCTCTTTGTCCTAGCAGCAAAATGTTCAGAGCTATAATAAAAAATGTGTATTCTATTTCTACTTTCTGATACTACTGAATTGGATGTAGCAATTTCTTCCCTAAATTAGGTACTTTTTTGGCTTATAAGGGAACCACCATGGAGTGATCCACTGTATTGCAAAAAAAGCTGAACTTTGGTGTCCAAAAGGGTCACATCTCTGACTTCTGCTATTTCTGATCCAAGTGACAGTGAAAACTGCTTTTGTTTGCAGGACAGAAGGGCCATCTTGAAGCTTGTGGAACTTAATTATGCTTCAAGTCAGCGGGAAGAAGGGAAGAACTCTTTCTGAAAATGAGTAAATGCAAAAAATACAAATCTACTAAAAATCATCACTAGAATGAGAACGGGGACTTGGGTGTTCCATGCTTCAAACAAGTGAGAAATGGAGGCAGGGAGGGAGAACAAGATCAGTGAGATACTTCTCTTGGTGACAAAGTCCCTCCTAGAGGTATATAAATATCCTCAGACGGACATGGACGAGAGGAAAAATATCTGCCCAAGAAGATAAGCAATAGGACATGCTGATGAATTTTTGTATTTTCCTGGTGTAGTGCCACTTCTGCATATCCTGTTTCCTTCTGGTCAGTTAAGTATCTAAAAAAACAAACAAAACAAAAAAAATTCACTAGTGCCTTTTGTACTTCAAAGTGGAAAGAGAGGAAACAGAGAAAGACAGTGCTGGTTCCAAGGGCACACATTAAATCAAATTGTGTAGGAAAATGGAGGCTTATAAGGTTATATTAATGAAATAAAATCTCTGTGTATGACAAAGCTTCCTAACTTAATGCTTTTCCTCAAACCTTCTCCCATGTACATTAAAGCCATCAGAAGCAGTTTTACAGTCACACCAGTTAAGTTATTGCTTCCTCTCCAAGCATGGTGTAATCAGGAGAGTGAAGTGCTCCTGCCCATAATAACCTAGAAGGAATTGTGGCATTATGTGAAAGAATGGCTCTCAAATGGTCTATGGAAAACATGTTTGAAGGACCATATCTGACAGTAAACACAAGTATCAGTCTGCTCTTTTAGGGGGCAGAGAATAAGAAGAGATGAGCCACGCTAGAAAGATGAGAATAGAGAGTTCAAGGAACCTGGCAGGAATCCCTGGGGAACTGCACAGTGACGACACAGCTTGTCCCTCTGTCTCCCCTGGAGAAAACCATACGTGCAGCAGGGACTGTATGCCCACTTTATAGCACACTCTTAGCAGTAGAGACTGGGGCAAATGGGTTGTGTAGGCAGCCTGAGCTTGAGCAGTGTGAAATTCTCTGTCTTTTTCTGTGTCTGTGGATTTTAACAAATATTACCATTCAAGCCGTGTCATATCTGTTTTAGCAAAGCAGTCAGGAAAACGTTCCTCTTTCTATCTGCTCTCCAAGATACAGTGTGAAACAAACCATTCCTTTCTCCATCTGTCTGCATGGTTCCTTATTATTAATTATATTTCCCAAGGTTCAGGAGCGTCTTCATTAACCTTGGGAAGTCTTGTTTTCAAACTCCAAATGTGGTTTCTTCCCTGATCCTTCTTACATCCCCCCCCTTTAAAATGAAAGGCTCCCATTCATAGTTACCCTTTCTTTCCTTCTCTTTTGCCAGTTTCCAGTCCAATATGCTCATTGTCCTTCTATTCCATGACTTCAGACCCTAGACATTTTAACCAACAGTGGAGAATGTTGTCAAATGCTTTCTGAAAAACGGAGTCTATAATATCCTTTCCCCTTCCTTACCAGGGCAGTAATTTCCTCAAAGAATTCCAACGAATTAGTTAGGCATGATCTCCTTTCCCTGAATTGATGTTAGCTGTCTTTAATCAGCTTTGCTTTTCCAAGTGTTCCCTATTTGATTCCTTAAAGGAGTTTCTGAGTCTTTCCCCTTCAGTGAAGTCAAACTGACAAGTCTGATTTTTCCCAGTGTTTGGGGAAGCTGTCTTATTTTTACCCTTCAGAAAAGATAATGAGAAAAAAGTTGAAAGTAATTTCAATAGCCTCCCACTTATAGACACTTATTTCCCTGGATTTTTAAACACAGCTTTTGCCACCAAGAAAGGGGACGCGCACTGAGATAAGGATGAGAGTGAAGAAACACAACATTACAATGACAAGATAACAAGTATCTCTGATGAAGCCTAAGATTTGCATGGATTAAACTCACGTCCAGTTCCTCCTGCAGGCAAGCAACACTGGGACCCATACAAGTCTACAATGCTTCCCCATGGACTTCACTGGGGAACATCTGTTGGGATGTGACATGGTCTGAGTTAAAGCGTTTGGTGTGTTTATGTATTTATGAGGCTTTACAGGCTGCCACCCAAGCTAGTCCTTCACTTCAAGCACGAGTAAATGGGGAAGGGGAATGTGGGAGATTAGCCCATCTGCTGGCATTAGCATTGCCAGTGTGTGTGTACTGCTGTACACACGCAGGAAATGGTGCGTGACCCGGCCTCATCATGGAACAAGACTCTCTTCACACACTGCTGAGTGCAGCTGCCTCTGTGTCGATGTCACTTATTTGCTGTGCAGTGCCATAGCCTGTCTCTTGCTCTTGGTGGACGTTCGTTGGACACGTCCAGTAACCTCTGACTGCGCTTGGGACAAGTCGTGAGGGGCAGGCAGACCACAGTGAGGTGGGAGGCTACAGCCCCCCCTCGGGACCTCCTCTGCCCAGCCTCGCCTGCAGTGCTTCGGGTCAGAGCAGTCTGGGAGCCTGGCACAGGGCGCTTACCATACCCTGCCACTCTCAGGTCTGGGTTTGGCTTTTTCTGTGGGTGGATTTCACCGTAATCTTTCCATAAATCACCCCTTTCTTCAGATGCAAGCTTCATTCCCACTGCCCCTTAAAAAAAGAAAGAAGATAGGTTGTTTGCTCCTGTTACTCCTACACTAAAACTATTCAGAACCTCATCTCTCTGCTGTTCTGGTTTTCCTTCTTCCTGTTTCCAGATTTCATGACCCAGCTTCTGTAAATTTTATTTAATTTCTGTGTTTCTTTAATGCAGCACTGATCAGAACTGATGGTCTGAAAAAGGCAGCAGACACTCATACATATGCAGCTCCTGGGGCTAGTACAGGATCTGGCATAACAAAAATGGTGAGGGTGTTGATGTCCAGCATTCAGTGTCAGTCCAACACTGAAAACTTGCTCTCACAGTCAAAGAGAAAAAGCAGGGGAGTGGGAACCTCAGCTGTCAGCCCATGGGTTACACGGGTTACAGTATGGTAAGCTTTCCAGCTCTGTCTGGACAGCTGAGCACATAAGGATGAGCAGGAGGAAGGGGGCAGCAGAAAATGAGTTTCATAGCATTCACTTGAAAGGCCAAATCATATTAATCTTATTAATAATTCCCGCAATGCTAATGAAGGATAGCTTTGCAAGATTGGTGATAGAACAGAACAAGGGCATTTAAAAAAATATATTTATAAACTAGTTGGAAAGTATATCATGCATGGTCCTGGTTTCATGCAGCAGATAACCTCCTTTTATAACCAGCAGCTTTCTACTGCAGTCTGCACTGTGCTCCAAGGACACAACAGAGGAACAGAAGAAGCAAACACACTTCATCTCTGTCATTTCAACCCCATGACAGCCCAAACAAGCAGCAGTAACTCCATTACTAAATCTCAGCCCAACTCAGAGAGTGCTTCCAGATATCAGCAAAAACAATAAAACACCATTTTAAAAAATCTAGGAATCATGGTGTTTTGATGGGCCATTAAAGACACATTCTACTACCACAATTTTATCATTTACCCATGTTACTAAGACCTACAGCAGCTTCTTCCTATTGACCTGACATCACTGCACTGGAAAATGTATTCTTGCTACATATCTGGCATCTTATTAAGCTCCATGTAAAAACTGTGACTCAGCTGATTTAAAACAGTTTGAGTTTGCCTTGAAAATAGGCCTTTTCCAATTTCTTTTCACAGCCTCATTTTTTTGGTTAGCTTTCCTATACTGACTGCTAGGCTGGCCCTCAGTTTCCCACCCCACCCCACCCACCCTTAAACCTTACCAGGGTTCCACATGAATGCAGATGTGAGTACAGGAACCTGGTTTGTCTTTTCCATTCCTGCTGTGCCCCTTGTCCTGATTCAGCATCTTGGTCAGAGCAATATGATTATTGCTACCATCGTCACTCACCCAGCTGGTGAGGTTCCTCACAGGGGTTATTTGCCTGTGGTAGCTTCAAAGAGCATTAGCATCACCTCCCTTGGGTCTACCAGATGCAGCTTAGCAGTTGCCTGCTTTGTACTACATGCCCATTGCAAAAGGAGTTTTGAAAGAAAACCACAAAGAAATGAACTGTAAGTGCATCCCCTCATTTTCCTATGGTAGGCCCAGAAGTCACAGTGTTGTGAGCCTGCCTCAATGAAAAGTGATTTCTTAGCTGACATTTGTACATGTGGAAGGCTAATAAATGCTCACATTGTTTTTCAGCCATCTAATCAAAATCATTTGTGGTTTAAATCCAGCCTTTACCTCCATATGCACTGAGGAAAAAAGTCACTGGTACCGTCCACTGAAGTCATCTGCATTTTTTCCATGTCCAGTCAACTCTCAATGTTATTCTCAATAGACTAATACAGAACATATGTAAATTGGATCGTAAGAACATATTTAGTATATTTAGATTTGAAAAATGAAGTTACGATGAAGAATGAACACCAAGGAGGGGAGCGGGGCAGGGGGGATATGGCTGTGAATATTTCATCAAGGCACAGCTAATCTCCAATCTGGATGCGCTGCTCCCAGGTGATCAAGAGCTGACTGAGTTTCAATCACAAATGTGGCTCCTTTCATTTCTGCTTTAAACCAAAGCGAGCTTGAATTCTCTGGGCTAATCTACATCTTTTTCTCATTGCAGGACTTGTCACTATTCAGTACAAACAGCATGCCTTGCTCAAGGAACTGCAAGAGTAATGAAGGTCGAGGCTTTTTGAATCATGCCTGAGATGCCTTAATAAAACTGTGGGGCACTTCCTGCAACACCTGTCTGGGCTGTTCCTGGCAGTGCTGGGAGCTGATGGGTTTTCCCTTTCCTGACCTCCAGATGAAAACAACTTTTAAAGAGGCAGCTCCCATTGCATGCCTAATTTTGGCAAGTAATGGCTGATGCTTAGGTGGGAAGAGAAATCATACATTCCTTTTCACCCTGACCTCTTTACCTCAGCTTCACTCCACATCTGGTCTCCTACCCTATGCCTCTGCCTGATTCACCCTTTCTCCTTTTGTAACTTATCCTCTCTTAAGCTACCACCTTTCAAAACCATAATAGCCGAATGCGATGTTTCCTGCTATCATTCCCTCCTCACCCGTACCCTGGTTGCAGCCAGAAGCTCTTTGGGAAATGGATTTCTTCCTCCTCCTCTTTGCATCTGCTGGATGGGGGCCCAACCCTAGTTGCTCTGTAGGCTAATAAACACGAATAAAAGTAGTGATAACAAGTAGCAACTTTGCTCCCCGGTTAATCAGTTCCTACTTATGCTGAGTACTTTGCTTCTTTAGAACTTGCATATCCAAGAGCAGAAAACAGGAATTAATATGTGATTTTACGTGTTGTCAATTCAAGGGACAGAAGTCACCTCACCTGGGTTGCACTGCTGACTTCACTCAAAATGAACTTGGAATTTAAGTCATGGAAATACAATTTTTACAAACAATTTGAGGATGGTATTCCTGAAGAAGTTAGTGAAAACTCTTGCAGAACAATCAATAACAAAGAAGTCCCGAACTGCTCCATAAGAGTTCACAAGTCAAAAAAGTGCTGAACTTTATCCAATAAATTATATATTGTGAATTGTTCACACAGCTGTGCTCTACTTACAAGGGAAGTTCAGGGGGTCTAATAATCCCTTCTCATGCAGAATATTTTGTTACATGGGGAAAATAATAATTCAGAGGATTCTCAATTTTTATGCTCTTGTAATAAATTAAGAAACTATTTGATTCTGCCATTTGAAAGGAAAATACTTTTTTTCTTCACTGCTGTGAACTATCTCAGAATAGGGTTTTTTAAAGGAAATTACTAGCATGGTTGCCATTAAAAAATCAGTATTGGTCCAGTAATTACCACACAGTCCCGAATGATGTGGTACAGGAAAATATATTTATCCCAGAGACAGTGTGTGGTAACTTACAGTAAAAGTTGCTTCTTTAGGAGCAGCCACCACAACTCCATCTGTTTTAGCTAAAATAACTGTCCAAGTGACCCCAATTTCAACTTTATGAGGCTCATACTAATAGGGAATCTGAAGAAAATGAGCCAGAGTTTAGCTTCATGTCACTACTCACATTTTCAAGCTCTTTATCAAGTATCTCTTAAAAGTGTCCTGTATGCTAGAGCTCCGAATGTCTGTCTGTAAGTGATGGACTCATCTTTAAAGAAACAGATCCACTTAATGTGTCGAGCTACAGACATGAGCCTATTGGTGCATATGAACTAACATGTCATGCTGTGATTGATGTTTCCCTATTACTCTGCCAAAATACATTAAGTTAAGCTCCTTTTCATCTCACAAATAGTAGGGACTACAGATGGCCCTCATTTGTAATCCTCAGGAACTAGCATAACGAGGCAATGCGAGAGGGTGCCGGTACCCACTGCCCGCCCAAAACAGATCAGGGAGATTTCTGTATGGAGCAGTGTTACAGGAATAAAGTAACACAGCAAGTAATAATGAAAAGTAAAGGGTGCTGACAGTGGCTGTGGGTATTAGCAAACTGTGCAGATGACAGTACTCTCCGAGCAGACACAGAATCACAGAATCAGAGAATCACAAAGTGGGTAAAGCTGGAAGGGACCTGGTTCAACCTCCCTGCTCATGCAGAGTCATCCTAGAGCACATTGCATAGAATTGTGTCCAGACAGTACTTGAGCATCTCCAGTGAGGGAGACTCCACAACCTCTCTGGGCAATCTTCCAGTGCGCAGTCACCCCATACAGTAAAGAAGTTCTTCCTCATCTTCAAGAAGAACTTCCTGTGCATCAGTTTCTGCCCATTGCCTCTTATTGCTGGGCACTGCTGAGGAGAGCCTGGCTCCATTCTCTTGACATCCTTCCTTCAGATATATGTGTGTATATATATATAGAGAGAGAGATTGAGAGAGAGAGAGGATGTCCACTCTCTGACACCTCCTTTAGAGGCTGAACAGGTCAAACTCCCTCAGCCTTGTAAGAGAGATACTCCAATCCCCTAATCATCTTTGCAGCCCTCTGCTGGACCCATGCCAGAAGCTCCATGTTTCTCTTATACTGAGGAGCACAGAGCTGGACACAGCACTCCAGATGCGGCAACACTAGGGCTGAGTAGAGGGATAGGATCAGATCCCTTGACCTGCTGGCAATGCTCTTCCTAATGCAGCCTAGGATACCATTGGCCTTCTTGGCCACACGAGCACACTGCTGGTTCATGGACAACTTGTTGTCCACCAGGACCTCCAGGTCCTTCTCCACAGAGCTGCTTTCCAGCAGGTCATCCCCCAGCCTGTACTGGTACATGATGTTATTTGTATTTGGTGATATTAGCAGCATGCACGACTCAAATCTGTGTTACCTTTGTAATTTCCGTCCTGTGTGCCATAAGCAAGGTACACCATGAGGAGCCACCATCCACTGCCTTGGTGGAATCATGGTCCCACTGAAGCTCATGACTCACCTACTCACTTCAGTCCCAGTCAGGATTTCATCATGGCCTGGAGACTGCTGAGGTTCTGAGTGAGAGGCACAAAAAGTGGGGGAGTGGGGGAGCATGTTTCTTTGTACTCTTCTGTCTAGTGAGCTTCTGTGACTGGGAGATGGCCTGACACCTGTTTTTTGAAGTTATGCAAAACAATTCCCCTGAGGCATTGTGCTCAGACTGTTTGCTGGAGGCTCACTGTGTACATGTCTTGGCTGAAGCTGGTCAGAGAATCATGGAATGGTTGGAGTTGGCAGGGACCTTAGAGATTGTCTAATTCTAATTCTCTTGCCATAGGCAGGGACACTTTCCATCAGGTTGCTCAAAGCCCCATCCAACCTGGCCTTGAACATTTCCAGGGAAGGGGCATCCACAGTTTCTCTGAGTAACCTGTTCCAGTGTCTCACCATCCTCACAATAAAGAATATCTTCCTTACATCTAATCTAAATCTACTCATTTTCAGTTTGAAGCCATTCCCCCTTATCCTATTCCTATATGCCTTTGTAAAAAGTCCCTCTTCAGCTCCCTTGTAGTCCCCTTTAGGGGTAAGCTGCTCTAAGGTCCTGCTGGAGTCTTCTCTTCTCCAGGCTGAACAACTCCAACTCTCTTAGTCTGTCTTCAGAGGAGAGATGCTCCAGCCTCTGATCGTCTTCTGGGCCCACTCCAGCAGATCCACACTTCATGGGAGCTGTGGTCCAGCAAACCTGGGAAGTGGAGCTCTGACTGCCCAAGGCATGTTTTCTCTGAAGGCCATGCTGTGTCAGCAGAGAGGGGAGACAGACCTCATATCACCTTCACCAAGAGCAGGGCCAGGGGCAGGCATGGCCCTGGCTGCCAGACTCTTCTCAGCGTTGTACACACCCTATTAATTGAAGCCATTTTTGGACACAGCATATGTGTGTCTGCTCACCAGTAAAAATGTCCTCTTGCTGTCCTCAGAGCACAAATACACAGGCTCCACATAAACTGGCCCCTGGCTCTGAAGCCTGCCAGTCCTTCTGTGAGAAGAGGGGGCTGGGGGGGAGATGCGTGTCTCCCTCTCACATGGGTTTCATTTTACTTCGTGTCAAAATTATGCCCATCTCTCATGTGAAAGGAGTGCCTTGTAACACAGATGGTCTTCACTTGATGCATATTATGAGAGTGAATTTATGTCACCTCACTTTTCAGAAGAAAAGAAAAAAGGGAAAAAAGCAAATGTGGTGGTAATTTTGAGTGAGGGATTAGTGAGGCAGGAGATGGCAGACGTGGCTGTGAGTATACATTGCCAAGTGCAGTTCAGAGGCCAGGAAGGAAAGGAGCCCTGGCCTCCAGACGGCACAGGAGATAATGAAGGTCTTTCCAGACACTGTTATCTGCTTCAGCAAAGTTCTGGGACTGGCCAAGGGACCTTCTTCAGGGAAAGATTCATAAAAATCCTCAGAGGTCCACACTTAGCCAGGGGAATGAGGCTGGCATAGGTCTAGGCTCAGAAACTGCAGAGACAGGGATATCTGTATCTTCTGCAGGGTTGCTTCTCACAGCCACCCAGAAGTCTGTCTGAGCTAGATCCTGGACATGTGAGAGAGGAGCAGATATCATTCTTCCAAATTTTCACATGGTGTAGTCAGTCCTGACTGACTGAGGGTGATAACAGAAAGGTCCTTCTGGAGTTGGTGCCAACCTCTGGCACTGTTGTGCTTTCCCATCTATGCCACTCACTGCTTGCTCCGTCAGTGCAATGTGGTGCTGCAGCTGGCTCCTAACATGCATATCTGCCATGAAAGCCATCTGATATGATCTCCATATGAACTACCTGGCTGCTCATCCTAGGTACTGCTGTGGCAGTATCTTTCCAACATCCCTTCTTCCATCGTGTTGACAGTCATCATCTTGCATGTTCCTCACTCCTTTCTTGACTCTGAGCAGAAAGACCTGCACCAGTGCATGGGATAACCAAGAAATATCTCAGCTTTTTCTGCCCCATGTCTCACCCTGAGCAGGCCCACACTACCTCTCTGTGTGTCCCCAAGGACTGGGAGCAGCTTCACGGTATCTTGCATAGGTGCATTTCTCCTCATTCTGCATCTTCCCTGGGATGCCCAAGACCCTCAGCATCATGTTCATGGTGGACAGCTTACCACCACCCTTCACCCCCCATGTTTCTCCCACTCCTTCTCCCATCACAAAAAGCCTCAAGATGAACTTTCAGGCGAGACAGGAGGGTTTGGAAGTTCCCTCTGGCCCCCAGCTAGAGAGACAGTGGAGGAAGAGGGAAAGGTGGGCAGGGGAGGGGAGGGAAATGACACGGTAGGAGAAGCACAGAGGCTGGAAGCGTGATCTAGGCTGAATACGACTCTGAGGTAAAGAGCTCTCCCCCCTTCATGCTGAATTGTGAATAGCTTTTCATTTCCATTAAATTGCAAACTTCATGAAACTGTATAAAATTTCTTGTCAGAGCTCCCGTCTTGGACGCTGCATTCAGCTTACTGACAGATCTTTATCTTAATCCAGTTGAATTCAGATAGGACTGTTCTTATTATCTCTGCAGAACCAAGTGTCTCAAACCTGAGCCAACTGTGCTTTCCTCGAGAATACAACAGTTTATTTAATACAATGAATTTTTTAACAATCATATTCATAGGATTCCAATTAGGATGAGGTTGAAAATAAGGATACAGTGCAAAGCTAAATGCACTTGGGTGGTAACTAAGTACTGAATATCCAACATCAAATACACCAGTGATCATGCAGGCATGTCGTTATGTCATTATGCAAAGTATCCATATGCAAATTATTTACTGAATGTTATATTTGAGTGCATAAGAGCATGCTTCCTTCTCTTATCTGAAAAGGTTATACTTTGAACTTCTGCATCTGCTTTTCAAAACAAAAAGGACTCCTGAAATGGAACTCATTAGTGCAGGACAGTCTGTATTTCCAGGACAGCTGAAAAGGTAGTAAAACCAGAATTATTCATTTATTTTAAAATTTAAGTTTTGCAAATACTTGGATGTGTCATATCTACAGAAAGAATGTTTCCTTTTGGATACAAATAGCTTGATCCTGCAACCACTCCAGAACCATATGGAATGAAACTGGAAACAAAAGCTATTTTCATATCTGCTGTCAGTCTTCATTTAAAAGGTGTGGATGAGTGAACCTCCTGTTAACTTTCTCATGAACATGTCTGTGAATAAGATTTTGTTTGCAATGGAGTCAAACAATTGTGGGCTTTCATGTCGGGCACACTTGGTACTGGTGTGGCCATATTCACTCTGTGGATTTTAAAGTCTTGGGAGGACAACCAAGTGTTTTAAGCTCCCCCTCAGCAGAAACATATGTAGGTACCTTACTGAGGAGAATGACAAGAATCGTGGAGGGGAACTATACAATATATTACCAGTGAGAAAACAAATCCCATGGTCTGTGTTAATGTGTATACTAATGGAACCTGAAGGAACCACGTGGGATAACGGTTGTGAATATTCTACAATCTTATTAAACAGTTTCATTTATTGTATCTTCTAGGAGAAAAATGGTGAGACTTTCCCCCAGTATTTCTTTGAGTTACACAGGAGATGCAATCCTGATTCTCTTAACAGAAGACTATCATAAAAAAGGAGCTGCTTTCTAGTAAGTCTCCTCAGAGGGGTTAGCTCCCATGATGCAGCACAGCTGTTCATTGTCAGGAGATCCAAGGGCATCCTGGAAGGCGGCTGGGTCAGGGAGTCCAACCATGGTTAATTCCGGACACCACAGGATGAAAACTCTTGCAAAGCACCAGAGGTATGCAGAGGCTAATGTTACTGAACTGGCAAGTAGTTTGCCATAAATCAATCATAAGTCAAACTTTCCTCCTCACAATTTTTGTTCTGCCAAAACAACATTCAAAAAAAAAGGTCCAACATTCAAAAAAAAGGTCAGTGGCACATAACTTCTACTATTTTTGAGTCAGTAGGTAACCTGTGGAATGTTTTATGATCACTGTGTGTTACTGTAGGAAAACAAACTTACCCTTGCAAATAATGGTTTTTAAAAAAGTGGACACAAGCAGTTCACTACAAACTTATTGTAGTACTACTAAAGAGTTCAACTTGTCCCATATTCTTTCTCTTTATCTCTCTCCGGCAATCTGTTCTAGTTCAATGCATTTAAGTGGAGTCTGAATTTTTTCTCTCCTAAATCTCTGTTTATAAATCTCAAATGCTGACATAAATCCACAGTTTCTTTTCTTACCAAACCTGCCCTTTCTGTAGGATGCAGGGGTCTTTCCAGGGGCTAGCATAGGATTTCACAAAAAAACCATCCAGCCTTCTGCATCCCAGTACCTTATTTAATTTCTGGATCATCTGCTCAGCAGCAGCATTTCAGCTGTTCGTGTAGTTTTTCAGCATCCCGCAAGCTCCACTGGGTGTGTCAAGGCCTTTATTTCATTGTTGGTTTCCCTGCAATGCTGCCAGTGACTGACAGCACACACATGCCCCCTGAGAGCCCAATGGGCTGTGTATAGTTCACCAGGGACATCCTGGCGGCTTGTGAACCGATGCAGGAAATATTGTCAACTACGTGTTAGTGATATATCCCAGCTCTTCTCATGACTCATATGTTTGAAGGTTTGTGGGATTTTTTCTATTCCAGCAATTGATGATGACTGGAGCAAACCAAATCTGGTCATTAAACAATAAAGACTTAGTTTAAAATATCCTAAGGTAACTAACTAATTTACTTTCAGATAATCGACTGAGAAGTAATTTATTTAGTCCTTACGATCATATCCTAACTGGGTGCTTAATTTACAAGTGATTCATCACTGTGCATCTTTAAAAGGTGACTCCCAGGACTCCAGCTGAAAAGCATGAGACGAAAATCTGCCACAAGGAGCTGTGAGATGTGGAGGAGAGGGTGTGAATGGCAGCACTGCCTCTGGGAAGTGCTTTTCCTGCACCAAGGGGCAGCTTGGCCTCCCCATGCCCCCAGCCACAGCCCTGAGTCTGGGCCCTCGCTGTGGCCACCTGCCCCACTGCAACCCTCCCCACCTCAGTGCATTCATGCTCACGTGCCTCTTGCAGACAAATGTATCTCACATACTTATGTGTACATGCCTTGTACCCACACACACATCGTGCTCACTCACATCTTGCACACACATCTCACAAGCTCACACACATCTTGCACGTCTGTTCCCAGTCTCCTTCCTGATGTGGTATCAGGCCTTTCTTCAACACTTCCAAGAGAAAAAAACAGCGAAATGTCTCCTGCAAATCTTCTCTTTGGCGTTTCAGCAGTGCAGTGGGACGAAGAAAACTAATTAATTTCTTTTAATCAATCAACCTCTTCTAATGAAACATGAATACAATACCTCTCCGCGCCACTAAGATAAAATTTTATTTAACTACAGCTGATTTTACTGTTGCTTTATCAGTCACAACCAAAAAAAATCAGGAAACTAGATGTGATTGTTGAGCAGTTTTCCATTACCAGTGGGTGGGGAAACAAAAGCAGAAGCAGAAGCCATGGGTATGGCCCAGGGCAGCATCACCTTCACCAGTGGTCCTTTGTTATGGACGTAGCAGGGTGTAAGACTCCAGGCCTGGCAGGTGTCGGCTCACAGACTCACCTAGGAGTTTGACTTTAAAATATAGATCTAGGTTCTTTAATACCTTGAGATAGTGTCAAGAGAATAAGCCGCTGGTTTGTTCCCAAGAGGTTTCTTTATTGATTTAGGGGAGAAAATAAGGGAACTTGGCCAAAGTTCAAAAGGACACTACACAAGCTGTTCCACCACAATACCAACTTAGCACATATACTATTAATCCACACTTAAGTCAAGATCCAACCAATCCATAACACTTAAGTCAAAATCCAATAAATCCACACCACTGAAGTCAACATTAAATCCCTCCAGCTCCAAGCCCAACCCAAAAGCATCAAGAAAGGAGCGAAGAAATAGAAGCAGAGGGAGCAAAAAGAGGGAAGGAGAAAGAGGGAGAGACCACTGAAACCTTGTGGAAGACTAGCAGGTGGTCTGTGGACGACATCCAAGTGGCAGGTATTTGTGTACCTCTTCCTACCTTCTCAGAATGGGTAGTCCCTGGAGGGAGGGAGAAAAGAGGTTAACACAAAACTGTTGAAAGCAGCAGAAAGGTTTTCTCCAGCTGAAAACAAGTGAAGATTTCAGGCCTGGTAACCACTGAAGTTTGGTAAGTTAGATTGAGTTGGTAGGAATGGTTTCCCCTGTGGCAACCAAATTATTGTATATTACTGAATACATCTCTTTCCCATGATACACCCTGACCTTCCCCCCAAAACTTGATTGGTGGGAGGGATGAGAGTGGTGGGTTGGTGGTCTGAGATATGGGTATTTGTTTTGGGTTAATACTTAGTGTGTTGTTATTAAGTAAGCAAAGACTTTTTAAAGTGCTATACCTCACCGAAGGAAGATGCTGTCCATGGAGGAAAATGAAAGAACTGTTCCAGCCTCTGCAGTGGACAGAATAAGTTTGTGAACTCTCTCCCCACATTCTGAGTTCCCTCTCATTTGCAGTTCAGGACCCATGGCATGGGAGATGGTGATTTGCATGGAGCAAACCTCCAAGGGTTAAGGGTGGGCCTCGATGACCTTAGAAATCTCTTCCAACCTAAATGATCCATGATCCTATGGTTCTACTTCGGAAGCAGCCCATATCCTCAAGTCCAGATTGCTGAAAACATTTTGGTTGTATTTTAATTGACACTGGCTTGAGTGCAGTTAAGCAACCTGGAGGAATTTGATTCATCCCATCCTGACTATAAGATATCCTCCACTTTTTCACCAGTCCATGCTGGGGTTGTAGCACACTCTGCCTGTGTGGGTAGCTCAGGTCCTCAGGCTTTCTAGGGACTCCATCTGTACTTACAGTCCAGAGAAAGGAGGCTGTATCACTGTTCAAACACACTGCTTTCAAAACAACTAGCTGCTCACTGACACCTACAGACAGCCACCAGCTCTTTGGCATCAATTTGATGCTCTTCTGATGTTTTAATTCAAATTATTAGTAAGTCATAATGAACAGGACAGGAAAAGGTATCTCCTACCCACTTGGTGGGGTGCTAAGGAGAGAAGGCTCCAATATTTAGGTGACTGGTCACCTTCTCACTCTCTTTCTAGCTTCTGGATAAGTTCTATTACCTGGACAAAAGAGGTCAATTTGGGCTTTTGGCTGATATTAATACCCTGTTCTGCAAAAAGAGTCATTTACCAGGACACCATAAATTTGGTACAACTTGTTTGCTGGAATTCAAACTGACAGGTTCTGTAGCTGGCTGCAGCTTCCCAGCTAGGCATACAGTATCCTAGACCAAAGGAAAATCTACAAACTGTGGAGAAGTGGTTCAAGTTTTGATAATTGTTACAGTCCTGTATTTTCTATCCAAAATTAAATCAGTATGTAAAGAATTATTCCACTGTCCATTGTTCTGCATCATTACCAGGCAACAGGGTTATTACATAAGTCTGGGATTCTTATGTTAACCCTAGAACAGAAGAGATACATTTTGCTTTTAAAACATATTAAAGAAAGAAGAAAGTATATAATTTTTGATCTGGTAAATTGCTACTGCACACATTCATCAAAAAAAGAAGACAACTTTTTAAAGAACATTACAGGCATAGCATAAGCCAGGTAAAATCAAGAAAAATCCAAATTAAGGCAAGTGCTGTGTGTTCAGATGAACCAGGGATAGATAGCACATTAAATCTTTTCAACAACACCAGAGGTGAGTAGCTCTGCTGGGGAATAGCCACATCCATCTTGGGCTGATAGTCACCACCAAGGATAACCCCAGCCATGGCTCAGAGAGCTACTCTGCAGATGTCCTCACATTAGACCACCTGTTCCAGCTTTGGTGCTGACTCCCACCCTGCAGCAGCTTTGTGCCAAGTCAGCACCTGCACCGAGACACCACCATAACTCAGCAAGAAAAGTTCCCTTCTGCAGCACACCTGCAGCTGGAGCTAGGGTCGATGTGGCTTTCCCAGAATGGGGTCAGGACGTGAAATGGGCCACTCTGATACACTAAAATTTGGGGAGCTTGATTAATTTTTAGACTTTCAGGTAAATTATACTGGTAAATACCAATAAACACATACTGTAGATTTTGCTGTAGTATTCACTCATATTTTTATATTTTTTCTTGTATTATGAAAAATAAATAAGTCAGTCAGGGTGTTAGTCATTACACATGTTTTATTTTATAGAAGTGAAAGGATGGCATTAAAAGAACACAACAAATAGGTCATTTTCAGCATCATTACCTCCCTGTGTGACATTCTTGCTGGTGCAGGGGAGGAGATGGAACTGTTTTCAGGCTATTCCATGTAATGCTTTTTTTATCTGCTCCAGTAATTGTTTTCAGGTGCTTTTTCTGTTGTTGTTCGCTTGAAAGGTTGCAGATCTTCTCTCTCCTGCTACAAAGCCCTCAATAGGAAAAACTGTAAAATGAGCAGACAAAAGCTTCCAGTCTCTTTCCTCTAAGTGGCTGCTTGCTCATGTACCTTGTTTTTTCCTGGCTTCTGCCATACCTTTTTCATTGCCTGGAGAGAAACCATGGAGCAAGGAGAGGCGATGCACACCAGACGACCAGAAATATGCTTCCCTTTCACTGCCTCAGCCCAAACAGTCCCCAGCCTTGGCAGGACTGGGAAGTCAGGTCATCACACGGACAAACCTGCCCTCACTTGTGTGGGGGCAGGAGGAGGTGCAGCAGGTTCAGCTGTTGCCCACCATCCCTGTGGGTGAGTTCTGAGGGTGGACTTCAGAGATGATGTGCTCAGTTGCCCTTTCCTGGGACCCCTGCTGCTCCCCAGCCAGGTGGCATGGGCTGTCGTCCGTGTAGCATGGCGCATCCTGTCCATGTCTGTGCTAGGCCCCAGGGCATGTGGCAGGAATAGCGGGTCAGCCTGGGCAGTGGGAACACCCCCTCTGGGCACACTACTCCAAGAGTATGTCCCCCACCTGGCTAACACATTCATCAAAATTTGCACATGTTCACCCAGCAAACATGTTCTTTTTATACCTCCTTTCCTCCATTCCCTTGCCACCCCCATTGTCTGTGACTTTCTGTAGTTACTTGGATATTGAATTAGAAACATTTAAACATACTCTTTGATCCTCCACTAGAAATGGTAGCCCAACACATTTGGCTGTTGGCAGATTGTGGGGACTGTATTCACATGCCTGTAAAGAAAATATCTATGGTTTTGTATAGAAATCCAGCTGTGTTCACACACGTGCCATGGCGCATGTTGCATTGAAGTGTGATGACAATCACAACTGAAAACACAAGATGCTTTCAGGGCCCTGTAATTGAAGCAAAAGAAGGAAAGGCTGTGCTTAGAGCCCATAGTGATCAGTACCAGCACTCCACAGAACGCTGCCTTGTAACTGGTAGAATTTGACAGACTTTCTAATCGATTTCCAGGGCTGGTGGCTGTTGCTTGTAGAGAATTGGAAATCAGAGCCATGTGGGGCCAACTGAGCGGCTGAGGTCTGTGCTACCCGAGTTAACCTGCAGCCAAATGGCAGCAGAGGTGATCCCTGAGGGAGGTGAAGCAGAGAAAGGAGGGCTGGAAAGGGCTGGTCATCATCCGTGGCTACTTGGGAAGGTGCCTTGTTACACCAGTGCCCTGCACCTCTGCCAAGGGATGGGTGTTTTTTGCTGGCAGCAATGACTTCATCACATGCCAGTGCCTTCTTGGGGACGTGACTTTAACTGGAAGTATGAAGGCAGTCGCACTCCTGAAGCTGCCTGCAAGCTCCCCCTCCATGAGCCTTGGCAGGGATTGTTGTGCCACCAGCCATCATGAGCCTGTGTAATGGGGCTTTTGTATTTCTTATCTTGCCTTATTTGGCTTTCCACAGGTGTGTTTACACTTGCCCTCTCCCTCTTTCTCTCTTTAAATACATGCCTGTACATACCCTACAAGTGTATGTAGACCAAAGCACACCCATTATGTACTGAACTTGTGATATTGTTGGGTTATTCGCCTGGATTAAAGGACTACGTGCTAAAGATGCCCATATATGCTTGAATATTCATGCACCTCTTTAATAATTATTTACTGTCAGTTTGATGGGTTGGGTTTGATTTTCTGCTGCAAGATTTCAATGTCACCAACGTAAACTTGCTGTCCAGAGACCCAAGAACAAAATGCCCCATGTCAAGCAGCGGAAAGGATTAACTTCTCTACTTATCAGAGTTTACCAGGGCTTAAATAAAAGAGCTTTACTAGAAGAGCTGAAACAGAAAAGGGAAAAACTATAAAGCATCAGCTTGGAAAATGTGGTGAATCTGCCCAGACTCAGAGAAAACTACAGAGAAAGTTGCTCTCCTGCACCTGAAATGCATGTGGATTCAGGGAAGATTACAGTATATTCCAAGAAAAGTACTCACACCCTCATGGCTTGGCAGAAAGGCCTGAGTTATCTATGTTGCTATTTTTATTAGATTCAGCCTAACACTATCTTGCCAGATACTTGCTGCCATTAGTCTTCTTTTTCTCCACCACTTCTTCTCCACCACCCCTTCACTGTCCAAAACTTCCCCAAAGTATTCCATTTTTTTTAAAAATAAGGAGCAGAAACATGACAGTGGCTTTTAGAGACATACCTGGTTGGTCAGATATTCCTTCCCAGAAACTTTCCTCATGCTCACTGGGCCCACATCTTACTCTTCTCACCTCTGCTGGCCCCTGGGATTTCTGGGACACAAGCACTCCATTTCTCCCAACTTTTAAAAGCAAAGGTTTTTTAAAAGAATAATTCCCAAAATTGATTGTAAGTAGCAAAGAAATCCTAGCCTGTGCAGTCGGACTCCTGTGCTTCTCTGCCACTGGCAGGGGTCTGTCCTGTCAACAGACACGAGTGTTGAGCTCTTGCCCTTTTAAACTTCCCAGTCCCCCGTTTGAGCATATGCATGTAAATTTATATATACACACATATGTTAGCAGGGAGACCACGGGAGAAGGAAAGGCCACAAAGAATCCTCTCACTGCCCTCCACTTTGTGGGTACACTGAATTCAGGGAAGAGATTCACCATGTGAAGGACGCTAGTAACAATTTTAAACAACTAAATTATGAACACTGCAGAGAGCCTGTGTGTTTGTCTAAGCTCACTTGCATTGTAAACTACATGCTCCATGCCTTGGAGTGTCTCTAGGGAATCTCCACATTGGGATGGGTCTTATTTTGAAGGTATGACCAAGCTGTGCCATCTCTGCAGTTCAAGACCTGTCCAGAGAAATGTTGTCTGGCCCCAGGTTTGAAAACAACTGCTAGCCAGAGATCTACTAAGCTGTTAGCTGGCTTTAGCAGAAACCACAAAGCTAAGACAATTATGATTCTGAATAACACAGGACTAATTTTTTTTCCCTATATGTTTTCAGGATAGTTTGAGATTATGTGCCCAGTTTCATTGTTTCCCTTAAAAATACTAATTCTATAAAACAATATCAGTCTTAACTTGTCATGTTCATAGGGGTGTTAATTTTTTTTATAATTAACAGGAACATTAAATCAAGAGATCACTTGTTTAACATTTCAACACATTTTTGTCTCAAGTGATTCACTCAGCTTGTTTTCCTGGAAAAGGTGTTTTCTGGGCCTGTAATCCCCTAGGTATGTGTTTCCTCTTCCAATAATGAACTGGAATGGACATATGGAAAAAAATCTTAGATTGTTAAATAATACCTAATACCACTCCCAGAAAAAGTAATAATGATTTGGCACCTCTCCAGCTATTAATGCTTTATGAGTAACTAACCCCTCAGTATGCAGAGTTTTCATCCTTTTTCAGTACAGGAACAAAAAGTCCCAGGGACACCAACCCATTTGCCAAGTTTCTCAAGCTCTGAATCATTGTGACTTCCATAGACGCTCATTGTAATAACAAAATTCATGGTGTATTCCTGGATATTTATGTGGATATTTCATGCAATTTCATAAGGTTTCTTGCTCTTTCTCTCTTTCTTTGGATTTTTACTTCAATGACAGGTATGAACTCTATGCATAATACAGGGAATGTATTTAATACACAGCAGTTGTTCTCTCCAAGGCAAGTGGTTTCTATAAAGGAACCATCCATCACTGCTATATAATAAGCCACACCTTTTCCTGAATGGTCTGTCCTTCTGAACTGACATATGTGGGGATAAATAATATCCACTATAAAACAGGGAATGTGCAAGTACTGAAGTTACTCCTGGAAGAGTTATTAATTTGAGATAAAACTATTAAAAGTGCCCAGATAACTTATAAAAGTGCCCAGATAACTTATGAGTCCAAACATCATTTTCAAAAAGAGATGAGATCTAAACCAGTGAAAAGATGTAAATGGCTAACCCACATAAATAACCTAAACCCTAATGTGCTTACCCCAGACTATTTTACCTCTTCAGCCCTTCTCCTTTTTCATACAAGTTGCACACTCATACTTCCATCAGTGACATTCCCTGGGCTTGTATATATATCCGTAGGGTCATCTCAGGACTTTTGAAGATCATTCTTACTTCCTGCAGAGGTTAGTCTCTTTGATATATCCCCCTTTTCCTACTGGCGACTCGTATAAGAACGTCCAAGACGTATAAGAACTGTCCAAGACGCGTAACGCGCTTCACTGCCCACGAAAGCTAACGGTTCCTAACTAGTCAGGAAGTGGTGATTGATTAATATGTCAAAAACAAAATGTTTCATGACGGTATTTTTGATTCTGGAAACTTTTGCCATACCCAAGCTGGAGCTTTCCTGTCAGTCTTGCAGGATCAAGCTGCTGTCCCCTGGCAGCAGCTGACAGACATCTCCGGATCAGGAGCTGCAGCTCCCACGCTCTGCAGCACAGCAGGGCACATGGCTGGTCTGGAGGGCCAAGAAAGAATGGGACCAAGGGGCTTCTATGCCACACATCACATAAGCAGCCCAGGGAATGCTGCAGAGTCACCTCTGAGACCACTGCACTTCAGACTTGGCAGCCATCTGAAAAGAACCCCCCATCCCACCCCATAAGCTGCATCTGATTTTAGAAAAGATGAAAAACAATTTTTTGAGCTTCCTAGAACAAAATATTTTCAGAATTTCATTTTCACAGGAAAGGTAAAACTTTTTCATGCCCTGTTCAAATTCAGAACAAAAACTGTCTGAAAATGTCAGGATTTCCCACAGAAACAAAATGCCAAGTTTTGAGCTACACTTTTTTTAAAAACATATATTTTTTTTAATTTGAGTCCCAGAGCACAAATTGCTAAATATTCTGTGAAAATTGTCGTTTCAAAGCTCTTGTTCCTTATGAGGATATTTCAAATTTCCGCACCCATATCCTTGACCTGGAAGTCACCTCATCCATGTGCCCCACCCCCCCGCTCTTGATTGTGTATTACACTACGGTGTTGTAGGGTATTTCTGTCCAAATGTGGAACTATGAATAGGAAATAGAATGTTCAAACTAAAATTAAATGAAATTATGTGATGCAAAGTGAGCAATGTGTGACAAAAACATAATAATGTGCAAACAAAAAGGACCTAACGGTGTTTCTCTGATCACCACAGGGAACTGGCTACACTTTTCCTGATAATATAGAATGATGATGGATGGTCAGGTCCTTTTATATGCATGGGTTTCTTAATTTCCTCCTACCATGGACTGTGGCTCTATAGCAATTGGTATGGGACCTGATCCTCTCTTGCTTGTTCAGGGACTCCCACTTACTCCTCATGACACCATTTAGGCTGTATGGGGGTATTCACTTGCTACTTCCATGTACAAGTGAGCCTGCCGGCCTGCTGAGAGGAGAGTGCTGATGGTGAGTGTGAATTATTAATTTCTAATGCTCTGAAAAAACACCAGTTTTTAAAAGCACAGAAGGCTAGAAATAAACAAGACATTACAAACAAGCTATATACTTTCCATTTCAAAGATGTTGCCTGAAATTTTGCACATTGTCCTTCTAGGTGGCAACAAGCCCTGGCTTCTCTAGCCTTCAATCCCCAACAGAGGAAAAATGTCCTCTGCCCAGCCCTGCAGAGACTGTTCTACGCAGTCAGTGAGCTGTCATTTCTACTGGTCAGTGTGGACTCCAAACATCTCCTTTCTACCTCCTCCATTTTCTTCACACTCCTTGTTCTAAATCCTTGTGCTGTGGTCTGCAAGATAAGAACCTGGAGTCAAATGCAGAATAACTTCATCCCACCTGAAGCTACAAAATTTTTCTTTCTCCTCAACTCAGGAAACAGGGTATTCCAGTGGAGGACATGAGTCTCACCTATTTATTATTGTTGTCTGGACATGGTCACATGCTTTCAGTAAAGAAGACCCAGATTCCTTTGTGGACCTTCCTAACAGGCCTTAATTCACAGCTCCTTGATACCTGCAAGTGAACAATTCTGCTTGCAATAAAAAATCTCCCAAGAGGACCTCTGATCTTAAAACAAATGTTGTTTAATTCACCACTCATTAAGAGTGTATTTGGATTGATTTATTAAGCACTTCTGACCCCAAATCTTTTGAACAGCATTCCTTCACGATTAAATAGGGAATGGATTTGGGCAACACTTCTGGCAGACAGACTGGAAGAACGCAAGTGATTCCTAAAAACATTACTATCGTGTAACTTAATGAAAATATACTACATGTTGGCATGCACTTGGCCCAGACCCGAATGGATATGATTTCCAGCCAAGGCACTGGTAACTTCTGTAGTAAATATGGCCAGAACAATTCATTAATTATACATTTGTGGTTGTTCCACCTTTGTGTATTTTAGAAATATGCAGTCACATTCAATCCATCAAAAAAAAAAAAAAAAAAAGGCAATATCTTTGGGTCCAAAGGAAATCAATGTTTATGGTAAGTACACAACGGTCTGTGGCAGCAGACAGTATTATACTGTCTAGGGAATCAGTTTCTGCTTTCTGCTTAGTATTCAAAGAACAGAGAAATGGATAAAACTATCCTGAAAGTTTTTTATAAGTGACTGACTACAGACAATTGCTTTCTAGTTGAGAAAAACAAACTTTCCTGCTAGTTGTACCCAGGTAATTACAAACATGAAGAGACTTGGCCTCTGTTCTTTGAGATTATAAACAAAACACTTCAAACCTTGTAATAAGAATCAAGAGTAAAAAAATACAACCGCCTGCTATATACCTTGCCATCCTCATTTGGCTGCAAAAGGAGTATGAAACCATGGTTGCTGCATGGAATAGGCTGTTGGCTGCATGACTTGTTTGGCTAACAAAGGTATATGCAGCAAATCTGGTATGTGCCTTCCCTTCTCTTCTGGCTTCTGGTTAACAAGAGAGTGCAGTATCTGGCTTGTCTCTCCCTGCAGAGATACAAGAGCAGAGAATTTGCCAGATTATTTGCATCTACGTAAACCACTAAGAACGACTGTTGCTCTAGGTGCCACTAGAACACTAAGCAATGCCATTAGGTCTCATGATTTCATCAGAAGATTCCTAAAAATGTAAGCTGTTATCTTCAATCAGATGTCCTGTTTGGAGGAGACTAAGTGGTCTGACTTTAGGCACTTAACTGTCCAAATCAGATGTCTGTCTCTGGTGGGTTTTGTCTGTTCTTAGCAGAGAAGGGCTCCTTCAGACAGTGAACTAGATGACAGAAGAAGCCAATAGTGAAGCCAATAGTGATGAATTAAGGTCCTGAAGTTAGTTCCTGTTGCCTGAAATTAATAAGAACAGTGCAGAAAAGTCCTAAAACGTTGAACATTGTCAAACACAATATGGCAACAGTAAGGATGTGACAACAGGATTTTCTGTGGGGTGTAGGCAGGTTCCTGTGACCCAGTTCCATCTGGAACATACAGAATCACAGCTGTTTCATCCGGTGTCAGAAGGACTGAAGAGCAGCATACCTTGCTCCATGAGCACCCACACAGCTGGGAAGGGTGAGCTGGTGGGACAGGTATGCACATCTTGCCAGGTTTTCCTGCACACAGGCTCCTGAAATGGGGTCAGGTTGTCCTCATCGAAACACTGTTCCCAGAAGAGCTGACTCCTCCACAGGTGGTTTCCCAGAGCATCCCCCATATGATGAAACTGGGCATGGTCCAAGCTGCTTGCTGAGGAAAGTGCCGTGAGAGCACCCTGATCCAGTATGGTTGGCAGGCTCTCTCCTGAGATGTAAGTGGGAGCCTCAGCAGAGAGGAATGTAAACTGCCCATCTCCAGGCACTGTCTAACCCAGGTAACAGGACTTCTCTGCAGTGTAGGTGGGAGAGGAATCCTTCACTCAGTAGGACCAACACACCTGAGGCAGCACAAAGCCATTGATTACCTTGCATTGCTAAAAACAGGAGACAGAAAAGGCTTTATATTTTACACTTCCCCACTGAAAATGCACGGAAAGTTTGTTCACTCTTCTGAGACCTTTCCAAGGGGCCACACAAGTGGCAAGCTGAATAAAGACAGACACAGCCAGATCTGCCTTTCGCTCAGGCCTTCTAGATAAAAAAATATGTGGTACATGAAAGAGCTCTTTGAAGTGACTGATGTTGACGCTGCAACGCTTTTGGATGAGCGCAGAGAATACCACGGCTGATGGTGTCAGGGGGGCTCTTCCTCTTCATGAAGGGAGAATCTGAGGATACCTAAGAGCTCTTTCCAATATACTTTGTGTCTATATTTAAAGGACTGAGTAAATTTATATTCTGCTGAAAAAAAAGAAGAGTTCATGACATGGGAGTGAGGGTAGAACAGCATCTGCTGCTCTGTAGTGGCTCTACATCCTTTCTCATAGTGCGGTTGTCTCATTGAACCCACCCTTGCCTGGGTGGCTGCTACAAATTATTCTGATGGCAGAGGTAGTTTTTGACATTGGAAAATGTTCCCCGTAGATGGCAGAAAGCAGATTTATTTTTAACCAAAAGAAAATTTGTGATCTAGGGTCTCCAGAATGAAACACACAAGCACCTACAATAGGTGGTATTTTTAGAGCAATTCAAAGAGCTGCCAAATGACCTTTCTTCTCTTGGTGATGAAACAATTCAGTGTGTTTGAGATGGGGTTTTCCATGTAGACTTGTTGTAAGGTAAATAGACAAAGGGAAAAAGAGCATCACGAAAAGCCAATAGAGGAAAAACATCAGCTTTGTGTCATGTGCAGAACCACTGCAAAATCCACATCATAGAATAGGCTGAGAGTTTGTGAGTTGGTAGAATTTTCATCGTCTTAGGGTATATTTTAAGCATTAATTATAAAACAAATGTTTAGTGTCTCAGGCCAAAGGTGTAACAAAGAACAAAATCCAGTCCACCTGCTCCCATTAGACCAAGAGGCATCCACATCACCACCCTGTCCCAGATGAACCCCTCTGGGTGCTGCTCTGCTCATTTTACGTCAGTCAGGTAGAGGAGACCAGAAGCACTTTCTTCTGGGAGAACAAATGGCGCAGAGGATTGGAGCTGGAGTGACCTGGCAAGGAAACAGAATGGTGCTTGTGTGGGAAAATGAAGCAAAAAAGCTGAGGACTGAAGGAGTTACATGGGGTCATCTTTGAGCCCCTTACCCCTGTCATCTTCCTATCTTAAAATGGGAAAACTTCAGGGCACAAAGCAACCCAAACATGAATCCAATCTGTTCACTTGGAAGCTTTTTCCTGTTCATAAAGTCATGAATAGTTCTCAAATATTCCTGTGTGATTAAAAAGAGGAAATGCAAATATTTTATAAGCTTTGGGTTATAGGATTAGGCTTTTAATAGTTTTACTTGGCTTTATAAGCCTGATCCTGTCCCAGTGAACATGATGGGAGGTCAGTTATCAAGCCACAGGGGGCAAGATAAAGCTCTATATGAGTTGCTATTTTTTACTCTTAGCCTTATTGGGCCCAGCCCAACTTCAGCTGAAGTTAATGAAAAGACTCCTGCTGACTTTATTGGGAGTTGGATTGGCCCTATTGTCCTTTGCTGAGTAAAGTAATTTTAAAAGGTCAGGAGGTGAATTAAAAGAAAAAGAAACAACTACATCGAGAAGCTTTATTCAACGTGCTCACCTTATAAAGCAGAAGTGTTGTCTTAGCTGGTGAGAGTAGTTCAAACTAGACCTTGTAGACTCTGCAAGGATAACAAAGTATGGTTTAACTCAAAAAAACAAGTGAAAATTAAGATTGCTAAATTCCAACTTAAAGATTTCCCAGTGGCTTCTATCTGCTCAATTTGCAAATAAAACAGACACCAAGGTTAGACCCTAATCTCAATGAGCAACCTTGTGCTGGTGCAATTCCACCAACTTTAATGGATTTCTTGATGCTTCAGTGGATTTCTTCTTGACTGACATGTGTGAGAGAGCTAAAAAAAGATGTGTTTCTAATTGCTGTGGCTACACCTCGACTTGGACTATGAACATCTTGCTCTTCCTTCAGGACAATCACTCCGCCATCTACACCTGAAGCAACTTGGTAGTCAAAAGGACAGGGAAGAGAAGGAGAATTAGTTAATCAATCTGTTGACTGTGTAAAAATGAGCACAGTTGCAGCTGATTTTCGAAATGCTGCCTTGGCTCTGAAGGACTAAGAAGACAAAAAAGCAAGAAAAACCTACAGCTGTGCTCTGTGAACCTTCTGGGTTTTGACTTGCACTCTGGATCCTCTCCACCTCTAAAAAAAAAGCAGAAAACAGGTTTTATTACCATATTCAGCAGACAAAACTATTAAATGAAAAGTTTCAATTTTTACACAATACCTTTTCAGAGTCCAGTGGCATCGTAAATTATAGACCTATCTCCCTCAGAACAATTCTCATGCACTCACTAGCTGTCAGAAGATGCTGTTGGCAATCAGCTTCACAAAATTTTTCTTTTCCTGATTACCCCATTAGCAGGATGTGTTTTAGGATCCAAAGGGCATAAAGCATGCTGAATTTCTTGGGAAATGGTTGAAGGAGTTTGGTTTTGAATCCTTTGGATTGTCCTTGCTAAATATTTCATGCTGTGAAATTCAGACTGTCTTCTCTGATACAGGCTCTAGCAATAGCAAAATTAAAGTGTACACCCCCTCCACCCCAATTTGGTGTGAACACCCCAGACGCGAATTTATTGCCATTTTATATATACAAAAAAATGTCTACCAAGCTGAGATGAATCAGAGCCATCTTTCCAGCAGATGGCTAAAACTAAAGTGGGAGAAGGATAGCTTCATTGGGCTAATCCAAGAAAGGGAAAAACCCTCTGAGAAGTTCCCTTTCCAGGCAGGTTAACAGCCCCCCTCTCAGCAGGTTCTGACCATCAATGAACTAACCCTTTCCTCCAACCTCACCTCCCACTGGGTAGGAATTCAGTGCATGAGCAAAGGTCAGTGTTAATGCCATCCTGCTAAAGGCATCCAGCTTTCATTCACAAAACAAACCACTTTACTGGCTTCAGAGAGAAAAGGAAGTAACCCAGGAGAAAAAATGCTCAAAGATTTTCTATTAAGCAAGAATCAGTCTACAGTATAATACCAGTTGCAAAAGGGTCAAATCAAGCATTGATATAACATATCTTTAAAGCAGCTTCTTAAGTGAGAATCAATGAAAGATTATTTTGCCCATGTCTCAGCTTAATGGCACACTTACACAAATAAGATGAGAAACTACAGCTGCAGAGAACACTTGTACTGCCTGCTGCAGTTTACAGAACAAACATTTGGGATCTATCTGGCTAATCATGATATATTTTTCATGTGATCATCTGTTTATGCTTCTTTGGTTTATATTTCTTGGGACTGGGCTGCATGCCAAGGGGCTGGGGGCTGGAGCCAGAAAACACCCCCCACTGCCATGGGACCCTCACAGGACCCTCAGTCACAGCTGTTCCATCCCCACATGGGAACAGCTACCCCCACACACACACTCCTTTTGCCCATTCCTGGGGATGCAGTGTGCTTGTAGCTACACGGCTTTACTCCTTTTCTTCCCTCAGCCCCTCTTGCACTGGAGCCACAGACTGGGCTCACATCTGCATGTGTTGTTTTGTGCCCATTTTAGCTGAAAAGCAGCATGGTGCCCTGGGTAGCTCAACTGTGCCAGTGATGTAAACACATATTTCTACACTCATTTCCAAAAAATTCTTTTTTTTTTTCTTATGTGGCAGCATAAGGGACTTGCCATGGTTGGCCACTGAGCGGGGGGTGCTGGGGTGGCCACTGCTACCATGTCACCAGAGGCTCTGTACTGTATTCCCTGCACCAGACCATCCTCTCTTTCCACACGTGACTCCCATGGCTGTTTTGCCGTGCAGAAACCTTCATCTTTCAGCCATGGGCATCCACAGAGGCTGTGCTTTCCACCGCAGCTTGTGCCTCTCCATCCACAGCCCCACAGCCAGCTTGAGCCCCAGAGTACAGGGCTGATTTCTGCCCTTGCAGACCACACCCAGCAGGACCAGGTTGCCCCAGTCAGAGGCCAGCACAGGTCAAGTCACCAGTGGTGCTGCTCATGCCCAGTGCAGCCCCCATGGCCTCCACACACCAGACTCAGAGGGCGTTCCTCTGCAAAGCACAGGCGCAGCAGCAACCCACTGCTACTTGACAGTCAGATCACCAAAGCTGAAGAAAAAAATCAGGGTGAAATTTGGGCTAAGCAGCTGTTTGCTGGGAAGAGGCTGGCTGCATGAGAGATCTCCTGCTTCTCTCCCATGGAGGGAGCACAGCTTGTTCAGAAAATATTGAAGCAGATGCACTTCTGTTGCCATTGCAAAATACAGAGGTTAAAAGAACCAGATAATAAGCCAATGATGGCCTATGCCTCCAGCTCAAGGCTAAGATAAATTTTAGAAGTGTCGATGCTGCTTGCGGGGCTTCCAGCTGTGATGCAGCAAAAATGGGGTCCTCTCAACATCACAGCACCTGTCAGGCATTGGCAGCAGGTGGGATGGTTTGGAGCAGCACTTTCAGACAGTTCTAGTTTTGGCAAAGGAGAAAGTTTCTTTGAGTCCCCAGCCACAGTGGCTGGGAAAAGTACAATAAGGAGAATGAAATGAAGAATGAACCTGGGAAGGTTGCAAACATACAGCTCCATAACAGTGACCCATGCTGTACCTGCTTACTCCTATGATGGTCACTGAAGTTACCTACTTTCCTGCTTAACAGCCAAATAAATAATATCATGTTGCTTCTTTCTTCTCTATCAGTGGTCACGCAGCAGCTCTGCAGAGGACCGCAGGCTTGCTGCACAAGCAGCATGAGGCCCATGGTGGGGTTGTGCCTATGTCCTCCCAAGGTTCTTGCCCCATCTCAGCCAGACTGGGGTCTCATGGGATTGCTGGCTCTCCCAAATGAAACTTTCAGCTGGACCTTGCCCTTCACCACAACAGCAACTGTAGACTCCACGGGACCTTCTGCACACACAGACACTGTGCCTCTGAGGGTCTGGCATATAACAATGGGGCTGTTATGTCCTGCCTGCTGTCTCAGCACTTTAGGATTCTGTGGGATGGATATCACCTCTGTGCTCAGAAGGCTGTAAGCTGAAGTAGTTCCATCTACCCTGACACCTGGCAGGATTTGAGCCATAGCAGAAAACAGCTCCTCCTAACATCCCACCACTGGGGGAGAAGGCAGTCAAAGACAGCAGCCTGCTCATCTGGGGAGAAATGCATCTATTCTTTTCAAATGCCTCAGAGCTGAAAACAGGTCCCACACTGCCAGGTGTGATAAAGGACGGGTGCCTGGGAGCCTAACTCCCAGGGCCCTGCAACCTCCATGGCTCCCAGCACAGCCTGAAAGACCAGACTGTCATGCAAAGCCAAAGGATGTTAAATCACTGGCTGAAAAGGGTGAGTGGGTGTTTCTCTGTGCTGTCTCTACCTCCTTGTAGATGTTTACTTTGCTCCTTGTGCTTTCCCTCTATTTCCTTCCTCTCCACTTCACATCACTAATACATTAAGCATAGACTAGCAATGAGACAGAAGAAACGAAAACGTAGTTCTTGACAGCAATGACGAGGAAAAGATTAAGGTAGGATGGGTGGCTGAGGGAAGGAAGCAGTGCACTTGTCTGGCTGGTGGGTCCGCACAAGGAAGCCCAAGAGCAACAGTCTCTTCTTTACGTCCCCATGGCATAGCACTTCAGTCTGTGGGAATACCGTGCAGACGCAGAGGATCAATGCCATGCAATCAATCCTTCGCAATCAACTGCCAGCAAAATTACTGGAATGTGTCCTTGCTACTACAAAGAGTAAGACCAGGAGGCACATTGAGGGGCACAGTGATGGGCACACTGGCTGTCAGAAGGAAGTCCCACTGGGATGTCCCAGTTCATACAATTCTGTAAAGAAATTCCTTTTCATCATGTTTAAAGTTGGTTACACAGTGTAAGTCCTCTTCCTTGTTGTTCACTAGCATCACTGAGTCTTTCAGAGTCTGGAGTCCTTTTGCCTGTGTTGAACATGTTACATCACATGAAGTGGGGGGAATGGCTGAACAAGAAGAGTTGACTGCCAAAGAGGCTGGTGGTTGCTGCACAGGCAATTTTTCCTTTCATCGGTCATTTTTAGGCAAGGCAGGATGTTCCTTTCTCTCAAATCTGGATCTAAAAGTACAAGCCCCAGACTGCTTAATATTCTGGGTGTTGAAGAAATTTCACATTCCTGCAGTGGGACATATACAGAAACTCTTTGTAGTATTTGAGACTCTGTAATACTTGAGTGGGTTTAAATTTTCTTTCTCTTTTTACAATAGCAACATGAGAAAGCACAAAGCCTCACATATCTGATGACTGCAGAAGTGGGATTTTTTTTTTGGGGTGGGGGGGGATACTTTCAGTCTGATCTTTCTCCATTATTTTTATTTAACTCTACATTCCTCAGTTCAGCTCTACTTAATGCAAAGTAGAAATAATGAAGTGGCCCTTGTGTGAGGAACAGCACTTGGAAGAGGCAGTTCCTTGGAGACTACAGGTGCTGGTGGCCTCGTTTTATAGGATGGCGACTGATATCCACCAGTGTCTGGAAACACCAAGTCTATTCACATGAAAAATATATCTCATGTGAAATATGGGCTTTCATGGACCATCTAGTAAAGGTGAACGTTTTTTATATCAGATTGCACACTAGGAAATAAAAAGCAAACTGCACTGACAGGATGCATTGACAGAGCCCCTTCTATGGCAGATTTTTATGTGTTTTCCAGAGTCTTTAATTCTCTTACTTCAGAGTCCCTCTCACTGCGGATTTATGACATGTTTCCTGTCTCCCTTCTCCTCATCTGTTCCCCCACATCTCTTACTTGAACTACTTTAAAGAGGCACATTGACGCATATCCCTGTGATGAAAGCGAGCACATAGCTCTGGACCCGACAAAGTGTGTTTCTCTGCAGTGTGGTGACCCCAGACCCGCCAACACACACAGTCAACAACAAGAGAGACGTATGCCTGGCAAGGAAAGGCCATGAACTGGGAGGTAGAAAGGCTTGACCTGAGTGGACCAGTCAAGATATTTCTCTATTACAACCCTTTGGATGCCTACTTGGGGCTGCTGGGTGAAAAGTAAAACTCTTACTGCTATTAAGTCGCAGCCCATGATGGCAGCAGTTTGACAGTCCCCTTTAGAATCGTCACACTCTGACAGGTAACTTCTGATACTTGACATAGATGTACTCACCTTAAAAACCCAAAGCCACTCCACCACCCACCAGTGCTTCCACCAGTGACACACATCATGCCCCCACAATCTCCCTCCTCGCACTTTGTCTAACCCCAAGCAGCACACACTTGCTCATCTTTGAGTAGCCAGGGAGCAAGGACAGCATCCAGAATCAGGAGCCAAGGGTGTCCCCTGTGTGGTCATGCATGTCTGGGGACTAAAGCAAGGATGGTGAATTAAAGGTTCCCTTCTCTCAGCATTACTGTCTGACTGACCTCAGATGGCTCATAACTGCTTTTGTGCCCTAGTTTTCTCCTACATAAACAACAGGAGTCTACCTGTCCCCTGGGGTTTTAATTTTTTTCCTTTCTCTCTGTGTTTCTCCTCCATTCTTACAGATTCAGTTCAATGTCTAAGAGCATCCGTATTTGCTAATCTTTTGAGATACATTCATTTAAAACTTGTTTTGAAGTCCCTTAGCTTCTCAATGCACTGCATCTCACAGAGGTGTGAGATCCTAGCACCAGGTCCAGACCCACAACTGAAATATACCAAATGCTGTAAGAGATCACTGCCCTCTCCCCACTGGTGTTCACCCTTCTCCTGTCTAGCCCAGGGAATCTTTTTCCTTTTGTTCTCACTAGGAAATGTTTATCCTTAGGGCAGCCTCCCATCTCTCATCAAAAAGTGAAATGCTGAACCACTTTTCAAATACAGTGTTTGTCAGTACCCCTTCCCGGGATGTCTGTTCCTGGGCAGCCTTTCCAATGGATGCCTCGAGCAGCAGTGATCACTCATCCTGCAGAAACAGTAGTACATGGCAACTTGTTGCCTTTGCCTTCTGCTGGGCAGAAGCTTTCGGAAGATGTGCAATTATAAGGGATGCATTAATCTACCTTTAAAATGATTTGACTGCTTCCTGTAGCTTTAGAGGCTGCACATAGTCTGGCTGCATCATCATAGGAAAACTGCTTGTTCTGATCAGTACAACCGTAAGCTAAATCCCAGCTGTTCTCTGTGTAAATGTGTATGCCAACAATATGTAATGTTATAGCTATTAAGACCCTTTTCAATACCACTAGAGTAAAAAACAGTATTTTCACCATAACACTTCTACAATAATTCTGTGAAAATACATAGATCTGCCTCTTGATCTGCTTATAAAATCCCCTACAAGAAGGTGTCTCTAAGGATACTAAAGATTTTCCAATGTTAGCATGACTCTTAGAGCTTGCTATCTACTGAGATTAGCAAAGGTACTGTTTTTTAAAGAAGGCTATAGAAAATCTTTATAAAAATTCAGACTTGTGAGGTCGTGTTCTTCCACACCTTTGCAAAACATTATACATTTGGATTAGTTCAAATATCTGTCACCTGGAATAAAAATATTAATTGATACAAACGGTTCAAAGCAAGGCTTGCACAGAGCTCACCAGCATTCCATAACATTCTGCAGTACTGAATCCCACAAAGTAACTCAGTGTTTTACAAAAAGGTTCTGTCTCTTGCTTCCACTAAAACCTCCTGCCTGGAAATTTCACTGGGTCCCTCTAGTTTTTGTGCCACAAGAAAGAGAGAACCATTGTTCCCTCTTCTCAACATCATCTTACATCTTACCTGGTCATCTGCCAGGATACTTTGGATACAGACAAAGAAGCAAGGTTTGAGATGGAAACAGTTAAAATCTCACTTTGACAGCTGCATAAGCGGGAAGCAGTCTCTTAATTTGGAAGTGTGAGAACGAAACCTGCTGTATGCAGAGAGGTGGGCACTTCTGCAACTTCTCAGTTTAGACACAGTCCCTCCCAAGGGCTTTTGTTTCCCACCATTGCACTGGTGTAGCTTTGGAGTAGCTTTTTGGGAAGGTTCCTTAAGTTAACCCTGACCTAGAAAATATCAGTCCAATACTATAGCTTTGCTCTCAGCTCAGATCCACGTGAATCATGCTTGGAGTTTAGCATGTTAGAAAAACACAGAAATGAGAGGGGGCCAACCCCTAATTCCAGGGAAGTGTCACAGGAGTCCTGCCACCATTTAAAGTCACCTGCCTTCCAGCCCTCACCTTTAAGTTCATAGGCATGCTGCGCACATCCTCTCCTCCTCTCTCAACCCAGGCCTTTTTTTTTTGGGGGGGGGGGGGTTTGGTTGGTTGGTTAGTTGGTTTGGTTTGGGTTTTTTTTTGGTTGGTTGGTTGGTTTTGTTTTGTTTTTTTTGGTTTTTGGTTTTTTGTT
>JAYRBT010000042.1:33154070-33203547 GCA_036023395.1 Myiotriccus ornatus | reverse complement strand
TTCTTTCTTTCTTTCTTTCTTTCTTTCTTTCTTTCTTTCTTTCTTTCTTTCTTTTGGTTTTGGTTTAGTTTTGAGTATTCTGCAGCTGAGTTTCAGTCTTTGTTTTCTCTTGTCTTTTTCCATAGCATACTTATGCTATCAAAAGACCAATGATAAACCTACTTTCGAAGGGATCATAAAATCCGAGAGACTGACAGTCTGTCTGAAATCTCTTAACTGCATCAAGGCAGTTGTCACAAAGGTCTCTTTGGGCAAAGGCCTCTTCTATGCTTCTTGGCCAATTAAAGCTGGATGCACACCTACTAAGTCTAAGGGACACATTTCTCAAGAGTTTTCTATGTAGATAGCAGAATTTGTCACAGGACAGCATGAAGAGCAAAGTGTAGGGTCGCAGAGCACAGAGCACTGCGAAGGGGTTTGCAGGATATGGCCCTCAGGCATGAGAAGTGATTTTTTGCCACATGCAGCTGAGCAGTCTCAAACAAATTTGCTCTGCAATATTGCTCATACAAATGGCATAGGGCTGCGGAAACATGGAGGAACCATTTCTACAATATGCTGTCAGCTGGTGAGAAATTTTGCAGGAAAGAATGCATAGCAGCTCCCAGCTGCCCTAGGCTAGAGGCATCAAACCTGCAGGCAGCCTCACTGACGCTGTACAATTGTCCACAGGTAGGGTAGGCTGAATGACACCCTTTGAATCACAGAGTTTCATGTCTCCGGCAAATGGAAAAGCAGGCATCGATAGATGATGAATATAGTGAGAATTGTATTCTAATTGGAAATAAGACATATATTACCTTGTACTGGATCAAATAACATGAAGGATTAAAATAGTTGCGCTGAATAATTGAGATCCCAGTTGTATCATTTTTCCAATCATTTTAAAGTTGTGCCACGGAACCAGAAATATTCCACTAATAAAAAAAGGTTGCTCATAAAAGGGAAAAATATCAAAGAGCCATTAGTGAATAGGAACATTAGAAAGAGAAGCAGAATTTTCCCACTCCTCACCCTTTTGTATGTGCTTTGCCTACTTTGTAGGCTTTGATTCTTTTATAAAATTATTTGATTTTTTTATAAACACAAAAAAATTCCTGGCAAGCAGCTAGTGTACTCATGCAAATGCATCAGATGTATGGTGATGCTGAAAATTTTCTTTACTTTTCCACCTCTGTGATTCTGCATGCATATGTGGTGCTATGCATTTAGAAAGAATTGCCCAGACTTAATCAGAGTAACAACTACATTCAGTTGCAAACTGGAGGTTCAAAGCAGGAATATTCATGGGGTTTAAGCTAGCCCCATCTGAAGGATCACTTTCTAAATTTAGGCATGAGTAAACAAATTCCTTCCTACTGGGACTGTTTGTCCCCAGTGCCATACAAAGCAAGGAGCTGTAACCACAGGCACATTCGAAGCCTCTGTGTCATATAACTGGTAGCTTGAAATTCAGACTACAGCCTCTTTGAAAAGATAGTATTTTTCCAGAAATATTTATTTTACATTTAGAGCTGTTATTGTTATTTCTTCTCAGTGGTGTAGAAGTCCAGTTGGAAGAGTTTTCTTTCCTCTGCATTGAGGCTGAAAATTCCTGGAAAGTCATGACAATATTCAGCATTCATGATTACACAGACACACATATTTCATGAAAATTGCATAGTCTTTTAATACAGGATTATGAATGAGCTCTAATGTTGAAATTATATTAGACTGGATTTCAGAACGTATTTAACATATTTCCATACAGCAACCTTGGGATGTCTTTTCAATAACAGTGATTATTATGGGCAGGCTGTTTTTTATGAAAACATTAGTTCAAGGTGGACAAGGCCTCCTGGAAAATGTTGTACATCTTTATGGCTGATGTTCTAGTTGTTTTGAATTAACTTTTTTCACAGCCAGAATGAAATGTTTCACCATATAATTCTTCGTGCATGTCTTCAAAGAAACCTGGGGACTTTGCCATGAATTTCTGAAACTGTAAATACAATCTCAGGCATGAAAACTCTTTGTGAGCTGAAGGTGAGCATTTTGTCCCAAGTTATCTGTTACGCTCAGAATATAAATATTCTTAGCTAATGACTGTTTTTTAAAAACAATGGTTGCCTCAAGTGATTTGAAGGCATTTCTAAGTACCGTCCTGCGAACAATCCTAGGCTTACGCTTTCACAGGCCTCCAATAGCTGACTCCCCAGCCCACAGGTCTTGAAAAGCCGAACTGTTGGATTGAGTGGAATGGAATTGGGATTTTTCTTTGTATAATGACAAACACATTGAAATTAAGAAATTGCTGAGGACAGCATATGCATTTGGAAATTAGAAGTCAGTGATTCATCTTTGGGATCTGCCAATACTAGCAGTTTCTCTACCTGTCCTCATGGCACTGATCCTCTGGACCAGTGGCTCAGCTCTGCCATTTTGCCCATTTATCCTTCCTTATAGAAAGCAGCTGAGTTCATATTCCTTTTTTTTTTCCTGTTTTTAAATGTAGTTAGTTTGGATGTATCAACTAGATAAGGCCCAAGGTACCTGAGCGTGCCTTTGGTGATTCATGTGGTTGTCTCCTGGGGTTGCTGGACTTGTTCTTCCACATTCACTCATTGCCACTAAGAGCACATGGACTGCTGTGGTACACTGATGCTGCCTGCTATTTGCCTCTCTTTCACACTGGTGTCAATCGGAAGTAATGCTACAGAAAACACTTAGGTTTTACCAGTGTGAGGCACTGAAAGGCTTTCCTTCAGTCATTAGCAAGTTTGATAGCTCTCATTAGTCTAGGTTAGTCACTGGAGAAAAGAGATGTGTGTTTCCTACACTGGTGGCATAAACACTCCCCTCACTTTTATACTGCTGGAATAAATGTGTATTTTCAGAGCTAAAACAGTAATCCATTCACAGTACACTTCTGAAACCAACCCTATTTTATTCATCTCTCTTAAATGGTCAGAACTGTGAAACTGGATGCCATAGGCTCTATACTCCTAACACCTAATAGAGATTCTTTTAAAGGATGTTTTGAAGACATTTGAAATAGGAAGCTCTGTGCCCTATTCTCACTGCTGTTGTGAAACTCTAGACGAGTCCACACAGATGTGGATTTTTATTGCAGTTTAACATTTCTAAACACCATGCTGCTTAAGAATTGGCTGAATCATCCAAAATTGAATTTTCTTTTTGCCCTCTAACTTGACCCACAGAATGTATCTACTAATTAAATGTCAACAGGAAACAAATGTCTTCACAGAGGTAAAGCAGTTATCTATAGCAATTTTGGTTTGTGGTGTAAAAGCTGGGATGAAAAAATTAATCCACATACAAAAAGTCACATACATTTTTAAACAGCATATATAAACTCATGCATGGCCACCCAGAGAGGGATGGAAATGCCTGGAGACACATGGTTTCTCCAGAAATGGTTCAATAAGGTCTAGGAGACCATGCCTTTTCAGCCAAGCTGTTCACAGACATGAGAAATCCTGAACTCTTAGGAAAAGTGGGTTTGGACATTTAGCAAGGAGAACAAAATCTGTGCCTCAGCTGATTGAGTAATTCAGAAGGGAATGCACTGCAATTCAGAAGGAAAACAAAACTGTGTCTAAAGTTGTCTCCATTTGTACTAATAGTAGGAACCTATCACACTGAGGCTTCTTTTGCCTCTCAGTATCAATTTCTCCAAGAATAATTTATTCTCTTTTTCCACTAAAGACCTAAAAGAAAATCTGACTTTCAGAAATCTAGATCACTTGAATAGTTGACTCAACTGAAAGATGAAATAAAATATCCAAAGGGAAGAGGAAAACCTACCATCTCACTTGGCATCTGGGTGTAGGAAAAGTGCTGTTCCACTATGACTAAAACGCTTTTAGATACAACCCACTATTGAGCACTGCCTCAGACTTTCAAGAAATCACCTTCCACTGTAAACACTGACTGCAGTCAATGCAAAGTATTTATTCCTCTCATATGAGGATTTCCCACATGCTTTGAGGTATCTGAGTTCATAAGTGAGAATACCAAATATTATTCCTGCTGCATGTACGTCAGTCAGCTCTTGGACACTCTCCCTCTATGTCATGGTGTCCATAAGGATGAGTGAAGGTGCCCTTTGGTCAAGCTGATGTTTGGTTTAAAACGCCAGATTTGGGTGTTGCTAAAAGCACCTCCCACTACCGGATGTCCTTGTTTTCCAAAGTAAATGGTCTCTGGCATCTTGTGACCTGAACAGCTCAAAGTGTCTGATCTTGAAAAACAAAAAATATTTTATTTGAAAAGAAAAATCTGCAGTCTAAATTATTTGAGGCACTGCTTTCCTTCCTCAGCAGGATGCCAAAATGCCCAGGCTGTGGCAGGAGCTGCTTATACACCACAGACGTACACAGGAATGTATTTGCCCTCTAATGATATATTAGGCAATGGTTTTGAGTTGGCAGGCTACTAAAAGCCCTAGCCAAACAAAGATAAAACTGTAATTTATCAACAGAGAATACTGAATTCATGGTCACTGGTGGCTGCTGGGACTGGTGGTAGCCTACAAAGCTGAAGTTGACAACGTAAAGACAATAAATTCCAGATACTGTTTAGACTTTTCTCAGCTTTGGGAAAAAAAACCAACAACCTGTTCGGATTTTTTTCCCTAGAAATTGTTCAAACTAGGAACAAGACAAAATGGTCACCTTTTTCAAAATCCTGTACAACAGGGCTCATCCAACAAAGGTGTATGAAAATACTGTGATTGCAACTACCTTCTGCAGCACATAAAAGGAAGGTATGAAAACAGAGCAGTAGAGATGCACGCAGAGAGGCAGCTGGGGTACTGGCTTACTGATGAGTCAGCAGTGCTGAGCTTTAGCTGGTACAGACCTCTCTTTGGGGAACTGGGTCCATGGTCCTTGGGACTTACATTCTCTGTACTAGTTATTTGGAGGAGTATGATTTTCCAAAAGCATCCTGTTCCTATCAAAGATTTGGAGGATATTTTATCTCAAGTATGTTGAGGAATCTTTCTCTGTAGTCCTTTCCATCCCTTTAGATTTATAGGAGCTTTTTTCACTAAAGTCAATGGTGTTAGACAAATACCAGAACGAGGTTAAGAATTAGGACCAAGTTTTACAGGGTTTCACAGGACTCTGTTATTTTAATTGTCCTGAGTAAAATGTGATCTTACAGTACCATGATGGATATCCATGCAGTTTAAAGTGAACCAGAGGAGCAAACAGCATGGGGCAAAATGCAAATTCTTTTTTCCTCTTCCCCACCCTCCATCTACCCTTCCTTCTCCTGACTACTCTCTAAATGGAAAACAACTGTTTTTACAGCAAGGAATTCAATCTCCTCACCAGTTGCAGCATCACTGAGGGATACTGCCACAGTGATTTCTGTGAACTGGTACCAGTACAAACTAATTTCACAAAAAAGCAGTGAACAGCTAACAAATCACCAGGGATGCTGGCTGTTGCAGACCCAAGGGAAATGTGAAGTGGTGCTCTGGAGGTGAAAGGTTCTCTGTACCATTACAGACCTTCAAAGTTTTCCATCCCAGGGGTGTACTTTCATGAGAAGAAAAAGCTGTTTCAGATCACTCCAGATATTTTCTGCACTACCCAGCAGTTATACCTGAGGATGTTCTCCAGATGTTCATGTTTGTATGAAACACGCAACAATGAAGTTGTAAACTGGAGGAGACAACAGCCAAAATGCAAGAACAAGGGCTTTAGGATGGCCTGGAAAAACATGAACATTGACTAGTCCACACGCAGAATAAACTTGTTCACTTTACCAGGCCAACAAAGATGTGGTTTTTTCACTTTTTCAAAGAATTGCTTCTTTTCTCAACAAGTGGGCACACACAACTTGTCATGGTTCTTACACTGCCAGTAAGTGATTGCTTGTATTTTGGGGAACATACATTCCTTCCACTTTGGCATACAACAAGTGAGAAGTATAAGGCCTAAGACAAGGTGAAGCCATAGTTCAGATAGCTTTTATTCTACAGTGAAAAGAAAATAATAAAATGGAGGTTTCTGAGTGCACGTTTCCTGCATGATTTGGGCTGCTCAAGTGTATCCCTGTCCCAAAAACATGTGGACACAACTGAGACCTTTTTGCTTAATGCACTTACTACTGCATTGGTGAGCTGTGTAAAAGGATTTCAGAGCATCATACGCCTACACTGCTCGTAGTTTGACTATTCCAGTGATTTCATCACGGCACCCTTGGATGTATTATCTCACCTTTTTTGTTTTTGTAAGTGACTGTAAAAGCAATGCAATTGTTTGCTGCTGTCATGGCTTTGATCTGAAAAGCCTAGTCAGGCCCTGTGATGTACAACTTCTCTTTATAACAAAGCAGGAGCAAGACAGACTGGAATGCAGGTCTTCACATAAGCAGCATTGAACATTTTTGCAGGTTTATTGTGGGACCTGTAGGTGGCCTCATTTTAATAGTCAATAAAACAAGAACTATTAGTTCAGTTTACCAATGAGCTAAGCAACATTTTTTCTTACTCTACTGAACTTGGAAGTTGACAAATTTGCTTCTGATGCCACTGAATACTCTGCCATTTGTTCTGCAAACAAGTGGATATAGAGCACACTGATTATAACGGAGAAAGTGCTGACATCTGTTTTGTTTTCCTCCTCAAATTCCTTCAAGGATAGGAAGAGAGGGGGAATGATTTTGAAACCTGAGTTAGGACTAGAAAAGTAGTCTGTATCATGTATTTCACATCCCCTCCCAGACCATAGGTGAAGGACAAGAGGATTGCTGGCCATACAGTGACATTTAACTGCAGACATTTTGTAACATACTGACCAACAAGAAAAAATGAATAGACACCAAAAATTCTTTTAGAGAAGGTGTAGCCTCATGGCTTAAAAAACTCAGTTGGGTAAATGGACTAGAAAGCAAAACTAAGCAAATAAAGACCAAGACCATTAGTACCATTGAGTGCCAACATCCACATCCACACTTGGATGTTCATGACAATGCATTCTTTGCAGTCACTCAAACAGAAACGCTGACTAATGATTCTGTCTTGTTCACATGCTGTAGTCACTGTAGTAAGGCCTCAGTTTTAAGCACTTCATATACACACACTGGGGTTTTTTTAGTGTATGAAACCTGATAGAACTTGTGAAGAAGGCTTACAATTAAGGTGCCTTTTATATATGGAAGCCATAAAGCTACAACGAGAGAATCTCAAACAAGTTGGTTAATTGACCTCATGTTGCTGCTCCTGCCACCACTGCTTCTCCCACCCTGTGGCTGGGCACCCTGGTGAACAGCGGGAGGAGCAGGGAGAGTCTCTCTTAATAGAAATTGCTCTAGTTTTGAAGTGGGGTGTACATGTGTCTAACTGCATGCCATGCACTGAAAAACACAGCTTGTCTTGAGCTGGACTGGAGCACAGAGCCATCCCCCATGTCTACTGCCAGGCCAGCACCAGCAACAGGACTGCATGCCTCTGAAGATCTGCCTTAGCACAGCACCTCTGGGTGCTGCTGAACTGTCCAGGTTATGCTGGGAGCACAGGGCAAAGCTGCTGTGGAGCATCCAGCCCTGCATCTCTTTTTAGTGGGTGCAAGTTAGTACCTCATTTCATAAATATCAAACTATTACAGTTCTGAGAGGGAACTACAGTGGAAGGGTGGGACACAGAAGGCCACAAGGGATTAATGTATTTGAGCTACTAGGGCTCATACTAAACTTGAAAAAAAAGTCTCTAGTGTGTCATCTAGACACTCAGCAATTTTTAAGAACAATTAGCAAGGGAATTAATTTTGGTGTAACCCTCTGGTTCCCACGAACACAAACATGGAAGCTGGTTTAAAAACAGCCTGTAACCTCCACCCTCCCCCTTTTAAAATCCACTGCAGGGCTGATTTATGGAGTAGCCTTAACTTTCTGCCTGTCCAGTATTCCAAACCTGCATCCTTGGAGATGAAACTTTGGCAGAAACCAACTTTCTAGCTAAATTTCTCCACTTCAGACTGAATCTAGGCACTGTAGGGCTTCTACAACATGCCTGCCTGCAACTCACCACGTCCCACACTGCATCTCTCGCAAGTGGTTAAAACTGCTGCGAAGTTAAAGTTGAGCAAAGTAAAAGCAGTTCCCTAAGACACGCTGCAGCTAGGGGTGCAAAAACCCAACATAAAACCAGAAAAATAAGGAAGCAAAACAGAATTATTTATAAAGAAATTTATTTTATATTTGTGTACAACAAATATATGAAAACAAATTTAATTTGAAAAATGTATATTTGATTTCTTAAAAGTATTGAACCCTCTTAAGGAAAGGTTTTAGTTATTAAAAAGGTACAGAAGGCTAAAATTATACTTGAATAATATATGTGTGTACATATATATATATAAAAAACATGTGCAATTTTATATATATATAGTATATAAATAACATGTGTGACTTACATGATTTTTAAGGTATATTATTTAAACATCTGAGTAAAATAGAGATATCAGAAAATATAGTTTGCTATTTCTACACAGTTTTCATTCAGTTTTTATAAGCATCTAGACAGTGCAAAATTTAAACATACAGAAATATTCTCTTATTCTATACATTGTTCTCAGCTCCCAAGTTTCTGTGTCACGATCATTACCAGACTGAACCAAATTTGGAGGGTTCAGTACTAGCCCTTACTAGCATCTTCTAAGAGCAATAAAAGAAAGTCTGTCTTACCTTGCACTGCACTGTGATATAGTTTGTGCATGGGAACAATACATTTTCTATACTAAATGATCTAACTCCCAGAGATCACATACACCTCATATTGACTCATTTCATTGCATTCCATATCCTGCAAAAATAAATCTCCTGTAGGACAGCATACATTATTGTGTTCTGAAGTTTAAGTAATATGTTTCTTTAACATAAGGCAGGAATACACTGAAATTTGATAACACTTAAATCGAACAGCAATCTGGAATTAAACTACATTTATGTACCACATTTTTATAGATGCTGCCTTTTTTATGTTTAGGTCAGAAAATGTGGTAGAGAAAAACTGCTTTTCTTTAAATAAAAGCAAGGAAAAAAAGCAGTCCTCATAGAAGAAATTGCTAAAAAACAATGAGACTAGAAGAAATTTGACCACCATGTAACACCAAAGGTCAAACTGCACAACCTTTCTTGCAGCCAATGAGCAATTCCTTGCATGACATCTGGGGAAATACTCATTTGAGTAGGTGCTCGCTACCGCAAAGCCAAGTGTTTCTGCTGTAAATATTTATCATCCTTATTTGCATCTATTTAATGTTAAGGTACTGTATGGTTTTTTTCATGTCTTTCCTATGTTGCTAAAAAAAAGGCAGTTCTGACCATTCCATATGCTTTCACAGTAGCTATATTTTAACTGAAGGATGTTTGCACTTTAGATAATATGTTTATTATCCCCGACATAAAAACCTCAATCCTGCTTCCATAAAAATCAGTGGTTGCTTTGTTCCTTCTGGAAATAAAATTGGATCCAAACATGTTAGTCACAAAGTTTGCTAATAAAAGTAAATACCCTATTAAGTCTCTCAACATTTAAAGGCAAAGTGGTGTTAGCAAATGTTGTTTAATATAGCTTAAAGAACAGTATTATGCAGAATTTTAGACAAACTATTATTGACCAAAATCTAAAAGCAGATGAGAAAAACAAGTTACGGGACAGCAAATTCTCTACATGAAAATTTCTGGAGCTCTTACAGGCTTTTTTCAAATTCATTTCTTACACCAACCACGTCACTCATGTCCTATGCCACAGTTGCACAAATTAAAGGCTGGGGTCTTGTAGACAGCGTGCATCCAGATCAGATAACCTTTAAAACTGGATACTCCTGGAGGGTCTCCCTCTTTCTACTGCATTCATTCCTAAACTCCCTTCTACCACTCTGTCATGTTTCTGAATCCTTGTAGAAACAGACACGATAAAGAGGCTACTGTCGTCCCTCATCTACTTCACTTTGCAAGTTTATCTCTGCAGTTGTCCATATAATTACCCCCTGCAGCTTTCAGCTTTATTTCAGATTTGCTTTACACTTGTTGAACATGCCTCACAAACAGACAAAGCCTCGTTAGTACCCTGCAAAAGTGAGCCTTACCAGTTAAAACCTTGATTTAAATACCAAATAAAGGGGAAACACAGATGCTGAGACAATGTTTACATCCTCTCAACCACACTCTTGAAATTTTGGCAGCAAATTAGCCAAAGGATGGTCTTAACATTTCATTCACCCCTCTCATTTGGGAAAGAACAGCCATAACTACAAGTTTTTGCAGGGTGTGGCTAATGCTGGGAGATGGCTGAATACATATGACCAAAGGCTGCATGCCTCACAAGTCAGAACAAAGCAGAGATGCACTAGGAATTCAGGATTTTCTTATACCCAGAAGTTTCCTATAGACTGGAGATAAACGTAAGTCCCATCTCCCACACAAAAACAAATAGTGCTCAAACCTAGAGTAATAGAGCATTAAGAAGAAATTAATAACTAATGATGTCAAAGCCTCTCAATTTAAAGATTCCCCAAAGAAATTTCAAAGAAAACAAAGGAAAAGAAAACCTGTGGACTCAATAAACACATTTTTCAATGCAATTATATAGTAAATGCACTGGCAGGCAAGGCCTCAGTTCTGAAAAAGTGAGGAAGAAGAAGGATGGTGCAAAATGCTTTCATATATTTGAACATTCTTAGGATATAAGAGAACAGGCAACTTAAAAAACATTCCTTGTGGGATCAGCACAGTTTTCTGCAGGCTTTGCTTTGTCCTACAGCTCAGCTTTGCCTGTTTGGGCAGGACTGGCATTACCGCTGCCTTCTCCAGCGTTGCTCTTGTCTGCTGGCTTGAAAGATAATGAAGCAGAGTTTGTGCAGTACCGTTTGCCAGTTGGGCGAGGTCCATCATCAAAAATATGCCCCAGGTGAGCACCACACTGAAACAAAATACAATAGAGTATCACTGTGTCTCTGTGCAGGTCCATGGCATCACTGTGGTATTAAGCAATGACTAACAGCCCCTTCCAAAGAAGCACATTGGTGCCTACATCACCCTTTCAAGTGCGATTTACAACCTACATTTATCTGTAACAGTGATCCCAGAAGATGATCATCTGAGATAACACAGGCGCCTAAGACTCCAAGCCCAAATTTCCTGGGTGTTTCCTGCCATGCTGCTGAGTATGCTTGGCTGGACCACTATCCCTGAGGAGCCGCCTGTCTCTGGAATGATCTCATGGCAGGAGCTCAGTTAAAGAAAGGTGGTGAGGGCAGCACTCCCCACGTTTCACTTACTGCTGTTAAGGATATCTGTGGAAGAAAGGGACAGCCTGAGCTCTGGGCTCTCCTCAGCCTGTAGCCATCTGCTACACCCCTTGGTGAAAAAAAAACATTAAAACATTGGTGATCCTTGCAAGGACTTATACCAGTGAAGATATTCTTCTGAGTGTTTTTTTTTATTTTCCTTTCTACAGCCTGGCACTCTTCTGAGCATCAGGGTCCTTCTTGGGGCTCCACTGCTTCTTGCCCCTGGAGGGGATGGAGCTCATCCTACTCATCTCTAATAATTTCTGTAGTATATAGGAGATAGGGACAGATAACTGAAAAAGACCTGTAGTCAAGATATATACAATATTTCTATATGAATAATCTTTAGTTGGGAGTAATTATAAATGATGCTCAACTCTGCTTTTTGTAAGAAATATGAAACTACCTTTGCTCTGTATGAATAAGACCCAGACACTTGCAGTGGTACCCAGGGTGAAAACTACTGGTCCTGTCTGTAAGAAAGGTAACAGTCCTTTGCTTTACAGAAGAGTACAATATTTTGAAGAAGCTAATCCCGTTGAACCTTACTCAAAAATTAAGATTACTATCACTGCACATTATGGCCAACAACTTAAATGGGTAATAAGAACTTCTTATAATTAGTCACTTAAATTCCACAAGTTCATTTTTATAGCCTGCCACAAGAAATAAAAAAAAATTTAACCTTGCACTACAGAAATATTTATCTTGAACAGGAAAGTCATGCTGCTTTACCAAAGAGCCTCAGCCTTTCAAGTCAATAGCTGATCTCAGTGAGAGCTGGAATGATGTAACTGAGATCACAGAGCTCCTCGTGGGCTCACAGTCAGACTGCAAAAATTAAAGACTGCAAATTATTCTTAACATTTAATTAATTCATAGTATTCCAAATACATAGAGGCAATAGTGATTATTCCAAACTGTGAATGAATTAGCAACGGCAAATCTCTACCCTGCAGTTAATGTGTTGCTAATGTTCCCCTGCTGTTACGACCTTTAATTCACCAAAGCAGCAGGAAGGGTGTCTGTGGAAGCAGGTAAAGTCTTGCCTTCAGGTTAAACTGTCTCAGCAGACTGAAAGGCTGGGGAAGGCTCTCACACCAGCTAGGAGGGACAGAAACTCTTCTTGTTTAATGACAGCTGAAACAATAATCTTCACTGCCTCCAGGAGCAGGACAGGTAAGCATACGAAGCTTCAGTGTTGCCACCTGTTGGTCTCACCTATACAGACACATTCCAGGGCAGGACCCCTGCTCCTCGAGAAGAGTCACTACGACAGCCATGGCTGTCCTGCAAGGACCCCAATAACAACTGAGGGCTTCTAGCCCATGGCATCAGCTCCCAGAGCAATGGGAAATGGCACAGATGACTGGGTTAAGCAGCAGCTGCTCAGCTGTGTAAGGAAGGAAAATAAAACATGGCAAGTAAGGCAAAGGCAAAGGAAAGTTGAACATGACCTAGAGAAGACAAAGCTTTAAGTCTTCTTCCTGAAAGACTGCTGTCTTGCTACCATTTCCTCCATTCTCCACTGCCTTTTTTTTTTTTTTCATTTTCCTTTATGCTGAAGGCCTTTTCTAGGCAGTTTGGGATGAAAATTTGAGCTTTTTCTCAGAGTGGGGTATCTAACAATGAGGTATTTCACCTGACTATAAAGCTTTTCCATACCTTGGGAAAAAAATAAAAAAACTTAAGTGTCCCAGAGAGAGTACTTTTCTAAATGCTCAGCATCCTAATTAAATCATCTCATTTCATCTAAGAATGCTTCAAAACCTCCTGGCTGGAAGTGTTAAACAGATCTTTTCCAGACTAACATTTAGCAAAAGATAAATCATTCCCTCTTTACTGAACAGAAACAGAACAAGAGAAACTGTAGAGAGAAATGGTCTGTAGGAGTAATATACTCACATGCAGACTATAAAGACAATCTATCAAAAAGGTTTTCCTCACAAAACCTGAGAAGTTGTGTGAGAGTCCGAGGTCTCGTTACACCTTCTTGTGATGGCAGAATCACACCAGGATTGGATTACTGCAAAATTTGTTACCTTTTGAGCTTACTCCTAACCAAGAATTTATGTGGCAATTCTCTGCGTAGAGAGGATTCCATAACTCATCTGCCACAAAGAGAAATGTAATTTAATCCTTAGTATCACAGTATAAGAAACCTGGCCCTCAGCTGAGAGTACAAAGGATGAATTGATTTTACTGTCCTCCCCACATATAATAGGTGCTGACCATTTTTCTAGGACATATATACATGCCTGGAAAGCCTCTGAAAAAGAAACAATCATCTGTTGCAGCCTTGCACATAAATATATTGGCCAGAATGCACTTGGATGGGGAAATAGTTAAACCATTGGAAATATATGCTTGGGAGCAGGAAAGAGGAGTCACTGCTAACTGCCAGTATGCTTGGATGTCCCCAGCCTCCTGGTTCTAATACGCTCTGGGAGGCATGGAAAGCCGCCTGCAGTCAGCTGCCGTAGCAGAGTCCAAGCTACTGGAGTGCAAACAGGACTTCTGTGACTGTGGAATTTTACTGATTTGTACAGGTACAAATAGCAGCTAGGGAGACCACAGGGGAAGGGGCTCTTGAACAGGAAGGAGTTAAAAAAGAGAGATGCAACCAGTTTTACAGTATTCCTCAAATGCTTTTGTATTAACTTCTGCCTGTCACTACTCACTGACTTTTTAAATACACTCATGGTGATGTGTTTCCAAAAAACTGTGAAAATTATTTCTAGGGTAATCCCATGGATGTATTTGATTAATATTACAGTGATTTTTCACCCAGTGTTTGCTTTCTATAATGGAGAACATTAAAAGAGATTTTCTTTTATTCTCTCAGACAGGTGTAATGACTTTTAAAGAAAAATCTACTACTTTTTCATCATTAATATCGTTTGGAGTGTGGGAGAAGGTATTTCCCTTCATTTCTACCAAGGCCTGCCATATCAATCCCACTGCTTTTCAGGTTGCAGTAAAACTGCATTTTTTTTGCAGCTGCATGTGTGATTCACACTCCTGGTGCTCAGAGGAGGGGAGGAAATGGTTTTGTTACACATACACAGTGCAGCAGTATTAATTGTGCTGAGCACTGGCTGCAAAGATGCTCACCACTCCCCAGGCTATTTTTCTGTGTGACTTGATCATCTGTGGGGTTACTGCCCTGGGAAGTTGGAATAGCTGTCTGGAAGCTGCTATTGGATTATATAGCAAACTTGGTTGTATTTTTTCCTTCAAATTCAGGTTTTGGTTTTGGTTTTGCTTTGATTTTATGGTGTCTGCATGTGACTGCTGCTAATACTGCTGGTCTCAGGTTCTGCTAACACTATTTTGTTTGGCAGCAGGTAAATGACATTCCCAGATTCCTTGGCCTGACCACAGACCGCCTTGGGCTTCTCCAGGAGCTCTGGCCATCTCCTGAAGTGTGTCAACAGATACAGGCTCAGCAGTTGGCAGTAAGTTGATTTTAGCACTATTCAGGCCTACTAAGCAGAGCTAAAGAGACTGGATTGCATTTTTGGTTATGCCAGTAACCACTGGTGAAGCATGAGCTTCCCAATCTGCTGTCCCATTGCTACCTTGCTGGGGAATTTAGAGAAATGGATGCTCCCATAAAGTGTTGAATGGATCTTCTAAAGCATATAATCAATGTAAAAACTACAGAATTATGTAGAACACATGACACAGTAGCAGACACACTAATTTGACAAACATATTGGGCCAAATGCTCTATGCAGACTGAAGGTAATGGATACTCTTGAGAAGCTTCTTAACTCACTCTGAGCGTTATACATGAGGACTGACTGACTAGTAAGGATGCATATTGTCAGGCATGAAATCAGTCACCCTCTCAACAGTACTGTCTGGAAGGAGAACAGCAAATTATCACTGCCGAAATGAAGCTGCTGCATCACTCAGGAGAAGTCTGAGCTTGTGGAGCTAGAGGACTGCAAGTTGCTGGGTACATCTGCTGGACACCAGTGCAGCAGCTTCTTTCCTTTGCTAGGTAATGATTATGCCATTCCCTTCATAGAAAGGAGGGCAGTACAAAGGATGAGAGAATGTAGAATGAGACAGATAACGGAAAATTTGGGCATCTTTTGAATGACTACTGACTTCATTATTCTGGCAGATGGGATTGTCTGAAGCAGCCATTAGGACTGCGCTGGGAATGAGTGTTGGGAATGAGTTAGCACGGCTGCACAGTAATGTAGAGTGATGGAATCAGCACACACACAGTCGCTCCATTGCTTTCAACTTCCCTTAACTCACTCACGTGTGGAATCAGTCAGCCAGGCTCAGGCTCCTTTGAAGGGACCCTCTTCAGGAAGACTATTTTTGTAAACTCAGCACTGAGTCCAAGCATTTACATCTGCTCTGTTAAATCTCACGTGAGAGAACAATGTGCATTCCAACGAGCCCTTTGTGTCTTCAGCTTGTTCCACTCAGCTGTTATACCTACGACCCATTGTGCCCTCTCACAATGGTTACTATTTAATAGCACTGAAAGGTTTGCAAATCTCAAGGAAAGCACAGCACGCTGTAATGGTTTTTGCAGCCTTTGCCATCAGAATGGTCTGTGTGTGCTGTAAACTAACCTGACTGCAGGATATTTCAATCCGATGCATCCCATAGGAGAAATCATCATTGAAAGTAATTGCATCGGGACTGATCACATCATAAAAGGAAGGCCAACCTGGAAAAGAGGAACAAGACAGGTGAGAAAAGAGGGTGTCTTTGTGGCAGATAGCATTGTAAAAAGCAGGATAGAATCACACTTTGAAAAATGTTTATCTCACTCCAGAGCCTGGAAATAAACGAAATGGAGATTTTTTTATCCTAAACCACTTAGGTACTTTGGAAACAAACACCTTACCCTCTAAATACAAAGTTCTGTACAGGAAAGGACTAAGCTGCCACTAGCTGCCCATCTTCCATCTCCACAGGGATTCCTGCACTCCACCAAAAGCAGTGGTAGCATTTTAGCTCAGGAACAAAGGTGATTGCTCAGGTAAGCCAGATTCAGCCTCACCACCAGTTTAAAAAAAGCACAAATTCCACCCTGAAGATGAACAGCAAGATCTTACAAAACACAAGTGCTTTTGCTTTTGCAGTGTAAAGGTACTTTTAAAAAAGAGTTGGGAAATCGCAGTTTAGGGGCCCCAAAACCTGCCTTAACCTTTGCCTTCACCAAGGCAAACCCATAAAGATGTGCTCAGACACTGACACATCACACATTAGAGACAGTGAGATGACTACTATTGTGTCTCATTTCAGAACAGTAATGAGCGCTTCAGATCAGACATGGACAAGTGGAATCATACCTACGCCTATATTAGACACTAGTGGACGGTCTGCATGTGGTCCACATCCAGGACAAAACAACTGCACTCACTAATGCGTATGTTCAATGCAGCTGCTACCTGAGCGCTGAGCTGCATGATCTGACACCAGATGATGAGGAGGTATATACCTGACCCACCCAGTAATAGCCACTTACCTAAATAATGACCTTCCATGCTCTAACCATTCCACGTAAAGTCTCCCCCTCTCCACAACACAGGGAAAAGCCAACCCATTACACAGCTGTAACTTTTCAGTCACCCCTCAAAAACCATCATAATGCTCTGTTTCCTGAAGCAGGGTTCTCACATAAGAACCTGACAGGCTTTAAGGTCATGTCAACATCTACCAGTGCCCATCTGAAATCTCACCAGCTACCTGTTCTTCTCATTCAGTCTCTTGCCAAATATGCTATGCACAGGCAGTTCTTGGTCTCTCCACATGTTACACATATGCCTAAGAATACAGAACTTCCTTGTTTTTAATTCTAATATCTGTTAAGCATTTGCTACTAGTGATTTCATAAAATGACTTGCAATAAGCTATTAAGAAACATAGCAGAAGCTGCAAATCACTGCATGCAGATGAATACAGGATACATACAGCTTCCCATAAAAAAAGTGAGTAAAATTTCCTATACAGTAAAAAGGAGATATGGAAGCTATCAAGTTTTCTGAATGTGCACCAAGAAAATATGTAAATTGGAAAAAAATCCATATGTCTTCAGTTGTATCTTAAATTATTAAATATGGAAGAACATTTACTAGGATATAAGCATAACAAATGCAATTTTTTAAACAAATAAATGCTCATAAATGTATTTTTTTTCCTTTTGGGAACACACACACAGTGGCATTCCTAAGCTACCTGAAGACATCACAATCCCCAAGTCCTATGCTCCCAAGGAGCCTACTGCCATCACAAGAGTTTCCACCCCAGAACTCACTGCAGAAATAAGTCATCATCCCCCTTTCAACTATTAAAAATAGAATTACAGACAGCAGACAGACTGAGGAGCAAGAACCCTGAACAAGGAAAATATCCTACAAGACAGGAACTCAAAACAATAACAGCAATGACAACCATAAAAAAACACAATTTATAGATTCTTCTCCTCATGCAAAATATTGCTGCCAAAAAACTACCTTCACAAACAGAAAAGAAGTAAACATATGACAAGTTTTCTAAAAGGGGTTATCCTGTTGACAGAAAAATTGATGTCTCCTAATTAGTGGCTCCTTTCCAACTACATTCATCATCTTCTTAGCTGAGCCACTGTCTAATGAAAATTGAAGCCTTACATAGAGCCACTCAGAATATTTTTAATGAAGCCTTTTTAGTTTTCTTAATTTAATAATTTTGCAAAACAGACATACCAGTTTACCCTTGTGCGATGGCAGAGAAGTTCCAAAGAGGGAGCTGTTTGGAGCAACCAACTATCTGATCACGTGAAAGCCTTTGGAGGAGGCACATTTCAGGGCTGCAGAAATTCTCAAAGACAACCCTGCCTCCTCCATAACAGCAATAAGGGGGAAGCTTCAAAGACTGCTACAAAGAGATTGAAGCAATCTGTGTCTTGCTGAGAAAGTCATCTTGTGAGAAGGCTTTGGAGGAGACGTGTTTATGTCAACTTCGACATCCATTCTTTCTCCAGATTTCTCCTTTTGCTCTTCCCATTCACCACAGAAAAATTATTTGTTTTAGGTGTACTCCATGCACTTTTAAAAACTGAAGTCATCTGAAACCAATACAAACAGGCAAGCTTCTCCTATAGGAGGCTTTGTACCCAACTGGAGTGACTTCAGATTAGGCTGTCAGTTCATGCTACACGTGACACATGTTCCACAGGCTCCACCACTGCAACATATGGTCCCCAAGAAAGGGAATAGGAAACAGACTGTGCCTCCACAGTCTGGAATTTTAACTCTCCATCAAGTCATCTTTTCTCAAGTAACACGGCGACCCAGGCACCAGCATTCCTGGGACAAACTCCATTAGGGTTGACAGAAAACTGAGAAACCTTGGAACAGAAAAGGTCCGGAAGGGCACAGTGAGACACACTGTCACTCTCTTGACCTTCAAAGGAAGACGAGTGAATTGCTCATTGAGTTGATGAGCCAAACTGACCAGGAAAATCAATCCCTCTTTGCTGTCTCATTTCCTCTCCTATGCTAGAGAGGAAAACCCATCTGATAGTTTGCTAAGCTTTTTCTTGCCATTTTGTCTACTTCAAAAGCTGCCAGGGAAAAGCTGTAGCAGTTGCAGTCTTCTTGCCTGCATAACAGCCAACTCCTAGTGACGTAGAAAGCCAACTAGAACCTTGTGGACCCTTCATATGATCTGTCTTTATAAGTGGTAAATGACACAGCAGTGGCCTCCGTTTTTGCAAGTGCCAAGGCACTTCTCTTGCCACCCTGGCTCCAGCCCCTGCTCCCCTTCCTGCGCCCCTACATCCTCCCAGCTGTAGGGATGCAAAATGGTTGGCTCCCTCTACATTTTAGACTGCGCTTAGCTGTGCATTAAAGCTTCAGTCCATTTTGAAAGCTATCTGGCTACTTGTAAAGCACATCCTCCTGTAGGGAGTGGTAGGGGGGAGGGAGGGAAAGACGACCACTTTGGATCTCCTTTGCTTCTGCTCAGCAGAGAGAAACAGTAGCCCCTAGCACTGCAGAGGCTGGACGCTGAAGGAGACCTATTGCAAACCACGATTCCGAGAATCAACCTTCTCTGAGTGACGGCTTTCTGTCAGGTCTAGCCCACCAATCTAATGGGCAGCAGGAACAGGGCTGCTGTCTTTTGAAGGATGGTAAAACATACCAGCTAGGAAGAAACAGTCTCTGAAGGAAAGAGCCAAAGGGTAATTGCAAGAGACAAGATGAGGGTGGGGGGAGTTTCCCAGTTGAGTGAACAACTTCAAATGACATTTGCACCTTCGTGTGTGTGAACAGCACTTAAGATTTGTGAATACATTTATCCCTGAAAGCAAAGTTTACTTTGAGGGACAGTATGACACAGTAATGGCCAGCATTTTTTATTGCATTCTAGACATCTAAAATGGGCTCATTCTTAGGTTCACAACCACTTTGCACCACACTGGCAATATAAAGAGGCTTTACAATAAGAATCTCTTATGTCTGTGCTCACTCTGACAACCTTCTGCATGGGACTCAGGCTGGTATGTCCTAAAGGCCAGTTTCTGGTAAGTTAATAAGCAAGCCACAGAGATGAATAATTTTTCAGATATATAGCAATTATCCTTTCTTGGACCTAAAATACACTAAATAAAGCAACGAAACTTTCTTCTGTCAAGTACAAGTGAAAAATATGTGTAAATTGAACATTACTGACAGATCTTTTCTGCTCCATCCTGCATGAGTAATAGGAAGGATCTTATGCTGCTGGGTGTTACACAAACTGAGTCATGTCCCATTCTTCCTCATTCTAGGACAAATATATTTAGAAAATATTAGGACAAATATTCAAATATTTTTTGAAAGCTGCACAACATTTCTAAAATTCACCCCAGACTCCCTCATCAAAACCAAATCTTTTGTTTTTCATAATGGTCCCTATTCTGGCAAAGGGAGGACAGTGGTTCATCCTCTCCATCCAAGAACGCTTTCTTACCTTCTACTGCCCTGGGCAGCAACACAGAAGAACAGGTAGGAAGCGAAATGTTGAGTATGGTAACCAGTGCTGGATGCTCCTTTTGCCACCATGGGCAGAGGGTTTCAAATCATTCAAAAGAGGCACCTTCTTTCTCATTTTCAGACTTCCTATTCTAGGTACATGATTGAATCAGTATTACTAAGGAGCCATCTCTGGCAGGCACTATACAAGCAGCTGGCACAAGGTGGGTATCAGGACAACACAGTCAGCCAGCACACAGCAGTCCCAGACAGCTGACAAACTGAAGAGTTTGTCTCCTTCTCAAATTGAGATGACAAAGTATTTGTAATGCCAAAGGAAGGCAGTGACAGCAAATGGTGTGCTCATAGTCCAGCCCGTTTTGTGCATTCCTGGTAGAGATATGAAACCCGACAGGAGTAGATTGTTTCTTTCACCATTAACCCAGGAAGCTCTAGAGTATTTTATCTCATGGGCTATTCCAGGACTCTTTCTTGGGGCAATACTGACCACACAGAAAAAAAGAAAGACATTTTGTTCCCATAAGCTTTTGGAAAGCAGTCCAGCAGCTGATTGATTAATCAATTTTAGAAGGATCTCAAACCTCCTTCCAGTTTTGCATGTTTGCATACACTTTGTTCTAGTTAGATCTCCAACTTCCTAATAGATGGATGCAAGCAGTTAGATATCTAATTGTTAAAATATGAGTCTATAATTATTTGCAGAAGTAAAACGGCAGGCTACTTTTGAAAATCAACCCTGCTAGGCTATTTTTTCCCCTCTCCTGATCTAATATGCCTTTTGACATTTTTTTGAACAGCACAATTGCAATCCCAAAACATGTAACGCTCTGACATTATTCCCACTTCATACACCTGCCGACTGGAGACCGCAGCAGTTTTTCAATAACTGCGATGTTTGTAGTTATGTTTTTCATTTTAAATCCCAAAGAGATTAACTCCAATCTGCATTTTATCATTCTTTGCTGTAATTATTCCAAGCATTTACTTCAGTGAGTTATGTACAGATGGAGAAGTAGGGGAAGATGGAAGATGTTAGAACTACCAAATGGCACCAGATGGAAAAGAGGACTCTAACCTGAAAAATACCTTGTTGCTCTGATGTGCCGTATTTTTAGAATTCTGATTCCCTTTTAACCTAATGCAGATTAAAGAAACCCCAAAGGCTTTTTAAGGTAGAGTCTCATCATTTATCTTCACTGAGAAGCTATGTCTGTTTAAAAATATAAAGCATATTAGGATTAAAAAAAAAGGTAATAAAGCTTCTGCTTTGAAACTGCTGTAAAGCTGAAGGGCCTTCACTTTTTTCTCTCTCAAAGGTTTATTGAAACAGAATCTGAAAGACACAGGCATTCACAGCTGCAACTTCTCACATAAAAGTTTAATGTAGAACTACAAAGTGACATGTTGCTATTATGTAGCAGGCCTGTGCAGATATAGGGGGGTTTTTTTGGCTAACACAGAACACCCTGGGTTATTTTTCAAAATATCTCCATGATGATGAACGAATAATGAATATTCTTACTTACAGTTGTTTTACCATCAGGTAACGTTACTTTACCTGGAGGTTCATCTAATTTACCCAAATGTAGCTAGAAACAGAATTGGTCACTGAAACATTCTTGTTCACCAGTGAACAGCTTTACATTAGATATGTATTCCACATAGAAAAAAAAAGGCTATTCCTTTCCGGCACCATCCAGATATAAGAAGGACAACATGGTACTGTTTTTCAGCAGAACGTGCCAAAAGAGCATCAGAGTGGTAGCTAGGCTGTGGTCGGGGTGGGGGGGGGGGGGAGGCAGACAACACAAAGACAAAATGAAGTTTAATTTTGGAAGAAAAAGTAAAAAGAGGGCTTATTTCTAACAGCAAAGTCGGGCTACTGCAGCAAGCAAATACCACTCTGGCAGAACAGTGTGGGAAGGGAATGTTTCAAAACAACTGAACTTCTAACAGCAGCTTTTATGAGACAATCGTCATCTGTTTTTTCCTTTATGTTTCTCACTGGGGAAATAAAAAAGTGAAAGTCATGAATAAAGGTGGTATTTGTTTTCTTCCACTACAGTACTCCGAGCATCAAAACAACTTACCATGAAACAGCATATGCAATCCAGATTTATTTCTTTGTAAGTGGGATGAGGTTATATTTGTTTAAAATGATTGTTAAGGGAGATCTGAAACTTTGCGTCTACGATTTCATTTGACATCTGAATTTTTCAGAACAAGAGTGCCTCGATGTCTCTTGAGCAACAAAAGCAAGGGGCCTACTCTCTTTAGCAATTAATAACTGTATCACAACATTGCTCTTGCCCTAGCTGCTTCCTTAGTGCTTTCACTGTGTTCTAAAATACTGATAAATACAAGTCCGCTCTTTTAGAGCCTTCCTCTATAATACTCCTGACATCTTGAATGTACAGGCTGCTGCTAAAATCTACAGGTAGGCAGGAGCTGGGATCTTCCTCAAGTCTTCTTACAAAGATTGAGTTACTACTGGTTTCTTTCTTGTTTCAGGTTCAACAAAACTACTGAACCTAACTCACTTCCTCCCAAAGGATGGATTTCTCCCCTCATCTGAACAGTGTCTCTTGTTACTTTAAATCATAGCTAATGTTTTAAAAAATATATCTTACACATAAGTCAGCTGTAGATCTTCAGCATCAAAGGAGCCAAACAGAACTGTGTGAAGCAGTGTAACCTTAAGCTATAATTTTAAAATTCCATCAAGAAATGTCTCAAATAGTTTTTAAAATTTACTGTTGACCTAATAACCTCAGTCCACAGCATTCAACTTCGAATAGATGTTTTTGTTTTCCTTCCAAAAGCAGCATTGGAAAAACAAATGTATATATTGCAAAATATCTTGCAATTGGTATACCTATGAGTTAAGTGTGCAACTCACTAAAATAGCTGAAGATTTCATACAGGATGAGTAAATCAGGATAGCAGTATTGCTGGCAGGCCTTACGATGGAAGTGATTTGACAAAACTGAAATCCTAATGCAGTATGTTCACAGAGAAAGTTAAAAAAAACAGCAAATGTAACCTTGTAATAATCAGCATCTGGCACTGAAATGAACAGCAGTCACAGATGAAGTACATATTTGAAAAATTTGTCATGGAGTGTTTCAAGTAATGAACATCCACAAGTTGTTTGTTGAAAGAATTTCCTTTCAGTATTGTTATGCATGTCTGGGAAATAAAGTTTATAAAGAACAGGCAGAACTCAGTTGCACACTTAAACTAAAACTGCAGAGGTGGAATTCTGACTGAATTAATTTTAACTACATAAAAAAAAAAGAAGTCTGTACTGTCTTCCTTTTTTGCAGTTATATTCCTTCCACTGCACCTCCTTCTACAGTGCCTCCAGCACTGCACTGGAGCATACAAGCATCCTCTTCATTTCAGCTGGACAAATAGGTTCTCATTACTGCTGTAAAGTTGTAAAACAAGGGAAAGAGTTATTACACTGATTAAAAAAACCAACCAACCAAACACACAAGCAAAAAGAAAAGAAATACAAAGACCCCCTTTCTTCTGTTTACTTTAGATATTGAATAAGCTGTCTTGGTAAGGGAACGTGGTCACAAATAACTAAGAATGGACATGATTTTCTTGGCCATCAAGGAAAGCTTTTGTCAGGATTTGGGCAAAAACTGGGGCAGTTAGCTGATGGCAGTGTCTGCCAAAGGTTGACAGAACAGGGCACTGAAAGCAGAGTGAAGACAGAGCCTCAAATCACTAGTCTGGTGTAAGGGCCATTTGGCCACAGGACAAGACACTGAAGGAGGAGAGTATGGAGAGGTGCAGTATGGCTCCTTTCCATGCTCCCATGAAGTGGTGGAGAGCACAACTCTCCTCTTCGCCTAATACTACACCTTATCCACTACGCTAGACCTTAAAATAGATACATTTCTAGAGCAGGACTTTTATCCCAGTGCAGGAACATCCCATCATGAACTACAGGCTGATCAAGCCCTGCAAGGAACCTAGCCCTGAATTCTTCCTTCACATGGGAAATGCAAGATCTACTCCCTTCAGCTTCATGCAAAGACTTCTGAGATACTTCTGCCACCCTGGACTTGGTACCCAGGGGAACTTTACATTACACTCTGCCTAAGAATTTGTCTCTACAATCCACAGTTGAACATTATGATGTCATGTATAAAAGGATGCAAAAGCTACAGGCACAGCATAAAATCCTAAAAGAAGAAAAAAAAAAAAGGAATTATTTGAGGGGTTAGATTCTTTGGAGTTAGTGCTGGTTTGGAAGAAGGTTTAAATATTCTTAACAACTTCTTATGCAAACAAAAGGAGGTGGGTAATAATGCTGATCAGAAAATAAAGACCCTTCTTCACAGCAAACTCTGACAAAAACAATATACATGTACACATGCACTCACACTCCTTTAAGTTCTCTGTGGAAAACTTTTTACTTTGAAAACTTCTGAAAACTATTGAATTGGAAAAGTTCGTATTTCTGATTGTAATGTTCACCGTCTGTTTTGCTTTCTATTACAGTTTCTAAAGCAAAGCATGCCGTTTCTCCTAAAACCTACATCTTCTTTCAAGAAGGTTTTCACAGCCATACGATGTAACCAGTGACACAGTTCATGGACATAAACAGCAAACTACTTAAAACCAATCTCATGAGGAGATGTTCTCCTTTAATGCTCTTCTGGGGGAAGCTCAGCTCGCCTCTGAAATCTCCCAAAGACTGAGCAAGTGCTAACATGAACATGGCTGCTGCAGACATCAGCTCAGCACTGGTCTCTTACTTGCTTCTGTGCCTGTGCTATTTCTTCCATGACTGCACCTTTGATGTCTTCTTTTTCTTCTGGATCATTCTTCTATTCTATTTTTTACTCAAATATATAAACAAAACAAATGTACCATACACAAAGTGTTCAAGACATGGAAGTCATTTTCAAGGTAAGCTACGATCATTTGTAATGAGGCACTGTACGTGTAGTCACAGTGGAAATTGATTACACTCCCTACATGCTTTTGCAGACAAATAATATTGGTTTGTAAACATCCAACTCACTTCAGGGTCTTGTTTTGGTTTATGCTACTGTAGGTAAAGACATATGTAAGAAGGAATAATTTGCTTGGAAAAGAAAGCTGATGCAATAAGTGAGAGGAGAAATAAGATTGAGAGAGAATCAGCCAAAGGAAATGGGCCAATACGCAGGAGAAAACTGGAGACAGGCAAGATGCTAAGACCTGAGATTAGCTCAGTTGGTTAGAGCATGGTGATAGTAACACCAGCGTTGCAGGTGTGATCCCTGTATAGGCCCTTCACTAGAGTTGGGCTCAGTGATCCTTGTGGGTCCCTTCCAACTCAGAATATTCTGTGAGTGGGTATTAAGGCATTCAGGTATCTCAAGGAAAACTCTCTGTACTCATGGGGATTTGTCCCCATTACATGGTGCTTCCCACAGGACTAGGCTAGCAGTAGTAGCTGCCATTCACATCTTCAGCTATGGATGTTCTCTAACGCTGAAGGCTGCTTTGTATTCGCATTTTCCAGGGCTTTCTCCTCTGGACCTTGGTGATGTCTCAGGGCCCCGATGGCGCTGGCACCCTAGCTCCACTGCTGGCCACGGACCATCACCCGGGACGTGTACCCCTCCCCACCGTTCCCCCCTTCCCCCTGTCGCCGGGAGGGCACCGGGGGTCGGGAAAGGCACGGCGGGGTGTGCGGGGGAAGCTCCTGTGTCGGGCCGCCCCTCAGCCGCGCCGGCACTGCGGGCGAGGCGGCTCAGCGCATGGCCTTGTTCTTGTCTCCACCTGCCGATTCCATGAGCAAATGTACTCGAGGGAAGTAACCTCCGTGACGGACAGACAGACACAATGCCAGAGGACGTACAGCCGCGTTTCGGGGAACCCATCCGGGAGCTCACCGTGACCCGGGAGGGGAGACAAGACACCGACACCAGCACGGCAAGGGGGGAGCAGGGTCTTTTCCACTTTTTCCCCTCAGACTTTTGGAAGACCGGCAGGGTGTCATTCCGCCGTCTGTTTCCTCCTTCAGAGCCATCCGGAGTGCCGCGGAGCCCCGGTGACCCAGCGCAGGGAAGGGCCGTCATTCCGCACCGCGAGGGCGGCGAAGGCAGGCGGAGTCCCCGTGCAACAGGCGAGTTGGCACTACCATCGCTACATTTCTGGAGATCACACGTCAAAAAGCATCACCTTCAATCCACTAAACCCTTCAAAGAAGCACACAACAGGGCTCCAGCCTAACCTGGCTCTCACCCTCCTCAGAAAGGACTAAAAAAAAGACAGAGAAGGGATATACAAAGGCGCTTCTCATCAACTGCTAAATGGTCCAATATACCCATAACCTCAGCCTTTCTGCTTTTAAAGCAGCAAAGTGATTGAAACCTGATGGGATGGCGTGCAGACTGAACTTTGAGCCACTGGGGTGCATTTTTGGAATTGGACAGAAATACTCTGAAGTGGACACCTGGAAAGGGCATGAGCAGCAAGGGGAAATACTGTCAGGAAAGGAAGAGTTTAAAAAAACAAAATTTTTGATAAAAATTTTAAGAGGTGAAGTGCTAGCACAGATCAATTTTCCTGAAAAGCAGGAGTCAGGCTCTAGCTGGCTCCTCAGATGCTGTTTGGTGACCTCAGAAACAGCAATTTAGAGAGCAACTTCTTCAAGGAGTCCAGGTGAAACTACAAAGATATAAAATTCCAGTCAGACATAGGAAATTCTTAGGGGAATTCAAGAATTTTATGAGTCAGAAGATAAAAATCCCTCTGAATACCTGACTAAACTAATCTAATGAAGTAGTCACCAGGAAAGGAGTGTGATGAGTCTGCATGCCAGGAAGGACAAATTTAAACAAACAGGAAATTGAACAACTTGAATCTGTTTTCATTTTTACTCTCTATGCCCTGTTCCTTTTTTTTTTTCTTTTAAGGTGTAAACCAAGTTGACAGCTGCAGAAGCTGCCTTGTCTGAGGGCTCTGAGGGGACTGTTTCATTTTAGAGGAAGTCTCAATTTAAAAGAAATTAATTGCCTGGCTTCCTTTTGCAAAGTTGGTAAGTTGTTAATTTATGATTCAGTATTTGCACTATTGCACTTCAGGGCCCAGTGCAATCAACCACTGAGCATTGCAAAGGAATAAAGGGAAAGTTGTTGATGTAAAGTTTATAACCTAAAATCTAGCTTCCTCTCCAGCAAGCAGAAGTGAGGCTAAATGCTTCCTATCAGATATTTTACCCATGCTAGTAACTAGAGGGTTCAGTCCTAATTGATAGCTACTTCTGGTCCAGCTTCAGACTGAGATGCATGCTTAGCTTTTGACATGGAAAACTTGACAGGTTTCTAAAGAGAGCCTCATGCCCACAAAGGCCTTGACTTCAGGTACACGGAATTTCAAGACCATCTGTGTGAAGCAATATTTTATAGAATGTTACCTCCTCTGTGTTAGGGAACTATACATTGTCTAGATTCAAAAAAGAAGGGGTTTACAACTGAATAATATTACATCCCAAATGCCTTTTGTCAGGTGTGAGAAGCTTTTTCAGTTTATAATATTTTTATTAAAAAATCTCTTATTTAGAAAAATTAGCACTTTGCAAAGATCATGTTAGAGCCTCTAAAACTACAAAGAATGATACTATGTTCTCTATGTTGCATCTACACTAAAATTGAGTTTGCATTAAAGTATTTCTGTTATTTCAGATTTGCTTCATCTTCAAGGAAGTAAACCTACAGAGAAGCCACATTTTTTTTGTTTGTTTCAATGAGGTCTGTGATTTCAAATGTCTTCATTCCAGGAAAGACAGAAAAAGAAAAATTCTCTTTAAACAAGCTTTCCTCCAACATATATCCTGGGTCAACTAGAATTTTTCATTAGACAAAGAATTCATTATATGAAAACAAAAATACTATATTGTAATTTTGATTTTTCTCTTTTATTTTATATTTCATACAAAAAAATTTCGGATAAAAAGTTTTTCTAAAATAATTTTGAGATGAAAAATGAAACCTTCTTCCACAAAAGACAAGCCATCTGGTCTCCCACCTTCCACAGTCTGATGCACTGCAGTAGACAGTGTGTTAGGCCTAGGTTGAACTGACTGCAAACTATTTTTATATAAATTTAGAACACTGCTTTGTTTCCTATCTGAACTGCCTGTCTGGATCTTCCTATTCGGGGTTGATTCTGGACTCCACTTAAAATACTAATTGTTTATATTAAACGGACAAGAGAATGTGTGATGTATTTTAACTGTCAAACGTGTTGTGAACAGCAGCAGCTGGAAGAGGAATGTTTAATTCACTCCATTACCCTCAAGCCTTTTAGAATTCTCTATCAGCAGCTATAGTCTTGCAGGCAAGAAAAACAGTGTATGAAAGGGTGGTAGCACTGCAAAGCTTATTCTACAGGGAAAAAAAAGAAAAGGGGTATTCAAAAGCTGTAACATCGTCAGTCTTACATCAAAATAGAGCATCACTAAATCTACAACAGTATTGAACATCACAGAAAGTGCTGCACTTTTTTGTGTGTAACAGTTTGCATTTTGTGGCTCATTTCCTGTGCTGGTTTACTTATGCTTAGCTGATGTCAGAGACATGGTGGGAGATATCACTTGAACCATTTGCTATGCGATACTCCTAAAGAAAGAATCTTGATACTATCAGTTATTGTAATACTCTTAAATCTTCTGGACAAGGGGTCAGCGGCTTGTGTGAAGCTGTGAGTAAGAATAAGTTTCTGTCCCTGAGCAATTTATTCTCACAGGGCATCTCACATACATGCTCAGGACAGTTCACCCATCATAACTGTTGCCAGATAAGCTTGTGCTGGGACCAGTGGAGCCCAAAACAAGCGTAAGAGTTGTTACTTAAGAGAGATTAACAAAGGTCTTGCTAAGTATCAGGCTACAGATGTTTTTAACATTTATGAAAACTTTGAATTTTCAAAAGCAGAAAAACATTCAGCCACAATTATACTATTTTCTTTATTTCCTTGAGAAAACTTTCAAAGTAAAACAGCAAATTAGCTGCACAACAAAAAAAATCATCCTTCTAATGTTTGAAATATTAAGTAAAGAGATGCAGGAGTTCGTGCAAACTGCTGTAGTGCAGGTTTGCCTTGGGAGGCCTGACTTCTGCCATGTGGTTTGGAGGCTTTTTTTTTTTAATGTCACATTTACAGAACAGATTTGGTATGCTCAGGAAAGGAATACTGCTTTTGTTCATCCCATCAGTCTTTTACTTGTCCAATTGCCATTGCTGTATTGCAAAATAATGTTCTGCATTCAAAAACAGTGCTGGACCTCATTTTGTTTCAATATTTACTTCAAAAGTAAACTCTTCTGAAACCTTGCATAAATAGCACCAAATGAGTTTGCAAGGTGTTCTAAACTTACTGAAGCAAAGTCAATTCACACCTCATACATACAATTGTTGATTTAGTTCCTTACTACCAAAACTTCTGCCAAGAGAGCTCTGAGATAAAATAAGTGGACAGATACATGTAGGGAAGTCTTAACTGGAAGAAGAATTGTTAACAAGACAGAAGTTAGGCAGCAGAAACATCATCCACACCACCAGTCAGCGAGAATAGCTAAGCTGGAAAGTAGCTGAAAGTAGAGTTTAAGGAGATTTTAATTTGATTTAATGCTTTTTACATCCTATGTGTGCAGCTTCTCCTTGCCAGCCCTCCCACTTTCTTTCTTCCTTTCATTATCTTTTTCTTATGCTACAGGAAATAATTTTTTTTTTCACTCAAAAAGGCAGCAAACTGGATGTTTGCACTTCCTCTCAGGCAGTATGTGCTTGGGAGTGTGAAGTCAAGGAACTGTAGCCTTGATTTGCCTTTGGAAGGAGCTGTACAGAGACTTTGTTTGAGAGATGAGTTTGTGGTTCACTCTTAAAGGAAAGCAGTACAGATGCTTTCACCAGAGAAGGCAAAATACAAAATCTTGACAAGGTATCAGTAGGATATTTTCCATTTAAAAAAACAGGATTTTAAACAAAAGGAACATGACACACTTTTTTGTAGGATTGTCTTTCACCAAGACTCATTCAATGCAGAACAGCCTGGTCAGGTGGTACCACGGGAGATGCATGAAAGGCTTCTGTTTTAAACAACTTCTAATATTTTGTATGCAAAGTGGAGAAGCTTTAGCAAGGCAGACTTAAGGAGTGTCACGAGATGGCTGAAGCACTCCATCAGCTTCTTGCCCTTCTCTTGCCCCTGCTCTCAGTTGTCTTCATCCTGTTGCTTCCTCACTGTTCACCAGTTCTGGTGCTTATCCATTTGTGAGGAGACAATTTAATTCACTAAACCAGAAAAAAATTGTTCTACTTTTTTCCAGGGCTAACAAGCTCAGTGGTTAACTGAGAGGTTAAACAGCCACTGGAGGCAACACAAGGTAGAAGGGCAAGAAGTGAGTGCAAAGATGACTTACTGCGATATCCCTGACAGACAAAAACTCTACTGTTAGAATAAGCTAAACTTCTGAACTCAGCGTTGACACTACATCTTTGCACTAATATCACAGAAACATGATTATAAGCTGACCACGCAAACAACAGACTTGACTAAAAGGCTGGTTAAGGTCAATGCCTTTATAATTCAAATAAGCCTGTAATCCTTCAGCTCCAAAGATCTCCTCTGTCTCAGCATTACATAAAGCAAACTATGAGAATTTAGAACTGAAATTATCTGGGCTATATATTTTCACAGTAAGCAGGTAGCACAGGATGCACTTTCCTGGAAAGGGACTGAAGTGTACTGTACTTTTCATTCTTTGAGCATGCTGTGAGCACTGAAAAAAAACAGATCAGTCAAGAAAAGCTACAGTATGTCAGTTCCCAACCGTGTCTTGGATATAACAAAATCTAACCTTTGACACCAAGCTACTCCAGTACTGATTCAACTCTATTCAACAAACTCAGACCCTTTTTTAAAGACTACATAACTCCCCACAGCTACAATCTCTCTTTACTTAAGTTCTGAGTGGTCAAATCAGATTTAGCAGCATCACAACAATGGAAGTTGCCAGAACAGGGAAAGACTAGAATGCGAGAGGTTGCTGCGTCTTCCCTCTCTACCTTTCATATGTTCATCAGATTGCAACCAAAATAACACACATTCTATCTGTGGAGCACTCAGCCTTAGCAAAAAAGGTCTGCTTTCAGTTGCCTAAAAAGGACTGTTTTAAGCTCAAACCTCCACTGAAATGTAACAGGCATCTAGTACCGTGAATGGTTTGCAGTCAGACCAAAAAATCTCTGTGCGCTCCCTGACTTCTTCCCAGGTCTCCAGGAAACTGAGGCATATCTGTGGTTTTAAATGCTCATGCTGTGAATGTATCACTCCAGGTGTTCTCAATAGTATTCCTTCCAGTAAAGCAACTAAAGAGGTAAAATGCCGTCCAAATCTCTGCAGGAAGAGAATGGAGCCAACAGTACTGTCAGTGTGTGACAAATGACTTGGTTCCCATGCCACAAACAACAGCCCATCAAGCAGCTCACTGAAAACCAAAACAAGCCTGGCAGCTTCAGGCTTTAGAGCAAGAACTAGAGGACCTGAAGACCTCTGTCCCACATTCCAAAATAGACCTTAAAAATGCACTTCCCTCTCTTGCAGGCAGTTTAGTGACCTGTACAGGACATCAGCTTCAGAGCCTCACCTTCACCCCGATTAAAATGGTTGCACATTTTGGCATGAAACATGATGCTGTTTCATTTTCACAAGGCACCGTCCTATTGACTTGCTGTATTTTTGAGGGAGGGAATGGGGATGAGGAAGAATTCCTACTCTCTTGTATTCAAAGAAGCCCCAGTAGCAAAACTTCCAATGTTCAATCTCTATTTTTCAGTGTCCAGTGCTGCTATCAATAGGTGTAATATTTATTTCACACTGCTACTCTAACACATGTTTTTAATCGACACCCTAAGAAATGTTAAGTCTAAAATACTTGCAGAACTGTGAATCGTTTTCTAGAAAGGCCTGAATCACAGTGATCTCCCTTTGGAGAGAGCTGTGTGTGCAATGACTGATCATCTATTGTTGGTTTTCCCAGGGGACACAGAGGGATTCAGCTGCATTGTACCGGGGCAGCACTGAAAAGAAAGGCTGTCACAGACAGATGACTGTTCAGTCTAAGAAAGCAACCTGTGGGTGCCAGTTAGTAAGCATCCATTAAATGGGGCTTGAGTTTTGAGTTGATGGCACTTTTAGGAATTTGTTTTTAGTTTCTTTCTACATCATAACATTGCCTTAACCCACAGTCTCTAGCCGTCTAGAAACTTTCTGTAAATTTCATTTAAAAATTTTTACTGGAAAAATTAAAGAATTTGGATAAAAGTCAAATAGGACAACTATTTTCCACTCTGCATTTTGCAAACATATAATGCAAGCATTTGTTTGAAAAGTTTCCTTTCCAATATCAATTTATTTTAAAAGTTCAGTTCAATACAAAGGAAAAAAAACCCCAAATCTTTTCCTTCTTTCTTTTCCTTCTTGACAACTTAAAGCAAACTTTCCTGGATACACAAGTCCCCAACCTTGTTTCCATATAAAGGTTTGGTCCCAAAAATCCTGTTGTCCTCACAATTCTAGCTGTGGCTACCCCGCCCTCTGGGACTGATGTTAGCCTCCTCCCTTTGAACATTTTACCTCTTTTTACAGTAAGAACATACAGCAAAGACTTCGAATTCATGCAAATATGTAAACTGAGTGAGCAGAGCAAACAATAATCTCATATGTAGCTTTATACTAGCATATCTTTCTACTATCCCTGTGTTTAACAATTTACTTTCCTATGCTCATCTCATAAGACTGTTTCTCTCATTTGTCTTCACTGATCTTTATCAGATCATTTAAATATTTGCATGGGCTTCAGTAAGTATCAGTTCGTTTCCTGAGAGTGTAGCATTCTTCACTCTTGCTTTGAATGTTTTTTAAATACCTGCTATCACTGCTGTAACATTCACCATCATTCATTAGTTTTAAAACAGACTTGCACAAATAAGCCATAACATTGAACTAATGAGATATGGGTGGTAAGTTTCTGTAAATACAGCCTGAATTTAATGTAGAATGTCTGCATAACTTAGATAATCTCATTCTTTACACTGCAGTGAAGATGACACTGCATGCCCTTCATCTCTTAATCTTCATGAATTTGATGAACATTCTGCCTTTTCTTTCAGCTTCTTTAACAAAGCACCTTTTTATTATTAAATAAGAAGTAACACACTCCCATTCAAATGTTAAAGCAGAACTGCAGGCTAAAATACATTTGATTACTTAGGCATTTTAATGTTATTGTTCACCTCCCATCTGTGTAACATTTAACCCTGGCACTGGCCAAGATGGTTTATGAAAATTAAAAAAAATACGCAAGAACTATTGGCAGAGGAACGAAAGAAATATACTGTTACTGGTAGTACAAATTATGAGAAACTCATTAAAGCTCGATAATTTTGTGGATAACTAGAAACATTCTCAGAGGCAAAGTGCCAGGGGAAATCTCATGAGTTTCAGCTTCTGAAGTTTCCCAATAACCCCGTTCACTGTGGGAAGGAGGGTAGAGGCGGGAGGGATGGACATAGTCTCTGTATGGTCCATCCTGTCTTGATCTGATGACGGAAGATCAGATCAGCTTAAGACCACAGGCATTTAGATGATGTGTGTCCTCACTCCCACCCAAACACGATCAAGTTGCCTTGCCATTCTGGGTGCCATACTAGCAGGCACCCACGTAAGTGACGACATGGGGCCCAAACTTGGACTTGTGTATAGACTTCACAGGAGGTGGGGAGGGGGTCAGATATTCACTCCCTCCTCCCAGAAACAGGAGCCCAGGAGGGAGCATGTCCCACCAGGGAGTCTCAGTGGTGTGTTACGTGTCCTGGCCAGGAGTAGGTCCTTTGGGAACAGACCTTCCCGGTGTGAGAGAGCAAAGGGGAACATGAAAGCTTATGTTAATGTATCAATAAAGAAATTACTTTTACAGAGACTAGAGCAAGGGAGTTAAGATTACAGTTCTGCTCTGTACATTTCTTTGCTTTTTTAGGAGTGGGACTTAGTTTTTGTATGGTCTGTAGTGTGATCCCTGGAATCAAAGGAGTGAAAGCAGCTGCTGGCATAGATTTCAGCATCGTACTGATCTTCAACAGTAAAATGCAGCCGAGTTTAATCATACTGCCACAGTGATACAGATCCAGGAACATGTGGTCACTGTAGGGCAAGAGAAGAGTCTCTCACACACAGATAGTAAAGAAAATAGAATTATTTAAGAAGAAACCTCCTTTAATTTCCTTCTCCAGCAAAGCCATTTAACAGGGTAAATGATGGCCAGCATAAATTCAGTTTGCCACAGTCTAACACTAACTCATGACCTGAAGTCCAGTTCTGAGACTCATCTTTCGATTACGGGTTTCTTACTACACTTGAAAGCAGAGAGTGGTTTTATTTCAGTGAAATGCTGTATCTTCTTCTCTTGCCTTTTCAAGTTGTTTCAAGAGCCCTAGTGCCCTCAACACAGTACTTAATGCAGCAGATCTTTTATTCACAAGCACATTTTTTTTGCTACTCTTCAACCAAAATATGCCTTAATCAGTTTCCAGATACTCTATCAGTGCTGACAATTGACATTCCAAATCCCACTCCTCTGTGAATCAATATTCCTGGGACTCCATTTAAATCCCTCATAGTGTCTGTGACAGGGAAAAAAATCACTGACTCAAAGGGAGATAATAGTATGGAAGTGAGTACATGAGCACTTTCAAAATCCATAAATCTTATGGGTAAACACTTTTTAAATGAGAATATAAAGAGAAGAATTCTGTTCTTATGACCATCTCCTTGAAAAGTAAGAGGCAGAAACAGAATGCTTCTGTCTCTAAACGTTAATGTTTTAAAAATACACCTTTCGGTGTTCATATCTACATTTATTGTGTCAGGAGTCCTTAACTCGGTTAGAGTGGTTAACAGAGAATAAAAAGACTTTTGACTTTCCAAAACCTCAAGAATAGTGACATAAAATCAGCAAAATCTCTTCCTACTAAGCTTCTGGAAAAGTTCACATGCTTTCTGAAATTTGCCAAAACCCAGTTTAATATTTGGGCCCTGACTGAAGCTCAATTGAGTATGTTTACAACCATTTTGATTCACTTGTTATCGTGAGGACATCTCTCTTTAAGTTACATATTTCTCTTCCTCCCCATGAACAGATAAACCATGGTGAACATTCAATTTACAAAACATATTTTGTCAGCTTTTTCACATCTGACAATTCTTACCTATAATTCAAGAATAAGTGATAACAATTGCAGCAATTCTGTGGGGTAATAATAACTGAAACATAAGCAGATTTGGCTTTGTTTAAGAAAGGTAAGATAAGAAAAGGGAAATGAAAATGCGTACAAGGAGAAACAAAACTAAAATAATCAAAACTAAACTCATCTTTCCCATAAATACACTCCAGACAAGCTCTATGTACAAGAGTTTTACTGACCCCAGCAGAACTTGAGAGCAATTGTGTAGTTCTCCTTTTAATTTTTTTTTTTTCCCACTACACCTCCACAGCATCAGCCACAGAAAGTGACTTGGGATCACATCCCCTCATCCTCAGGCTCTCTGCACATCCCAGTTATAATCTCTTCTGACTTTAACCATCAAAGCTTCGTGCCTAACTCTAAAGTTGATAGACACTCAAAAGGATGAATCAATGCACAGACTTCAGAAACAGACTTCTCCAGCAGAAGGGATGAACTCATCTGAGGATGTTTATCTCTTCCAACTGACTCAAGACGAAGCTCAGAGGGCTGTGTTAAGGTAGATAGTTACAGTTAGTTAAGATGATTCCACTCCCCCGATATAGTGATATCCCTCCAAATGAAATGGTGCCATTTCTCCACAGACACAACAGGGACTGTGTGAAATCCAGACACAGAGATAACCTGAAAAGGATATTATGCTTATGTTATCTGGCTTAAGACCTGATCATGATGTCCTTACACGCATAAAACTCAATGCGAATTGTGTCAAACTTGCAGACCTCATTGGTGTTTTGACTTAGGATTTAATTCTAAGCAGATGCCGGCTCACATGTACAGTGGCATTTGCAGTGGTTTGACACAAACTTGTCTATCATTACATCTTAAAGGCTGTGGTTGCCACTAAGTTAAGTCAACAAAAGACAAATTAATGTTCTTTGCTTCATACTCAGATCAACACTGTAAAGATTGTGATGGTGATCACTGAACATTCCAGTTTGATTAAAAGCAGCTTGCACTTTTCCCTTTACTTTTAGCACTACAAAACCTGAAATCAGTTTTCATAAGAGACCAAAATGTGAAATAGTAAAAGCTGACAGATCTTTCATATGGTTTCTTAATGGTCATAAACTTACGGCACTGCATCAATGAAATAAAAATATTAAATATTTTAATCTTTATTGAATCCTCTGTCATTAATAATTATCACTTAGCTAGTTTGTACAGTCTAATTTTTTTGAAATAACAGATTTCTTCCAATTTCAACTAATACTCTATGATATCATTCTTATCATCTTGTATAAGCAAGATGTTAAGTTTCTTTTTTTCTCTGACAAATCCAGAGGGAAGAAACAAAACCAGCTTGCACCTCTTTCTTACTCAAATTCAAAACCCCACAAACCATGCTAATCAAAACACATGTGCTGTTTTAGACACCATGCACGCAGCCACAAAAGATAATGTGCTTAATGAGACATTGCCTAGAACCAAAACAGGAAAATGCACTTTATGTTAAAGAGAAAATAATGAGAGAAAGAGTGGACACGTTGATCATAACCATCCTGTCCTGTTAAATTTATCAAGGCACACCTCAATCATCCTCTTTGCCTGGTGTGTGGCTGCAGCCTGTCCCATAGATAAGCTGTCGAAGTCCAAAGAGGCATCTGATTCACAGTGTGTGGGGGCTGCAGTGGGGCACCCACGGAATGCCACAGTCTTGCCCACTCCTTTGTCCCAGAAGCTGATGAGGCTGCCAGTGTGGTACTTGTCCCAATGGCTTTACAATGAAGCTCAGTTCAGGTCACAGCAGTGCCAAGCACCTTCAGATTGTCACAAGTGATGTTATCGCTGTCTTAAGGTGTTGCTGTCCTTATTGAAGGTGTGGACTCTGTTTCCAGAGTGGAAAGGGAAGCCAGGGTGGCTGAAGGAAAGCATCCTAAGGAATTCTTCTCCCTCAGCCAAGCCCAGGGATTTGTGTTAGGTTAGGTTAGATACAGTTTGGTTATGTTTGGTTTGGTTTGATTTGGTTTTACTGTGAAACTGAAAAGTGAACATGAAGCAGCTGCTAGACTCTCTGGATGAAAAAGTGGGACCACCCCTCAGCTGAGAAGGCATGTTTTTCATCGTCTTCCTCTGCATTAATAAGGCATCACATGAATAGAAGAACTTCCCTCCTCCGTAAGAAGCCAAGTAGGAACTGGATTTTAGTATCCCACAAAGGCTACTAACCTTGCCACCTTGCACTCTGTTCCCTCCTCCTTTGACCCTGTCTGTTTTAAAGAAGGCAGAAAATAAAAGTGCTGTGAGAAACAAGGGATGTCCTTTTCATAGGACAACTGGTGTAGTGGTCTACCCAAAAAAGGGTTTAGGAACTAGTGAGTCAGCATTTGATTTCCCAGAACAGCCTTAGTCACTACACAAATGAAGAATGAGCCACAACCCAACCTCCTCAGCTTGCTTTTTGCCAGCCAAATAAAAGATGAAAAATGAAAAATTTTATTAGTCACCCAGAAAGAGAACAAGAATAATTTTCAACTGAGTGGGAGTGAATGAATGAAAAGGGAGTGGAAGTCCTTAAGAACTTTTTGTTAATTTTACTGAAGGGTGCAGTGGAGACTCAACATGCATTTCTAGAAAAAGCAAGGAATACTGATTCAGAGTGAATACAGGCATATTTGAGGGGAGATACAGCTTAAAAAGAGTACTTTTTAAGGAGGAAAAAACAATTTGTCTTGAGAATGCCTTGTATTGTACCAAATACAGTCTATATTAACAAACATCTTATTAGGATCTTTTCAGGGCTCTATCTGATTTCACATCCCTTTCTTTTCAAAATCAATAGTATTTCCACCATAATTGAAAGCACCATAAAACTGATCCAGAACAAGTCTAGAGCATCTTTAACTCTCATGGTCTGCAGAAGTGATCAGACTGCTTAGAATCTTGCAAGAGTCAAACTGATTTAATGAATGGGAATTGATCAGAACATTTAACATTCTCCAGGCCCTGCTACGTCAAGTATCTTACATGAGGTTTTGGTTGTTTGTTTTTTTGTTTTTTTGTTTTTTTGAAATTAATGCATGCATGAATGATACTATGGTAAACAGGTTCCCATCTCATTGATCGGAACATTAGTCTACAAGAGCTTTCGGAAGTTTTATATTCTGTAAGTATTTTCTGTCCCATATGCTTAAGTCCTTAGATCATATTTACATGTTATTTAAACTCTATTATTAATACATATTGGATTTTAACAAACAAATTCAGGCCTTTATCTACAGCTACAGTCATGCATCCTGCTGCAGAAATCATGCTGTTCAATTAGTTGAGAAATTCTGGATCTGGGAAGACCATTTTCAGACCATTCTATTTCTTCTGCAGAGAACTGATACCCCCTTGACACAAATTTTGTGGTGTGGGTGACTGTGTAGGCCAAGAGAAATACTCTTAATTCACATGAACACATTCACCATCATGCTTTTTACATTGTTTACCAGAAATTCTTTCTACTCAACTTCATTTGCTTAACCTAGAAGAAGACACTTTGTAAAGGCTGCCCATGATGTGATTTATGGTGGACCTATGAGGTGACCACAAATGAAAAAGTGTTTCCACTGCCCTAGGTCTGGGACAGGAGACAGCTCTTCCTCTGGAAATCCTTGCAAAGGATTTTGAAAAAAAAAAAAAAACAACAAACAAATTATAAAGGCAATGGACAGGAGCAAAAAGCTGTAGGAAAAAAGTTGTCAGATGATGAGTTGTCAGATGATGCCGAACATGGTACAGAATCAGCAGATGTCCATACAACACTGAAAATAGGAATCAGCCACCCAAATTATGCCCAAACCTGCACATTCCAGCTACCTATATACACCCAAATGGATGACACTTGCTTCTGAACCAGAAGACAGTTGAGATGTGAAGTATTCTTGTATCCTACCAAATTCTTCTTTCCTGGTACCATGCAGTGAGCTAAACAGTATCCCGCATTCTCATTCTGCAAAACCTCTGCAGAAGTATCTACATGATGCACAATGCCAGAACACTACACTTACAAATGAATTATAGTTTATTTTTCAAATTACAAAGCAGACAGGAAATTTTATCCAGTGATTCATGTTTTAAATGAATAGAGCAGTGATTAAGCAATGTAGCAATACAACTCACTTGAGCTGTCCATGTGTAGGTAAGTTGCATTAGAGCTATATAACCATCTCAGTGGGCCACAGCTGTGACCAGAAACTGCCCTTGTGGCTTCTCTTGCATGTACTCCTTTTTTGGCTAATTCAATGGGACTATGGCAATGTTAATTATCACAGTTAGTCTGTAATAGGGTTAATATGACTGAATGAATTTTCATGTAAAAGGAACAGGAAAACTCTTTATGAAGTTTTTAAGTGTAGGATAATTCAATAGTATCACCAAAACTCTTCTGCTTTGCCCACTGAACAAGAGTGCAATGCAAGCAGCTCTTGGAAAGTAATTAGGTAACCTTGTTCAGTAAAAAACTGCACAACGATTAACAGGTCTAAGCAAGACTTTTGTATTTATAAAAAGTCATCCATCCAGAACAGTAAAGTTGTTACGCTGCTCAGTGTTGCTAACTGGAAAGAGCAATTTGCTGACTAACAATAGACCAAACCTATCTGAAGCAGCTATACTTAAAACTATTAAAAAATCCTCAACCAATCTGCTATAGAGTTTCTAATTTAACTCAGATCCACAGTTACCAATTCCATGAATAAAACCATGACTTATATATTATTCATGTCTTCTCAGACTACTTTTACCAATTGTTTCTTAAAGACAGCCTTTTTTAGCTATTTACAGTGAAAAAAAAAATAGAAAATATTGTCTTCAGCAGTTAGAAAGAAGGGTAAAATTTTTTCCTAAGTAAGTCTGATGAATTTGTTTATGTTAATGGTAATAAAATGGAAAATCTAAATATAAATATTTTCATTACAGGACCATATTAAACACATTCTAAAATCCTTCTCACGAAGGTTGTCAGAGCAAGGCAAGAAAGAAGCAGCAATGACTATTAAAGTATATGTATGACAAAAATAGAAAATTGTATTTGTCTTTGTTGATATTACATTCCTGGCTCCATGAGCAAGGCCCTCTAATGCACAGTTCCTACCACATGCTGGCAGGTGGTGTTTCATGCCACAGTGGCACTGGGATGTACCAGTGAGATGCCCCAGCCATCTAATACTCCAAGCCACATCACAGTATGGCCCTGAAAACATTCATCAGATGGTTCAGCTTGCACCTGACTCTAAATGATCATCTTGCTGCTGAACAAATATGACAAGCCATGTGCTCCAGCCATTGCATCCCCAACAATCCACTTGAAGAGTTGTTAATGCCAAGAACAAAATAGCACTGACAAGTAATGACAAGATAATCTGAGCTGCTGTTCTGTTTTTGCAGTAACTGCCTCCCACAATCTTTTTGTGCCAGCTCCTGCACCTTTTCAAGAATCTGTGTGCTGCTGGTGGCAAGAGAGAAGGAAATTATTCCTCATAGTTGAAGGAGAACCTGGAGAGGTCATTTGCCTCATCCAAAAAGCTCTGGAGCACTCCTTTTCTTCAGTACCTTAGTTTATTTTTCCACTTTTCCCTGTTACAGATTCTGTAAGTGATCTTTTAATATTTTTTTAATCAGTAGCATGACTGTTGAACTTGTCAATGTGGTTATGTTAAGAACACCAAATGTCACTTCTCTTCCCTGTTCTTGAAACTACTTAGCCTTTCTAATAAGAAACTAGGAACTGCTCTATCACAACCTAGGTGAAGAAGCTAATATCAATAAAATTTAGAAATTGATTTCTTAATCTGTATTTAGACCTTTGATGATTTAGATCAATGGATGATATTGCTAAATACCTTGCTGCTTCAGCAACCTAAGGTTTCAGGCAAGTTAAGTTTCTTTTGTGCTTCCCTAGTAGCAAGGGTCAGTGAAAGATACTTTCAAGATGCCTTTTGGTTTTCATTTCTCTCTTACTCGGGTGAAGAGTTCCTTATGCTTGTACTGATGACATTCATACAATGGGACTGATGACAGGCTAGGGGAAATCAGGGCTGATAGAGTTTGGAAAGCCTATTGCTGAACATCTGGAAGTGTAGCCAAAAGGAATTTGTGAGAGGAAAACATCTGACCACCCCCAACCTTATAATTTTCTTCAACTGTTCTCTAGCACCTGTGCTGAATCATGTAGCCTTGCAAATCAGTGCATTGTACGAGCCACATTAAAGGAAAGATACCAGTAAATACAAGAATTGAGAAAGGAAAGGATGTGAACTTTGATGGGGATGGAGGTCTGGCAGCATTGTGCAGTGCTGAAGACATAGGGATACACTCATTCTGGTGGAAAATACAGTGTGGAGAGGAAAAATGACCTGCAGAGTCACTGGCTGACACTGTGAGTCCAGACAAGGCAGGCAAAGGAAACTCCAAGAACTGTCAGGGGCTCCTTGACTTGCTTTGTATTTGACTGCTGGGGCAGCAGGGATCCAACAAAAGCTGCTGTGTAGCTGTCCCTGAGGACAGCCTCTAGCTGCATGGGTAGCTATTATAGCTTAATTCCTGATACTAACTGGAATGTTTCCAAAGTATTGACACAAACAGTCATATAAATTCACAAACATTATCTCTACATTTCATTTGGTATGTAGAAGCAGGAAGCTGGCAAAGCAAATGATGAACACTGTGTGTCCTTAGGCACTCCTCTTTCTTCAGTGCACAGATATGTTTCTACAGCTTGGCGCATCCCCAGCTGTCCCTTTATCTCACCCTGCATGCTCTGACTTCCTACATTCCATGGTCTGAGTGACACATATACAAAAAAGACTCTACTGGAGTCCTCGTATATTGTCTGTGAGTTTTCCCTTTCTTTTTAACACAGAACAAAACTGTTTTGGTTTTTTTTATGCTTCATGATTTCACTGCCAACACTATCACTTGAATATCACATCTCACCTTCACAGTGACATGCAGTATACAGAAAATATTACAGGAGATGCTCGAAGAAAACTCCAGCCCTCTCAGTAGGCAGTAGAAAATTCATCATTACCATTCCCTGGTGACCAAGGGACATGCTGAGACACTTGATTGCATTTTGTATGATTATTTTTGCTATTGCTAAAGTGGGATTGACAGTGTTAAGCAACAGCTTTTGAGACCTACAAATACTTCCTGTCATGGAACAGCAACATGAAGACCTATTTTCCTCTAAATTAAAATAAACAAAACCTATTCATTATTCATCAAATGAATCCCAATAATATTCCAATATAATTCTTACATTCTTAAATTACAAAACTTTCTAACCAAGCACATAGCACAATAAGCAATTTCGACACAAACAAAATACTAATAATTAGAACAAAATTGTTTCAGCTGGGCTGTTTTTGTGGTTTACCTTGTTCCCTAGCAAATTTTAGAGAAAAAAATATTTTTCCTACAACCTTTTTCACTTTCAGGTACTTTGTTAGAAAAAAATCTATTTTAAGTACCAGTGAAATTCATCATATTATGACAGAAAAGAAAAATTGTTTCATTTCATAAGATATTCTAACAGCGTGAAGCTAACTCCATGGTCTCTGAGACAGAAATTCTGCCAGCTACAGACTTATAAAGAATCAGCAGAGAAAAAGATGTTTCTCAGATGGAACTGTTAGTCATGATATGAAGAATGTGTGTCCCCTACAGATGTTATAGCTATTTGTATGATAAATCCTTATCATCGCTGTAGGAATTTTGCAGCCTTCTTTTAACTTAATGCTCAAGTTCAAATTAATCTTCTTTTGGCAACGTTTGCCTAATATTTCAGTGTTGAACATCATTTCCAGGGTTACATTTGCAGTGAGCCTACTGGGTACCTGAAAAGCTGCATTTCTGACTTTGTACTTGCTTCAGAAAGACTTCTTTTAATTCTTCAGTGCTTCACAAATATTTCTAGGAAAGACAAGTATATTGATAACTGCTTAACAAGGCCACATCTAGACTTGCAAGTTAACTGGAATTAACATTAGGGTTAATTTAGAGCATGCAACAGTTGCAGAACAGCTCCTTGGAAAAAAATATGCATTCTAGAATAACGTAACCTCATTCTCATGTTCAACACGTGAACCATTTTGAGTAACATAAGATAAATGAGAACAAAGCATGTTTGTTCCAGTTTGCGGGATCATTGCTTTACTCAGGAATGACAGTCTAGGGAATTCAAAATGAAATGAGGGATGTGAAAATACCCTAAGTTGTCTCCAAGGAACTCAAGGTTGTATAAATACAGAGTCATTGGTGTCAAATGGCAACAGCCCTTTTAAAACCAATGCTACATTTACACTCTTCAAAGGCCTGTGTCATACAGAACATGGTGCTACATAGGGCACTGCACCCCCCATATGAAAGAAAGATGTTTTTTACGAGAATGCCATCACCAACGCATCCTTCCACTCCCTGCCTACACCCCCCCGTTCACCCAGAGGCAGCAGGAGGTCTGGGCTTATTGTCTGCTTGTGGAAAGTAACAGCAAACTCTTTGGTGGGGAAACAAAACCACTGCTGTTTTATTTCGATGATACATGTTGAGTTGACCTCAGTATCTCCAATTCTCCTCTGCTCTTACATATTGGGAACAAAAGAGAAACTCCATCTGACTATCACAAATAACTTCTCAGTGGAAGAACTGAGTGCTGTCCCTGTAAAGGGAAGGCTGCTGGACTTCTCACAAAGATGAGGGTTTTTTCAGCCTTGGCATTGCTGGCCATGAAATGCACATTGAGGTTACACAATTTCTCTGATTTCTTTTTTCTTAAAATGCCATTTTAATTGTGTGCTTAATCTGTTTTTTCTAGTATTTTTTAACATCTACCCTTGGTTGTTAGCTGAAACCTGTGCCAAAAGATGCAGCACTGATGACTGAGGCATTAAACCTCAGTAATTCTCAGTCCCAAGTACAGTATTTGGGGTGTAATAAAATGGGACCAGGAGCTCCGGAGCAGAGAGACCCGCTGACATGTACTGAGCAGGCACTCGCCATACCTGCAATAGTGCCAAACTATGCCAAACTTCTATTACTACGCTGGGCTCCCTGGGAAACACCATACCCCTGCCTTCACTGCCAAGGGCAGGCAAAATAGTGCATCTAACAGGAGAACTGCTTCAAAAGAGAGAGTCAGAAAAGTGTAGTTTAATGCACCAGGCAAATTGAAGCTCTGCAGAGAGCATTTTCCACTCAACAGAAAAGTGAGACGTGACATTCTGTTCCACTCCCTAGTTTTGGTGACTGTACTAAAACAAAGGGGATAATGATGGACAATGTGTGAGGCTATCCTCCATGTAATCCCTACATGTTTTGTCATGATCCAAGAAGCAACCTTACCATAGAGTTCATTCAAGCAGTATTTAAAGCAGGTAATCTCAAACTCACAGACTAAAATCATAATAGAAGCAAGATGACTCAAGTATACAAGATGTAGGAATTAGCCATTTAAACGCTTCCTGCTGCAGATTTCACTCCCATATAGTTCTGAAGATAAAATCTAACGCAGAAAGAAAAAGCAACATAAGGCTTCACATTTTAAACCCAAATCATGGTATAACTGGGATAAAAGGAAATATGCTATTACATAAGCCCTCTGATTAATATATATTGTAAAATTCGAAACATTATAAGCAATTATAATCACTGCATTAAGCAAACCAGATAGAAGATAACACTGGTCTAAAAACAAAACAGCCATAATAATATCAAGTTTCCTGTTTAAAACAGACTTTTTTCATCTTACCAAAAAATGTATTTTGAATGACCGTTTCAGGCAATGGACATTTATGCTCGTTTCAGGACAACAGCCTATTCTTAATTTGTTATTGTTTAACTCCATAAAAGCACCCAGGAATAGTTAACTGAATAAATAAGTCTGGTATTAGGATCTCTGTTTCTTTCTCACAACTGTTCCCCTGTTTGCTGTCCTGTGTTTTTTGTCTTAGATACACATTAACCTGTTAGACTGACCTTCACTTCTCTCCCAATCGCTACAACACATTACAATTCTTTAAAAAGACAACTTGAGAGAGACTGCCTTTTGGTAAATCTCCTCAACTGAGCTTTACAGACTGGTCTGGCATGTATTGTGTACACGCATCTGTCACGAAAATTTGATGACAAATCATCTGTTTCCTGACAGATAGGCTGCACTGACTTCAAATTCCCATGAAATGTCTTTGTCCACCAGGAAGAAAAACATTCTCCTCTATAGCAGGGATCATTCTCAAACTTCACTTCAATCCTCCATTTGCTTTAGTCTGTATTATCATTTATTTGTATTATAATTCTTCTGGATCAATTTAAGCCTGTTGCAAGATATATCTTCCTGATCATCTTTTGGGAAAATGTAAAGAGACAGCAACTGATGAAAGGAATGAAAGTAAATGTTTCACAGTAATAATACTGTTTTCAGAGGGTGAGAAATGAAGATCCTTTTTAAGACTGACCTACCCCAGTTTGTTTAAAACTAAACTGAACTTGAACTGATAAACTATTCTTTTGAGATTAACCTGAATAGTGTACATTCAGTAAAACACTGTAAATCTAAACATACCTGAATTGGAGTCAAACTTTGTTTCTGACCTGCAAAAGAAAATAAAAAGATCGTAAGTTACAAGAACTGCTTTTTGCCATAAAAGCCATTTGTCAGACTGATTCCCCCAGCAAACATCATTTTTAACAAGACCAGTAACTAACTCTGTACATTAACGTTTAATGCATTCAAAGGCATTTGAACCCAATTAATTAACATTATCTTTAATATTTTGCTGTTTTCTACAGTGTAGAGTTACAAAAAAAGATATTATAAAAGTCAAATCACAGAATTAAGAAAATAAAATAAAAGTTTAAAACAGGATTAAATTCTATACTCTGAATCATAGCATACAGTTGTTCGTATGAAATAAATAGTTTTCATTCATTTTAATTTTTGAAAAGTCATTAAGAGGATTTAATTTATTCATGAATGTTTCCAATTTATTTTTGAAGCAGATATCGTTTCATTAATGTCATATGTATTGTATCCAATGATCTGTACTTAATTTTATAACATCCTAGGAGGTTTTTGTTTGTGTGTGTCTTCAATTTACTCACTCTGCCCATAGGAGTAAGTGGTTTGATTTTCTTAAAAGTGGAAAGTGGGGGGTGGGAGAGAGGGAGAGAGGAAGGGAGCCAGACCTAAATTTTAACTTGTTTTAAAGTCTTTGCAAAAAGACAATGAAGTGTGCATTATGCACCATTAGCTTTGGTCATGCATTGCAGATTTTTCTTTCTCTAACAAGTAGTGTTTTCTTCTAAGGGTTTAGCACTTAGCAAATGAACCCTATAACCTGTATATTTAATAAAAGGAAGAAAAAATTAGCCCTTGTGGGAACTTCATGTTTCAGATATCAGTTAATAATACTTGTAAATGTAGAAGCCTTTGAAGATCTCAATTCAACTGTGGGAAAACTTAAGTTGGGTAATTACTCAAGATGCTGCTGATGTGCTGTCAAGCAGAATTAACCCTATGACTAGGTCTATCTACACAATCTGCTACAAGACAGCATTGTCTACATTGAGCTCTCAAACCAATTAACGGGCATGTTCCAATCAGATTTATATCGCCCAGTAACAATCAGTTGTACACATGGTCATGGCTATCACAGCGGGACACAAGGTCTGCCCAGCAGGAGACCTGTTAAAGCATGTTACGTTGGCAGCAAAATGCATTTCCCCAGATATTCTAAGGAGGAAGTGTAAGGTTGGATCCTATTACATTGCATCAAGGAGGGGATTTATTTTGGGAAGTTGCAGTCCTTCTTGTTTCAGAAACAAATGACCGAAGCTCAAAAACTAATTGCAGATTTATTTTCTTCTTTTATTTTATATGCTTGTACATGCAGGTACATGTAGATGTATTTTACATGTACTCTATATATTTTATATAACTGGCATTGTAATTCCCTGCCAAGATCTATGCTACAGCAAAAATATATCAAATCAGTTATAATTTAAAAAATGAGCAAGTTCACACTATTAGTTGAAGTCATCAGAAAGGAAACAACTCTCTTCTCCCATCCTGCTCATTTGCCATCTTCCTCCAGTGCTCAGAGTATTTCATGTCTTAAATATAATTCTCATGAGATGGTACTTATAAAGTACCACCAAAACCACTGAGCAAAAAAAGTATGTTGGTGACATGCCATCACAAATACCACCACTGGTAACTGCCCATGGCACCAGCCCACGCTCAGTTAATTCAGTCGGCATTTGCACCCAGCAGGATGATGTCCCCACCCTGCGAAATGTGGTAACCTGGGGGGAATTTCACTGAGTTCCAAGGAAAGCCACTCAGTCAGTGTTTTATTTACAATATTCTCCTCAAGCTGCTGTATACCTACCTACATCATTCTCTCTTGCTCATCACTGTATCAGCAACACCTCACTACCTGCATAGTCAGACACAACTTACGAATCTTACTCTCAGCTTCTGTTTATCTGTATGATTGACTTCTCGCTGCCTAAATTCTAGATACTTGCTATTAGCTGGTCAAACAAAGCTCTTGCTCCTCAGCTGCATGGCTTGGTATGGACATATGCACTGCAATTTGCAGCATCAACAAACTGGCCCAGGGGCCAAGGTGGCAGAGAGTGCATGTGGAGGGTCACAAGGGTCACTGGGCACTGTAATGAGTACCAAAGCTCCAAACAGTCATAAAGTACTGGACAACAAATCAGAAAACTGATATGGGGGTGATAAATGAATAGAACTTTGTCTGGCAACAGCAGAATAGCTATGAAAGAAAACACAACATGGGAGGTAGTACTGGGAGCCATCGAGAGCAGGAGGGTCACCTGTGTTATGGTTATTGTTTCCCCTTGGGAAAACAATGCAAAATTTAGGACACAGTATTACAGAAACTGTTACAGATCTTAGAAAGGCACAGAAAAAAAATGAGGAAAATAATAAAGTGTCTTCGGCATAAGTAGCAGATGTGAGAGAAGCATTCTGAAAGAACACAGTCATTTTGACTCCTTGAAGGAATGACAAAGCTTCCAGCAATTTTAATAAAAGCAGCACTCCACATCTTCTTCTTGACAGTACATTAGACAAAGGTATCAGAAACTCATTGCACGTAGGTGTTAAAAATGTGCAACTAAAATATAGCCATTATAGGATAAGATTAAATACTGAAAGTACATTCTAGAACAATGTTCTGCTACACACAAAAATATTCATTCTGGCTCCTTTATACTTTTAAAACTACATTAACTAGAAGGCAAAAACTCCTAATTGTTTGTTATCACAGTGCATACTCTGACATCCAACTTAAGCATCCTGCCAGACCGGATGCACCTTACAGTGCCAGGTCCTAGCTGTACAAATTGTCTTCTATTGTTTGTTACAACAAGAGGGGGAAAAACCCCTGATGAACAGAGAATAGGTTTGTGTGTATTTTCTCTACTTTTGCCTTATAGGAGTACTCTGAAAGTCAGGCAATCACTCATAAATATCTTTGGAAATGAGTCTATATGCATGAAGAGATCAAGAGGGTATTTATACAGTCTATTTACAAGGAGTATTTCCAATTGTGATTGATGTGGCCCAAATACACACAACACATGGCAATACAAACGCCAAGTAGGCTCAATCACCAACACAACGTATGCAAGGAAATAGTGAGCTACTGGAAAGGTTTAGCTAAGGACAAGGTGCTGCAACACTTTTGAAGATCCCAGAAATAATTAAGTCAAACACAAACAATAAAATATATGATGGTCATTTTATCTGTACTGCAAAGAGTTAGAATCATAGAATCATAGAATAGATTGGGTTGGAAAAGACCTCCAAGATTATCAAGTCCAACCCCTGATCCAACTC
>JAYRBT010000042.1:33088880-33153970 GCA_036023395.1 Myiotriccus ornatus | reverse complement strand
GCCTCGTTGCTCTTCTCTGGACCCTCTCCAGCACCTCAATATCCTTCCTGAACTGAGGGGCCCAGAGCTGAACACAAGAGTGGCAGGGTTTCAACCTGTTACTTTTAAAAGGCATCATATATCAGATGCTCAGCCTGCCAGATACTGAGATAGAAATGGAGTAATGATAATCACCATATGTTCCTGTAGTGTGAGTTTTAAACTACAGCCTTCTTAAGTATGACTGAACTGCAGGTGTTCAGTGCCACATTGTGGCACAGTGTGACCACACACCCCACAGCTGAACCTAATGCAGATCTGCTGCTTGCCAGGGAAGCAGGCCTTCGGCGAGGAGAGAGGAAAAGGACTTACTGCAGAACATCTGCTGTTGTGTTACAACTGCGTTTTCTTTTACCCTTCATGATGAAGTATTTAACAGATTTATATAGGTTTTGCTGAAGGAACATGGAGAACAGCCTTCGAAAGTCCCACAGTTCTCTCAGAAAGTACTCTGCAGTTCTAATCCTTTTGCTTTAACATGGAAGGAGTCATTTATTCTTCTTGGCTTTTTTACACCTTTGCATTAGCAGTTTTCAAGCAGGTTGTGCCTTTGCAAGTTTTTCCTTTAAGGATGCTAAACACAACATTGGTAGGGGCAGGCATTCACAATACTACTCCCCTCTGGAAAGAATTTTCATGGAATAAAGGTCTGTCACAGTCATAAAGATGATAGATGCAGCTTTGGTAAATCTTCATTTTCATATTGGCCTGGGCAGTTTGTTGAAGAGACAATGATTTAGCAGGCTCCTGATGCAATCTAAACTAACTGATGTGTGAGCAGAATACAATCATTCCTCTCTCTTCTGTGTTTGCCCCCAAGGGTACAGAAAATAGCAAACTGGAATATCAGTGTTCCTGGCTACAGCACTGCTAACAAGATAAAGAAGGCCAGAGAAAAAATGCTTAGTTGTGAGCATGTCCCTGGACACTGTGTTGGCCCATATCATGTTCGTAAGAACTAGTCTCTCCTAGAGAGGACCTAGGCAAGCTGCAGGGGAGGCTCAAGCCAGGGACCATTTCCCACAAGCAGGATGAAACAGGATGCTCTATTTCAAAGGAGAGCAATTTAGGCTAAAAGCTCAAGCCACTTGCCACTTGCCTTTAGGGCCAGAGAAGAGGCTTTTGTCAATTTGATTTACAAGTATGGACATATCCCTTTTGGAATCATAAACCATTACTTGGAAGCAGTCACTGATCTTACTCATGAGTCCCACCTCCAAATAAAAAGTCCAGCTTCCAGAACCACACCCCCCCCCCCAACAGTATTACAATGTAAAAATTAATACCTAATGTAACTATCTAGGAATTTCTGAGATTGGGAATTTGAGAAGTTCCCGAGCTTTAAGAACGGTGTAGTTCCTTGGGCAGCAGAAGGAGCAAAGCTGGGCTTGCTGCTGCGTTGTAGCCAGAGGACAGATCCTGTGGTGTCTCAGGCAGCAGAACTACTCTCAAGTACTTCCCAGAGCTGGACATTCCTAATGCCTCTCTATCTTCCACCCTCACATGGGTTCTCTGTTATAACACAGTAATACATATTATTCACAATAATATTTTCTGCTATAATCTAATAATATACTTGAACTCTCGTTCAGGTCTCCCCTTAGAGAGGGCTTGAATGTGATCTCTCTCCTGATTTTCTTATCATTTTAAGAACTCAATATCTTTCAGGTTTAATAACTACTTCCCTGCCAAATTTGGCTGAAATTGGCAAGTAGATTAAATGATACACTTTTATTATTAGGAAAGGACTGACACAAAGTCAGAATAATGCTGTACATCTTACTTCCTTAGGAAGCCTGCTCAGAGGAAAAAAGTTTGATTCACTGTTGATGGATGCTGTGACAATTTCTCTTCTGCATATTGATGAAAAGCCAAATTCAAAAAGAGCATTTTAACATCACAGAATTATTTAGGTTGGAAAATATCTTTAAGATCATCAAGTCCAACCATTAACCTAGTGCTGCAAAGTCCACCACTAATCCGTGTTTCTAAGCACCACATCTACATGTCTTTTAAATACCTCCAGGGATGGTGATGAGTAGTCTCTGGGTGAGTTCTGTCCAGAGTTTATTTAAAATGTGAGAGCTACAAACAGATAAATATAGAAATCTACAGCTTCTGTAGTCATAATCCATAACAATGCACCCTACCTGATTTTACTTGAGATACATACATACACAAATCAAGCATAATGTCGGTCAAGACCAGCTGAAAATTAGTTCTTCCAAGCAGGGTGACTGATGAACAGTCAATACAAAACAGTGTGAATTTCAAACAAGGGAAATAACACCAGACTTAAAAGTATACAAAGAATCCACTGAAATTTTACACTGAAAATAGCAATGAAATTCCTAGTAGAATCAGTGGAAATTATCTATCCAGGCAATCATTCCCTTTACTCAGCACTGGTAAGGCTGCATCTCCTGTGTTCAGTTTTGAGCCCCTTACTACAAGAAGGACATTGAAGTGCTGGAGCCTGTCCAGAGAAGAGCAATGAAACTGGTGAAAGATCTGGAGCACAAGTCTGATGGGGAGATGGGGATGTTTAGCCTGGAGAAAAGGAGGCTCAGGGGAGACCTTATCACTCTGTACAACCACCTGAAAGAAGGGTGTAGCCAGGTGGGTGTTGATCTCTTCTCCCAGGTAACAAGTGGCAGAATGAAAAGAAATGGCTTCAAGTTGAACCCGGGGAGGTTTAGATCGGACATTAGTAAAATTTCTTTATGGAAAGGGTTGACAAGCACTGGAACAGACTGCCCAAGGAAATAGATGAGTCACCATCCCTCGAGATATTTAAAAGACATGTAGATGGGGCACTTAGAAACATGGTTTAGTGGTGGACTTGGCAGTGCTGGGTTAACTCAGTGATCCTTAAAGGTCTTTTCCAACCTAAACAATTCTGATTCCTAAACTGGTGAGAACCAAGTTACTTCAAACAAATGTTATTAAATAGAAGCTGCTGGTTTTGACGAAGTTTTTGAGGAAACTAAGAATAAGTCGGACAGATGAAGTTCCTCAAGTAGTTCTATTAGATCTTATTAGAGATGCTGCAGCAATGATTTTATATGGGCACTCCTGGCCAGATAGCCAGTGCTGATTTGTCATTTGGCATGCTCAAACGATATAAAGATCATTAAGAAAGCTTAAAGACCATTAACTAAGCACTCAGCACTGGGGCAAGGAAATTGCTTGTAGAGATCTAGCCTAGTGACTGAAATCCTCCCTTGTGAAGGCAGGAGTGGTACAGTGTTAGTGGTACAATGTTAATGGTACAGTTATATTACCCAGCCGTGCTTTCACTTTCTCATGATTGGATGGATGTCTGAGAGATATTGAGAAGACCTGACACAGCTCAACAAAAATCAAATGAAAATATAGCATGGATAAGGCTGTTGCTATGTCTCCTAGCACACGTTCAGAAGAGCCAACACCATTACCAAGAATTCCTTCCAGGAAGCAATAAAGGCAGCAGTGGGTGATTTATGAAGACTTGGCAATTCAGTCTTTGGCCCTAAAAATTGGAAACTGACAGAACAATAATATTTCTTTTTTTAAAAGGAAATCATTCTCCCAGGCTTCCCAGTTCCCATCTATAACACATCTTTCTCACAGTCCTGCACATGGTAAAGAACATGACTATGGTTTGTTAAATATGGAATAGCTTGTCTCCTATGGTAATAGAATGAGTCATGGATTTCACTCAGGTCCATTCTAACCATGGCTGTGGACATAATGGTATTTTTGCACAATGTACAAGAAAATGCTTTGAAAAATTAAAGCAATTGCCATTAGCTGCAATCTTGCAAATACATTTGGCCCTTAGAAAACACCAAGGATTTGGGTGGCGTAGGTGGACCTCTGTGAACTCATACAGAAAAACACAACCTTGTGGCAGAGGCTGTCCAGCCATGATAAATGTGTCTCACAAAAAATTACCATGAGCAGGTATGGTTAATAAGTATGAGGACTTTTTCTTTGGCTTATTAGTTTTCTATCAGATCAGTGTTCTGCACTGAGACATGCTCCAGCCACACCATGTGAGGTCCAGTGAAGAGGAAGCCATGAAAAAACACCCTAGTGAAAGGCGGGGGCAGCAGGGGTCCTTCTTTTAGCATAGGCCTACAGCTAGATTGGAGTAAGTGTAACACAAAGCTACGTAAGGGCTGGTTTGCAGAAAAGAAGGTCCTTGAGATTAGTTTATTGTCTTTCTCATTTATTGCTTTCTTTAGGGCAGCTGTACTGGGATGTAGGAGACTGTCTGGCGTGAAAGTTCAGAGATGGAATAATTAGATTCAATGGCATGATTATGGATTTTATGTGTGAGGCACCTTTGATTGTGGAAAAAGTTAAAGCATGTCCTCCATAAAGCTTGGGAGGTTTCTCATAACACTAGTACAAGTAGGTAGATGAAGAGATGTCAAATTCCTAGTTGTTTCTTTTATCTTTCCTGTGATAGAGACAGAGTTCTGTTTTAAAGACCTACCAAAAAACAAGTCTTTCATCTGTAGTGTAAAATTCATGTGTTCTCTGACCTTGTGTGTCACATGGTAATGAAACAACGTAAATCAGAAATGTTAAAAGTTGAAGTTTGTTAATATTACTGCTGAAGCTCCAGTCTCTTTCCTAGTTAAACTGACAGGTCTATAGTCCAAATATATATATTTACAGATTACAAGGACATAAAGAAAAAAAAATTAATGGACAGCCAATGAGAAACAAATGTAAATGCAAGTTTCAGATGACTATCTGGACATCACAAAACAAAAAAAAAAACACTAACCCCCCCCCATACCATCAAAAAAACTACTTTCATTTTAAATGGGCAATGGACTTTCTTTGTATTGTGCTACCACCTTACTCCTAAGAAAATACTTCAGTCATAAACATTCTGTGGGGAAAAAGTAGTAAATAGCATACATTTGGCATTCTCCTATCTATGTTTCCTTATCCCTTTTTTCAGCTGTCTGGGCTAAAATAGTGACCAAGATATAAAAATCTATTTTCCTTGGTTGAAGAAGAGATTATATACTGATATTTTGGGGTCAGTAAACAAAAGAAGATGGACTCCTATTGGCTCCTCCGTTTGTTCCCACCCTTGTCAGCCACTTCAGAAAAACTGGCTGAATTTGACATAGACCAGAGGTGGCAAGAGTTCCCAAGGCAACACAAAGACTTAGGGGAGACTGGGCTAAGGCCAGTCCACTATCAGGACACAATCACTTCAGGTGCCCATTGGCCTGGGATTTATTAAAAATAAAAAATAACTTCCCTCTTTCCCTCTCTCCTCCCATAAAATCCACGGAGAATCTCAAGAGAATCCAAAACCAGGCACATTTCCATATAGCTCATTTCACACAAAGAAATCTAATTCATTAACTCAAGCCTTTGCCAAAGCATATTATGCACTTGAGATAATCACAGGTAAGTCTCATACTGCATTTTTTTCCCATATTAAATCAATTGTGAATGCAACTGGAAACTGGTTCACATTCATTTATGTGAACTACTGCTGTCCCAGTCTCATCCCACTAAAAACCCCCAGCTCTTTCAGATGATAGAAAGGAACTCAGTCTTGGAAGGCAGAAGGTGAGATCCTGGCTCCATTGTATATATTTACCAAATATGAGCTGACTTTGACAGAGCCAGGATCTCCCCCACAAAGATTTGGCTATTGTAAGCAGGAGAATGTCTAAATGGCAAAGTAGAGAACCAGGTTATGGAGACCCAAGCTAAGCACCACAGTAACACGACATGAGACTATTGTCTCGGCTGTGTTTGTAACCATCGGTTTTTCAACTCAGAAGACTCACACTATTACTCAAGTTTCTGCAGGTAATCTTCTCAACAGAGGAATCAAATATTACAGAGATTAGGTGCGTCTTTCATTTTACAGACAGTCTCTTGAGAACAACTATCACTACCCCATCTGCTGATTCTGGAGCTACATCAATTGTATTTTCCTTTGTAACCTATTACTGGCCCAGTTTTCTGTATTATTAGCACTGTCCTGACCATCCTGCTTCATGCTCTTGTAAAGGTACCTCCTCAAGTGAGAGGGACTGAGTCAGTGTGAACTGAAGGGGAAAAAAACCAAGAAAAAATTAAGCTCATCAGAATGAACACAAGCAGCTAGAAATAAGAAAAAACACATAAGCAACAACTGAATCTCTGCAGAACAATGCAGTGATGAAGAGAATTCAATCAGCACTGCTTCTAGCATTAAACTTACAGCTATAATTTCCAGAACACTTCTAAAGAGTATTTTTCATGCAAGACAAAAATGTTAGTATTTCTTTCTTAATCCTTGCTCCAGTTCCTAAATCAGCTTTCCATGTGTGCTTTTTGGGATGGATGGAAATACAGTAAGCAATGCAATTTTCCCAGGTTTTGTTTTCTTAATTGCTTGAATTCTAAAAAAAAAAAAAAGCATCTACTTTTTTCTTCATTATCAGATAAAATGCTGTAGCATAGATCCAGTCTTGCCCCCCAGTAGCTCTTAAAGCCACCTGTAAGTAATGCTAACAGTCAAACCTCAGTATCTGTCAAGGCAGTGAAAGACTGTGTTGCAATTATTTGGCATAGCTGCATATAGAAAAAATATTTAAACAATTACTACTTGCTTTTCTGTCGTATTTCCTGTTTTACCTGAATGTTATCTTACTGTCTTATTTATCATAATTTTTCATCTTTATTATGAGATTAATTTACTATAGCGCCATTATTTATATTATATTTATTTATATTACATTGCTTCTCAAAACTATATTTAGCATACTCACTTGAATAAAGGAGTCCCACAAACAACACATTTGTATATTCCTTGAGCTTTATGGTGTGTGTACTCCCCCTCAAAGGCACTGGGAAAACAACACAACATTATAGAATTAAATAAAGAACTTGGCAAGGGGGGGTTAATTATCAAAGTATCTAAGTTGTTAGAAAACATCATAGAAAATCCCACAATTTCAAAGTTGGAAGTTGTTTTTTATTAAAGGCAGCAAATAAAGCAGGCAGAGGAAAAGGGGAATGTCCTTGTTAGTGTGCCTCAGGTGTTACACATCATGCAAAAGGAAGCAAATTGTCCCACAGTTCAAAGGCCAGAACTACAGCACCAACAAAAAGGTGTAAAACTGAAGTCTTCCCCTGTCTGGCAAGTGAAATGTCAAATTTTTGTAAACATGGATTGTTTAGCGTGTAGCTCAACCCGCCACACCTGCCTGGGCCAGTGAATGGGCCATGCGTCTGTGGCAGGCTCAGCGGCCACAGTGGAGCGAGGTGTGAGGCACTGGGTCAGGCTGCCACTGACTGCTTGGGCAGCAGAGGCATTGTAGCTGAAAATGAAATAATTGGTGCATGATTTCAAGCTGTGTGTGCCTTATATTTTCAGTTGAAAAGCAATATTCCAGCTTTAAGGGAATATTTTTCTAAGTTAACAATCTAAAAGGCTAGGAGGTCATTCACCTAATACGAATCAGCTGTGCTAGCCCAACAAAAAGCCTATGTGCTCAGCAGCTTGTTTTTATTATCCTTTCACCCTTTTTATGAGGCCCAATTTTTTTTATAAACAGGATTTTTAAGAATGACCTAATCTCCGATTGTTTGTGTGCATTAAATCACATTGTTGGTCCCGTACACAAGAGCGCGGAGGGCCGGGGGGAAGGCAGGCCTCCCAGCAGAGGCCACCATGCCCCTGCCCCGCCAGGGCTGCAGGAGGACCGAGGGGGCTGGAGCAGAGAGAGGGACCATCCTTGCCAGCATCCCCGGCACATTCAGCCACCAAATTCAGCACTGTCAGGAAAAGGTTTGCCTATTAACCGGGACCGCACATGCAGCAGGGAGCCCTTTCAGCTCATGAATGAAAACAAGCAGTTACATCATTAGTACATTTGGAGCAGAGGTAAAGCCAGGGCCTTAGGCCAAGCTCAGTGGTATAAATTGGACAACAAAAAATGGCTGGGCTTTGGCACGTTACTTTCGTGCTGGAATCAGCTGAGAGAGAGACTTTATTCACTAAAAACACTCTTAGAAGTGAGTCTTTTTTTCCCTCCAGGACTTGAGGCTGGCTTCCAGTGACTAAAGCCATGTGAGGGCAGTTATTGAAAATTTTTTACATTCCAACCACAAATGAGCCAATAAATACCTTCTCCACATGTGCTTCAAAAAGAAATTGGAGTGGGGTGGAAAAGAACTAAATTATGCTACCTTCTTTCTGCAGCCAAAACGTCTATACTTACAATGGCCACCTTCAAAACTCCAGCCTCCTGGCACAGGGCCATTTTCCTCGTGGTTCTGCTTACCGCGATGTCTTCCAAAAAAAGTGTACCTAAACCACTATTACTTCCACACGTTTTCTAGTAAACTAAAAACAGACTCTAAACATAAGCCTGGTGACTTTATAAGACATGCTGTGTTCATTAAAAGTCACACAAGACCTTTGGCCCTGGCCCCCATGTTGCAGATGCTTGTCTTTGCAGTAGTGTTAATTTGTAGGGGTTAGTAAACAAGTGGAGAAATCCTGGGAAAAAAAAAAAAACAAAACACAAAACTTGATGGGGAAGGTGAGGAAACTGCAGTAAGAGGATGGGTGGAAAAGAAATAGGCCTGTGTTTTGAGATCTGAGTTTCTTTTGTCCTACCTTACCTTTCAGTCCCTTTCTCCTGAGTGACATGGTACTGCAAGGGTGTCAGCCGTTTCCTCAGCTCCTCCTGGGAAAAGACCACCTTACAGTCCTTTTTATCCCTACATGACCCTGCAAAGGGAGAGGATATGGAAGAAGGAGACTTTTTAGCTTAAATCCTGAATAATTGCTTTGGCAGACAGCCACAGCATAGCTTCTGCATTCACTTGTCAATGACCAGACCGGTCCCTAATGCACAAAGAATAGCTCAGCTGTACCGCAGCTGATTATTTCTTCAAGTTTAAAAAAGAATTTTTATAGAGAGCCAGGTGATTCCGTTGGAGCAGTGACAATGTGCTACAGCCAAAGCCCTTCGATGTGTTATACACTAAACTGTTGCGCACACAATCATTCACAAGAAAGTACCATTTTTCCGACCGTTAAAAAAAAAAATCTGCAAAAAACCCAGCTACAGCTGAAATATTCTTTACAAGACATCTATATAGGAGACTAATGGTAATGGGCATATGATGTTTAGCCACAACATCTAGCGATTTCATTACCCTTAAAAGTAGCTGAAAACCAGTTCTAAATCTTCAGAATTACAATACGGTTGATCTAAGTTCTAGTTGAATCATCATTCTTTATAACAGTAGCCATTTCGTTTTTTCGCTGTTGAAGCACTAGGAGTCCTGAGGAGCAAGTAATTTCTTTATCCACAAAGCTGTACAAGGTTCAACAATAAACATGTTGTAAAATTCGAGGTTGCTATTGAAATTACTCTCCTTTGAAAATCTCAGCTTTTGCTTTGGTCAGTTCACACAGAAAATCCAAGGAGTAAAAAAGGATTGCTGTAAAAAAACACATTAGTATAGTGCAAAAATTCACATCAGGAAGAAAAAAACAACAATAAGGTTGCTTCTGGGAATGAAAACTCTCAAAGTAGTAGCAGAAATTGCCAAATATTCAGGTAACTCTGATAATCGTTGGCAAAAATTATCTGACAAAATACAGCAGGGAAAAAGCACTCTAATTATGACAATAATTAAAATGTGGTACAATTAGAAATAAACAGTGCTGACAAAAATATTTTTCTGCTAGTAACATATATACACTCATAAAAAGACCAATTGTGTTCCCAAAGTAGTGGCAACAGAGCTACCCATCTGTATGTCATTTAGTACAGGAGAGGCAATGGCAGGTTTAAATTACATGGTATTGGATTGCAATTTCCTAACATTGGATGCTTTTCTGCTTTTTTACCTTGAGTCATTACTAAGAAGTGTTCATAAAAAGTAGCTTAAAGCACAGATGCTTGCAAATCATTTAGGAAAAGATGTTTCTTTCTTCCTCCCCCTCTTCTTTTCTCAATTTTTTAATGTGTGGGGGTGGGTGAAAAGGGGAGACAGAAAAAGAATAATGCTATTGGTCACTATCGACTAACCACTAACCCTAGGAAGTATTTTCAGGAAGAAAAAAGTAAAATTGAAAACATCTAATTGAAGTAAATAGTGCAAACATAAAAAGCTTTACTGCTGAAAGAAAGGTATTGAAAAGCGATTTTATTTCATAGATTAGAAATTACTTTTCATCTAAACATTCTTAAAAACAGATTGTTTTCCACTCTGAGCCATCTCATTAGCTGTGCTGCAGAATCCTCGTTTTAATGGTAAGCTTTGAAAGAGCGCTGCTGTATGCCTTTGTTAGCTTGAATCTTATTTGGGAGAGGGATAAAGATTTCATTCCAGGTCTCTTTGTTTGTCTTTCAAGAACCACTAAAGCAGTATTCACACAAATTTTGCAGGAATGTGCCCTGTGCCATAGCTTACAAATTATTTGGTTTTGGTGCACTTAAAGGTCACCTTCCAAATTAGCAAAATTTTCCTACATCCTGGCTTTTCAACCTTAAATGTAAATATTGTTTCCTAACTGTAAGTGAGGTTTGTTCTTTATAACATTTGGTTGCTTATTTAAAGATGTCAAACTTTGGAGGTTTTTATTCTCCAAACGTGCAGGACTCTAGGACTAATAAGTCTTTCCAAGTATAGCTAACAGGGAAAGGAAGCATATACATTATATAAATAGTATTGTTATCCTGCATTACGCAGCTCAGAAAGAAACTGTTTGAAAGACAGTCTTTTATCTATAATTTCAGTCTTAAAAAGAAGTTTAGAGAGCAGAAAATCTTATAAACCAACATCACTTTCACAAATATCTACCCATAATTTAAAAAAACCATACTATTTGCTACTTAGCTGTTGCAAAAAAAACCAACAAAAAACCCACAAAAACCCAAACAAAAACACACAACCAAACAAACCAACAAAGTAAGCATAGCTTCACTTTGGAAAAAGAGAAAATATTGAGTGTTTTAAAGAATGGTCAGTATTCCCCCTTTACTCTCCTTAAATAATTTTTCATCTCTTTTAGAAATTTAATGTTCTTCAATCAATGGCCTCACTATGTGCAGAAAAAAATTTCTAGATGCGACTTGACCCACAACATAGATCAGAAGTAGAAAGCATGTTAAAAAAAGATTTCCCCCACTCGTTTTAATTATTAACTGCATATTCTATACTACAAACAATATTTTTGTCTACAGGTAAATTTTGCCAAAGTGCAGTGGGGTAAAATGCAACTGACCTCAGCAAAGGATTCTCCAGGTTTGTAATTTGAGTATGCATCAACAAAAAGTTGCACTACAAGTCATATCGGAAATCTCTTGGTCCAGCCCTCAACATTAAAGAATGGGCCTATTCAATTAATTGCACTTATTATTTAACTGCACTTATTTAATTAATTGCACTTATTATTTAACAGAATAATAGGTCAGTAAATGGATCACACTAGCTCCATATTGCCAAAGAGCCAAGGAGGTAAAGCAAGACTCACCCCTGACTGCAGAGAATGTAAGGATACATTGCCTAAAACAGGACTAGCCTACAAGCTTCTTTAAAGTGCAATGAATCCTAGAAACCACTGCATGAAATTCTAGGAAACCAGTCCTTTGATTAGGAAAAAAATTACATGGTAGAGGGACAAAAGAGTTCAGCTTTTAGTAAAAGAGTGGTTTCGTCTGTTTTTGAAACTGTTCCAAGGGACAACACAAAACTACACAAAGATATGCCCAAAATGAGAAAAACTGTTGCTAGTAATGGAGATGTTATCAAACTTGATATTAATCCAGAGAATAAATGGACAGGCTGACCACCTTCCTCAGTCTGGTTCTCCATAGGCAGGATGAGGTTTGGGCTGTCGAAAGAGTTCCCATACAGGCAACAAAATTCTTCAGCAACTCAGGCATAAAGGCAGGCTCACAGTTCACTGGCAAATTACACAGTTAGAGGCAGATGAGAAAAAAGGTCATCACTTCTACAAAAAGCCTGACATCAGTGTGATTCCATTAAAAGTGAGACTAAATCAAATACAATATGCGAATAACAGAGTCTGGATTCATAGGATCTATATTAGGACTCTGGAAAGGATCTCACTTGTTCTTTGGAGGTGATGTTCTCAGCAACAACTTTTAGAAGAGCCCAGGACAGCTATGTTCTGAAGTCCAGTCAGATCCTACTATTAGGTGAGGTGAACACTGGCCTGCAAGGGCAAACAAAATTCCCTTTACGTTCCACTGCAGGATCGAACACCAAATTAAATCTCTCTAATCAGCACACCATGGTGCCTTCATTGGGGTGGGCACTCATGAGAAGAGCAGTGTGCAGGCAACTGTCACCAACAGACCAACAGGCACTTGCCTTTAGCCTCCTGCCAGCAGTTACAGCAGTACTAAAAGCAGTTACAACCCTGGAGCAGGATGGAAGGCTTTGTGAGGGAAAAACAAGCTGGGAGGGTGAAACAAACACCAACAGAAACCCTTCTTGGAGACTTCATGGTATTTCTGTGCTTAGGAAGATTTTTTTCTGAAAAGCAAGGGAATACATGCTGCAATTTACTATTCATCTACAGACTGTGGGCATTTCAGAGTTCAGCTCTGGAGTCCTCTGTACAAATTAAGTGAACAGAAAGTATTTTCTGGGTGTTGACCTGATAATGAAGACATTAAGCATCTCACCTCACATATAAATTCCAACTGACCTTTTCAAGTCCATGATTCATAGCATTCCTTCCCTATAAGCAATCACAAGAAAACTAGCAACAAGATATATTCAGACAAACCAACACAAGTTAGCAGACCATTACTCCTCACCACTCAGCCCTTTACCTGTTCCAACATGCCAGAGGGTGGCGATTAGTGTCTGACATGCCCTGAAATTTGGTGGCATTTTTCCTGACGGCTTTCCTACTTCAAACAGTCTTTTGAACCATTCAAACAGTTTTCTCTTACGCTTTTTTTCTTCCTATCACTGAAATTAGCTCAATATTTCAACTACGCATGGAAGACACAGCATATATTTTCCCCCTTCTATGTATGCTTATGTTCCACTAGAATTAATGGACATTACAGTCATGGACTGAGCACATACCACTTAGACTTCCTGAATTAAATACAGCAAGATCAAATGTTCCAGCAGAACAGAGCCATATAATAAATAGGGCTTCTAGTTTTCCGTACTACTTCTTTTAATATACCCAAGTAGTTTTTTAGGGGCCTTCCAGCACATTTTATTACTCATATACCATCCCAGCCCCAGTCCTGCAATGTGACCTGTCTAGGCAAACCCTTTAGAACATGTAGAGCTACTGAAGGGTCTATGAATGTACTACATGATCTGGCTCTAAGTATACACCTCTTTGCTTTCCAAAGTCTGTCCCCCCACAAGTTCATCAGACCACGGTAGATCAATGGTAAATTATCTCAGACTGACATAAAGAGGAATCCTGCAAAGCTAAAAAATATTTGCATATATTTCTTTAAATAAATATCCTAACTATGCTTCTGCTAACGCTCAGAATTATTAAAAGTGGAATCTCTCATTTTTTATTATTTCAAATTTCATTTACACAGTTTATGCCTCTTGTTGACAGTTTTGCCTCTCTCTCTGATTACAAAAAAGCAAATGCTCAACTCTCTCACTTTTGTTCAGTTTGTTCTCTGCAGCCTCTAGTCCACAGTCTTAGAAGAATGCTGCAGGGTCCTCTCACTGCAAACTAGCCAGAAACTGCTCATCTAGTTTAAAAAAGAACAACTCTTGAAAATGCAAATCATTGCAAACAGTTCTATTGTCTTCTAAGTTGGAAAACACAGTTTTATAAAACCTGTATTTGACATTATAATCCTTTTTATAATCCCCTCACAAGCCATTTTAAATTACCTAAGCCTGATGGTGACTAGGATAGATACTGCAAAAGAAACTCTGAAATGCTGGGAGGTCAAGTTTAAGTAAAATCCAAACTTCATCCTTAAAAAAACTCTGTAAATGTTTTACACATTGAAAAACTGATCTGTGTTTCTCCTCTGAGGGATGGCCCCTTTGCTTTCTTGCTGTAGGTAGCTAACTCCCACCCGCTGTTGAAATACCATTTGCAGTTTCATGCAAGCATTAGGAGTAATGGGGCGAAGACCATTTCCACTATATCGTGCATTGAAAAACCTCAAGCCAGGTACCAGGACAGCAGTTACAATTTTGGGTCAAATGCCAGGTTCTATCTTAAAAGAACACCACCCAAAAATTAACTGTGTTTAAAAAAATTATTTACTTAACACCCAGGAGGGTCAGATGGCCACAAGGGAAGGGCAAGCCCCTTCTTTGCAAATTTGCAAACTTCCCATGCAATCAAGTAACAGAGCTGTCACATTTATTTTTTCCACCTGGTCATCAGCATGGCTCATGTTTAATACAAACATATATTCTGAGTCATCGTCAGAAATCTCCCATATAAGGCAGCAAATTTCTAAAGCACCAAAAAAACCCCAAAATTAAAAAAAAAAAACCGCAACAAACAATAAACAAACAAAACCCAAACCAAAACAAAACAAAAACCCAACCAAACCCAACCAAACCAAACAAAAAAACCCCCAAAGTGGTAACTCGTGCATCTCTTCTGTGCACTTGTTTTCTTTCCAAAGAAAATGGTACTGGAACACCAGCAGTCCCATATAGGCAGCATCTACGGGAACAGGAGCTGCCCTGTTGTTTCCACGGGTCTGCAGGCGTGCTTGCAGCAGGTTACATGGCCATGCAAGCCAGAGAGACGTTCCCTGGAAATCTGAACCCTGAAAATGCAAAAAACATATAACAAAAGACTGAAGTGTTTTGCATAGTGGGAAAGGGGGAAAGAAAAGCGGCTCCTTTTGTCCTCTCCAGGCATGTCTACTTTACTTCCTTATCTGATGTTAATGAAATAAATGTCACTACCAGCCACAATCTTGGTCTCACAACCTTTCCAAATTATAACCACCACCCTGTGCTAGCTCGTGGAGGTGAAAGCAGCTTCCTCTGGAGCTTTTTGAGCTGTCATCTTCACTAGTACCATTGCAATGGCAGCATGTGGCTGCTCAGCAGAGGTTGGTGAATAGAAGAAAATTCAATTAAGTGGAGCACAAGCTCATTACATTATAAACTGCAACATTTGTTATTGTTTCTGCTGAGATGGCCAAAGACAGCGTGCACAGGGCAGATGACCTATTTGCCTTACTCTTGGATGCAAACCAGGCAAGACAAGATCAAGATCTCTTGCTACAGTAGTGGAAGGGGGAACATTTATAATGATGGATTTCTCTTCCACTCTCCCCTAAGAGATAAAGAGATTTTTGTTTTGCTGATATGATCCTAGCACCTTTCAAAGGCAGTACATTTTTTTTAAATTAAAAGGAAGAAAGGCAACTGAGCACTCTGTATCTGGTCAATAGATTTCTGTCAGAATCAATTAAAGGGTGCACAACATATGGAAAGGCATTTTATTAACAGTATAATTAAGAGGAATTTAATACGGGTGTTTTATGCTACTTTTGCATTTAAAATATTTCAGTAAGCCATCAAAATAAGTTTATTCACACTGCTTTAATAAAGGTTTAACCTTGCATCAGAAACAATTAAAAAGTCAGCATTTGCCAGCAGTTACCGCAGTGGTATGTAGCTTATTTTGGCATTCAGGCTGTTGCTAAATCCTGCTGCTTCCTCCACAATAGTAATGTGTGGCCTGTGAAATGAGCACTACATTTTAAGAGTCACAGTGCCACAATTCGTACTTGGGATGCAGGTGGAGGAAAGGAGAGGGGTGGGGGGGAAGGTCTTTCTTCTCCTCCAATTCCCCACAACAGCCCAGATCTAACCTCCTGCAAAACTCGGTCTGTCTCCCACTGTGGATGGTAAGGAACCCTTTTAGCAAAGGCACAAGCAGGCATAGCCTGCTCTATGGCCTTTCATCCCATTTCTCCAAACACTGAGGGACATATCCAGCATGAAGACAGGAGCTGCTGGGACACTCTGTGCTCCAGCAGTTGCTCTGCTATGACCAGAAGAACTACTACAGAAGACACTGTAGCCCCTCTCAACCTGCTTCAGGACTAATAGTAGAGAAACAGCCAAAAAGGTTTGTAACTGCCAACCTCTTTCGCTAATGGGCCTTCTGGAATTCCCTACATTTCTTTATAATTCAGCCATGCTTTATGGGTCAGGAAGATGAGGTCAAGCTCTACAAAAGGGCTTTAAGAGGACTCAGTCAAGTCCTGTCCCACTCTGCTCTCCTCGGTACTCCTTGACCTGGGCCAGAGCATTGAGGTAGGAGTTCTTGCATTCAGTGCATAAAGTTGTCAGTGCTGGACCTGGGCTGCCAGCACCTCCCATCCCACAAGAACCTCTCCTCCAGCCAGACCAGGGGGCACCTTCGTACCCTGGCCATGTGTCCTTCCCAGTACAGCTTCTTTTGAAGGAAATCACAGACTGAGACACATGTTTAGCTTGTAACTAAGAACAAACATTTTATGCTTCTTAGCATTCTCTGGGACACAACTACTCTCTACTTGCTTCCCCCCCAAATCATGATCTGTGCTGTAGCAACCTGTGGTTAACCTAGCCGTTAAGTTATGGTAATGTTTGTGTCTCTAGTGCCTGAGTCTCAGTCCACAGTCTAGACCCATTCCATGTTCCATCAAATTCCAAGCTCACCCATTCCCTAAGTAGCCCATTTGATTATCTTCTCCATTGCTTCCCAACCTAGTCTTACAGACTTTAAGGTTCATATTCACTTCTGGCACCTTTTCTTGCTTGTAGTCCCTCAGCTTAGCAATATAAAAAAAAAATCTCCTTCCTTTTTGTGTGCTGTCATCTCTCCTTTACATCACATTCTTCTCTGAAACATTCATCACATACTCCTCAGAGAAAGGAATTCTTAAAGGACTTCTCAGACCTCCTGATAAATACTCCAATAGTAAAAAAGTAACTTTACATGAGAAACTTTAAAATACAGAAACATCATTAGTGCTGAAACTTCATCTTTTCCATACCCAGCTCAGCAGAAAACACAGTAAGCCTGAGCTGCAGAGGGCACAGGAATGGAACGCAGGAAATTTATGAGCTCCCAGAATTAAAACATTCCTGCAAGAAGGGTGGAAATGGTTTGTGGTGGATCCTTTATGGGAGCAGGAAGGGAACACAGACAGCCTTAAAAGATCCATCAGGGAACACGTTAAGAAACTGGCTCTGTGCATGGCCTGGCAGCACAAGAGACGTCTCATCATTCTTGAGCTGCTCAGTGCAAGAGTCACTGAGGAGCCTCCACCCAGATGAGGCAGGGACGAGCACTTTCTGACTATTGAGCAGATGAGGAAGAGTGTGAAACTCCACCAGAACAAGTTGTTAAGAAGAGAAAAAAAACAGGGTACAAACTCTGGGGTATGTACAAAAGGCTTCTAGTTTTCTTTATGATCCCAAGTTTTACAAGTATCAGGCACTCTTAAAGTATTACTCCCAACGAGATATCCACAAATAAATTTCATTCTAAACTGCATTAAATAAGACATTCTAGACTGAATGCTACTGTACAAAAGAAACGTTTGTAAATACTGTACAACACTGAATATACTCCCATTAAGACAGCTATATGCAAAGTTAATTTTTAAAATTAATTTTAAAGCCATTCCACAAATATGCTCTATTACAATACTACAGTGTTCTAGTTTCATATGACTAGAAGGCAGACATATACACAAACATTTATGTAATAATGATACATGAAAGGCTTTACATGCTATTTACTATTGTGCTCACATTGTGCATACTTTCAAGACTCTTTTCAGGCATTTATCAAATTCGTCATAACTGCTGAGAGGTAGTAAGCTAGGTATTTGTAAGACTATTTTAAATGTAAAAATCTATTTTTGCTCCAAATTAGTATTTGCTATTTTTTAAAATTTAGCTCAAAACAAATATGCTTTAATTTTTGCCCCCCAACCAGTTCTGAGGAACAGATACACTCATCTGAGACCTTGTATGACATATTTAAACACAGAGTAAATTTTTATATTCAAGATATAAACCCCAGAAAATAGGGATTTATAATGAAAACACTGACAGGCTTTTAACCATAGCCATATTGGTGGTTTATGCTATACAATATTAGTCTTTTATTTTCATTTGGACCATGTGAACAGACATCTGTAGTAGTACATATCTGGTGATACACATTATGGTAAACTATGGGGAAGTTATAACATACATTATAGAAATGATATCTCTGAACATAGAAACATACAATATGAAACATTTAGATATATTCAAGTCACATGAAGTTTGACAGCAACTACCATACTTGAAACACACAAGGCTAAGGTCTTTTCTAGACTTTTTGTTGTTAAAGCCATATCTGGCAAATATTATGCACACAGATAATTTCACTGACATGAGCAGTTTGAGAGTTCAGAGGAACAAATGCACACAAATTACTCATGTATGCAAATGTTTACAAGATCTGCTCCTAAAAGTAATCCTTTATGTTAAAAGATTACTAATGAAAGTCCAGTTTTGAGACCCATAATTTTCTCTTCACTATTCATTTCAATTTTATGAAAAGATATTATATTGAAATTTACTATTAACAAAGATTTAATAAAACAAGTTATGGAAAACTATACTATAGATATTTACTTAATAAAGACTTACACCATATGCCCAGCACCATCTTCATACAGATGCATTGTAATTTCATCTAATCCTAGAAAAGTATGGTTTCCTACTAGTAGTTATTTTAGTAATTAAACACTTCACAAGAATTTAATATTACCTAGGACTTTATTATGCAAAAAAAAAAAAAAACAACCCTAAGTCTACCCCCATAGTTTCTTCATCATTGCTTTTACTTAATTTTACAAGCACCATAATTTTCTTTGATCTACAGGAGAGGAAAAGCCAAATTATCGCATGCAAAAATGTGATGTAAGCAGCACAACATTCAAAGTGTTAGAGAAATAAAAGATCTTTTTAAGAAATGAGAACCCATAATAATTAAAAGACACAGCAAAGCAAAATAAGCTATCTTTTTACTTTATAGGTTGGTGGTCTGCTTCAGAAAACATATGTACATGGAGTCTGCATCATCATTATTTGTATCAGTTGCTTCTTGGTATGCATTAAAGCAGCTGAAGTAGTTTTCACATTAAACGTTTAATGGGGGTTGTTGTGGTTTTGAAGTGGTTTGTTGTTTTGTTGGGTTTTTTTAAGACTTAATTTCTGTAAACTAAATCCTGGCAGGTGCTGAGTGCATTCTACAGTTCCAAAGAAATTCATAGCATTCAAGTCTAATAAAGTGGGCTCAAGGAGCAACACTTCTACATAGCACGACAGACACGACGGAGCTGTAAACATTACAGGCAATGAAGAAACCTTGAACCAACGTGATGGCAGGCTGTGTACGAGCACAGAGTGATGTGATTCTCCCCAAAGCTCAAGCTTTTTCTTAAAGAACCAGTAAACGTTCCTAAGGTCTCAGGGTGTACTTTCTGTATGAGTAACTCCTAAATGGGAAGCTTTTCATATAGCCCTGGGCGTGCAGAACAGCAAATGCCTACTGCCATCTACTGGGAGTGCCTGCTCCTGCTCGGACTTGCCACCTTGTCTATAAAAAAGGTTATGAGCAAACAGTGCACTAGGTTTGCACACATTGAAATGCTTAGTCCTAACTTCAGACAAAAAAGTATTTTTAAAATACAATTTGGAAGAACAGACCCGCACTCCAGGTGCTAATATACAAACAGAAAAAGAGCAAGTAAAAACACCTCACTAGCACAAGTGATCCCATGTAACTCACACATGCTTACAAAATAGTGGTTCAAAGAAGAGACAGAAGGTCATCTCTGTTCTAAAATACTTCCCAATGGTATTTCATTAATTTAACTTTTTTGGGGGGGAAATGTCACTTATTTCTGATCTACAACTATATATTAAATATAAATTAAATACTGCATTGTGTTACTTTGTCTCTTACAGGAAGGACAGAGGTATCATTCCAAGCACAGAAATTGAAATGATACTTTCATTCAAGTCCTTGTCCTGCAATTACTTAACTGTTTAAAATGCTGTTTGAAAGCCCCATTTACTCCTCTGCTGGCACTTTGCTCCCTTATACTGAGTGGGTAGGGGTTCCAGAAGGTTAAAAAGTCTCATTCCATATGGAATTTGCCACTGAATTAGAAGGCAGCCAAGCTCCACACCGTTCCAGACTCAGTGGATACATGGCATGGTGGTATGGTTGAAGGATTGCAATTCACACAGATCTGGATGGTGGGAAAAGTATTAACTCAAAGTGATATGTTATAAAAAACTCATGAGAACTTAGGGTATTTTATGTATATTCAGAAGTCAAAGTCACAAGGCATTGTGGCATTTAAGCAGATGTTGGCTCTATGTCTCATTCCCATGTCTTATTCGATACATGCTGTACCATGTACTTGCAACCTCCTAAACACACCACAAACAAAAAACCAAACCAAAGGCAAAACAAGCCTATGTTAATTTATAAGCATCTGGGGAATTTAGATTACTCTTAAAATATGTGAGATATGTGATTGTATATTATTCCACTGTTAGCAGATGGATTTGGGTTTATTATATATAAATATCTCTATATATGTCTATAAAGTAGTCTGTCAGTGGAACTCAATGTATTAATGGCTGCACAGTTAGGAATTAAAGGGAATAAACAGTAGTGCTAACTTTTTAATTCCAAAATGTGACTACTGGATTATGACAGAAAAACAATTTGACAAAACAGATAATGCAGTGCTTTGCAAATAGGTACACAACAGCAAAACTTCCCATTGGCTGTGTGTGTGTTTCTAGCTGACCAACTTGGGATCTCCTTTTCAGAGTAGGAATAAAATGGCCAGAAGAGTGAGTGTCCCCATTTTAAGGTAGACACCAGCAACATGAGCACACATCAAAAGGTACAAAACGTGGACTAAGGAAATTTGCTTAGCCTATATTTTTAGGATTTTAAATCTGGCTCAGCAGCAAATATAACAGGAAACCAAGGTCAAGGTGACACAATGTGGGTTATTCTCTCTCTTCCTCAATATGTGTTTGCAGCTCTTATCAAGGTTAATGGGAGTTTTGTGCACATGTGGGGGAAACAGAACACAAATGCTGCAAAAATTGGACTCAGATTTAGTTCAAATAAAGTGTAATCTGCTTTAGAAAAAAATCCATCAGCTTGAAAACTGATGTCTTATCACTAAAAAAAAAATCTTTAAACATCACCTCCATATGCTTGCTAAGTTCAGCTCTGGGAAAAAGTGCTCATAACATTCTGCAGCCCTTATGAACCAGTGGTGAGTGTAGCGTAACACCCAAGCTGGTTCTTTTTTGAGGCTTCAAACACGGATCAGCCAGGACTGTATCTCTTTTATTTGGGTGTCACGAAAATTCTTAGTCATGTTTAAAATTAGCTCAGTGCAGCTTTTATTTTCTCCCACGTAACTATGTACACTGACAGTACTATGCTGACATTACAGATACTGTTGCTGCTGAAGTGAAACACAAAATACTTAGGTTCAAGGTTTTCATGATATAACGAACTCATGGAGATGAGGTCTTATGGCACCCCTTCCAGACCTAATGGACAAACCTGGACCTTACACAAAAAGTACAGCTGCATCTGGGCATTAAATTGCATGTTTCCATTTAGTTATGTAGAGAAGTGTCACGTAACTAAAGAACGTGTTGTCAGAGGAATAAAAGAATTAACTTTTAAAATCTGCACGGTTTTTGTACCTAATTTTTAGTACAAAATATTTGATTTATAATAAAAATGTGAAAAGAAACACATGGAGTGTAACTACAGTATACTGCTAAAGATTTTGGGAAATGTTTTTAAGTCCTATGATTTAATAGCAATCCTAAATTCTTTTATGCATATTTTTAAAAGTAGATATGACATTTAATAAAATATTTTTAGTTTCATTTCACCATTTTTGCCAAGAATGAGGAAAATATAAAATTTAAGAGACAATATTTTGGACAACGAATTCGGCATTTCCAAACTTCTTGAAATCTCAGATATGAAACCCCTCGCTCAAGCCAGTGACTTTTATCAAAACAAAAAGCAAATAAACTTCTGGTTCAAGGGCAAATTTAAACAAACCACAGCAACTCATAGCACATTGTTTCCTGCAGCAGAGACACCCATTCCTACAAGGGCCTTCGTTATGCATGACACAACAAGCAGCACCCATTCAACCTGAGGGAAGCCCACAGGCTCGCAGGGCCACTGGCTGGCTCTTTGTCACCAAATGCAGCAGGTTGAATGCAGACATCACTGTGATATCCTCACCAACAAAACCAGAGGCAAAGAACAGGGGCAAGAGCTGAGTAGGGAAGAAAAAAAAAAAAAAAAGAAAAAATGAGAACAAATTAAAACATCAAAAATGTTAAGATACAGTCACAGAAAAAACAATAATTGAAATTTTATATGACCACCACATGGGAGCACAATTCTAAATGCACTTTTCTTAGTATGTTTAGCCCATTTCTGATACCCCACCCTACCATTTTGATATATATTACATAGTATTAAGTGAAACCATTTATATGCTACAAAATGAGATGGAGGGGGCATTTTTATGAGGGGCATTCACAGCTGTTTTAGATACCCAACTGAGAGAAACTTGCAGTAGCAATCTGAGTGATTACAAGTGCAAAGGTACTAAGGAAGAAACCTTAGGACCTCAACTAGATAGCAGAAATCCTGCCTGGAACACCCAGGAATGCTAGGCAGAGCAAACATGTAGGCTTTTTCTATTTATTTTATTCCAAACAAAATCAGACTCTACAACATTTCTGAATGGTGAATGCTGGAAACCAGTCATGGTTAAAAAATTGTTCTTTTGATGACTCGCTTGAGGAATGTGACATTTCATTGCAATAAACTTGTCAGATATTTTAAAACCATGACTTTTCAAGGGCAGGAAATAATTCATGTTGTAAACTGTCCATGAGATATATTTAAACAATCTTCCGGCCAGTTCAAATATAGCAAACAGAGAGATGGCAGTCACAAGATTTTATTTCAGGAGGGTTTCATGCACAAATACTAATTGTTTTGTTCACCCCATGATGGGAAGGAGGAAATGCAGCTGCCTTAAAGCCCAGCCATGTACAGCCACAGCTCACTTCAGAATTATGTGACGGGGGACCAGAGCCAACAGACACCAAAGTCAGCACGGAAATTCTCTGGGATACCCGTGGAAGCAGGATCGGGCCCCGCGTGGCTGAGGAGCGGCGGGGCAGGTCTCCCAGCCTCCTCCCAGGCCTTTCTTTTTGGTGTGTGGCAGCTCCGGAGCCGCGGCAGGCAGCGCCCAGCCACGGCCCACAGCAGGCGCTATCCCAAGCATTTCCCCAGCGGTGAAGAAAGTGCCCATGGTCTCATCCTGAAGAGTAAGCCTCAGAGAGGACACCTGTAGAACACGCCAGAGAGCTGGTGGGTGCCTCATCTCTGCAAACATTCAAAGTCAGAATGGACGATAGTCTGTGCAACCTGATCTAACTGAAGCTGTCCCTGCTCACTGCAGGGGGTTGGACCAGATGGCCTTTAAAGGTCCCTTCCGAGACAAACCGTTCTATGATGATTCCGTGACCGCAACAAGCACCCAGCCCCCAGCCGTATCCATTACCAAACCGGTCTGGAGCGTATCTGACAGAAACCTGTCCGCATCAGTACGCCTCAGCTCGGGCGTACCCAAACCAAACTCGCCGCGAAACCCTCGGCCCCTCCGTGCTGCCCGACGGCGGGGGCGGGCGGGCGCTGCGAGAAGGGCAGCCCGGAGCACCTTCACACCTTCACACCCAGACACACAAACCCGCCTGGCGCAGCAGCAGAGCTGCGCGGAAACCTGCGCGAACCCCTCCAGAGCAGACGGGCACGACGCCAGAGCTCTGCGGGCAGGCAGACACCGCTGCCCTCCCCGCCGCCCGCGCCGCACAACCAGGCCACGCTCCGAGCGCCGCCCGCCGGCGGGCGGCCCGCACCGGCCCCGCACCGCCCCCGGCCCCACAGACGCGACGCCGCCTGGCGGCCTCTGCCTGGCCCGCGCCTGCGAGGGGCCGGACTGACCGCCCAGACCAGCGCCGCCTCCCTGCTCTCCTCCTCCTCCTCCTCCTGCTCCCCCCTCTCCCCCCGCTCCCTCTCCTTCTGCTTCTCCTTCTCCGTTTCTCTCTCCCTCCCTCAAGTGTAAACAGCTTGGAGGACATTATATGAAATTCCCGAGGATTATAAAATAGATCCCGGCCTCTTGAAAATGTCAAGTATTTCAGTGCTCACCAAAATGTTGTTATTTACTCTCAAGTATTCATAAAGACTCGGAATATATACAAGTCCTGAAAGCCCAATAAAATATCACTGAGCATCCATGAAAGTGCTTTACTGCAGTTAACATTTTAGTCTTTTATTGCTGACTCTTTGATTGCTATTTCTATTTACTCTGTATATTACAGCAATGCCCAGTAGTTCCAGTAGGAGAGGACATCCCAGTGCCAATTACTGTAGGCACACACACACAAACCCTGCTGGGGAGCTTACAGATCCCGGTGAAGAGGGGTCTGTAAAGAGAAGCACAAAGTCAGACTCATTGCAATTCACACATTTGTTTGGAGGTGCTTCACCCGCTTGCCAATTCCATGCATACGAAGAAGAGGCTGAGGGAGAATGATTGCTACAGGTTCGCATCTTCCCTCTGCTCTTTCTGTGGCACATGCATTCAGCAGGCTCCGCTGCTATGCTTATGCCTCAGACTTATTTAACAGGAACAGGCAGAACACGACAAGAAACATGGAAAGAAGTTCTGAGAAGGGCAATGAAGTTGGTGAAGGGTCTGGAGTACGTGTCTTATGAGGAGTGGCTGAGGAAGCTGAGGTGGTTTAGCCTGGAAAAGGGGAGTCTCACAAGTGACCTTATTACTCTCTACAACCACCTGGAAGGAGGGTGTAGCCAGGTGGGGGTTGGTCTCTTCTCCCAGGCAGCTAATGACAGGATAAGACGGCACAGTCTTAAGCTGCACCAGGGAAGGTTTAGGCTGGACATTAGGAAGAAGTTCTACACAGAAAGGGTGATTGGGCATTGGAATGGGCTGCCCAGGGAGGTAGTGGAGTCACCGTCCCTGGAGGTGTTCAAGGAAAGACTGAACATGGCACTTGGTGCCATGGTCCAGTTGACAAGGTAGTGTTAGGTCACAGGTTGTACTTGATGATCTCAGAGGTCTCTTCCAAACTAGCTGATTCTGTGAAAACACCATCCTGGGAAGAGCACTGCTGGTGGTTTAAACTACCATGCCACACATACCCAACCCTCTCCAGGTTAAGCAAAGCCCACATGTCAGTGCTGGAGGCACCTGCCTGAGCCCCGAGGGAGCCCAGCTGTGCTGACACGCATCCCACTTTGCCAGTGTCAAGGCTGGGTGGCCTGGGTACAGCCAGCTAACACGACTGTCACGTGCCTGAGCCACAGTGAGTACTGCAGTGCTGCTCTTCCACCACACAGACTTGCCAGCACCCACATCTTTATTGCAGCATGCCACTTTTCTGGAAGGACAGATGCTCCACAAAGAGGTCAGAGCAGACCTCACAGTCCGGGGAAGGGATTATTCTTCTACACATCACTTTTTGGTTTCACTGGTTGGTGGGTTGTGTTTTTTTTTTAAACATGTACTGCTTGATGCGCTGCCTGCAACACCCAGGACACTGTTGGCTCCTCCACCGTTGTCGCCTGGTGTCATCAGACCCTTTGGAGCCCCTTCACTGCACTTTACAACATGATCCATGCACAACATAGATCTTCCATCTGTCCGGCTCTCCTAAGATGGACAATATGCTCAGTGACAACTTGTAAATAATTTATAAATAACTTATAAATAACTTATGAATATAGATAATACAATATGTCATTAGGTGGGCTTCAGAAGCCGTTTTCTAGGGTACACATTGGAACTCCAGGAAAGCTTTCCTTTTAGGATTGCAATGTTAGCATATATTAAAGAACTACCGGCTTTCAAGAGCTTCTATGTTGTCCATTGTGGACATTCAGAAATCCAAAGTTCAGCCCCAAAACAAACATGATTAGTTATAAAGTAACATAGGTGGTCTCTCAAATTTGTCCTTCGGATATTAAGAATTTTGTATGTACGCAGGTTATGTTTTGTCAACCTCTGTCTGCAATGAGAGAAATTTCTTTGGGGGCAGGACAACTTGAGAGATTAAATTCTGATATTACCACATCTTGTTTTTAAGAGCAGTAAGGGAAACGTCAAGGGTCTTGGGAGCTCATAACACTACTTGTTTAAATTTTTCCATATTCAGTGTTTTTCCTGACAGGTCAGGTCCAGAATTCCTAAAATTATATAAGAATCCCAGCTCTCACAAGAAAAAATGTGAAGCTTTAGCTCTTTAGAAGTAAATTAAAAAAACATCCACAAATTCTTAAGGGAAGAATCAGGATTTTTTTCCTTGCCTGAATAATGAGACCTTAATAGTGTGAGGCTTCTACTTTTTTTTCCAACTTCCCTGCCCCCACCCTCAACTCTCTGGGCTCATTTGGAGGGCAGGAAACAATTAAGAGATAGGTACACGCTAGCCAGAGAGTCAGGCTCCCAGGCTCTTGTCAGGAAGTCTTGTGTCACTGGAAAAAGCAAAGAGCAAAAATATTGCCACACTGAAGAAAGCCAAACAACCAGAAGTTAGAAGGCAATAAAGGCCTGGGAGTCCACTGTACCCAACTGTTACATTAACAGTTTAATTTTTATCAATGTTTGCTTTGTTAAGCTTTTTTCAGTCCAGCAATAAGTTCAAACAGTTGTTTTGCAAAGGGTTTACTTATTTGATATAAAGCAAACTATAACCAATTGTTTCCCCAATAAAGCTTAGTAGAATCTTTTGTATATATATTTATTCCAGCCTTAATATTTGCATATTTTTTTTAATTTGGTTTTTGCTCACCTAAAGCTGCTGCCAATCAAACTTAGCAGACAGGACAAATCAGCCCCTGGGCACTGTAGGAACAAAAAGTGCAGCCTAGAGAGAGAACCACATGAACAAGCGTTTCAGTAGATCATGTCTTTTGGTGTCTAAACAGTTATTTACTCCCTAGTCATTTTCCCGTGACACATTCTGTGCTAATGCCAAAGCCCTTGGTCTTTTCTGCTCCCTGCATTGCACTCAGTGTTTTTTTAGGGACTTCACTGTTCGCAGTTAATGTCTCAGGTTTGTCATGGTGTATGCTACAGTGGGGGCAAAGGCAATGTTGAATAGCTTGCACGGAGATATTTAATAAACCATCACCAAGCTGCCAGGAGACTGCAGCACAGGAAAACTTTTCAGCAGGGGGATGATGACTGCTGGTTATTCATCAGAGAAAGAAGGGAAGAGTTCCAGTTCCCACTTCTGATTCAATATCTCTGATCCTTAAACTATCACCCTTTACAGTGCACAGGGTATTCTCACACTTACATACCTCACTACCTGGGCTAACCAACCCTTCTGTCCTGGCCTCCCAGCAGCCTGATGGAACAATGAGGAGTCAGCCTTCAGCCCTCCAATAAACACACATCCTGTGAATATGCATTTGTGTTTTATAATTATATTTTTTAGAAAACTGCACACTTCAATGTGCTGTACTGTATTTGAAACATTTGGCACAAAATAGTAAAGGTAATTGATAAAACCTTGGGAAAGGGTAAATTTAGATCAGTTATTAGAAAGAAATTCTTCACTGTGACAGTGGTGAGGCACTGGAGCAGGTTGCCCAGAGAAGATGTGGATGCCACATGCCTACAAGTGTTCAAGGCCAGGTTGGATGGGGCTTTGAGCAACCCGGTCTAGTGGAAGGTGCCCCTGCTTATGGCAGGGTGGTTGGAACTAGATCTTTAAGGTCCCTTCGAACTCAAACCATTCTGTGATTCTATGAAATTTACCTTTAAAGAGAGATTTTAGGCTCTGGATTTTCATGTGCTTTATAATGCAAACCATGTGTCTTCAAAAGTTCATGATTTGCTATTAAAATACCTTGCAAAAGCTTACAGTCTGATGAGAGTCAAACACTCTCTAAGTAAGGTAAGTAACTAAGCTAAGCTAATGATAAAGACAATTATAAATTTAAGCTTCTCAAAGTCTTACTGAAGAGGCATAAAGCATTCTAAATTAAATTAATTGCATTAACCTTACAGCTCTACAGATGTACTGTAGCTTTTAACTTGCATGCTTGTCTGCATATAGTCTCCCCCCCTAAAATACTAGCTTCTCAGTTACAGCCACAGAAATCTGAAGTATTAGACCTGAATTCCCACTTCACTTTCAAGACTCTCAATTAAAGCATGTTCTCCTTAGCTGTCTGGGCTGGAATGTGCAGACTGAAGGGCAATCCAGTCTACTTTTAGGAAGTTTACATTGTGCCCCAATAAAAGAGGTAATTATTGCTACACCGTGTAATATTTGAGTGGAAGACCAGGAAACATCAACCTTGAAACTTGAAGTTAACACTACCATTAGAAAGGAGTCTAAACAGTGAAGTTCAAAATGTTTTTGCTTTCTTGAACTTTACATATTCTCCTATACTGGATTTAGTTCCTAAACTCTTCACATAGCAACTGAAACTCAAACCTAAAAAACCTTCCTGCAAAACGCACAGTCTAACACGTAAGACATTTCCAAGTATCCGTTTGGCTCACATATGCTTTAGGATACTGACAGAACCAGCTACAGGAGCTTTAATGGCCCTTACTAACAGGAATCATCATTTTCAAAGGAACCAGAGAAGTGCTTAACTGGTGAGTCGATTCAGTGTTTCATGGCAGGAACTACGGCAGTTGTCATGCAGAGCAAGCAGGGCTGGAGGTGGGCAGACACCCACCTGGGCACACCAACCATGACACACCAGGGCTGCTCAAGCTCAAGGGGTGCAGGAGGCCCTCCCCAGTCCCACAGTTTTCTCACGGTGCCCACAGGCCAGCCTTCTTTCTCCTGTGAAATGGGGTTGTATAGCCCAGTCTGTTGATGTTACTGAGGTACCTTTTTCGTGTTCGAGCTGGAAAGCTTCAGCAGTAATATTCAGCTATATTCACCATGTTAACAGTGAGAGTCGGGGAGAAAGAAGAAAAGTCTAAAGGTTGAGATTAGACAAAAAACAAACCAGAGGAAAGCAGGAAAAGAGGATAAGCAGGAATGCATAAAGTTTCCCACTGAGGTGAAACAGATATTTTTAGGAGTTCAGCCTCTAGTCTGAGCTTTATTTCCCAGACTTTGGTCCTCCATCTAAGAGAGATCAGATTCCCACAACAGATTTTAGATTACCATACAGGCTAAAATGATCATCTTTCCAATAAAGAAATTATTAAAAATCTTGGGAAATAAACCAGATTCTGAAACCCTTGCACACAATTCAGCTTAGTTTCACTGATTTCAATTGTTGACAAAAAGATATACTATGTAAGGAGGCTCCATATATCTGTGTTTCTATTTATATTAGAATGGTTATCCAGAATAGAAAAATTATTTATACTTAGAAAAATATTACATCTGAGCAGAGAACAAATTTAATTTTCATCTAATTACCAAATTCAGTTAACATCTTCTTTAGCATCAGCTAAACTGGGAAACTCACAATCCATTAGAGGAATAACCCTTTTTGTATGCTGAACTGGCCACTGCATTGTTCCCCTCACCAGCTAGTGAAAAACCAGTTTGGCAACAAAGAGGCTGATGGGCTGGTGTAACTAAAGCCCGGGGGTGTGTCCAGTGGCCAAATTAAAAAAGCCTGAGAAGTGAGAAGATAATCAAAACAAAGGGTTTTCTGAGGGCTGTATCTTCCCAAAAAAGCAACAAGGGGAAAATTACATTAATGCCTCCCTGTTCTTCAACTGCTCCCGTGAACGAGCAAATTGCAAGGCTGGTTTCTCCTTATTTTACCACCTAACACTGCACACAGCAGGGCAATGGTCCTGGTCTGCTCTGAACAGCCAAAGGACATGTCCTGTGAGGATGTAGAGGACATTCCTGCTACACTGAGTACAAGGAGAGGAGAGAGGCAATTAATTCTCCTTTAAGTAATACAAAAGTTAAGAGGGTCCTTGGTCAAGGTATACTCTAATTTGGTCCGTAGGGAGGAGTGTAAAATGGATGGAGATTTTATTACTGTAGAGACAAGACACTGCAACCCTTGTGGGCAACAGATGAAATGGGAAGAGAAACGTGAAACTGCAAAAAAAAAGTGGACACCTCAAGGAGAGGAAGAGACCAGACAAGTAAGGAGTCCCCAGGCCTGGGACAAAAGAGGATTCTTGGCTAAGGGCAGAAACCAGTGACTATCTCAGCCTTTCAAGCGCTCACACATCTGTCATTTGCAGATTGTTTCCTAATAATTATGACTGGCAATACTTCCCAAAGGAAAAGTAAATATCAGTCAATTGGCATTCTCCCCCACTCCAGCTCCTCCCAGATCTGATGCACCAAAATAGCACTGAACTGCACTTTCATTTTCCCTGACTTGGTAGTCTGCCAACGTACAGCACATTCCTTTTACGGCAGTGAGTTTATAACTACAATGGTCATAAACTATTCTTATATGTGTCTTTTCCAAGAATCGTGATCCTTTCAACATCTTGAAAAATTTCTCATCTTTTCCATTCCAGGCAGTCCTCTCCAGGACAGTGGTAAAGATTTAATTGCTTCTGGTGCTCAGATGATGAGATACAAGTGTTCTGGAAATAACCTTTTAATTTAACAATTCCTACTGGCAAGCCCAAAAGCTTTTTATGCTGCTCTCAAATAAAGGCTTCATTATCAGCACTAGAAGAAAAAAGAAAAAAAAAACAAACACAAATTTTAAAAACTTTTGGGTTATTGCTGTGAATAGAATTATCCAAGGGGCACCCCAGCTCTTGAAGACATGAAACCCATTTTTGCTACGAGGTCGATTTGTGTAGATGTGTCTCCCTCTCCACTAATATTTGCACAGCAGAGATAACAAGCTTCCTATTCTGTCTGTTTTTAAATTGGGACAAATCTCATGCATCATTTACCAGAAGGTTAAATACAATTCTCTTTTATAGGAGTGAACAGAAGCCATTCAATAGAAATTTCTATTCTGCTTTTCTGAAACACTTTTTTGTATTATTTTTCACTTCTCAATGAAAAAAAAATTACTAATTTTGAAGATTAAACAAATACATTATTTGGAATTGGCATTCTTTTAAATTGTGTTATGCAGTACTCTGTAACTCAGTAGACTTCTTGCTCATCTTATAAAGCCTGTTTGCCTGGGGAACGATACACAATAGATATGTGATACAAGCAGTTCCTCATAGGTAGAATATCTCACACAAAGGCAGTAAAGAGAAAGCCTCCAGCTAACTGGTATGACTCAACAGGACTTCCAACATTACACAACAAAAAAGTACACTCTTTTCAAAAGAGCATTGTCTCACTTGTTCTTAAAACGAGACGAGTGAAAACCAGCCCTGCATGGTTTGCTGAGCATGCACTTCTGACCCGCACGGCACAGACAGGCTGCGGTGTGGGAGGTGCGAAGGATGCTGCCACTTCCACTGCACAGAGAGGCTGAATTCTCAAACATTGCAGACCATTTAAATTTGATGACCCTCTTTTATGAGGCACTGTAAGGAAATTTAGGAGTGACAGTTACTGGTTCACTGAAGGAGACAAGATCCCTGAACACATCAGAGCTAAAACAGTTGTGATTTCAGCTGTAGTTTTGCCCTCCAGTTTAATGAGCTCTCAGAGTAAAATCTGTATCACAGAATAAAAAACCCCAACTCACACTAACACAGAAGCAAATTAAAGCATCCTCAATGGATAACATGGGGTTATTACAGTTTTACATAGGAAATTATCAACAAACAATCAGTGCGTCTATGGCCAGCAGATTTTAAAGATATTTAAAACTCTTTTAATTGAAAAAGTGGTTGATGCTAGTATCTGTCTACATGTATATACACATAATACATATAAATGCATATACGTGCATAAGATACCATGTACCCTACTAGGAAGATAAACTACCAGTGCAAAAGACACGTGTTTTGTCTGTGTCCTTTCATTCTGCATTGAATTCTTCAGTATAAACCACTTGAAAGCTGAATCATCTCCCTGTATTTTTATAATTTACTACTTGAGAAAATACAAGTTTTAGATCAGACTCTGAGTGCTTAGTATTTTGTAAAAAGTTTGTAAGTAAATAATGGGGTTTACAAAATTTAGTTACGATCTGGCAGGTGGCATAAGTTCATTTCAGACCAATTCAGGTTGGTGATTTCTTTTTTTTACAGTCCCAGCAGCTAGAAAAGCATTTCGAGTTAAAGACATCATAGCTGCCCCTTTCTTCCCAGCAGTCTCCCTTACAAGGAAATTTTCTACGTGGCTTTCTCAGCAAACCAATACCACTCATCACCACCGAGCGGTGCCAGCTCCCTTTCGTACAACCACACGCTGCACAGCCCCGTGGTTGTCCTTCAAACAACATCCTCAGCACAAACAGGTCTTCGCGTTCTTTGCCTTCAACAGAATGAAGGCACCCTTTAAAAACGTACCTTTGATCACACAGATAGTGTCACGATGGCATACAGAGCAGCCTTATGAATATACAAGTAAACCTCAGCCTTTTATCCAAAAATATTTTTTTAAATTATAGCATATAGAAATTCTGACACTGCACAAATAATAATACAAAAAAAAAAAAATGACTCACACACACTGTAATAGTAACATTAATTATCCAAAAACCAAAGAACCTATAGACAGTTGAGAAAAAACACAAAAACATCTAATTCATACCAAAATAAAATTCCAACAAGTAAAACAGAAACTCCTAAGTCTTTTCTTGTCAAGGGTGCACTTTAATTTTTACGAATAACAGTGAGAAGACATTACAACAAGTAAGGAAAGAGTATTTGTCTTCATACCTTAAGTCTTATTTGAACTTGAGTGAATACTGAATGTCAGTAACTGAAAAATGAGAGAGCAAGCAAAACTCTCTCCTAACAACAATAAATTTGATTCTAATATAAAGATTATTTTATTTTAAACCACTATCCAAGGTGGACTAATTCAACAAATATTTTTATTTAAATTTCTGTAACACCATTTTTGTAAAACAAATATTCACCTGGGCTACCATTAAGTTGGTTGATTAGTTAAAAATATGTAACTTTAAACAAAATTTTCTGCCATTTAATAACCAGGATTATAAGTACATTTACCTGTACTTAGGTAATTACATGAATAAAAACATCTATTCAAGACTCTCCTTCTTCCAGAGAAAATGTCATAGGATCATAGGATCACAGAATGATGTTGTGTTAGAAGGGACTTTAAAGATCTAGTTCCACCCCCCCACACACCTCCCCCTGTGTGGGCAGGGACACCTTCCACTAGACCAGGTTGCTCAAAGCCCCATCCAACCTGGCCTTGAACACTTGTAGGCATGTGGCATCCACAGCTTCTCTGGGCAACCTGCTCCAGTACCTTCCCACCCTTACAGTAAAGAATTTCTTTCTAATACCTAATCTCAACCTGTCCTCTTTCCATTTGAAGTCATTCCTCATTGTCCTATCACTACAGGCCTTTATTAAAAGTCCTTCTCCAGCTTTCTCATAGCCCACTTTAGGCACTGGAAGGCTGCTCTAAGGTCTTCTTGGAGCCTTTTCTTCTCCAGGCTGAACAACTCTAGCACTCTCAGCCTGTCTTCATAGGAGAGGTGCTCCAGCCTCTGAGTATCTTCCAAAGACAAACTTTTTTCAATGAAAAATATTACACGGAATCTGTGTGAGCTGAATTGTGACTTTCATGCCGGTGCAGTCTTAAAATGCACAAACATAGCATTTTATTTTTTTTTTTAATTAGCTAAATATATTTACACTGTATGTACAGCACTAGGATTTGCTCCTTTAGGCATCCTAAAGCTATTTTTCAATTCATGAACAAAAGAAGTATTAATGCTAGCAAAACATACTACTTCAAAACCTGCTTCAATTATTTCTCTTTAATTCTCTCTCAAGCGTCCAGAATACAAAGGTGTCTCTTCCACCTTTTTTAAATGACTGAGAAATATTTATTAAACTTTACATATTTGTCAATCCACATTCCCCAGCCATGCATTCAAAAGACAAAAACACTCATCCTATACCCCTCCAGCTGGACTTGCAGTAACTATGCAAAATCTTTTCTGCAGGTCAAAAGGTACTTACCTTGGGGAAAAAAACCAACAAAACCAAAATCACGTAAATACTTTCTCCTGGTCTGTTAAAGCAAACTTACAACAGTGCCAGGGCTGGCAGCAGCCCCGCAGTCCCGCGTGGAGCCGCCCTAGACACGCACCCCGGCGCTGGCCGTGCCGGTGCACCTGGCTCACGGGGTGGGCATGTCAATCACTTCGGCTCGACTGCTTCGGAGGAGATCATAGGGGAACAACGCAGACACCAAGTTCATTCTCCTCTTCCCTCAGACTTTTGCTAGTTTCAAGGCTTTGTAGTTCAGCTTCCCAGCTGGATCAATATTCTAAGATAAATCTTGATGTTTTCTTTGCATAATCTGTCCTCAAAAATGATATCTGTTCCACTTCCTTCAGCAGAGGCGGCGGCAGCAGCAGCCAGCCACAGGCAGCCTCCCCCCACCCCCCCGCCACCGCCCCCAGCCTGCTGTCAGGAACTTCATTAAGCACTGCCCCAAAATGCAGTTTGTTTCTGTCCTACTTGGACTCGCGCTCCAAAAAAAGGAAATCCTGCACTTAAATTATCAGGGTCCCTCTTTCCCTTCTTGGTCCTGACATTTCACACCACTCTCAGTGAGACATCAGAAATTCCTCAGCAACTCAGCCATGCCCCCACAGCATCCTCAATCCCCAGCACAGGGCCACTCTCCTGCAGTTCACTTCAGCCAGATCTCTGCACAAGCATGCGAGCCTGTGGCACCCCAATCAAGATAAAACAATAAAGGACATCAAGCTCTATGTCCACTTTAAGAATTTTTAAAACAATAACTACTGGTTAGAATTCTAACATTTGCATAATATGTTATTGTTAGAGCACTGGTATGTATGTACAGAAAGATTGACAATGACTTACAATTATCTAGATGTTTGGAAATTCTATGTAGTTGCTAGGCAAAACAAGTACGAAAATTAATAAACCATAAGCTACGATCAGTTAAGCAAATTCGCAAAGTTTGCCATTGCATGTTGTAACGCAACACAAAGAAAACAAAACATGCACACCAGATTATCAGGTTGGAAGTAGGCTGACTGCCCAGATGACCTTCCATGGCAGTATAGCTGAGGGACTTCTTTAAAAAACAGCAGAGACAGTAATCTGAAGAAGTTGCAGTGACTAATTTCAAACCATTGAGACCTGATGCACAGACCTTGCTCTGCACACAAATTGTCAGTGGAGCTGCCAAAGCTGCATTTTTTTAAAGAGAGATCTTTATCAAATCTATCAAGCTTTCAGTCTCGTTCTTAGGAACTTACTTCAGGTGCTGTAGCTGGATAGATACGAGACTAGCAGAAATTAGGCACAGTAATGTTGAATTACTGTATTCCTGGATGATGGAGCTATCTTGTGGGCCTGCAACCTTTCCCTGAAGTTGCTCTTCCTCCTCTGACAGATTAGGAAATTTATCCTACCGTGTCTGGGAAATAAGGAGGGGCAATCATCCAGAAAAGAGCATGCACCTTAGAGGATTTTTGAAAGGCTTTTGCCTTTACAAAAACTCAGGAGTAAGATAGCAATGTCCTTTTTTAAAAAGGGAGGAAAAAATGACTGATGAATTACACTGCCATAAGCCTATCTTCAGCACCCAGAAAGCTTTTAAAAGAAATATTACTAAAAAATCCATAAACAGGCAATGAAAATTAAAAAGCAAAAAGTCATCATGACAAACTTCCCAAAATCTAACCCCATCAACCAATGTAATTTCTTTCTTTCATTCTATTTTACAGGCAGGATAAAAGCAGTAAATCAAAGAGATCTCAAATATAAAATATTTTTTGACAGTGCAAACTGGCAAAGCACCTTCATTTTGGATCAAGGTCCTATATCACAGGTGCAGAGCTGCTTGAATAACACACTCGTTCAGCGCTTCTCCTACTGACCAGGGCCAAACCCCAGCAAGTAGTCCTGCTAAATCTGTAGACACCAACCTGCAAAGAGTGTCAAATACCCTGAAGAGATGAGCAGATGGTCTTAATAAATTGGAAAAATGGTCAAAATCGTCAAAATGAAATTAAATATAGCCAAGTACAAAGAATCATGTTTGGACTTTAAAAGAAATCTTCAAATGCACAAAACAACCAAAAGAAAGACTACCAGACCAGCAGCAGTACTGCAGAAAAGGATGTCAAGGTTACTGTGACAATAAATTGAGGCAACAGTGTGAAACTATTTAAAAATAATAAAAAATAAATAAATAAAAAAGGAGCAATAGCAAATAACAATCTGGAGTTTATTAAATAGAGAAACATAATACATAGTATAATACATAGTATAATACATAATATCAGGAGTTGGTGAGGAAGTCTGCTCTCCTCAGCAGCAGTGAGGTATGAGCTGGAATACCCTCCTGGTTTGGGGCATAGAACAGAGACAACTGAGGAAAGCCCAGAGAAGCAAAACCAAAAAGAATGATTCAGAAAACCAAATCTCTGCAAAAAAAAATTTAAGAACTTGGCTTGTTTAGTCTACAAGAGTGATTGTGGAGATGGGATAATGCTCTGAAAATCTGCATCTCATCTTAAATAGCATTACATCACTCAGCTATTACACTGTCTTTTATTACTGCCACAGATATTACTTGACTGTCATTGGAGAAAAATGTTTACCGGTCTGTAATACACATGTAACAGAGCAAAAAAAAAAAGGTTTGTTTTCCCCAGACAGCTACTGTATTTCACATTTTAAAGACTTCATGGGCAGAGTCTAGAGTCTTGCAAAGTATCTGTTGTAATCTTTCCCAGCATGGTTCAACAACTGCTAAAATAAATTGGTGCAATCCAGCACTTCTCTTAAGTTCTGAGGCAAGTAGCAAAGCTGCCTTGTGTTTTTCGATGAGGGGTGCAAGCTAGCAGTTTAGAAACCAGCAGCAGCGGTGGGTCCATTTCCCAGTGAGCTGCTAATTTGCTACACAAGTCGGTGAAGATCTTGTCCGTTACTTGAGCTTGCTTTTAGGAAAAAGCAGGAGCACATACAACAAGTATGTACACGGACAATCTGGTTTCTCTTATGAAAAGTGGTGTGCTGTTAGCACAGGTGTGCTTATGTTAAGAGGTGTGCTGTTAGCACAGAGTATTTTTCCACCAATGAAACACTGATTTTAATCCTGCAAAAATAGGAAAAAATGAGGATGCAGTCTAAAAGTACAGTTCCCACAGCAAGCACTTGGGCTTTGACCAACAGGGCTGATTTTGTTTTTCTGCAGCCATTCAAAAGCTACAAAAACCCAAGCCGCTTTATTTGTGGAGTTTCTAAATTTGCATCTCAGGGCTGTAATTTTTCACAATTGGCTGATCCCCCTTTACTTTCCCACCTGTCCCTGAGCTGGCAGCCTAAGCATCTGCTCCTCTTTTAACTCCCTTATCTTTCTCACATTTGTGTTATGGCTACTGACAGTGCTGGTGGTGTGCAGGAGTGGAAGCCTAACCAATTCTGACTTTCAGGCCTTGGTTTCCAGCATCGTGCAGACTGGATCAGCACTCTGCTGAATCACTCATTAGTACAAATTCGACTTGAATTTGTAGATGTAGGCTGTGACTGCTCATCTTCAGGACACATAAGGAGTGATCTTCATTGGTTTCATGTTTAATATCAACCTTCCTCCCAGGAGCAGGATGGTGACAATCTGACTCAGGTGGCAAAGCCTGCCTGTACGAAGTTAACTGTTTTTCTTAACCAGTTGAGCAACTTTACACCAAACTAATGCTTGCTCTTGAACCAGCTGCAGGAGCCCCAAGGCATACTCACTATGCTGCATGAACTCAGAGAGACATCCATGTGGCTCTCACCCCACCCAACCCATCGCACAGGTCCTCCAAGTGGTTAAAATTGCTCTCCGTGTGTGCCGCTGGAGCACAGCCTCGCCTGCGGATTTCCCTGAGAAGCACGCACCGCACCAGGAACAGAGAGGAACAAGAACAGGGCAATCCCCAATCCCTCAGGCAGACCGACCCCTTTCTGGGCTGTTTTCTTTTGGCGACAGCTGGCACAGATCACTTCCCCAGGAAGCTGCTAAGGTTCCGTGTGTTGAATTTTTTTTTTTTTTTCCCATTTTCATTGTGTGGTGGGAGTGAAAGTGGTGGCATTTGGCAGCTACTTTCCATCAACACTATTGTTATTCCCTGGCAGTAGGGATTTGTTTTCCATCAGGTGTAATGCAAAGGCGTTGTCCCCTTTGGGAAGAATACAGACTTAAAGAGACCCAGGGGGAAATACTTCCAAATGGCATGCACAACATTCCTCTTAAGATTTCCTGGATGTGGTAGCACTTCTTAACAAAACAATGTGTTAGTACACTACGTACATTTTGCTAAGTTGCTGCTCACATTTCAAAGAAATCATTAATCCTGATGTTCAGACGCTACTGAAAAGAAAGAGTGAACTGGGGAGCTCTTCAGAAGTCCCATCCTTAGACTTTGTGCAACACTCAAAAACTGAATCATGTTTAAAGAAGTGCTTATGATATTAATTACTTTACAAAACAATGATAAACTATAATTTAAGTTTGTGAGGACAGCAAAACTGTGTTAGCACCTTATAAGTTTAAGCACTGTTCTTCCTGTTTGGGACTAGTATCGCTCAATTCCTCAGGTCTTAAAGTCCTTACTGCAAAAAGCCTCTTTATTCCCAATTCCAGTTGCTAGATTGTGTGGTTTTCACGTAATGCTGTTGGAATTGAGGTTGCTAAATGAGGACCAGAAGGCTGGAGCTAAGCAGATAAATTCTAATTTCTAATTACCTCACCATAAATGGGGTTCCCAAAGAATTCTTCTACCCTATTTTCAGACAAAATACACGGATCACCACGTTCACAGATTAAGGACACAAAAATCCCTGTTAAAACCCAGAATTACATTCTCATCTTCTAGTAGAAATTAATGATGCAATATGTGCTCCTTTCCTTTTCTTAAGTGGTTGGTTGAAAATTACTTGTAAAACACTGCTAGGTGGTTATACATTTACAAATTTCCACAGAAGAGGATTTAAACCTTTAGTTTTGTGTCTCTTTTTTTTTTTTTTGTTTTAAACTAGAACACAGTAATAGTTTACTGGGAACCAAAGATCCCTCTGAGGCAAATGAAGCATTTGAAAAGGTAACAATAAGTCCTACCAAAGCAACATGAGTAAGGTAAGGGAAAGTGAACATGTGAACATGTAGCTACTTCTTACTCAATAAGGCACTTAAAAAAAATGCCTCAAAATCTCACAAGTTTTTTTGTTGTTGTGTTTTAAAGACCTCTGCCTTGTGTAGAGAAAGTAACCTCGAAATAACTCCATGTATGGACATGATTATTCCAGAGCAAGAAACACCCTATTTCCATCTAGCCTTGGTGTCCGTTCCAAAATAAGCATTCCAACTTCAGAGTTACTCAGGGAAAGATAAATCCACACCTGACTTTATCCTACAGTAATTCCTAATCACAACATCATAAATAGATCAGGAATTTGAGGGTCCATTTTTCTGGGTGTCTTTTGGCTAAAGGGACCCTTAAACTAGAGCTAGACCAAGCTATAATTAGGGTGACATTTATCCCACTTTCCCATCAGCTAAAGCCTCCACAGCTTAAGTTTGTATATAGCCTGGGTGCTGCTGAAACTGCAGCTTTTAATAAAAAAGTAAAATAATAGAAAATGGAAAAGGTCATATTTCCTACCTATGACTAATATAATGCTGCATGTAGCTTAAGAGTTGCTCTGCATTGAGGACACACATACTTGAATTATGCAGCTCAACAAAGCTGTCTCAAAATTGGATGGCTTTACTGCATCGCTGGCTTGTGGCAATGCCAGTCAGATGCAGACAGGCAGACTTCTTAACCTTCTGTCTGAGAAGATTAAATCCTTAACAGAGTGTTTTCTGCTCTCCCCCCTCTTCCTCTATTCCCCCATCTTTTAAAATAAATAACAAAAGAACCATTAACAATCCATCTAAAAGTGAAATTCCATGTTCTAGCATTTCTAATACAATAAGTAGGCTGGACCTCCAATGGTACAGAAACAAGTATCGTCTTACAAAACTGACAAAACATGAGTAGTAGGTAAACAAGATCCTCCCATACCTTCACAAATAACACGGCAAAGGACCAAATATCTTCCCCCTGTGCAAGTTGCCCTTATTGAGCAGCTGTAAGGAATTCTTATGGTATGTTGTCGGGGTTTGACATATGTAAAAACAAAAAATAAGGAATTCTTATGGTATGTACAAACATAAAAATCTAAATTAACCAAACCCTTATGAGAGCATGTAACTGCCACCAGTTTGAAAAATGAGGAAGGTTATTCAGTCAAAAGATTTTATTTTTGTTTATGATCAACTGCTTTATATGGCTTTGCTACCAAATATAGAAACATTACCCCATCTACAAAGGCATTCTTTTTAAAGACCGTGCTTTTGGGAGACAAATAGAATTCTTCTTTCCTCCTAAAAAATCTTCCCAAATGTGTGTTATAAAGATCCAAGGAACATCAGACAGGAAAAGGACCAACCAACCACATTCTAGACTTAACTAAATATAACTTAACTGCACTAATTTGAGTGGTTTTGGGAAATCAATGCAGAACTTTATTTAAAAAATAATCCTTTTTTCATCTTAGAATTCTAGGATTATTTAGTAACTCTGGTTAAGCTACTGATTGTCTTTGATTCCCTACATAAATTTTAAAAGACAGTTGAGAAATATTGTTCTAAAATAAACCATGTCTACAATAAGGCAGGCAATTCTTTTAGAAACTATGAGCAAACGTCTGATTAAGATGACAAGCCACATGGAAACTACTTCCAGAATCAGACTTAAAGGGCACTGTTACCAACCAAATTTGGCAGACAAGGAATCATGACGAACTGCAAAGGCACGCAGCAGTGTAATAAAAAGTAGGGAATCATCATCACATAAGACAGGAAGCACTTGTGTCAATTCAGTGGGGGCAAGAACATAAGCAGGACAGATTCTAAGCATTAATGCTGGATTCAGATAAGTGGCACTGTGCCATAGTGGGAGTGGAGATGGCTCTTCTGTTTACAGACCACTTTACATAAACAAGTCGTATCGGTAAGGCAAAGTATCTGGCTATTGCAGATATCTCTTTCAGACATCTACCTGTCAATAAAGTGCAGTTTCATAACTGTTTTAATAGGAACAACAGGAAGCTTAAAAGAAAAAGAGCTAAAAGTGTGATATGTATAAGGCTCCATACTTTCTTAAAAGCTATGTTTAAGGTCAGAACTCTTACAGAGATCACCTTACAGCACTTATCGCTAGATAACAGTAAACATCTGGCCTTATCTGCAGATAACCACTGATAGATTTGGTATTTTTAATGCACGGTTATCCCTATTTAAGATCACTATGCCTTCAGCCTAGTCTTTATGCTAAGAGAGCGAAGACTGAAATTTTGGCTCGAGCAGGAAAGCCAGCATTTATAGCTAATTTGTCAAATATTACAAGAAGTTTAATTAAGTCTCATTTCTATTTCAGGAATATTAAGATGCAGTAAGTACAGCTACATTAACTGGGGAAGGGGACAGTAAGAAATAAATTATACTTTGTCTTATGCATCAACTGGATCTGTCAGTAGCGCAACATCAAACAAACCCAACCAGCCAGCACACTGAGCTTCCTTAGAGAAACACGACCAAATTCAGAGCTCATACGTGAGGTTTAAGCTCCTTTTTTGTCCCAGCGCAGCACAATCTACCGAGCTGGCGACGGCGGCAGAACTGAACTCGGTCAAGCGCTGCTTCCCCGAACCAGCTTATTCCCATGTGCACCCCGACACCAGTCACCCCGCTTCTGAGACAGGAGCCCCGGGTGGAGCGCAGGACGCCCGGAGCCGCGCCGTGCCCGTGGGTCCAGGCGCTGCGGCGGCCACAGGGGCGGCCCGGCCGGGATGCGGCTGGGATGGGGCCGGGATGCGGGGACGGCGATCGCTGTCAGAGACTCGCTCCGTGACACGGGGACCGACCCAAGTGAGCCCCGACCCCAGCGCCGCTCTCCGCCGCTAGCAGGGCCCGGGGGCTCTCCCTCAGCGGACACCCGACTACCCTCCCGCCCCGCCGCAGCCCCGGCAGGTGCGGCCCGGCCCGGCCCCCCGCGCCGCCGGGGCCGCTCCTCCCCTCGCCCCCGCCGCAGCCCCCGGCCCGCCCTCCCCGCTGCGCGTCGGCGGGGCCGGTGGGCAGGGGGGCGCCGGGGACAGCTCCTACCTGCGGCTCCTGCGGCGGCCGCCAACGCCAGGCAGAGCGCGGGGAGCAGCGGCGGCGGCGCAGCGCGCATGGAGAGCGGCCCGAGGGAGCGAGCGAGCGGCCCCGGCCCCCCCGCGGGAGCGCAGTGACGGGCCCGCCGCCCGGCGAGCATGACGGGAAATTCCTGGGCACCGGCGGCCAACGCCAAATATGAACATGGAGCCGGGAGTCTCTCGCCGCCCGCCCGGCGCGGCCCGGCAGCGCGGGGAGGCCGCCCGGACCCCGTCCCGTCCCGTCCCGCCGCTGCGGCACGGCCGGAGCGCGCCGCCCCTCGGCTAAAGGTGCGCTTCGGGCGGGCCGAGGGAGCGGCCCCTCGCCCTTTTGAACTGACGGTCCCGCAGTTCCGAACCACAGCCCCGGCCAGGGTGTTCTGGCCGAGGGGGGGCAGCCCCGCCGCGACCCTCACCGGGCTGCGCGGCGGTCTCGGCTCACACCCGGAGTCAGCTCCTGACTTCAGCACCGGCCGCGGAACTACGACAGCACTTAGTGCCGGGCTTCAAAAGGGGGAGAACCGAACGGCATCGAAGTTCTTTATCCTCCCGCTCGCCTTTCACAGGGAACGGGTACGAGCAGGCGGGGCAAATGCATGTAAATAACACTTAAACACCCGTCTTTGCTCCTCCTGCCACGCAACCCTTCAAATCGTCACTAAAACAATTTAAAAACAACAGAGTATAATAACAGAGGGAAGAAAAGCCAGTGTTTTCTGTTTGTCTATCAAAATCCCTTTGAAGATTTTTTTATAGCTCAAAATATAATAAGCTGAAAGCACAAGGCTAAGACTCTTCACCCCGTCCTTTAACAGGTCAGACAATGTGACATGTCCACAACTTAGAAATCAAGGTTATGCCTCTGCACTGCCTCTGTACAAAATTAGGACAAAAGTCAAGCTGACAGTCAAGTGAAGCTCAGCTGTGTGTGTCAGCTCAAGGCAGCACCTGCTCAAATCCTAACAAATATTAAAAATCAGTTAGGTGGCTGTGACAAATTAATCTTCCCCTCACCCCCCAGCTGAAAAAAGGATTTGAGTCCGAGACATCCAAATATCTAGGAGGTGAAACACATGTAAAAACCCCTAATAAACCTTTAATTTGAGTCTGGTTTGGTTTTTTGTTTTTACAGGATAGGGTGACAAATTACAACAAAATCTGATTTTTGTCAAATGTTCAGGTATTATACACATTCCCCTCTGTCTTGCAGGAAGGGATATTGGTCAACTTAACAGTTTAAGGTAAAATAAGCTGCATAATAGTACATATTACAATAATAAAATGTACAGTGTTTACAAGAAATGTATTTTAGAAGCAAGATTGATGCATTTGCATCGAGGCAACCTTTTAAAATGCCACAACTATTTTTACATTCACTCTTGCAACAGGTCACAAGATGGGGTCACTAAGGTCAGGTTAACAAATCACTATGATGCACATCAAATACAACAAAATTAGTTTATATACATATATATAATACATATACATGTATATTATACATATACATAATATGTATATAGTAAAACTCATCAAAATCTACCAGACCTGGCACAATCTACTTACCCATCAAAAATATGTACTTGTCCTTGGTAAGTAGAATTCTGCATGGCTGATTATATATTATATATACTCATTCGTTAGCATCTGAGACATAAAACTGAGGATTCAAAACTTTTCGGTTAACAAACTCTCCAATAATAAACATGGTGCCCACAAAAGCACAAAGGTAAGGCACAATAGGATTTCCTGTTGCAGAATAGTGTGCATCATGTTTACTTAACCATAAGAAAAACGTGCATTATTTGTGCAAGTTCATGCTGCAAATCCATCATATCTACAAAGTAAAGTGAGTTTCAGTAAAATTTGTGGGACCGGTGTGCTCCCAGTCTCACCTCTTACAGAATGTTCAGCTGGATAACTAGATCAAATTGTAGGAGTGGGGATTAGTAAAGCCAATAATCTTAGATTTGCAACTCAGCTTCTCAGCAACAATTTTGTACTTCTAGGTAAAAGTTAGTAAATTTGCAAGCTTGGAACCACAAGATTTACTGTCCGGTGTACTAGTTTTCATCAGCCAAAATTGTTGCAAGAAACATTGTACCTTTTAAGATTTTAACAGGTTTATTAAAAGAAGTTATAATGTACTGGGAATGTCACTTAATCCCAATGGTATTTTGTCACAGCCCTGACAATTGTAACAATAAATACAGCTTTTCACAAAATATTTTTCCAGTATCTGCCAATTGCTTCTTTATTGCTCACAAATTTGAATTCATTACAATTGGTATCAGACCTTTCACATAAAATCAGTCAGGCATTTTAATAAAAAACCTATAAAAGATATTTTACCTGTATCCAACACTTTTAAGTATTTGGCCTCTTGTCATGGTACAGCCAAAATAATATAAAACATTAGGTTTTGAATAAAATAGGAAGCTTATTTGCTGCTTCGATGCAGACATCCTCACAGAACACAACCATTTTTGCCACCACCAGCATTTACATTTATATACAAAACCCCATACATCCACATTCAGTTTGTTTTCCCTCATAAGTATATGCAACCACTTATGCCAAACTCACTTTCCCCATACCCCAGCTGCAGAAGAAGATTCTTGTACAGCAACAAAAAACTAATGTTGACTGATTTTTTTTTTTTTAACTTATTCACCATCAGGAACTGTAGGTTGTTACAAAATACCCACAAGATTATTTCACAGGAGACTATGGGAATACAGGAAGTCTTCTTTTCTCCATGCTTTTGTATTATCAAAAACACTTCTTGGTGCAAAAATACAGTCACCACATCTGCAAATGTGTAATGAATTCGGTAGTCCTCATGCAAAACTTAAATGCATTGGTTTACTATAGCCCCGGAAAACTCTGTGAAGCAATTTTTTGCTTTTTCTCTTTTGTCAGCTCAGTGTTACTGCCTCATTGCTAAGTCCCTTTGGAAACAAGATTTCTGGAACGTTCAAACTTTTATTTAATTCATTGAAGTATTACATACAAAAAGCACTAAAAAAGGAAGACGGCAGCCAAACAGGAAAATTCCTGTTGCAAGTAACAGTCCTAGCAGTTGTAGAAAGTCTTCTCAGGAACTTCCCTGAGAATTACTTGTGCCTGTTCGAAGACGCAGATGTGACATAGAGTTCATGTGTTTGTTTGATGGCTTCAGTGGAGTGTTACAAGTAAGAGCCTGGGGAAAACGATGATGATACCGATCTAGTCGCAGGTATTTTACTGTTACCAGCTTTCCTATGAGGCAAAGAAATAGGAAAAGAGAAACCTTCTAGTTCACTACTGTTATATTTTGCTTTGGGATGTAAAACACAAACATGTCATTACATCAAAATTAGTTTACCAGTTTTTTTGTTACTGTTCAATACTTTGGATATAAAACATTTTAAAAAACTCCAACTTCACCCATCTTCTGTCATTTCTACCCGCATTTTGTTATAAACTCGCATTCCTTACCATCAAACCAAGATCCATGTAATGCCTTGAAAGCCTTTCCAGCATACTCCGGAGAGAGACACTTGACATATACACAGCCCTAAAGTAAGAGAGAGAGGGGTTTGGGTTTTTAACAAGTCCAACAGAAAAGGATGAAAAAGTATTAAGATGTTACTGGAAAGATAGTCACCTCACGTGAATTTTTGTCAACAGCAATATGAACAATTCCATCATTATCACTGCATTTCTCCAAGATTGCTTCTTGAATTGCTAGATGCCAGTGATCACCTATTTCCCTAAGGCAAACAATGAAAGATTTAATTAGGTACATAATTTTTTAAACATTTACAACAATCTCGTCCTGCCCCACCGAGTCTAGTTTCTGTGCAACTTGACATAATTTTCTGGTATATGCCTCTTGGGCAGATTTAGGGCTTTTACTGTGTATTTAGAAATTTCAGCCCTAGGAATCAAAAGGAATAATCTGTACGTGGGGAGTGTGGCATTGTCCTAAAATGTGCTTATGCAAGTGATGTTTGGACTGATATTAAAAAAAACACGTTTCTGTCTAGTACAGTAACTGGTCCAGAACACCCACCAAAGTTTAAGTCTGCTGCTGTGATCTGAGGGTTCACAATGTACAAGTGAACAAACTGGACAAGTCCCCCTTGGTAAGTGTCCTAACTTTTGGCAATAGAAAGACGATTATTTACTGCGCTAACATTGATAAATACAAATTAAGTCATCCCCAAATGACTCTCAGGTCAAGAGAAAAGACCTCTATTATGGGGCTGCTTCTACCAGGCACTGGCATATCGCCAAAACATATTTAGTCATAACTCTTAGTATACTTATAACTTAAGAGCAGCTAACTAATTTTGTTAAGCATACCTTGCACCCACAGCAAACATCAAAACTATGCCAATCTAATCACTTACACCAGTACATTCTCTGTTTCAGGTGCACAGTGATAGCATTCATCCTTTTCAGATTGTGGGACAAGAACATAAACCCTTTTCCTCTAATGACACAAACAGTTGGATAATATAGTTTGTCTTGCACTGAGGGTTTTGAATTTTGTTTGTTTTAAGATAACTCCAAGAGTGTGATAACAAGTACTTCCTTCAGCTGCAATCCTCTGAAAGACAGCTCATAGAAGAGGAAGATTGACAGGATGAGGGGGCATAACCTATGTGTTAGTCCCCAACACCTTGCATGATTTAGTCCACAGCCAGAGGGAATGTAACAAAATAGTGCCATGGATGAAGCTTTAAAAGACTTCAAAAAAATTCCCTAATTCTTGGCACGTGAAACAAGGCTTGTTACAGTACATACTTTAGAATTACACATAAGCATCAGAAGCCAGTACTCAGTACTAATTTGTTCCCACTACAAAAAACCATTTGCTTCAAAATTAGGCAGTTACAATGCCATAAAGTAGTAAGTGATTTAAATTCAGCCTTTTAAATGCAAATTGTGCAAGCTCTATAACAGACTAAATACTCCAGAATACTTAACAATACTTGAAAAATTTACAGTCTGTTGTTAGGCCACATTAGTTTCCTTTGTCAGCTGATATGATTGAACATTTACAAAATTAATTGAGAAAGACCAGTCATTACTCCAAGTAGTTTCACTGAATGCAGTGCTTTTCAAAAAGTGAACCAAAGACACAGTGCAAGACAATGGAGGACAGAAGACAGACAATAAGGATTTTTAATCTCTTCTCACAGGTGTTAAGATAAAGATATTCTTTGTTCTACCTGTTCATTTCTTTTAACATTTTATGTTTCCTCACTTCTTCTAAACCCCTCTCAGAGGAAAGAAATGGCCTCTTCCAAAAGAATACAGAAATACAGAGAGAAAACATTTACTTACATAACTGGATCAAACATATTGCGAATCTTTAGACATGGTGTCAAGCTGTTCGGTGGTGAATTTCTTCTATCTAGATGAAATGCTACAAAATAAAAAAAAGTTAATACTAATTATTGACAGCATAATACCATTGAGCTAACAAGCGTCAACTTAATACATTAATACCTTTCTGGTTTTACTCAAAAGAAAGTTTCCTTCACTTAGAAAAAAGTTTTAAGCACGTTAAGTTTCCCACAGTATTTTACCACACTGAAGAAAACGTACCATACTTAATTGAATGTTTTTAGACTTACAACTTGTGTTTAAAGCACTCTCTTATGTCCAGGCCACAATACATGGAAGGAGTTCAGGGTATTTTAAAAAACAACATATACTTAAGAGAAAGGATTTGCGTTACATCTCCATGAAAAGACAGACATACTTAAACCCTGGAGCAAATTTCTGGAGCTGCATGTTAACCATTCAGTTCTAACTGCCTAATGAAATTTCATTTCTTCCACTTTTGGGGCAATTTGCTGCCCATCTGACTAAGAAATAGGGAGCCGTTTAGATTGATGTTGCATTGCATTTGTACTTCAGTAAAATGTCAAGAACACCCTACAAGGACGGAGCTTTTGTAACCCTAAATGCTCTACACACATGATCAGCAGCTTGCAAAAATCTGAAATGAAACACAGCAGAGCATAAAACAAATGTAAGAAGAAAGATAGAAATAAAAAATAACAGAGTAACTCTTTCAAAGCTAAATAGTGTCATGAAATACGTTCTGGAGTTCTAAAATATAAACTTCTTCTAAAGTTCACAAGTTCTACTTGTGGGAATTGCAACAGAAGACTGGACCGTGAGAAAAGGAGTCAAGGAGCCCCCTTCAGATTCCGATAAGGCAGCTCCGTGCCCTAAGAAGGGCTAACAAAGCAGCAACAGAAATGAAACAGGATGACCTGGTAAAACAACTTTCAAGGCTTGAAGAAAGTTTTACTTTAAAGACTTGAGATAAGGAGATTCAAGAGTTTAAATAAAAGATTAAAAATCTCAACAAGGCAAAATTATGTTCCAAACTGATGCTAATGCTTCTCTTTTGCAATCCCTACTTTACAAAAATTTCACAGATTTAAGATGTTACATTGCCAGGGTTAGAAGTCTCAGTTTTGGGCAGATATCTGTGCTTCTTATTGCTGACCTTTCAAGTATATCTAAAATACATGAACACTGCTGCTCTTCTATATGTTACCAGAACAAAAACCGTGTCACATATAAGAAATTCAGTCATGTGGAAGACATTGCTTGTGAAAGACAAGCACTAACCAGGAGAAAATTCACTGCCTGCAGATGTGGCATAGACAAACTTGCTTCTTATGTAAATTCCTGAGGCAAAAAACAAAATACAATTATCAACTAGAAATTAGAAAAGGTGGCCTCCAATTCTAATGTCGAACATACTGCAAGTTCTCCAAATAACTAAAAATGTTCTAACTAGTATGTACTCACGCACGCACTCAGAGTGCAAGTCACCAACACCTGTATCAACTACCTGTTTTTTAACTGGGAATAGATTCCTAAATATGCTGGTGACACTACATCTATCTCGGAGCTGCCTGTAGTTTAAGGACAAGTCCTTTTTCAATAGCACATGGTTTTGTAAAGTTTTTTGCCCTTAATTAAAAATTATACATAGGGTATACAATAAAAACTTTACAGAACTAAGCAACATTGAAAAATAAATGGACTTACCTTACTCATGTAGTTTGGCTCCAGCAGATCAAGGGGGGGGGGTAAAATGTCACCAGCATATTGTACACTGGGGCACCACACCATAGTGGAGAAGGTGATCTGGGGTGGCCTAGTCATGGACCTGGACCTGAAAAGGTGTGGGGTTGAGGAAATTATGTGCTGATTGTTTATAGCTAGGTTTATTCAGCACATGGTTTCAATCCAAGGATAAAGAATGGTAGTTATTTTCAGACACCCCAGGCCCAGAGGAGCAACATTTCTCCAAGCTGTTTATGAACTCCAAAAAATTCATAATGAGATTTATGGCAGGAGCTACACCACTGAGCTATGCAAGAGTAACTAAATGGGGAATTCATCCTTTAGCGTCAACACCTGTATTAACCAAGTTTTGCCTGTTCCAGTTTCTAATAATTTTGATGTCCTTTTGACTGGAAGATCTCAGGTGCTTCAGGTGATGACTTCAGCCAGAGCACATCACCAGCATAAAACTAAACTGCTACCAACTTAATGTAACATCCTACTGGTAGAGCAAGTGTGCCCAGGGCAGTGCAGGATATGAAAATAAAGACGAACTCTGTTTTTTCTCAAAAAAACATTTCAAAGTAATTGTAAATTAAAAGTAAGTTTTTCAGCTCAGATGGAGGTTTTTATGTATAAGGGTTAAAAATGACCATGGAAGTCAGTGAGTTATAAAATTAATGCTAGAACAGTAATAACACTAAAATATATACCAGAAAAAAGGGTATACAACAAAAAGGGTATACCAGAAAAAAGGGGAGGTTAGAGAAGACACAGGTAAATTAATGCTGCACCTACACAGCAAAACTCAAAACAGCATAGTTAACAGGCGTCTCTTGATCTTCCTTACGCATCTGTAACAATTAATTCTCCTCTCCCCCAAAAGAGAAACTTCTATGATAAAGCTGTTCAGATTACAGTACTAATTATTTGAAAATTTACACTAGTGCAGAGCATACAAAATATTCTCCTTACAATTAGGGCATAAGCAGACATTCTTGGGGGACAACAGTCCAAGCTACACACTGAGTAACTAAGCACCTTTTTCTAAATAGGTCTCAAGAGTAAGACTTACAAGATGAGGGTAAAAAGGTAAAGATGAAAGAGGAAAGCACACCCCCAACTTCGTACAAAAAGTCACTGATAAAAAATTTAGGATTTTCATAGATTCCCCTTGGGGACTACTGAGCACCTTCAAGAAAAGGAAGCTACTTGTTATTTCATTCATAGTGTACTTTGTTTTACTTTATTAAGCTGAGTATGACTGTATCATACCAGATTCAAAGAACAGCAGCAGGTAAAAACATGCTTTCATCAACCTCTTTATCGCCGTGACTGGAATATGTCTATGATGGAAGAAGTGGCTCTTGCACTGACTTCAAAATGAACATGTAAGTTTTCTATGCCTCTTAAATTACTAATAAATTATTGCTAAAGGAATTCCTGAGTATTATCACCAGGGGTTATAAGAAAGCCCAAGGGATCCTTAGATGTGGATTTGATGCATCTGATAAGGCTGAAGACTCACATCAAATATAGGTAACCATGTTTCTGAAGAACAGATTTTTCAATGTTAAGCCACAGATCACTGTAATTTATTAAGTACTAACTCTTCTTATCAAAGGCAAGAACAAAAAGATAAAACAATTAGCTGAAAATGTTGAAATTATGCACTTCCACTCAACATGAGGTTCTTTAGTAAACATGAAAGATACCAAAATCAAAATCTCAAGAGTATGGTTGACTTGGGCTTTAATATAGTTAAGTTCAGCTAAAGAAGACAAGCATGGGATGGATGCAGCATTTTACAAGCATCGTGAAAACCAGAGTTTTCTTGCAATAGTTAAAGAGTAGAGTTGGGGGGGTTGTGGGATTTTTTTTTTTTTTTTTTGGTTAGTTTGATTGTTTTTGTTTGGAGAAAGGATTATGTTTTCACCAGTTAATGAGGAAGGGTGTCCTTCACATGAGGTAACAGGTTATCTTCCACGCTGCAGGATGAAATATCACCCTAGATGTGGTACTTCAGAGAAGTCTTTATCTCATCTCCAGAGCTGTCAAGGAACTTTAGCTTTTGCTGTTAGCTTAGCTACACTGGAGCTCTGCCTACCTATTTTTTTTTAGAGCTCCCATTATCAAGGGCCTGACAGGACAATTGTATCTGTTCTTTCAAAAGCAAACTGAACACACTAGGACTGTGGGGTTTTCTCCATTGATTTAATTAAATTACACCTGACATGATGAAGATTGTTTCTCAATTGACTATCCTCTTGTACACTGTTTACAAAACATTGTATTTACCTACCCCCTTATTTTTTTTCAAATACATCTTCCATATCCAGTAGATAATATTTCAAAGGAACTGCACCAGAATTTATTCCGATCTAGTAAAAAAAACCCACCCAAACTGTCAAAACACAGCTGCATCCTGAAGGGCTGGACAGAATGTCACACTGATGCTTAAACATGCTGCTACCAGACAATAGAGCTTAGATCTCATGCATGCTCCAGGTCCCATAGTTAAAATGCATGCTATCATCAACTGATATCCTAGTACATGCAGACAGTTCAAGAGGCTTTCTTCTTCAATTGCACATCCTCAGGTGTTGTGCTCAGCTACAGAGCACTACCAGATCTCACAAGGTAAAAAACCCACAACCTTGAAATTTATTCACAGAATTCAAACCCAAGAATTTGTTATGATGTTCTATGTACAGTGTCCATTCAGGGCCTAGAAGTCTTGGAGAGTATTTAGATTTATGAACTTCTATATTCACACATCAAAACTGGAGTATGAACTTAGCTGCAGTTAACGTATAAGGAAGAAAGTGACACATCATGTAGAACTCCTAACATCAGGAAAGAAACAGCTGTGCAAAAAGTATGAGACTTATGCAATGGAACTATTTCAAACAGTCATTTGAAAACAAGGAGCACAAAATAGAGAGAGCTTTTGCATATGAAAATTGCCTTTGCCTGCTGGACTACCAAGAGCCCAACTGACCCCTGTCAGTTCAGCCACTCTATCTGATGGAGCCCAAGTATGCAATTTCAGATCTTCAAAGTTCTTCAAAGATCTTTGCTAAACTGCAAATATAACAAGAAAACTAGGAAAACTGCTATGAAAATGACAGAAACAGAATGGATTTTGATACATTCTATTGAATAGAAAGCAAAGAGTCTTAAGTGCATAATAATAATAGTAAGTAACACACAGATAAAAGCCACAGATGAGAGATTAAATTATTCTGTCCACAGTGGCCCTATGCTAAAGTAGGTATCAGATGCTCAAATTTGGATGGTACGTAACTAACTCCTACAGCAGCTGTCTTTGTGGGAAGTTTTGGAAACTGTTGTTCTTTGAGTGTCTCCAATGTGTGTTCCATGTAGCAAAGCACCGCCTGAACTATCATACACTGAGAAGTCATCCAGGTGAAGAAAAATCCAGTCTGATTTCTAATACAGGACAGAATTGTCATGGCATGATTATATTGCAGTCAAACAGGACAAGAAAAACAGAGCAAATGAGTAGTAAATTAGAACTGGAGTGTCATGTTTCACAGCCTGTATTGAGCAATAAACTACATATATATATATATGTATCTATATCTTGCAGAAACTATGCTCAATTTAAATGAGAGATGGAACAGAGACAACAGTTGACAAAACTCACCATTTCTTTATTGTAGTACCTAAAGCACCTGCACATCCCTAATGTACAATGTCCTAGAAAGTAAAGGATCTGCAACTCTAGTAATAAAGTTAATAAACACATCTTACTAATGAAAACTGAGAAACTGAAATCAAACAATATAGTTAGCACAGCAGAATGCCACATTATTGCAGGACAATGACTGCAGTATCTCAAGTCTGCAGTATGATTCACAAGGTATTTTTTAAAAAGCAGCCCTCACTTTGAATTAATTATTTAAAATGAGAAACGTAATGCTAAAACCAGTAGTATAACTTTGGGAAGAATGTAATGACATCCCAATCTTTGGCATAGTCAAGCAAGAAATGGGTCTCAAGACTACTAAGACCCTCATCAGTTAACATGCCAAATATCTGCAAATGCCTCAAAATATTTGGCTTTTCATACTGACAGAGAGAATTAGTCATTTTTCCTCTAAACTTAGGGAAATACAAAATTTACGAGCCAAAGGCTGAAAGCCTACATAGAACATACTAAAACATGCAATTGGCCTGGGACAAAACCAGAATGTTAGCAGTACTTGTACTGGAGTAATCAAGTTTGGTACAGCATAAATGTTTCAAGCCATAAAGAAGCTATTTCTATCTGTCTTTGGAAAGTAAATCACATTGGAAGAGCTGCTTTAAACTGTACCCTTTCAGGAGAAACAATAAAAACACTTTCTTAAAAATAAAAATGTATACCAGTAAAAAGTAGAAGACGGAAGCCTATTGGTACTTCCATTAGTTAAACTAAGATCAAAATTAGCATACTCCAGGTGAACACAGATGCAGTTGCTTGCCAGTGAGAATTTTTCCTTAAGTTGGAATAGGCAGGGCAAAATGTCTGCTTTTTAACTAGGTTTTTTTCATCATCTAGTCCAAAGCTATAGAAGTAACACACAATACTACCTTGATAATATCCAACTGAAAAAATCTGAACAAAAAAGTGGAGAAGCAACCACTCTCCATGGCCATCAAAATAAGCTGATGAATTTATAAACTAGGATTCTGCACAGCTTTTATTTTAGTCCAACTGGAGAGATAATACGGCATTATAGAGGAACATAAGGTGAGAGACTCTTAAAAAGTCACAACATTTATACAATTGGCAATAAAGAATGTAAGCATTTGCTTTCACACTCAGGCACAGATAGAAATGACCTTTTTTTACTGCAAACAGAATTCAAGGCTTACAGTTTCAATTCTCATTGACCAAAATAAAAGTAAACCACCCCAAAACCTAAAGCTTAACATGAAGAAAGGCAGAAAGAAAAAGAACTAGGAAAATATGACCACAGACAGTAGAGAGGCAATTGCAAACTCACTAGATTCTTGCCCCATGGTTTCACATTAAAGCTAAAAAGTGACAGAACACAGCAAAATCCATTTATGACAACAGCCTTCTCTATTAAAGCAAATGCCTTACACCACAAAGCTTGAAAAACAAATGCATGGTGTAGAAAAATATTTATGACAGAGAGGAAGCACTACTAGATGTTCAAAATGCACGTTCTCCTAATTGAGGAGTCTTTTGTCTCAGCAGTTTCCCTTTCAAAATAAACATCTCTTCCTCCTAACTCCATCCTTAGGTACCTGACTGACAACAGTAAGAAACTCAAGACTACAAGATGCAATTTACCTGCTGTCAGATACAATGAATTACATTATTTCCAGTAAGTATAAGGCATGTCAGAATTTGACCAACTAAAGAGTATTTTTTTAAAATTCAAGAAAAAGAACAAGCAACTCACTTTGGCTACGTGCCCTCTGTGTCTTTCTGCAGTAGCTATAACAGAAAAGCTCATTTTCCTTGAAAACAAGGCAGACACTGAACGCACAGAAAAAGTAATTCTACAGAACAAGATAACAGAGAAATAGCACTAACAGTTCATAACAATCTTTAAACGTGTGAGAGAAAACAAGCCTTTCATGTTCAAGCAACAAAGTACCATTTAGAAGTTAGATGCATAAATTAAAACAATTACAGTTGCAAAATATAACTTTAGTACCTTGGCCTTGCCACACTTTTGATGGTATTACTAAGATTTTGTCACATGCTGCAGAAGGTTGCATCCATTTCCAAACCAAGAACTCGGCACCACCTATTCTTCGTGTCTCTGTGCGAATTCTAGATTCATTTGCTGCAAGAAAGTCAACTGCTCTATTCCAAACTTTATTCATTTTCCTCCTTAAAAATTGAAGCAAAAATTACAAAGTTAGCATTATAATAATCTGCATAGTTGACATCCAGCATGTAAGAGAAATCCAATGCTTTTCCCCTGACCTCTGTCAGTAAAAATCTCCAAATATTACAGTGTGCAACCTACTGAAATTAACTTAGTTAACTGACCCGTTTATTTTTACTCATTTTCCCTCTTTACACATAAGGAAATTCATTACTTCTAGTGAGAACATACCTGTCCTGAGGAGGTATTAGAGAATCACGCACATGTAAAATTGGCATGTAAGGCTGCAACTCTTTATTTTCTGAACATGCCTCACTGTGGCTTCTTAGAACATCTGAAGACACCATAAAAAAAAAAAAACAAACACACAAACTGGTAACTATGTCATTCATGCAAACATTAAGAAAAGTATCAATTCTGGCAATGAACACCTACTCAAGATCCCTCCCAATTTAGTAGTTAAGGTCTTCTGGCATTTTGAAACACTTTCTCCCCCAGCCATACTGAAGGCAAGTTAAGAAAACTAACCAAGCACAGTGCATCCAAGTATCCTAATAACTTTGAAATAAAGGAAGAGAGTTCTTACTCTTGATTGGTACTTTTAAGTGTTAGCAAAGATGGTCATTTCTGAAAATAAAGTGCTTTCCCTCCACCTCAACAAAAATTGATTTGCAGACCAAAAAATGCAGGAAAATGGTAAAAACAGGAAAACAGTCCTGATTTGTCTGCCATCTCTGTATTTATGGTGACTACCATAGATGAAAGTAATAGAACAATTTAAGTAAAAATGCAGCCCAAAACAGAGCTTAAAAACTACAAACATGAACTATTGCAAACACTGTGGTTTCAAGTAGAAAGGCAGGATTTCAGAACTCAATCATGCATTCTATTTTAGCAACATAATTTCTGCTCAAAGTAACTCACTAAAAAGCTGTTTTTTCCATGAAAAACCATTAAGGATGGAATTGAGGGCTAACACATTTTTGGAGTGGATATTTTAGCTGAAGATGGCTGAAAAAACAGATACAGAAAGCAACACGTCGCAATACTTCTAGTAAAAAAAAAATCACATTTGTGTTTGTTTTCAATAGTAGGATAAAATACTACTAAGTCAATAAGAATTTTATAGCCATATTGATGCAATTCACAAATTACAGCCTTTAAACCAAAAGCTTTGATTAAGTTTAAAGGATGGTTGGGCTTTTTTTAAAAAAAAGAAAAAAGGAAAAAGAAAACCAAACACATGAATCACACATTTGACCAAGAACTCTAACAGCACAATGACTGGCTACCAAACAGGAAGAAAATATAACTGAATTAATGCCAGTTCTTTAAAAGGTTACACATACTTCAGATGTGACTCAAGAAGCCATACCTATGATTTTTACCACCATATCATACATCTGCTTTGTTTCTTCTTCCTCTTTTGCCCAACGGTACTTCATGTAGTGTAAGACTCCCCAAACCATTCCTATACCTGCATTAAGATGCATAATACTCTTTAAACAGCATTAGAACATCAGTTATTTAACAAAGGTTCCAAGGCATAATTCGGAAGTTGGTTGAACTATCTAACAAATACTGTACATTCCAAAGTTAGTGAAATACACTGTACTTGCTTGTCAGGATTTTACACAGAAACACAAACTCTTCCTTCCACTTTGAAAAGAAGTTACTTTTAGAAAAACATTCACTGTTCTAACAACAGCTTGGTATCTCGTGGGACTGTGAAAATAAAGTTCTTATTCCTTCTTCTGTCTTGATGAGGGCACCAATACCCCTGCGATTAATTAACAATATAAAAAATCAAACCCAAACCCACACATTTATAATTACATAGTTTGTTTCATATATCAGTGACCGCAAGGCAGTGTTAACTGATATATCAAAGAGACAGATGGACATCATTTTAGGCCAAAATGAGTGTCAGTGTTAATGACAACACATCTAACATTTATGCAGTAGTTTATTTTTCAAAAGGTGCTTCATATTAATGTTAAGTACAGGTGAGACATGAAGCAACTTGCTCAGCATGACTTAGACCAGTGGTTCACTCAGACACAGAGTTGTGTCTCCACATCCCAATTCAGTCCTTGTACTGACTGTTACCAAAAAGACAGCAATCTGGGACAGTTTGCCTTTGATTCTTTTGGTTCATCAAAAGGCTACTGAAGGAGGTCTCAAGTCTTCTCCGCATAAGCAAGTGATTAAGATACTGGGATAAACAGTCTTTTAAATATTCAGTAAGTGCATTAGATGGACTCTGCATCTTCAGTATTATTATCCAGCTACATGGAAAGGAGTGAAGTGTCTGCACTCAGCTGTACCCTGTTTTTATGCTGCATAGTTTTCAGTATGGCTCAGAATAAAATAAACTTGGATGAATTTGAACTTAATCAGAGAACTATCAAAGACTCATTAGTCTTACTGAAAGATTACATACACTTTTTACAACATACTCAGAGGCATGAATTTTTGGTGACAACTATGTTAGATATCGAACCTTTCCTAAAACTAGGAGGATCATCTTTTCTGTAGTTACATTTCCAAAGTTCAACAACAGTGAAATATCATTAAAATTACAGCTATTATGTCTTTTTACTGAGCATTTTGCTTCTTCTAATCAGTTCCATGTGGAACTTTTGAAAGCCACAAGCTATTGCTTTGGAAAGAGGGAAAAAGATGGAGTTCCCAAAGAATGAGTATGTTCAGCTGCTTACAGAAGCAGATGATAGCAACCAGTGTGAAGACAGAGTGGCGCAACAGAAGTGCAAAGTAAACTGCATTTTAACCAATATACTGATAGAAACTCCAAGTTTTATGGTTGAATAAAAACTTTCTCTAAACATGCTGTTTACTTTTCCTTGTGCACTTAGATAAATACAAGTTACAACAAAAAAAGTTTGATTGCTTTATTAACTTACCCAGGAGCAATATTGATAATCTGTGAGTTACATTAACAAACGCACGGCGAAAACGACACCTGAAAGACATCTTTGGACTAGTGGATTCCAGATATTTCACATCTGTCACACTGGTGACATTCACCTCATTAGGGTCATTGCTGAGACACCTATTAAAAAATATACAGTACTTATGAAAAAGGATACATTCTCTTAGAAGAAATTAAGCTAAGAAATAAAGACCACTTACTTTATGCCAACATCTTCCCCACTAGTCAAGATCCATTGCAATGTTTTGTTAAGTACACTTTCATATTTTCGATCTAAATTCTGTCAAAATACAATATTAATGAGTAATTTCATAAATAACCAGAAAGTTATCATGCCACAATAAAAATCAGATTCTGCACAGATTAGTAGCCAAAACAATGTTGGTTTGTTCCTGATTCTTCAGATTTTGCGTAAGTTCACTGCACAAGGTAAATTTATATATACTATGAGCAGTTATCAGACTCACCAGCATCCCTCAAACGAAGGACTGGTTGAAAAGTCAAGCCACATTCACTTTTTAATTCACATTCTAACCTACAGCAAGAAAAAATTATGCAGCCACTAGGCGGCGCTCACTGAAAAATCTACTCCAAGAGTAAAACTCCAAACTGATCCAAACGCTGCTGGAAATCAGTCCTGTAAAAGCAGTTCCATGCTCTGATCTTTTTAAAGAAGTTTAGGTAAAATCAGTTTTTAATCATATTTTGCAAACAGTTCTGTGTTTTTAGATCAAGAACTGACATCACTAGTTAGACACTGATTTTTTTTTACTTTTAATTATTTGGTATCAACTCTAATAGGAGAGCATCCACTGCTATCTGAGCTAAGGTTGTCTCCATAGCTCACCTTGCATGTTCTTTTGCACAAAAAGAAGAGCAAAATGGAAGTTACTACTATATTTGAAATTACGCTCCCCAAAAAGATTTTATTTCCATCTTTCCTTTGACCCTCACATAAAGTAACTGGCCTAGAATTTAACCATAAGCACTTAAAACACCAGTAACTATTTCAGTTTGAGATTAAGGTATGAAAAAGTAACTGAACACAGAAATTCTGTAAAGGACTTATACTCCCAAAATGAGGAACTGTAGGGTTAAATGAGACTTCCTAAAAAGTGACAAATTTTCTTATTAAATTTGAGCTTCCTAGCAGAGCTAGAACAGTTTTAATAAAAACTGTCATTTTTTCAGCGTAACAATCAGTTCTATGGCATCAAATTCATTTTTTCTACAATACAACTGCTTTTAGCAGATGTAGATTATAATTGCCAAACCATAAACCAGTGTTAGCAACTTCTTTGGGATGTTTTCAAACATTGCCCCTTTCTGTCTACTAAGTAAAGGATTGCCAAAATGTAGAATTTCTATACATTTGTATATTACATATATCAGCTTAACTCCTCCCCATCCAATCAAAGAAATCTACTCTCAGCCTCTTAAAAGTTTCAAGTAGTTTTCCACTGTAGGGTACACCAATATGGGCTAAAATAAGCCCTACAGCTGTCAAGGCAAGGCAAGAGTTATCTTTTATTTGGGGAGTAAGGCAGGAGAATGACAGCAGAGCGTGGGATTTCCTACTACTACACACTGATCAAATTAAGGCCTTTTTTGACCATTTCTACTTGAATGAGTGGCCGAGATCTCCATACAGCTGCTGTCTGTCAGGCTCTCTGCACAGATCCACATGTCAACCCCTCTTCACAAAGAAAGGACGACAGTATCCTTTATACTAAGTCTCAAAACCCAGTATACTGGTTTCTGGAGAAGCTTCTAGATATTTGAATTTTATACATTTATTATTTTTATGTTGATCAACTATCTCCATCAACCCAAATCATGTCCCAGTGTTTTAACAAAAGGGAAAAAAGCCCTGCATGCCACTGAAGCACTACTATCTACACCTTTATTGAAATTAAGCCAGTTTCTTTCACCTTTCCTCTCCTCAAATACTCACTACATCCTCAAATAAAAATTATATGTAGCACACGTTAAAGCCAACAATTCCAAACATTTCCAAATAATACTAAGTAAAATTTTAGGTCAATACACTAGACATGAAACCAGGCCTTACAAACCGTAACTTACACAAATCTTATATACAACCAATTAAAAGTACCTCGTTTGCTTACTTTTAAATATGCAGCTGCCTCCTGGACGGTAAGGTTTCTTTGAATAGAGCTGCCACATTCATGTTCCCCTGGTAAAACGAAAGCTTTTGTTTATTTTGATCTAAAATTACTGCATTATATAAAATAAACTCACCTAAACGCAAGCTTACAGTTAACACAATTTACACAGCAGCAGTAGCACAGTAATTCTCATAAGTTTCACTAACAATATACAAATTTCTCTGCATAAATTTCTCCTTCAAAGGAAGCCTAAAAACCATGACGATTCTCAGAGGTAATAATATGTACAAATCACATCAATACAACTTCATGTACTGCGCAAAAAGCATATTTCAGTATTTACACCATAAGTAGAACAAAAGATAGTACGAAGAACTACGAAAAGGACATTACCACAAAACAATTGCTGCACCCTGACTCAACTTCTAAATAATTCCCATTTACTCTGAAATATGTATTATCTTCTAGAGAAACCAGGTTCCCATCACAACACAGCCATAACAGTATTTCAGGCACTGTGAAGTTACTATATTTTAGATTGGTATAGTTATCACAGTAACTCATCACCTGCCTGAACACACACAAAATCCCACTATGGCCTGAAACCGGTGCTTTTACCACCTCCTGATTGTTTTTGATAGTATGCAGAAGTAGCCAGGAAATAAGGTATATACATAGTCAGTCTGCACAGCAACATGCCATCATATTCCTGCCTTTTTTTTGCTAAACTAAAGGTACATGATTCATAAAAAGTGACAGTCATACCAACACAAAGTCACACAGAGAAGGAAAAGGTCTAACACCAGTTTTTGATCTATCACTAGGTGATCATTTCTGAAGAACTGTCCACAAGTGGCAAATCACTTTTTTCCTGATCTTTCTAAAAAAAAAATAAACCTAAATCTTGACATCTGTAACTACACTTTTACTATGCCAAAACAATGAAACAGGAAACAACAAATCCAGTCTTTCACTGGCTCAGGGTTACGCCTGCCTTACCTTCTTGAGTCTATACCAAGTTGTATTCTTCCCAAAGCTATTGCAAGCTATGAAAATTTAAGATACTTGTGCTTATATAAAATGCAAACCTTTGCTTATATTGGAATACTCTTTAAAAAGAGCAGCTTCAAGTACTAATTCCCTACAGAAATGAGAACATTCGATGCAATGTAAGCAAAAATTAGGAAAGGGTAGCAAGTTATGGAGAAGCACCTTCATGTCTCATTCATGGTAGGGAGTTACACAGAACTGTTTCTGTGAAGTCCTTCTCAGACTGCTGAAGTCTTGTTAAAGTACACTTCAACAGATTTAAGTGAACTTGGTCTTGCAAGCACAGTATCATAACAGGCATGTTCTTCTCTTACTGTTGGGATCTAGAGAAATAGCGACAGCATTTTTAAGAGTGCTCAGATGCTATCTGGCCTAGAAGTGCTGCTGGAACTAAGCCTGTGTGCACGCATGTATTTTCAATCAAGCACCAAGCAGAACACTTTGAAAGATGTTTCACTTGATAATTAACATGCAAAGTCTTAGACTTCCAAAGTTCCTTAGTCTACTGTAACTGCAAAACTACAGAGATCACTGCTGAAAATTGGTACCACTTTTGCCAAAAAACACTCTAATTTTAGAACTCAGCACCTGAATTGGAGTTATAGGTTGTTCTTGTACATAATTTAGGCATTCTTTTTGTACAGTATAAACTCTACAGCCTATAAATTTAGATGTGTAATCATCAGTGATTTCATGTTTCAAGATCAGCAGACCTGAAATAACTATGTATCATATTCATAGAGTCTCTGGTGTAAACATACTGTTCTAAATCCAGAACTAGTGGAATGAATACAACAAAACCAAAACCTATCTCTGTAGAAGCATATGTAGAATCTCATTCAGATACTTAGTTGTATGATATAAGCAAGTCTGATAAGCATGCATCCATTTAAACTTTTTTCCTTGTTTGGTAAGACCTGAAGTCTTTCTGGCGTCTTTTCAATACAGAAAGAGCACGTCAGTCATACGTTGAACAAAACAGCTTGTGAGATGAGACCCTTCTATTTAGGAACTTGTCTTTGGTTGTTTGGGGTTTTGTTTTTTTCTTTAAATTATCTAGATAAGTAGAAAAGCCCATTTATGAAATAAATGAGAAAGAATAAAAAGGATTAATACCAACACAAGCAGGGGATGGTGAAAAAATGAATTCTTAAAAATAAGTTTCAGGATTCATGTTGGATTTTCATCTTTTGAGAACACAGCATTACCTTTTACAAAAGAACGAAAACTCCCTTAAATAGGGGACTACTGCATTACTTTAGTAGTTTTAAATTCTAATCTTATTTGCCTTCTTCCAAGAATTACGTTTATGCCACACATAGCCAGCACACTGACTTCACAGCTTCTGGTCTCATCTTCAGAAACCAGAAGACAGTTTTCTCTCAGTTCTGCTTCTGAATTTTTTTTCAGACTATATTCCCTTTGAATAAGTTTAACAGTTACAAACGCCTTTGCTGCCTGGGCTCTGACAATGCCTAAGGCCCATCAGTTCAAATTTCCCTCACACAATACTGGGGGGGGGGGGGGATGTAGAAGAGGAATAAAAACCCCTTTCATCTTGCCTATCACTCTCGAAACAAGTAAGATAATCAGAATTATGGAGTTTCAGTTCTGTACAGAAAGCTACTGGAGATGCAGTTTCTCATTCCAACACATCTGTTGCTGAGAACCATTTAGCAGCTTTCTTCTGAAAAACTCATGAATTTGAAAGCTTACAGAAAGTTAGGCATTTCACGACTCAGACAACCTTCTGTTTTACTGCAACAGCAGGATATTCCTGTATGCCATTTCAGTCACTGCTTTAGCTAATAGTTCTGCAAATGAAGGCTTACTTTGAATAACTTACATACAATCATTAACCACTTAGCCTGGAAACCCACTTTCCATAGTCTGAGCCAAAAATGTTTCCCAGCTGTTCCATTTGAGGCCCTCTATCCAGGAATAAAACTGAAGCTCAGACAAAAAAAGCTTTACACAAGTCTGCTGCAAGATACATCCAAGTTTTTTGTAAAAACTGCCCCTCTGTTAAAATGTCTATTGCAAGTCTACAGAAAGCATGGATCTTTCTGCTTAAACTTTTCTTGGGCACAGATCACTAATTTCAACTTCAATCAAAGAACCATCCTATTTGCTTTCATTAGGGAGGCAAAAATTAATATCCCAGCAAGGATCATAAACCTACCCTTTAGTTTATGTTAGTGTACTTGGGCAAGCCACATAAGAAGTTGAGGAGTTGTCCTAGAAATACTACCAAAAAGCAACTAAAGCTTCTAAAGAAATATTTATGTCTGCTGTCTCAACTGCTTCTCATACAGAAACCAAGTCAGATCTCCTTTCCCATGCAGATTGGAATATTTGAAACTGACTTTCATTTAGGCATTTAACTTATGAACTGCAGCATACACAAACAGAAATATTCAAAATTTTAAAAGTACTTACTTTACACTGTAAATAATTCTCATTTGGTACGAAAACCCAGTGGAAACCTAATTCTTCAAGGAAGACATGCATTTAAGCACAGATCTCTAGCTTACAGCTTGATGTGATACAGTCAACCAATACAAAACACAAACAATGTACAAGGTCTCACATTTGCAGGTTACTTGCAGCAGGAGACCAAAGTGGGGAGCTGAAGAAAAGCAGGAGCAGAACACATGTTGCAAGAGCAAGTAAGAATGCCCAGTCTCCCAAAGGCAAACTCAATAGCTGAGTAACACTGCAGAACACCAGAATTCTAAATTTGTTCAATAACTGGTTGGAAACAGCACCGTATCAATTACCTGAAGAACTTAAGATTAAAGAGAGTGACAGAACAGAGAGCCTGTGACAGCAATCAGATACAGTAGCTGACACTTAAAATATTAAATATCGTTTAGTGTTTTGCCAGGATTTTCTTGCAGCCATGGATTTAACAGTAAGCCTTATTACATATGAAAGCCTAACTGACCCCTGCATCTCAAGGACCTGTGCTGTCCCTTAGCTCAGAAGGAAAACATCTAAATCCAACAGGTGACCACACTCTAGAGAATGCCAAGCAAAAGAAACTGCTAACTAAAAAATCCTCTACCTATAAGAAAGGAGAGTACTACCTAAGGGTAGCTGGCTGCTTCTTGTGGATAGAATGGTTAGTTTTATTCATTTTGCAAGTCTGTCTGAAAATGGATGTGATCTACTGAAGTCTCTCCATGAAAGATCAAGACATCCAGTAATTAACATATGCCTGAAAAAAGTCTAATTTAAATAAAGCAGGTATTTTGGTTTAGCAGAAAGTGTTAGGCACTGAAATATACACTGTCTATGTGGGGGAGCCCAGCTGGCTCTGGGCTCTCTGTCAGTTAGGATACTGAAGATGGAACTTTACACCTGGCAGAGGGTTAACCACGAACAGTAAGGACTGTGGCACAGGGTGGACTTCCTGCTAGCATGTCTACCTATGGCATATGGACATGTGGCTGTGTGT
>JAYRBT010000042.1:33064461-33088780 GCA_036023395.1 Myiotriccus ornatus | reverse complement strand
GTGCATGTACATGTGTGACACCCAGAAGTGTATAAGTAGAAGCACTGTTGTAATAAAGGGGGCTGGTATCCCTGATCGCCGTGTCGTCCTTCCCGCCTCCGACCGGACGGCAACATGTCTATAAAAAGCTGCTGTTTTGAAAAATGGCTAAACTATTCAAGACAAGAACACAAGAACAGTAACTTCAACTCAGACCTGGATGAGTATATACTACTTCTCCCTTTAGTGTCTTATGAGGTAGACATTACTCACTGTAGGTTCGGCAGACTAGCAATCCTGAGAACAGTGATGCACTGAAGGCAATCTATTTTTATATTGGATAATTAAATAATTATTCTGTACCACAGTACAGACTAGGTATCTACAGCTGGAACACAGCACGTTAAGTCAAATAAAATTAATGAACTGATAAGCTTTTTGTTCCTTCAGACAACTTCATGTTCTACCTTCTAAAAGCCCTCTCACTTGCTCTCCAATTGAAGATGACAAGGCAAGAAACTAGTTCGGTAAAATTATAAGTCTAATAAAACAGAGAGCTAGAAACCAAATTTTGAAGGGACCACCTTTATGGTAGTCAAGATGTTGAATAACAGAACAGATTACTTCAAGTTTCCAGCCTGCCTTTTAAATATTAATAGTTATAACATGAACAAATGCTTCATAGCCAAGTATGAAATGAGAGAAACTTTTCCAAGTATGCAGAGAGACCTGAAAAGCACCATTTTTACTAAAACTATATTCCTTCTGTCTCTTTCAAAGTGTGGTACTATGTACACCAAAATCCTGTATCTCCTTTGCAGCTTTCTCTGTTTTATGCCTTTTAAACAGCTTCCAGATATTGTGCCGTGTCTACATCAATATGGTACTCAAAAATGGATGGCAGACTTCTTCCTCTCATACCTTAAGAAACTTGGCATTGAGGATAACTTCTAACTGGAGATAAATTACATCCTTCTTCAGATGGTATGAAAGCTACTCTGCTGAGCAACCAGGAAATCTCACAATACAGCTTCAGTCTGTATCATCTCTTCAGGGTTATCATCTAACCAGAAAGGATGGCTATATTTTCTGAAAGGCAGCACTGAAGATCCTCCTGGTCAGAAATAGACTAACAGAGAATAATGCACCTTCGAGACCTGGGGAAGAAAGCAACCATCCTGGAGCACACAAATTCCTTCTCATAAGGCAGACAAGTAAAGGTTTTTAGAAGTCTACATGCGCTTTAAATAAGACCCAGCTAATAAAGAAAATTCCCTTCCTTTCACACAGGTAGAAATTAGGTGTCAAACCTAATGCAAGTTTACTGTATGGCCCTCGGAGGGCCAGATGACACACTAAGCAATACCAGCAAGCTGGTACACTCTCTTCAAAAAAACAGTGGGAAGCAGCACGACAATGATCAAGTAAGAAAAATCAGCTTGAATGCTGAGCTGAAACATGCTGTATGTCAGACAACAAAGATGACTACGGGATTGAAGCATCTCTCAAAGACAGGCTGAGGGAGCCAGACCTGTTCAGCCTTTAGAAGAGGCAACTGAGAGGGGACCTTATCAATATCTGTAAATATCTAAAGGCCATGTGTCAAGAGGATGGATCCAGGTTCTTCTCAACGGTTCCAGGCAATAGGACAAGAGACAATGGGCAGAAACAGATGCACAGGAAGTTCCACCTGTACATGAGCAAGAACTTCTTTACTGTGCAGGGTAACCACGCACTGGAACAGACTGCCCATAGAGGTTGTGGAGTCTCCCTCATTGGAGATATTCCAGAACCGTCTGGACACAATCCTGTGCAATGTGCTCTAGGACGACCCTGCTTGAGCAGGGAGGTTGGACCAGATGACCCACTGTGGGCCACTCTGTGATTCTGTAATGTAAACAAAAAGAACTGTGTGGGGTTTGTCCAAATGTCTATTTTATGTGCTGCAGATATTGTGAATGCTCTGGAAACAAAAAGTTTTGGTTGGAAGATTATTGTTGTAATGTAAAAGGTATTACAAAGGTGCTCAAATTTCTTACAGATTTTCTATAAAGCCTTGAGATATTGAATTGTTGGTTTCATATCTGACACAGAGTTGTTTCCAAATTTTTTTATGTTTGAGACATGTCTGTATCACCTGATAACAACGAAAAAGCCTTTTTGGTGAAATGTACTGTTGCAAAACAAATAGTTGGCACAAAGACCAGTAAGGCTTCCTAAACATATTATGAATTAAATAAGCAAGTATGATAAAAATGGCTTAATAGTCATGAAATAGAGTCAGTTGTAACTCACATTCACTGGAGACCAAAGTTATAAACACAGCCTTAGCTTTACCATATCCTGATTGTGATGTGTAAGTATCTGTGCAATTTAAAGCTGTGTTCATTACAACTCTGGATAAAACCACCTTATTTTTTACTTTGAATATTCAAAAATACTAATCCTAAACACCAGCTCTGACACATTACTATACACAGTACTTTTCATTACTATGTAATTAATATGGTTATGTTGAACCATTTTGTCTAACAAGGCAAACTTGTTCAACCACTACTGTTCACTATATTAGTAACCATTTTATCATCATTGCAAAATATTTTGGTGTTCACCTTAGTGAATTAACAACCTTTAAAAACACCCACATATTCCTCTCCATGTAAAGCAAATTTAAGCCTTTTAACAAAATCAGATTAATAAAGCATTAAGGTATTAGATTAAGAACCCCACAGGATCACAATATTCAATAGCCTATCCCATTAACTAACAAACATTGCAACAAAAGGTGCCACATTGTGTGTAAGTTGCGTGGGTGAACCAGAAACAGGATTTCTAGTTTCCCGATACAGAACTCTAAATGGCTATCACTTGTTGCAAATCTCTGTGGGAGCTTGACTTCTTTGTAGCTGTTGCCATAACACTGTATCACAATATTTCAAAAAAAGTGTTACCTGCTACTTGTGCCAATTTGTCATGAAGGGCATACAAGCTCTTCATGAGGCTTCTTTCATCTTCCTAGAATTAGAAAAACATATTTGTGTCAAAATAAACAGTAGTAGAGATGTACTTTTGTCCCTTTACCCCAACAATCTTTATAGACCATAAGAAAAAAAATGGGTTTTACACATACAGGTAGAAAGCTATAATGTTTCACACATCAGTAATGATGCAGGCAATGAATTTTGATTTAAGTATTCACTACACTGAATTTTCAGGTCTTGACTGAAACTAAACTAGACTTCAGCTTGGATTCCAATGGATCTGCCAGTCAAAACCAAGAGATCAAAAGGTTATTTTGACACTACTGAAAGAACAGTGAAATGACCCAAAAGAAATTTGTTTGGGGTAGCTTTTTGATAGCTACTATGTAAAAATAAGAGTTTTATTCTTAAATATGCAGAGACGTTTCATACAAGCCACACTGAAGTACTGGTCACATTCTGGCATAAAATTCCAAGCAAAGGAAGATTTCTACTGTCTACCTTCAAACTACAGTAACTTAATTTAAAAAGAAACAAACAAAAAAATCAAAACAAATGCAAACCACAACAGAAAGCTGTGGACTATACAATCTTATTGATACTTTCTGCATATGTTACTAATACAAAAAGGCCTAATTCCCAAAATAAGCATGAATAAGAGATATCATACAATTGTTATTTGCAGGGGAGTTAAACTTACGAAGATATGAGTAATTTCATTAAGATATATACAGGAACATTTTATTTAGAAGGAAATATTCAAAATGTAGGTGAAGAACATGCAATCAGATACACATACTACTACATACACCAAAAGCCATTCTGAAATGTTGGGCTTGAAGTTTTATCAAATGGTTGAGCTAAGGCTAGAGCCTTCATTCAAAAAAAAAGCAAGAAAAGTAACTTACCAGTTTGTGCATCTGCTGATTATACTCACATTGGAAAAAAAAGAAAACCACATATTAAGCTCAATTCCCTGATGCACCAGCACTGTTGACATAATTTTAAAATGTAAACGATCCAACTTTTTTTGTAAGGAAACTGGTACCAAAAAAGCACAATTTTTCTTTCATTGATCAAACAATTGACAAATTATTTCCCATTGGAATTATCAAGAATTACCTACACCCCCTCTCCCTATTCTGGTACTACAAAACCATCACTGAGATTAAATTGATGCAGTTGGTGCCTCAGGAAACTAACCAACATTATTAACTCATTTCCTGGCTGGAAAACAGTGGGCATGGCACAAGAGGAAAAACAGTCCTTCAGCACACACACACCACCAGCTGTACTTCACGTTCCATTTATTTGCGAGTAGGTACACCCATGACTTCACTAATAGCTACACTGAAATGGACATGTGAAATGTTGTTGTGACCAATTATTTCTTTTTTCAAATTAATGATTGGGCCACATAACAGACAGAACTAAACAGTATAATCTCCATAGCTAACAATCAAGCATGGAATACAATTACTATGGAACTGTGCCATAAAAAGAGGAGAAAGTAACATACAGAACAGGTTCTCAGGCTGTCAAGTCCAGTGCACAGGATGCATTCTCTCTGCACTACTAAAGTAATTCTGAAAGAATGCCCAGAATTTACCCCACAAAATTCAATTTCTTCAAAAGATTCATTTGTTCAAAATAAACATTTTCTATCCAAGAAACTATCTACTTAATATGCTGTTATTCACTTTTGGAGTTCAATCCTAGACACGAGAAAAAAACATACAACCCACACCAAACAAGAAAAAACAAATCCCAAACAGTAAAGAAAAAAAAAAAAAAGGCCCCCAAAATCCTCCACAATTGTCTTGCAACACTTGCTCATATATGCCTAGCAAAAGCAGAACATTATGTTTACAGTCCAGGTCAGAAGAGTGAATCACCAGAATGCACACTGCAGAACTAAGAATAATACAGATAGCTTCAACGGTGAGATCTCAAAAATGGATAGCCTGATATTTCAGAAGAAAAAGTGAATATAGGAACAAGTAACAGAAAGTGAAAAAGACAAATGTTTTAATCCTTTTTCTGAAGGATGCTAACCCTTTCTCTCTTACAGCACTAAATAAGATCCTGGAGTTTCATGTCAATCATCTCTTACCAGCTGTGCTTTCAATGTTCAGAAGCCAAAAGGTAACAGTAAGAGACAAACTATCAAATTTAGTCTCAAAATTTACAATACCTTTTTTTTTTTACAACACAAATTACGTAGTATTTTCTTAGTACATAATGCAACCAGCATGCCACAGCCAAATTTTGTAATCCTAATTATATTGCCTGAGATGAAAAACAAAAAATTAAGAACACCATTTACAAGAAGTGCATTTATTTAATGCAAAATATTCTAAAACTGCAACATTCTGAACAGATCTATATTGCTTTTATACAATCATGTGAAAGATCAAAATCTCAGTATTAAGTGGTTTTACTTACTTGTATTTTCAGTGGTTTTTCACTAACAGGATTCTTGACTGTCAAAAAAAGAAAAGAATTAATTCACTCTATAGAGTCTGAAAATACTAAAAAGGTATACCAACACTATAGCTTTATGACAACACTATAATAGTTAGATAAAAACAAAGTCCATAATATGACAAGTAACAATTAGACATCTATTAACCTTTGCCCTAACTCTGCATTTGATAATGCAGTATAGGAGCATTAAAGTTAAACCAGAATTTTGTATGCCTGCAAATTTCACAGCTATTTTCATACAAACAAAATTGTGCTTGGCATTTGCCAAACTCTAGCTTTAATAACTCAATTGCATTGAAATAAAAATTTGAAGGCTTTACATTTTAGTGTCCAGTTTAAAAAAGTAAAACCCCTTTTTAGTAAGCACTAATGCACACAACAAAGTTCTACAACTCAGCATTTTCTGTTTTAACAAGAGTGAGAAATACAGAGAGCTCATGCGCAAAGATACCCACAAAACATCGAGAATTGCCTCCCCAACAGTCACCTGACTGACAATATCTTGATTTCTGAACCATAACCATGATTAAACTGATCAATTCATTTAATTAAAAATAGGAAATATATGAGAAATATAAAGGTGGACATTCTAGATCAAATTCATGGCAATTTTTCTCATTTAGGAGACATGGAAGTTAGAATAGAAACTAAGGACCAACTTAAAAACCGGGGTCCCCTAACCTTAGCCAAGTGTAACTGCATCTGGATAAGAAACTAAAAAAAAAAAAAATTATTTGTAAAACAATGTGATTTTTATTAACTGCACAAACTTCCATAGCACTCTTGGCAGCAGACAGATGTTGACCCCTTCACCTTAGTTTTGAAAGAAAGTTTTGAAGCAGGAACAATTACCACTTCTTTGCTCCTACATGTAGTAATGGTAAGGGTCTCATTTCTACAACCAACAAATGATGTATAAAACAGGACAGTGAAAATGCTTTCTGAATGAAGAAAGCTTGACTTTGTAACATTGCAAACAACAGTTTGTCCATGTGCCTGGGCTCAGAGGAAAATTAATCACGTTACCTACCCAGCAGCAATAAACACTTCAGGTTCTTCTGATATATCAAATGGAGGGAAAAAAAACCAAACCACCCAAACACAGGGACTGGTTTTCACAGACATCCAAATACTTGATACAGATATAAGATTAATTAAAGATGTTAAAAGCAGATACTGAAGACTTTTGCAAACCAAGCCCTGTATCACTTCATGATTTCATTATATAGGAGCAAATTCACAGTCATAACCTATTGGATTATCAAGCTACCAACTTAACAAAGTTTTACATATTTCGTTCAATAACTCAACAGAACATGCCCAGTACACAAAACTTTTAATCTGAATAGCCTAAAATAGGATTAGAGAAACAGACCTAGGCTTAAGATGACTGCCAACCTTCCAGTTTGATTGTTAGTTATACAGACAAGGATAGTTATGGTCTCCAAGGTCAGTCTCATCGAGCACACAGGAAATCTTGATTAGGTGGTTTTAGACTGGCAGGAGGGTACACACACAAGATACAACCACATGCAAGTTTCAGTATACCTGACTAACATATTTTAGCACTGATGAAAGCCATGGAACAAACACATATGCAATACTTCCATGACTGCAAAGACACAAACTGAAAACACTCAGTTGCAATTCTACATATGCTAGGGCAGCAGCAATTAAGTGGAGACAACAGTGTGGTTAGACTTTTCCAGCATCACAATCCCAGAGTAAAATCAATCTCACATATGGGTAACTTCATATTTAGGTAAATTAACGCCTTGAATTTAGGAAGCAAGCCAAAGGAGATGTCAATATTTGCCTCTCCTTCACAGATACATAGTGGTTACAGTGCCCAAGGAAACCAACCACCTCTCCTCCAAAACGATATATCACAAAAATTTAACAATCCTTGTAATTTTTTATTTTAACCCCATAGGATTTTCATGAAATCCCTCTGAAGTTACTGATTTTATGGCAAGTTAATGAATAAGCGAGATTTTATACATTTTATATAAGGTGCCATATAGTTTAGGACAACTGATGCCTTAAGAGGCAAGTATGCTAAATTCAACTGCAGCAATTTATCCACTGCATATGCAATTAACAACTGTTAGTCAATCTGCATCTATTTATCATATAACCTTGATTCATTTAAGTTAACTGGGCCACTCCTTAACTACTTCAGTAATTCCTCTTCTAAATCCACCCTTCTTTCTTTTGTCCAGAATCTAAGCTCTTACCAAATCCTCCTACATGCTCCGGTCACATGTCTAAAGTATTTCGACATATTACATCAACATTATCATTTCAAAAGCTTTCTTGACAGTTCTTAAAATATATAACTACAGTTGTAAGAGTGACAAGTTCTTATTCTACCAAACTAAACATTAAATTAATAACTAATTACTAATAGAAGATATTCTTATGTGAGCATATCATACTTCCAAGGCTCTCCTCAAAAGGGGTTTGAGACCTCTGCCATGCAGCAACAATTACCAGCCTTGGAAGTCGTCTATCAAGCTCACATTGCAATGGCTTCTAAGAACAAATTATCATCTACTTATACTACAAAGCTAAAACCAAGAGACATAGGAGATTCCTGTTTTAGCTGAGTGTTGTCCCAGAGGGTCTTCTCTCCAGATTAGCCAGTAACAACCACATCCACACCTCCTAAATAAGGAGAGATGTAACTACCTAGACATGGCAATCAATTAAACTCCCCAGACAGCAGCAAAATTGTGAGAAGCATGGCAGTTTTACCTGGCTACATGCACATGTCAATACTAGCTGAAGGATAAACATGCAGAAGCATTTTTATGGGGAAAAAAACCCTCAAAAACTTGACAAAGGGGATCATACCAACTCCCTCAAAACACTGTAATACCTAAACATTCTGCTTGAAAGTTTGATACAATGGGAGAAGAGCATTACTCCTGGAAAAGTGTAGTGATAATGAGATCCTTTGGCCAGACATCGAAGGAAACAAAAAGTAAGCACATCATGGGATGGCATCTTCACATGAAACTGGACTTCAGAATATGAAGAGGTACACTGTTTAAATCCCATTTTTAAGAAGTTATCTTATTTAAATGCTAGTTAATTGAGAACAAGGCAACAAGATTACCAAAAAGCCTGTGAAAGAAATTAAAGCAGCACACAAATACCGTTCCAGGTTGATGGAAAAGACTACGAATGAACCTCAGAAGTAACTAATTTACACATCTTGCTGTTGGGACAAGCTGTAAATGATGACTTGCAGACTACTAGAATTTTTAAGAGCAGCAGAATTGGTTAGTCTCAAAAAACAAAAAGTCACCAATACAAAGCTAAGGGTCACCGCACAGCTCCAAAGCATTCCAGCCAAAGCTGTCAACAGAAATGCACATACCAAGCCATCTCACAGAGAAGCTCAATTTTAGGAACAAGAGTGTCAACATACAAAGCTAACGTGCATCAGAATTCTGCAGCCATTATCTTTAAAGTAAAAATAAAACCGCTCAGCACCACCATCCCTCATTTTCCTCCCTAATACACTGGTAATAATTGCAGATAAACACAGTACTCGGAAGAGTTAATTTTTTTCAGTAAGATAGACAGGCAGCACAAAGTGGAATTTCTCCTCTTTTTCAAAGCATGGTTTAACAGACATGAAGTTACAGCCTAATTGCAGACATTCATGAGCACACAAGTCAACTTTCATAAAGTCTTAACGATACAAGTTCCAAAGACTGACATAGCTCCACAGGCAGTCATTCCTAGAAAGAAGATACACACAAATAAAAATACCATTGCTTAGGACATAAGTGATCCAGTTACACTCTGGTCACCAAATTAGGATGCCAAAACGTAGCTAATGCTTCCACTACAGCTATCTACCAGATGCTATGGCACCTTGCCCTGATTAGTGTCACCATTCTTGCAGTTTCTGTATTCAATACGCTTCAGTGCACAACAACATCAAAACCTAAGTGCGAAGGAACAGTCACATCAAGACAAATCAAGAATTTAACTAGCCTAGAATCCTGCCTCCAGCAGTAGCAATAAGTTTTATTCTTTTCAGAGACACCTGTTCCTAACTGGAAGGGGAAAATGAAGAGAACAGTGGCAAAAATGAGTGTCAGAACATAAGAATATAAAGTATATGCTCACATAGAATAGTCTTCCTGTCATAAAAAAAATTTGCACCTCAGAAGCTTCCCGAGACAGACAGAAGTGGCTAGGTTGTTTTCCCCTGTGACGTATCAGCACCAGTGTATTTCTCCCTAGCAATTTGTCCAGTCCCGCATTAACCACATGCAAGCTCTTAGCTTCAACATTAAGGTCATAAAGAGTTCCACAACTTAAACACACGTGTGAAAAACCTGTTTCTTGGTCCTTTGAACATGTCACTTGTTAAATTCACAACATGTGTTTTTGTATCAGAATAAGATTATCACTCTATTCAGCCTCTCCACAATATTCATGCCTTTACTTCATTCCTCAGTCTATCCCTCTTCCACAAGAGTCCTATTCCTCATTATGAAGCAACTTCTGAAGCTTTTTGCAACTGTGTACCCCCCCCACATTTTTACATTGACATTTTTAACCAAACCATTATAATTCCATAATCCATTTCTGAATGTACAGGGTGCTGGGTTATAAATCTGGTTTTGGGGGTGAAAACCAGTTTTCTCTGTATCACTGCATTTGTTGTAATCTTTTTAGTAAATTGTAACTCCAACTTGTAATCTCTCTTGAGTGGAGTTCATTTCTCCTGCCAGTTTACTCTTAATCCAGCACAGTAGTGCCTGTAGATATCCCAGTAAGTTGTCAGTTCTTAAGAATGTTATCTTTTTTAAGCAAAAAGCCTTATAAAATAAATCCAGAACTGAAAATGTTGCTAGGACATCAAAGCTGACTTAAGAGGAAGTTTTCATTATATTTTTGCCACATTCACTCCATAAATACTGTTGTTGGCCAGAATCTCCTGTACTGAAGTGCCCATTTTAATCAAAGCTGATACCTCATACTAATACCGGCATATCTTAAAAACAGAGACTGCCTCCCTTTTTCCTGAACTCCTGTATCCTAAATATCACCGCCAACCATAGCAAGACTTAGGGAATAATAAAAAACCTAAAACATCCTACAGAGCTATAGTATAGAGACTGCTTGTTTCAAAAGGAAGGATGTGCAACCTACCTATGTTTATGAAAAAAGAATGGAAGTTGATATTTTTCTACTAGAAGGTGCTGTAGAAATAACTGCGTGCAACAGATGAATAAGTAAATGAGCCCGAACAAGAACTGATGCAGCCACACCAAGAAACAAAACAAGTTAAAACACCACTATGAGTAAGAAAATAATACTGCATTTTAATTCCCCAGTTCAACAGACAAATGGGAAATTTGTGCAGAAAAGATTCGGGAACTGTTATACCCCTAACTCAGGGTGTAGCGGAAGTGTGGAATCAGAGGTAGAAAATGCCAGTCACCAAACACCGCAGGATTACTTAGAGCTGCTGCACACACTCAGGAACTGGTCTTCACCCCAAATTCTGTCTCCTCTATGCTTACATTAATCTCAAAGAAGCATACTCAGTATAAGAGCAGACTTAAGCAAGGGCATGTTAAGCTGCTAGGTTAGTTACAAAATAATTTTTCATGATCTGTATTTGTGGAAACCTGAAATGATTCTTCAACTTTATTGTAACTATCCTCTTCTGGAGTTTTATGCCTGCCAGTTGAAGGAAATATTTTATAGTAATAGAATTTGCACATATGCTCTTTTGCATTATATTACAAAATATAGAAAAAACAGTTGTCTCTGTTCTATTAGGGAAAGTGGCTCAGAAGGGCATTTGCTGTGTATTGTAAAAATTAGGTAAAATCACATTCCTTGCACGCACATACACACAATCTGCATTATCGGCTAGTGTGTATATGTAGGAAAAAAATAAAAGCAAACCACAAATCACCACACCAAGACTGCTCTTATCAGCATTTGCAAAACATTATGAGGAGAAACATTAGACTTCAGACACATACCAGCATTTTACAATGGGTAGAGAATATCTTCACTTGCAAAAGAATTGGAACTGGCTTCTGCAATAGCTCTTCTCCTTTCTTTTGTGCCCCTCCCAAATATTTTAGCTCCTTACATTTTATAAGGTCAAAAAACATCCAACACTTCAATAAATAAATACAAATTAAAAACCAGGGGAAACTCCACCTTTGAAGCATGGCAACACAAGCAGCTTTACATTAAACTAGGACGTGTTCTGCCTTCCTCAAACTCCAAAGTTCAAAATCGAAAGCACTCATAAAGCAAGTGTTATTAAAACACACAAAGTTTAAGAATCAGTGGGAAGCTGCAATTAAATAGTGAATCTACTGTAACTTTACCAAGGGACCTGGTCTTGATAGAAAAATCATCCAGTGACCTCCTATAAGCAGTAAGGATTTCTGTCTTGAAGAATTTCAGCATAAAAATATCCAGTTATAACCTCTTCCAGATATACTGTATCAATACAAACAGTTTACAGCATCCAAAAGTAACATTCAAATTGAGAACACTAACAGGAGAACTTTTAAGACACCCTCAGTCACGAGTGCAAAGTCAAGATAAAGATCAAATAGGGATTTTTCATTTTTAAAACTGGGGTTCTGCTGAGCCTCTGTCCTTTTAACTATTTGGCACACATCGGTCTATCAGCGTTTGCTGCACTAAGAGCAGCAGAATTGCTGAACAATATGATCTTTACAAAGCCTGAACACGACAGTAGAACTCTGAAAATAGGTGCTCCATGCAGGACATACAGAGGTAGGTGTTAGCAGGTCTCTCAGCATGACAAAGATGAGCTTTCACTGAGGAAGCAGCAGTCAGTTTGCCAGAATTACCTGTATTAGCTAAAGAGAAGAAGCATAACTGCCCATCTCAAATTGCAGGAGTTTGCAGAACTCGAAATCAGGATGAGCTCAGCAGTAATTCACAACATATACCACTTGACTGGAGATGCATAACAGCAGGCAATATTCAGTAACTTCCATTTTTACTCCACTGGACTAAGACTCTTTAGAGCCAGCAAACCTTTCAGGCTGTCCAGCATAGCAGCTACATTTGTCTGATAGTATAATATAACTGGTTCAAATAAAAATTATTATCTGAAGGGAACAACTGGACTAACACACCATTATTCTTTACTCAGCTGAAGAATCTGCTTGAACTAAGACTTGCAATGTTGTTATTGTAATTGTTTATTAAACAGGTTATACCTATTAGCTCGTGGATTAAGGTGTACTAGCAGTATTATGTGCACTTTTGAGCCAGGTGGATCTAGAGAGCAGAAAGAACCTTGCTTGGAAACTCACCTACCAAACAGAAACAGCAAAAAAAAGAGGACAGAAAGGAAGTACAAGTGATTACCAAGATCTCAAACACTAGGGACAATAAAACTTTATCACAGCATCGGCACATGAGAGCTCCATAGTACCTAAGTCATAGTAGTACAAAGCTCAATGCTTAAACTATAAAAGTTTACGTAAGATCCTCACTCTCTTTCCTCAAACCATGTATCTCATGCTTAAGGAAGATGGCCATTTAGATACTAGTCCAATGCCAAGGCTTGTGAAAGCAGCTCAGTACACTCCCACCTCCTGAATAGCAAATAGCTAATTCATTCCCTTTACAGAAGGGACAGGCAGATCCTACCCGGCCTTTGGTCCTCAAATCACCAGGACAGCTCCTTCACAGGGCTGCTACTTTCACTTGATTTCCCTCCAGTTTGCTCTCCCAAAGGAATGACTTTAATACCATACATCCTATACAGTATTAAAAAAACAATTTTGGATTTTACATCTTGTTGTTACCTCCTCATATTTCTTCATGTGCATTTGTATTTAATCTACACATCTTTTTTGTTAATTCAATAAGCATCACCTTTAGCTGAAGGTCAAGAAGAAAAAAAACAGTATCTAAAAAGTTATAAATAAAAAAATACATTAGTCACTGCATTGTACAATTCCAAAGTACAGAGACGTAGCTGTGCTCAATGTAAACAACCTAAAAAACAGTCTGCAGCATTTCTGCAGGGAGTACAACCTTTGATGGAAGTCAAACTTAACAGGTACTGATCATAATACACCCCTAGGATCATCAAACTGGACTGTGCATATATACCTGCCCATTCTGAAGAATGAGCTCTCAGGAGTACTCAAAAGACTGGTAATTCTTTTTTTTTTTTAAAGTGAAATGAAGAACTCTTAGCTCAAAGGACACTGTACAGACAATACAGCAGTATGGCTCTTTTAGGTGTTCTCAACACTCCACTTTATTTTTCTCCTGAGTTTATATCAAAATTAACATTCACCTGTTATTATATGTAAGATACAAAGTACCCAACATAGCTCAGATTCCCTATTTCCCCTAGTGATTTACAAACACTTTTATCCACATCTGCTTTTACATAAGTACTTCTCATGCTTACAGATAAGAGAAACGAAACCCAAAAATAAGGAATGATACTAGTTCCTTCTCCAGAAGGAAATCTGCACCTCTGCCCTCATTTTCTCAGCTAGGCAAAGTCTCCCCAGGACAGCATAAACTTCCTTTGACAACCCCACCACCCCCCTAAAAAACAAATACAAAACCAAACAAAAACCCCAAAACAAACAAACAAACAAAAACCCAACTCAAACAAAACAAACCAAAAACCAACCACCTTTTTCTTTGAAATACACTATGCCTCTAACCTCCAGAAACTTTCTTGGGTCATACATGAGGTGCACACCAATGCAGAAACAGACTACAACGAACCACATAACATACTCTCCTTTTCAAGACACCATCAAGGAATTTCATAAATGCTTCTTTTCATATTTATAAAGTAAGAGTAAAGTATTTCCAAGGGATCTGCAAGAATGAGAAACAGTACAAGCAAAACTCCAGATTGGCTTTTCCCCATAATTAGGTTTGACTGTGGACTTCCACAGCCTGTGAAAGAGGCCTCGCAGGGGTTTGCCACCCATGCCCCTCCCAGTCTGTCACTCAACAAAATCCTCTCTGGTTGTCTAAGGCATGACATCTCAAAAAGAACAAAAAGCACAGTTTTATATATAGCCAGGCATGGACAGAAATTCTCATTATAATGATTTACCATTTCTCAGAAAATATCCTGGGAATTAAAAAAAACAAAAAAAGGCAACAACAAACACTGAACTACCTCACACCAAAACCAAGCGCAGTTTCAGGTAACACTAACAAAGACAAACAAGACAAACAAACAAAAAAACCAGAAAATAAAACCACTACCAACAACAATCACATATCTACCATTTGATATAAGAAACTTGTCATTCCCAGTAAATGCTCCATTGCTCAGTATCTACTGACAGGTTTGGATTAGTTCCACAGCTAGACTTCTGTTCTCTATGGCAAAAAACTACATATTCAGATAAAAATTTGTTTGATGAAGTTGCGAGATGGAGGATACTTAAGGGCTTGTGCTGTGCAGGTTGAAGATGCTGAACAGACACTAGGACAGCACTGCTGAATCAAGTGCTGTGGAATATTTCATTGTACAACTACACAGTGAGATGGTTGAGTATTGAGGGGACATATTGTTAGGGTGAGTAGCTTTGATACACAGCCTACTGAAAATACCCTAAAGCTTACAAGAAGTTACAAAGTCAAAGGACAGTCTGAGGCTTCTCCAATTCAGAGACTTAACTGACCAGGAAAGAAACACTTTTCTGTGGACAAAAGTAAAATTAAGATATAGATGTAGCCTTAAATCTAGTCAACAAGACTACATTTATCCACCTCACCCCAGCAGTCCTCCTGTGACAAAGTTTCTTTCAGTTGATGCCCAGCAAGGACAGGCTGCTGCTGCATGTACTCACGACACTGTGAATACAAGTATAAAAGTTTCTTGTATTTTTCAATAAATAAAAGGTTAAGGGAATGTGACCCTGTATTAAGACTTAAGTGAATAAAGGCAGTATGAAGGAAATCTTATTATGTATATACAACAATTATTCTCCAACAAGCCATTTTTCAATTTTTGTTTAAGTAAACGGCCTTCTCTGAGACAAAGAAAAACTGGCCTAGGAATTGTTCTACCATCTCTCATTTATGAACAGACTTAATTATCTAGCACAGCATCACTAGAATTCAACAGATCTTAGTTAGAGCATGGTGCTAATAAGGCCAAGGTTGTGGGTTTGATCCCCACACGAGCCATTCACTTACAAGTTGGACTTGATGATCCTTGTGGTTCCCTTCCAACTCAGAATATGATTCTGTAACTATTTAGGAAGTTTTAATGCCCCTTAATTCAATGTTAGACCTCTCTTTTTAAGCCCCTACTCTTCTCCTCCCCACATTAAACAGATTTTTACATCAATTCAGTCTGTTACTCAGAGTTCATTTTAAGCAGACTAAATGGGCAGCATTATTCAAGATGCCTTGATGTTACAATAGGACTCTCAGTAAGCAGAAAATTTGATCCTTTCCTTTGCAAAAAAGAAGAATTAATCTCTGCAAAACGCTAGCCATAACAGCACAACTCCTCCAGCAAGCTGGGCTCAACAGCACACCACATTTTCCTGTTTCATGGTTAACTTGCACCTGCTCTCATCCTCCACAGTGTACTGTAAACACCCAGAACAGAGAAACAGCACTAAATAGCATTGTGGGAAGTACAGCACAGTAAGACTTGACACTGGACATTACAAACTCGAGCAAGCTTTCTACACAGACAGAATCTACACAAGATCAGCTTTAAGAGGTGCAGTTGCTCTTCAATCTATCCTTGCACCCATCAGCATGCTTCTTTCCACCAGTAACACTACCAGTGGACAGAAGCTGCTTTGACCATTGGCAGAGTTACACCACGTCCTCATTTACTATAATCACAGCAAAGGCACTGCCACCTTCTCCCACAACTCTAGACCCACCAGCAGGAACAGCAGGAGCCGAGAAAAGAAAAGTAACGACAAAGATAGTACTAATGAAGTTCTTAGCAACATGTGAGTCCCCCCAAAAAATGTGTTTTTCATTTTAATATACCTTGATTTCACAATCCATTAACCAGTCAACTTACTCCCCCAACCTACCACAACAGACAACTAGTTTTACCAGAGAATACAAATATCCACAAGAACTTTACAGGTGGAAGGGATCTATGCCTCACGATTACAACAGACTCCATGATTCTCCACAGCATTGGAAAAGCACTTTCATCAATAAAAACTGATGTACTTGCTTAATCTACTCGCCTAAGCTTTTCAGTGAAGTGACCAAACAACTTTCTCAAAACAGCAGCTCCAGCCTGTTCACGTATTCATACCATTTCTGAAGCACAACTCTAGAAGCATGAGAGTGAGCAGTTCAGTATGACTCAATAAATTCTGCCAGCTGGACTGGGTAAGCAGTCAAGCTAAAGTTTCGCAACCTACTACTCTCAGATGAAACACAGACGTCAGAAGGATTCAAATGTACATGATTTTTAAAAACACAGTTATTTCCCAGAAATAGTAGGACTGCAGACCTGATTCTCCTCTTGTACTGGAATAATTACAGATCATGAAACAGTGCAAAGTGGGGCTCCTACAATGCTAAATTTAAGTCCTTGTGTACTGTGGGCTCTTCTTTAAAGTATTTCCACTGCACCCACTATCACTATGCATCTGTCCTAAGCAGAAAGACTGCATTGCGCTTGAATAGTATTAGAGGTGGCAGAGGCTCTTAACAGATGAAACATGAATTTGCTTTTTGCTTTCCCACACATTTCTAGTCTGAAATGTTTTTTAAAATGGAAAAATTGCAACAAGATCTGCTTTCAGATTCTAGATCATCTTTAATTTTATCACATCAGAAGGCAAATTTTCTTTTGAGAAAACTATGCACTATGGAATGCAGTGCAAATTTTTTATTAGTTTTTGATACCTAATGAAAACAGACCCTGTCAGAGCTCTTCTACATCCCTGCCCCCCAGGCAAGTAATTCTAGTTCTGATTTCCCGTTACCTACTTCACAGAAAAGCATAGCCTAAAACAGTAACATTGAAAAAAATTCATAGTAAGAATCTGCAATCACGGCATAAGGAAAGTTTCATGCCCATCTGCAAACAGAAGCACATTTAAGGTATGAATGCAAACTATTTCTAAATATTCTGAACAAAGTATTAAATAACACTAACTCCCCTAAAAACAGGAATTTTGAATTTACATCATTTTTGTTTCAAACACTGATAAGTAATTTTCATATTTATATTTCATACTGCAGATCTGCTGCAAAGGTAAATAGACTGTTTATTATCCTTTAGGAAGGACTTGAAATTGTCAGCTAAGATTACCTATTTTGCACTATATAGCAATTATTAGGACTTTCCCCAGACACAAGTCTAGATAAAAGGGACTATATAATAATTACTTGGACTTTCCTAGATAAAATGACAAATTTGTTCCTTGTTTTAAAGAATTATTTCTGACATACCATAAGGAACATAAAGTTTAAAATCATCAGGAATCCTAAGGAAATTTAACTATTCCAACAGGCTTTACCTTATGAAGGCAGCCTAGGCTTTTTTTAATCTACTGATCTTGATCCAAATCTCACCAAACCACAGAACTGAGATAGCTCCAACTGAGATTAGTCTTTAAGATAGACATCAGGATTTTCTTTTATATCACCTAGAAGAGAAACACTTGCTAACTAGGGTTTAAGGCAACATATAGAAAATGAAACAGCTATATGCTAATATTTCAATAGAAGTTGTTATATCGTAAATACAAGTCAGAGTATTCTTTGCAAACCACAAGCAACATTAATATCCACACAACACAGGAACTCTGCAAATCCTTTAATTTTAATCCCTCCTTTTGCTATCTCCTCTTCTATAAATAGTTTTTATGCAAAACTAATTTTTTTCCATTAAAGCCATCACTGTCAAGAATATAGACACTTCTGAGAAAGTGATCTTAGACGGCAAGTAGATTTATAACAAGTAGATTTATCTGTGAAATACCACAGCACTTTAATAGTAATTTGCAGGCCTGTGAGCATAGCAGTCATCATCTTCTCCTTTATCCAGCAACTTAACTTCTTACCAATTCAATTCCTTGCATAAAATTCCACAGAATTTTTAAAACCCAAGAGATTTAGAAGTCAAGAACAAAAGAACATCAATGGAATTGAATTAAACTCTTAGACTTGTGATTTGCATAAGCTTCCACTTGCAATATACACAACTACTAAATCTCCCTGAATTAACATTTCAAAAACACAAATTGTAGCAAATATAGTAAGGATTATCCTCCTAGCAGTTGTTTTGTAACAAGTATCACAGAAAGAACAAAATTACTAGCAACAGATGTCACTTTAAAAAGCCTCTCCCAGTAAGAACACAGGATTTTAAAGAAGACCTACCTGAAAGTTTCAAGAACAGTTTTTTGTTGTGGTGGTTTTGTTGGTTTGGGGGTTTTTTGCCGCATCAGCTACTTCCCAGACAAAGTGCTGGAGCAGAAACAGTAGAAGCAATTTAAATGCAACTGATTTCAGATCACAACCTTAAACGGCACCTGTACCACTGCCCGCATCCTTCAGAAAGGTGAACCAGATCTGAAAGCAACATCAACTGATCTGATATAGTTATCAACTTTTTATGAAAAATAACTTTAGAATTAACTCCCAGGAGCAGTCACTTGAGGTGCTCAGAGTAACATCACAAAACCACAGAAGCTGGAAGAGATACCCAGCTCTTCAAGGTTGGAAGAACCCTAGAAAGTAGACTAAAATAAAGTCAACCATTTTCCTGACAAAATACTACGCTGGTTTGGCAAGAAGTTGGTACAATGCCATGGTATTCTGAAGGCAGGTGCAAGCAAGACTTGCTTTATAGCAAGAGCAACATGAATGAGGTTACCAGCACCAAGCCCAAAGTGATCTTTTTCGCATACAGTACTCTGAGAGACAACAAGTGCACAACATGCACTTATGCATTAGTTGGTCTTTTATGAAAGTTTAAAGAGTAGTTCAACTTCAGTATATTCAGGAAAAGCCTGATAGACAGTTATCTATATTTTAGACAGCAAAATGCATATAAACTTTACTTCTAGTGACCATTTATAGGTTAGATACAGAAGAATTAGCCCAGTTCTGATTTGTCTTTGAACATTTTATGCCACGTGTGGAAAAACTAAAGCACTTCATAGCTATTTCAGAGCTCTGAATAAAAAAATCATTTGAACATTTTGCATGATATAAGTGACAAATCTCTCCTGAAGTTTTCTGCTCACCCCTTCTCTTTTACATTATTATACCTGGCCTAAACTCAATCCCAACACCGAGTTTTAAGCCTCCCCCTCATTACACATACCTCCTTTGTTCTTAGATTACAGCCTGACAAATATTTTAAGTGTTGATATTGAGTGTACTTGGTGATAAATATTTTTCAATGTCACAAACATACTATCACCTTATTTTAATTGCATTTCATTTTAGGCAATTAAATATTAAGAAAACTAAAATTAAGCTCATTGTGCATCATTCCCTGCAAAGTTTAAATAAGAAGCCACTCAAATATACAAACAACGGCCTGTATTGTTTTGTCACAAAAATTACGGAGATGGATATAGCGCAACTCTGCTGAATTCTAAAACTTTTTACGACATAGTTTGGAGCTGAAAATAACTCTTTTTTCACAATGAAATCACTCTCACCCAACAGAGTGTTACCTACAACCACTTAAAAGAAGAAAAACCTCAGTATCCAATCACTTAAATGAAAAGGTGGTTTCTTGAGATACACCATTCTTTTTAATAAACAAGTCTGAATCAGTTCTGCTTCTATAAAGAAAGCAGGCTATAGACCCACATAAGCATAAGAGCCAAAAGGCTCACTCGAATGATATTTAAGCTTAGGAATCACCTAATAGAAAACAAGGTTCTCTCCCTTTTTAGTAAAAATCAGTCTTAAATGGTCTGTCTTGTCTGTTCTTGTCTGTTCTACAGACCTACCATATTTCTGTTCCATCTGCCTATTTGAATAGAAAGAATTTAGTGAGCACATGCTGAACATATGGGAAAGGTAATTTCCTGATCATTCCCACATTACTTAAAAGAAGTGGTCTGCTCCTCTTTCAATCAAAGGAGCTAGACACAAAACCCGCTGTTTGCTTCTTCCAAAGGGCACTATTCCCCTTGTTCCCATTTTTCACATTACAGCAAAGCCTGGGGCTGTGAGGAAGTAGGACAGAAGAAATGCCAGTGCCACTGCCAGAACAATTCTTCGGGAAATCCACTTTCAGGAGTTCCACTGAAAAGACAGCAAATAAGAACAGGCTTAACTGAACTACCAAGCAACAGTGGGCTATGAGACTGTTGATTGGGCAGCCCAACCTAAGCAAAAGGGCAGAAGATGACAATTTTCCCTGTACAACAGTTCCACCTGGGTTAATTTTTATTTAAGGTCAATATACTCAATGCGGGCATCCCACATTCTCTATAGGAAAGTTCACACATTGAAAAAGAAGTTTTCTTCCAATAAAAAAAAAAAAAAACCAACACTCTGAACTTTAAGTACTATTGCTATCTGCATTGCTGAAACATTTAGCTTTATCAGTCACGATGACAGGACAATTTTAACCACTGACTCTGGCAGTCAGAAAGTTTACCCCCGTAGGCTGACAGACCTTCTCCCCTATTAAAATCATCATATTTCAATACTAGAAAAAGTATGTAATACATGTTAGTACAATTATGCAGCTTATGAGTACATAACAAAACGTAGGTATGTCTCTAGCAATTATGGCCAGTAGCTAATCCCAAAGTATGAGTAGTCCCCAGTCACACTATACTGTATCCAATTTCAGCCCACCTGTGTATGTTTGCAGCCTTCCCAAAAAACAAGACTGAACAGCAGCTAAGAGCCACGTGGATAGCAATTGCACACATTGCAAGTGTCTTAACTCCTTGCTGCTACTGTCCGTCCTAAACACCAAATCTTTTACTCACGCCCCCAAAAGACTGCAAAACAGCAATTAAGAACTATTCTGCTACCATAACGTAATGAATAACGTTCAAAAGGGAACAGAAAACAAAGAAAGACAACAAAAAAGCAGCCCACACTGCTACTTCTGCCCTGTGACATCCAGAAGATCCCAAGAGAACAGTCTGATCGCTCCTTACAAGGCACTGTATACAGGCCCACAAAGAAATGTACACACTTGCATACACCCCACATGCCTTCCTCGATCATTTCAAGACAAATGCAAGTTGCAAAGACCCTTCTAATGCTCTTATATCCCAAGACTAGCTTCTTGCATAATTTTTCATCAGGATCAATGAAAAATCAAGACAGCAGTGGCATGATTTTTCTTGCTGATGTTAGAATCTTCACTGTCCATTTCAGACCAGCCAAGAATTGAATTAGCATGAATCACTACCCTTAGGTGGCACGTTTCCATTTTTGTATGCTTTGTGAATAGAAAATGGTAGCTTTTATATCCATTCCAAGAAGTTACTTTCATGTATTAAAGAAGCTCCCAAATAGTTCAGGATTAAAAAAAACAAATGCCCTGAAATTCAAACTAAACACAACAGTATTTCACATATAAACATTATTGTCAACTGATTTTAGAAGTGCCTATTAGAAAACAATATACAATAGGTCAATCATTCACTGCACAAAGTTTGTGGTAGTAAGTAACATCATCTCAACCTAGGATCCTTTTCAAGCCTCAGAACACACAAACGAAAATAATGCGCTTTATTACCAAACAACTACAATCAAATCTTAGCCCTGCAGGAATCCCAGGTATCTAAATGTGCATGATTACTCCTGTGAGATTAGCATAAAGCCTTACCTCGTCAATTCTCTATTAACCATACACGTGCTATATCGAACACAACTCATACAACTGCTTTGGGAAGAAAAAGGTATCAACAGATTACAGCAGGGAATGTCAGGATTTGAATTTATCCTCAAATGTCTTGCATGCTTATCCAGCTTGCAAGGTATATACTTCAGGAAAGACAAATCTCTGTGTGCCATCCTCTACAGAGAGATTATACTAAGGTGGAACCCAGAACTGTTCAGTAAGGGATATCTGGGATTGCAAAGGCGTATTAACAGTTGTTACATCCAGTTGCAGAAACTGCTCTTACCCTTCACCTAATACTTACTGTTGGCTCCCACATCCTCAGCTACTCCAGAACCTCTCATTCTCAGGTATGTGAATCCCAGTATCAGAAAGAACAAGCATGCAGCAGTTAAGAGGAACATGGACAGGTAATGTGCACTGAAGCCTCCAGTGGTGGATACCTCCTCTCTTTTGAACTGCTGGAGAAGCTCCTCCTCGGGCTCAGAGAGATTCTTCTTGTAGGCGTTTTTCAGGTAGGTATGATTTGAACCCGTATGATTGGAGTGGTTGAGTCTAAGGGAGGAGGTGGTTCCACTTGGGGGAAGGCTATTAGTAGCTGAATAGATCCTGGATTCAACATTATAGCTACTAGGAGCACCGCTGAGAACATGATTATTGGTCGCTTTCCTAAGGGTGCCTGCAGGGTCAGTGATTTTACCGCTGTCCACGTCCGTGAGCGGTGGTGGCAGCAACAATACTGATGGGGATTTCTTGGATAGGCGGTATCTGGGGCTGGGAGGACTAGAGTCCAGATTTTCACATCCTCCTCCTCTTCCCTCCGCTGCCTCGTCCTTCTCCTCCTCCTCCTCATTTCTGCCCCTGTCTAGACTGCCGGCAGCAGCCGCCCCCGCCGCCCTGTCATTCGTTACGAGCACACCAGCACCGCAGCCTCCGCCAGCCCTTTCTTGGCCCGTCTCCATCACGCCAGCGCCGGCTGCAGCGCATTTGCTTGTTATGAATGGAGCAGGCGACTTGCTGAGGCTCCGTCTGGGCCGGCGAACTGCAGACTCCTCCTTCGGTCCCTGCTGCTTGGCCCTCGTCCCCGCCGCCTCCTCCTCCTCCGAGTCCGAGTACTTGTCCCTGCTGCCGCCGTAGGAGAGGAGCCGGTTCCCGTTCACGGTCCGGTTCTTCCACCGCTGTTGCTCGCTCTCCTCCTCCTTCTCCTCTTCGTCGTCGTCCTCCTCTCCTCCCTCCTCCTCGCCGTCCCCGGGCTCCCTCGCACCCTGAGTCGCCGCCGGTCTCCTGGCCGCTGCCCCCCACCAGGAGCTGGGCTTCCGCCGGGCCGCCTCCTCCGGGGGGGAGCTGCTGCTCCCGCCGTGGGGGGCGGCGGGCCTGAGGCCGCGGAACAAGGGCGCAGCGCGCTCCCTCCTGCCGCCGGCCTGGCCCCGGGGGCTGCTCTCCGCGTCCGACTCGTCCGAGCTGAAGCCCAGCAGCACTTTGCCACCGCCGGCGGGGGGTGCGGCGCGGCTCCGGCCGCCGCCGGCGGCAGCCCCGGGGAGGAAAGGGTGTTCGGCGCCGGCCAGCCGCGCTCCCGGGGCCGCCCGCCCGGGGCCACCGCCTCCGCCCGGCGCCGCTCCGGCCCCCGTGTTATTGTTGTTGCTGTTCCGGGTCTTGCTGGCGCCGCCGCCGCGGGCCCCGGCCCGCTCATCCTCGCGCAGCTTCTTCAGCTTCTTCAGGTAGACGGGCCGGGTGCTCTCGGTGACCGGCCCCGGGGAGAAGCCGAAGCGCCTCAGCTCCGAGAAGAGCTCCTCGTCCGTGAGCTGCGCGGCCGTCGCCATTTTCCGCTCCGCCACCGCCGCGGCGCTTCCGACCCACGCGCCGCGCTCCCCGCCGGAACTGACGCCGCACTCGGCTGTGGCCGAGACCCGCCCGTCACCCCGCGGCGCCGCCCGCCGGGAGCGCGGGGGGAGCGGGGCGGGGCTGCCCTGCCCGGCGCCGCCGGCCTTGCCCGCCCGGCCCCGCCCGGCCCCGCCCG
>JAYRBT010000042.1:33031145-33064361 GCA_036023395.1 Myiotriccus ornatus | reverse complement strand
CGCTCCAGGCGCCCGGGCGGGAGGCGGGGTGGCGGATCCCCCGCCCGCCCCCGGGGTCGCGGCGGGGGTCCCGGGGCGGGGGTGGCGCCGCGGCGAGCGGGGAGAGCACCTCGAACGAGCGTCCCGCGTCATCGGGCCGGTGTCCTGCGCTCCCGGCGGTGGCGGGGAGGTGGCGGGGCTGGAGGCGCCGAGCCCGGCCGTGCGGAAGGCGGTGGCCGCTGTCGGAGCTGGAGGGCAGCGCTGGTCGGGAAGGCGCTCCGGCTCGCCTGTGAGCAGACAATAAACCGCGGCTGCTGCGAAGCGTCCGGAGATGCGCTGCGGGGAGCAGCGTCAGACTGAAGCTTTATTAGTGCCATCTCCAGGTCTCAAATTCAGCCTAAGAAATGCGGAGAGGCCGCGTGTGCACCTTTGGCGGGCCCTTCCCAATGCGCTTGGTGGAAGCGAACCTTTCTCTTTTGGAAGTCTCGGCCATCAGGACACCTCGGCTGTGAGAAGACACAGCCTCACGTACATCTGGGAGGACATAAGCTGCTCCAGGGGAGGCTTAGGTTGGACATTTGGAGGAATTTCTTCGCAGAAAGAGTGATTGGGCGTTGGAACGGGCTGCCCAGGGAGGTAGTAGAGTCACCATCCCTGGAAGCGTTTAAGGAAAAATTTGATGTGGCACTTAGTGCCATGGTCTAATTGACATGGTGATGTTTGGTCATAGGTTGGACTCGATGACCGCAGAGGTCTTTTCTAACCTAATTGATTCTATGTGATTCTATGTATGATTCAGTTTGTAATTACCTTGTTGTTACCTTGCGCTTTTCTTTTGGAAAATACAGTCATTCGTATATATTGCAGTTGAAACTGTTGAACTGTATACAAAAACATGTTCTTGTCAAAATGGTTGTGCCTTTACAAGGAGACGTCATCCTGGTGTGCACTGGCCTGTCTGGATGGGCCCTTTGGCCACAGAACCTCATATGGAGGGTTCAAAATCTCCTTTTGACGTATCCAGCCTGAATGACAAAACCCTGGGTTCGGCTACTGTGTATCATGTCATAAACAAAGGAGGCTGAGTTCCAATTTGGACCTAACTCTGACTGGTCTTGCAGCACCATGTGCAGAAGTGGTCCAGAAACAAGATCCAACTGCAGGAACAGCTTTGCCTTCCCCCTCACAGTCTGCTGCAGTGAGGATATCGTGTACGTGCCCTGCTGATATCAAAACTGAAGTTGCTAATTTTGTTAAGAGGAACATTTGCAGAGCAGGAGTTAAGGTAGCTGTGAGGCAGCTATGTGTGAAGATCAAGCCAAGTCTACACAGCTAGAGGAGTGGCTTGAAGCCATCGTTCTTGGTGGTGGTGGTGATGATGAATGGAGATGATTAACTCAAGTACCCCACCCTCCATTTCGGGCCAACCGCACCCGGTAATGCAAACCCCGTGCTATTGTTCATCTAAGCCTACTTTAACACAGCTCTTCTGAGGCTGAGAATCACTAAACAAGGGTCTGTATTACTGTGTACTTCACGTGGCACCGCTGTGTACAGCTTCCTCCTTATTTGCCTGGCGGAGGAGCCATTTCACATACAGCAGTATAGCGATTGGAACAGTGCACAGAACTCCAGCTGTAAGGATGATTACACTCAACGTGACCTCCATTACACATTAAACCACTAATGTAAATGTACCTATTCTGACCTTTTTCCTGGTCTATACTAGCTGATATCATAAATGCTACCAGAAATGCTTCTGACATTCCATTCCTCCTCAGTGAGAAGCAACCCACACCTTCCACCAGCTAGTTAGGATACCCATTTAAACATGCCCCACCGCATTCAGTGCTTGCCCCTAGTTGCTTCTGACACTGGCCAAACTGACAGCAGTCACTCCTAGACAAGGTACCGTCTTGACAAGCACGCTTCTGCCAAGCGCCTGCTTGGGCATCTGCTTTCTATTAGCAGAAAGTACGCTGTCCTGCAAGAAAGTGAAGATCCTGACTTCTTACTAATACAACTCCTATCTTCTCTCTGTTTATTACAGCAAGGGCATGAGTTAGTTTATAAAACTGTTTACTTAGCAGCAGGAGGGCAGTAAATACTATAAATTGTTAACAATTGAATCATCTCCTGCAAAACTATAGCATGTAGATACGGAACAGCTGACTGAAAAGTCTGCATATTCTAAGTCGCGCTGTAAAATCTGTGTGCCAAAATATTTTGAAATGTTTAAAAAATATGTCTTCTGCTTGTACTGAAGTAAGGATACTTCCATTAGCAATCCAAAATCACCACATTTCTTTAACAGTATATGTTAGTATCAGTAGTATCAATGCCTTGTTTTTATCAATGCCTCCACATAGTCAACTTTTAAGTCAATATTGAAAGTAGATACTTTTCTAAAGGTAAATGTTGACTGCAGGGAGTGTGGAGACTGTTCATCAGGAAAAAAAAATGGTGATTGTCTTGAATTAGACATTTTTGGTTATATTTTTCTCTGTCATCCTTAAAAGACTGCTATTCTCATGAAACTGCCAGTTCTTCCATTGGGTGAAAAGGTGTTCTTCTGGAAATTAGCAACCATGCTTACATGACCTCATTAGACTGGGACTTGAAGTTGTATCTTAATACTTCTTTTACCTTTATTTCCTGATTCCAAGTTTGTGTCGTATTTACGCATTTTTGTAAGTTCTTAGAATCTGTGAATGACAGCTGCCTTTTGAGTGCTGGCAAGTCTCTCACTGCAACTTCCTCTTCCATTAATGCAACCCAGTCTCTATACAAATCGCTGTTGCGTACCTGAAGCATTTAGAAATCACGAGTCACATCTAAACTCAACATTATCCTCTTGTAAAACTCCCAATATTTTAAATTCTGGTATATTTCTACTTAGCTTTTAATTTTTGAGCCTTAAGGTATGCTGAGATCACATTCTCTTAGGAATGTGATGTTAATGAATGTGAATGTTAGTGAAGAGTAGGAACGTTCTTTTCCTTTCTTTTTTAACAGAAGTGGAGAATATCAGAATCACAGACCTCAGAGAACTAGTACAGTTACTCTTCAGACAGTATGCCTAGGAAAAAATCACTCTTTGCTATGAAAACAAATTGTACCAACCTATTTTTAAACCTCTTTACTCTGATTTATCCAGTTGTTTCAAATACTGCATGATGAATGTGAAATAACTTTTTGCTTATAAAACCGAACAGGCTTTTTACTAAGAAAATTCATTTGAAATATTAGAGTTAACTGCCAGCAGGTTAGTGCTGTGTGAACAGACTCACCTGCACATCCTCTTAATTTCTTATTTCTCCTACTTACAACTTCCATGTGAGTTTTTGTAATGAGAGTGAATCCATCTTTATTAAAGGTAATAGTGGTGTGACAATACTAATACATACCATTTGTTTCACACTTATCATGCCATTCTGCATGTGGGCCTATGTATTTTGCTAGTACATCTTTTGCTGATATGCTTTTCTTTCCTGTGGGCACCCTGTTAATGTTCAAAAGGCTTAATGCTGTCTCTTGCCTTTGCATTGCTACTGTGGCTAAGATGTGGGGCATGTGCAAGGTATCTATTGCCCACGCTTCCCCTGTGGTGCTGAATCACTTGCATATTGCAACAGTGTGAGCACAGTGTGCTGGACACCCTACCTCCTGCAAAGAGGCCTTGTGTTTCCCAATTACAGCTCCTACCTAAGTGTCCCATAGTAGTTCCACTCCCACAAAGCATGTGATGACCTGTTATGACTGTGTGGTTCTTGTTGCTACAAGTGAACCATCTTAGTTCATAACTCTGAGACTTAGTAAAGGCAACAGAATCCCCTCCTGCAGTTACTACTTCAGTATTTGTATAACCTGTACTGACCCATAGCGTAGCATATTCTCGATTGGGTGGTCATCCCCTATCAGGTCATATAATTCCTGTTCACTTTATGGTACCTGTGTTCCTGGGTACTGACCATTTCAGTGAGACTGTTGGAGGCATTACTGTCTCTGTACGTTGAAAAAAAAAAAAAAAAACCAAACCAAAAAACCACAAAGCAGAACTTCAAATCCTAAAGACTGACATAAAAAAACTGTGCTTATTTTAAAAGGACTGTTTATTTACATGTCAACTTTTCATTTACATTTGCTTTCTGTGTTCAGTTCTTTTCTTGGGAACCAGAATGGCTAAGTATATTTGTTTTAAAACCTGAACCTGAGCTGTCCAACTCTGCAGGAACCAAGCTTGAATAAGAATGCCAACTATCAGAAGACAAGAGATTTCATGACAAAGTGTGAAAAATAATAAGACTTTAAAAGAAACCCCAAACAATAGAGACAAGGGCTTTGTGAATAAAACAGAGAAATAACAGTGGCTAAAAGCTGATGCTTATTATGCTAGTCAGTTTGTACCTTCCTGCCTCTTCCTTTCAGGAAGGAGAAATGTAGTTATAGAGAAGCAGAGGGATGAAATCATGAAGGCAGATGAATGGTTGAGAGGACCATCCTGAAGATTTCAGAGAGAATGGATAAATCTCCTAAGTAGTACAGTATCAAAATGTCACAGCTGTTGGTCCCTAAAACTTTCTTGCCCTGCTATTTCATGTCTCAGTAATTGTTTCTAGAAGACTAGTGCATGTTGTAATCAACAGTTCTAGAAGGGTGGCAAATCAGCCGAGTAATTAATTCTCTAAAGCATTGCATAGATTATATGCAGAGCTTTTTATTCAAATTTGGTAGTCAGGCAGAGTATTTTTATTAACGGTTCCTTACTCTTAAGAAACTCTGCTGGGTAAAACACATATTTGCCATATGAAATTGGCAGAGGTGCTTCTCCATATATAATGCCCTATGTATATAAAGCACAGTTGTGCCCAAAAGTTATGGCAATACACTATTCAGCTTTTGAGCATCTACTTTCCTATGATTTTGTATCCCTTGCAAGTATTTCCAAGATCTGAGGAAAGATAAGAACTAGGGATGCATGCTTAACCACAGGAGAATATGGGGAAGGGATTCTGTCTTTCTGAAATCAGTAGAACCATAAAAACTTGGAGATGCCTGATTCCTTACATTCTTATATCTTTTTTACCTAAGGAAATGCCTGTGACTACCACACAGGATGCAGACATGCTGACTACACCTGAGGAAATTCTTTTGCGATGCCCTAAACAACCTTTGATATGGCTGTAGGTGTGGCACTGTAGCCTACAGTGAAGAGCTGTGTAGACATAGCCACAAAGAGCTCACTGTTTACAATTACATTGCTGACTTTGATCCAGAGCTAATGTTTTAAAAATGTGTGATTATTTCATTCATCTAATAATGTTAAAAAGAAGAGCCATCATCCATGGAACAGAAAAAATGAAGTTTATGATTACATTTTCATACAAGGGTAATTGTGTAATGCCTTCCTTGTGCCACAAAGTTCTAATTTCAATTTATTCAATAACTAAGCAGAGTATAAATTCATACAATAGACAAAAATAATCAAAGCCAAGAAGTTCAGAATAAGTCCACCATTCTGTTTTCTGTCCATGTCATTAGTCCATTAGTGCTTTTGCTGCTGCAAAGCACTAAATTCAGTTCCAAAAAAGTAATGGTATTACTATCTATGCTCGTTTAGCACTTGGAAATCTGATCCATTTTCACTGCTTTTTTGTACCTGGCTCTGGGCAAACACAAGAGAAGATATTCCATGCCTCTTACATACACACTTGCCTCCATTACTTCCCACCTGAACTGCAGGCAAGGTACATAAACAGGAAGCCAACAGCGCTTAGAAAATTCTGTGTTTCTATGGAAAGCACTTGTACATTTCAGCAGTGCAGACTGCCACAAGTATCTCAGTCTCTCCTACTCTCAACTTCTTACTGAGTATTGAATCAATCTTTCTGTCGCTAGTGCTCAGTGGTGTGGTCCCGGCACATTTTAAAGATTTCCTTAGGCTGTGTGATTTCCACTGTCAATAACTCCACTGACATAGAAAATTTCTCCCAAAGAGGGAGAACTTCCATAAGAACTATTCACAGACAGTGGGAACAAAGTACCATTGGCCCTATGACTGCATTTCCTGCTCAAAGTTCATGCCAGATTTCTAGAACTTCATTTGCTCTTGTAAAAATCAAGTACATTTAGGAAGCATTAATAACAATCAATTTTTGGCCTACACAAACATCTCCATCTAAAAGCAGCTTGGTCCTACCTGAACTGAAGCTTCTGTATCACACAGTGGGAGTCTCTAGCACACCACATACGCTTTAGTTGTCTAACACATGTGGATGTCATCACTGCACTCAGTTTCCTTTTGTGAAAATGAGGCACGGAAAGTTTTCCTTCACAGCATTTTACTGTCCTCTCCAGACAATGCTGCTAATGGCTTCTGCTCCATTTCTTCAGCCTCTACTCTGTGGTGTATGACATGGCAGCAAGGCAAACAGTGTACTGCGTTCATCCTTCAAGGGTGCTGAACTCATGCCTGAACACTCAGCACGGAACATGGGCAGTGCATGGCAGAGAGGACCAGATTTTACCATTTTGAAAGGTGTGTGGGGTATCGCCCTTCTGCTCAGGAAAAAGTGGCTATAATACACATTCTTCTCCTACTACTTCTCCTAGGTTGACCCTAATACAACAAAATACAGTGTTCTTCAGAGTCAGCTCCGCAGAGCACCTTGATTAGAAGAGAATGGAGGTAGGGATACCTAAAAACTAGTGGCCTGGCCCCACAATAATGCACTCCAGTTACAGGGCCTTTTGTTCTTCATTTTGTATGGTCCTTACAGGCCAGAGATGGGTCTCTCCTCTTTGGTGTTAGACATCTTATGAAGGCTGGATCCTTCATCTCCACAGTGTACCATGCAGCTTCTTGTTCAGTGGTTTAATTTCTCAGACCAGAGACATATCTAACAAGCTACTCTTTGTTACTCTGTGTTACTTGACATGAAAAAGGATGGCCTTCACCTTGTTGAACTTGCATTAGAACTGCAGTCCTTTTACTGTAAACTGTTGGAACAGCTCCAATATCACTTCTGGGAAATCCTCACAGCAGCAAGAGCCTAGTCCTCTCTGCATAGCCGACATGAGCAGTGATTTCTGCCAGTTTTCTCCATGCCTCTATGATGAGCTAACAGAGTGGGAAACCTCCCTTTTCTTGTGGAAAACAAGCATAAAAAGGGGAAAAACCCCCATAGATAGAAATTTCATAGAAATGAAACAGGGAGACACAGTAGAAATAGGAGAAAGAGTATAAAAAAGAAGTAAGAAAGGTAAAGGGAACAGAAGAAAGCAGAGGGAACAGTGAAATGCAGTAATACACAACAAATTAAAACCCAAATACTGAAATGTCTGCTTTGTATCCCATGAGACTTTGTAGGACACTGCAAAGGTGTTCTTACAAGGAATCCTAAAGGAAATATTTGGAAGAGCTTTATGTGCATATGGGTAAGGAGGGGAAGAAGGGGTTTTTTTTTATTCATCCACACTGTGTAGGGAGCAGTAGGTGGAGGAGTGAATTCTCCTCTCATCTGCACCATGAGTTCACCTGGAGTGCAGACAGTTGTTCTCCAGATGTCTATGAAAAAGGAAAATAGCATGTGCAGATCTGAAGAACTGTGGGCCTGTAACCCATGGGTATTGTACCCTTTGATCAACAGAATGGAGGCTCCTTTAACTTTCTTAACTTTCTATCATCTACAGACACAGGTTTCACTTGGCTAAAATTAGATTTGTGAAAACTTTCTGGAAAAAAATAAACACAACAGGAAAAACAAAACATTACCTAATGTATAAGTGTGCTGAAGAAAAATTTCTCCCCTGCAGAGTAACTGTTGTCATAAAGAACGAACCATCCCTGTATATGGCTGATGTACTATGGAGGGTTTTAAGGCAGTTGTGATCATTAAAAAAAAAAAGCTTAAATTAAACATGTACTTCAGTGTTAAGAGAATAAAGGACCCAAGTGACTCACCCAAGGTCATAAAGAAGACTGGCAGAGCTGTAAACTGAGTTAATGTCATGAGGGCACCAGACAGGAAATGGAAGAGCCTTGTTCTTTGCCCTTGGCTCTGCCACTGACTTTCTGCATGGCATATCACCTCCTCTTCAGGTGACTCAGTTTCTTCCAAAGGCAAATTGAAACAGTGATTCATCTTTGTAGAAGTACTTCAAGAACGAAGATTGAAAATGTTATAGAAGAGTAAAGTACGAATTCCATTCCAGTGCTCTCCCCAGACCATCCTTTGTCCTCTTCTTTTTGGATTTTTTGAAGAATGATGTCTTTGTAACTGTGAATGGTATTTTGTTAGAGATAATAAATCTGCAAGTTATATAGCAAAAACACGTTAATGAATTAAATGCTGGATGCCTTCTATTATAGGCTATAAACAAACAGAAGATGTGCTAAAAGAAAATTGTCTGCGTTGCAGAGTCAGTCAGGCAAAAAATGAAATGCCAATTCACTACTCAGTCTGTAGGAAAAAGCAGTATGTGGCCAAGAAGTTTTAAAATTTGTCATTATATAAGCAAAAACAGGGTAGGCATGTATTATTACACCCTTAGACGTATTCTGAAACAGGCACAGATATAAAAACTAACCAAAAATATGTTAAATCATAAAAGGAAGATTTTAATTTTAAAGTCAACAATCTTCTTTACAGCAGAAACAAGAAAACATATAGCAGATAAGGCACTACAAGAGGACAAAAATGAGTATAGGCCTTACTTTGTGGTTGGTACTCAGGGAAATTTAATTAATTCTGCTACAAGCTTTAGAAAAAGTAAAATAGGGGAGATAGGCAAAGTTTTCAAATAAACTTTTTGTAATGTATTCTTTATCATCCAAGTGTCCAAGTTGAGTTGTACATAAGACCAGTTTTTAGAAATGCTAATCATTCACAGATCTAAATAAAATTAATTGGAAAACCATCTAGGAAAATATAGGAGGAAAACTTTTCCAGCTAAGAATCACAGAAAATGCCAAGTTGATACAAGGATCATCAAGTCCAACTCCTAGCCCTGTACAGACCATCCCCAAGAGTCACACCATGTGCCTGAGAGTATTGTCCAAATGCTTCTTGAGCTCTGTCAGGCTTGGTGCTGTGATCACTTCCCTGGGGAACCTGTTGCAGTGCCCAACCACCCTCTGAGTGAAGAACCTTTTTCTAATATCCAACCAAAACCTCCCCTGACACAACTTCAGGCCATTCCCTCGGGTCCTGTCACTGGTCACCACAGAGAAGAGATCAATGCCTGTCCCTCTTTTTCCCCTCATGAGGAAGTTGTAGATTCCCCTCAGTCTCCTCCAGTCTAAACAGACCAAGCGACCTCAGCCACTCCTCATACAGCTTCCCCTCAAGGCCCTTCCCCATCTTTGTTGCCCTCCTTTGGACACTCTCTAACAGCTTCATATCTTTCTTATATTGTGGCTCCCAAAACAATGTTCAAGTTCAGGCTACCCCAGTGCAGAGCAGAGTGGGACAATCCCCTCCCTCGACAGGCTGGCGATGCTTTGCCTGATGCCCCCCAGGACATGGTTGGCCCTCCTGGCTGCCAAAACACAATGCTATTATTTACTTGAACGAGAGTTTTCAATATCATACATTTGCACATTTGCAACCTAGTGTACGCCTGCCATTTGTTATAATGATATGAAAAAGCCATTAGTATTGTATATTGACCAAGATGGTATCTTCAAATTAATACTGAAATATACAGTTTACATATGCATCTGAGCACACATAATTTAGAAATTGTTTTGATTTTATTGTTAAAATGTTTTAAACCCTTTGACATTGAGAATATTGTTCAATCTCAGCAAAACCAATATCCAGTAAGTCTTAAACCGTAATTTTGTAAATGCTTTTACCCAGGCAAATTTTCCATGTTCCTTTATCCTAAGCTCAAGGACAACTCCATGTCCATTCCTAGATACATCTAGACCTTTTTTTATCATGTGAAAGGATAAAAATACATGGATGAAGCTGAATTGTTCTATGAAAACAGTGACTGTTTCAATTGCTTCCATGTATTTTGCATGATATGGCACTTATTTTATATCACTGCCTTGTAATTTCATTCTAGTTTTCTTTTATAACATTTATTTGCTTTTCATGGCTTTTTTTACCAACTCTATGGGCTGTTACCTACTTAAACTTCTTTTACTGAAGCAATGCTTTAGAACCTATTACTTCTCCTAGGAAACATTTTACTATGCACAGTTCAGCATTTTTTGTATCATTTTACATCATTCATCTTGACATCGTGTTGTCTGTACAAGTTCCCTCTTTCATTCCATTAACTGTGGAAGTCAGGGTCCTTTTAAATCTATCTGCAGTTGTCATTAGGATTTTCTGAACTCATGCCAGACAAGTCCATAAATACATCTTGTAAATAATGTACTCATTTTAACGCTCTCATTATCCATCTGTTGCTCTCAGAATTCTTGTTTTATTTTCAGCTTTTCCATAATCTCACATTATTTCTTCTTTTTTTGACAACTGGTAATGTTGTAGTGCTGGAACTTATGTAATGAATGGACTGCTCAAGATACATACAAATTCAGCTACTCCATCACTCCCTCCCCTGAATCTCTTCCTTTAATGGGTTTCTGTATTGAATTTGTTTGTATTTGCAATACACTACTCAATATGCTTTGCCTGTTTGGTATTGACTGTGGGGTACTTGGTATACAGGAACTCTGTGATTCAAGAACATGCTGTGTATAAAGGAGTACATTAACCTATTAATAAACATGCTACAGGATTGCTGTTCTCTCTCTGCTTCATGTGCTGCCTGAGCAGTTTGGAACCAAAAAGGCTCTTACTTCTTCTCTACAATCTAGCACTTGTGTGAAAATACGTCTGGTCCTGGCTATTGAGAAAACCTTAATCTCCAGGAATTAATATGACAAAGAGAAATCCTAGTGTTGAGCTCTCTAAACAGTATAGTCCTTTTGTATGTCACTACCTGCCACAGACACAAATGCAGAAGTCCTCTGGAATGCCTGCTGCTTTCAGGAAAAAAGCAGCACCAGCAGAGATATAGAAGTCTTTTATTTTCTCAGAATATCCAATTTTAATTAGATCATTTTCAAACACCTAATTACATAAATATAAAAGAAGTTTAATGCAATTAAGTAGGTCTGTAATTATTGTGCTTAATGCCAGGCATGTCATAATCTCTTGCTGATTGGATCTTTTCATAGTTTTTGAATTTGCTAACACTTCTACATCTGTTACTGCATTTCTTCTCTCAGCTTTCTTCCCTGAGTGTTGATGATGACAACCCTTGGCATTCAATTCCTCAGCTCCTCTATCCATCATTAGCAAAGGGACTGCACACAGTCAAGATGTTTTGATTCTCTGTATCCAGTCCCACAGAAAACTCACCTCTTAGTCTGCCCCATGCCAAGGCAGTTGAAAGTCAACAAAAGATTTTATTCCCTAATATGTGATAAATTAGGCTTTGCAAGTGTAATAAACATTATCGGAAAAAAAAAAGTGCCACTTGAATGACCAGGGAGCAGAGCAATTAAAACTCACGTGTGAGAAAATAATTTGCTGGGGACTGAGTATTCCACAGTTAGGGAATGGAAAAGGCCCTAATTATAAGTTCTTTATTTTCATGGTATAGTCTTGTGGTGTTTCAGATCACCTCAGTGTGTTAATTTTTTACTTCTTCTAGCTTTATAGCTCAATACACTGCTCTTATTTCTAAAGAACATTGCTCTTATTTGCAAAGGATGTTATGCTATACAACTTCCCTCATATTGGGATGCATTGTTATACCTTTGCCTCCTTCCTATGTAAGCAGAACTGCCACATGCCCTGCCAATGCCACATCTGCTGCTAACACGTGGATTTTGAATGGAGCTCCTACAAATCACTTCTTCAGGTTTTCCACATGTATGCTCTCATCTCTCTGGTTGCATGGTAATTGCATGGTAGAGAAAGCAGCAAAACCAAGGAATTCAGGGGGTTTTGCTCCACAGGAAAAAGTACCTGTATTACTTTTTCTGCAAAAAATATGACCAATAGACTGTGTACTGGGAAAAAAACCAAACCAAACCAAACCAAACCAAAAAAGTGAGAGGAAAGGAAGAGCTGACAAATTATTGGATTCCCACAGTGTCGTACTTTCGACATCACCTAAAATCCACACACACAACATGGAGGGTTCAGGCAGTCCAACTCCAAATAAGAGCCACTCAATGTCCCATCATATCTCCAGATGCTGTCGGGAGCTGTGGGATACAGCGGCATAGGGAGCCCAGGGCAACACCTCAACAGCAGCAGCTGTCCAATAGTTCCAGGAAGATGAGGGACTTTCAGATATAATGAGACAGAAGTTCTGGGGCTGTTAGGTCAATAGCAGTTTTATCACTGCCTGTTTTTAGGCTAGGATGGCATCCTGTGTGCCTCACTCATATTTTACTGAAACTCTGAACTGAGTATCAGGATCTGTGCCCTGCTCACCTTTGCTCTTTTTTTTCTTTGCCAGTTCCAGTATGGGGAAGGTTTGATCCAGGAGACGAATGGGGCCGTGCTCCTCTTTCTTTAGTGTAGTTCAAAGCATTGTGTAACTTCTCATGCCCACTCTGGGTAGGCAACAGAACACAGTTCAATGCCTGCACTTCAAAAATCACATGATTCTTGGATTATTTTGTTTTCTCATGAAGTTTAATGCCAGAGGGGAACATATGGCTCGAAGTGATTTTTTCCCATTTTACAATTCACCATAATATTCTTTACCATATGTGAGGCATTATTTCATGCTATGGCGTCTATAATCACTCCCATGCCTATTCTTCCCGACCACAGTATGGACAATATACATTTTGTCTTTCTGCTCCTAAGGCACTGTCACTCTGATGGTCTTTTTGGACACTGGCTATAATTTTCCAAGAATACTCCTAAAAGATTTTGAGGTGCTTTTTTATTATTATTATTCATATGAGAAATTTTAATGCTACATTTAGTTTTGACCTTGTTTCTATAAGTGTTTAAGGTTTTCTTGCTAGGCAAGTTACAGACCACTTGATCAGTTATCAAAGAAGCTTGCATGATCCCATAGTCACAGAATCTGAGCTTTTAATATCCAGCATATGACAAAAACACCAAAGGCTTTGTGGGCAGCCACATTCAGCAACAAATCATACAGCTGTCATGCATTTCATTCTTTTTCAGTGAGTAATATTTATCCAATCTGTCCATTGTCTCCTCCAATAGATGTAGATGTTAAACCCATGGAAGTTGATGTTGCAGGTACGTAACTTTGATAAAAGAGATTGCTTCATTTGGGACAATACAAGAAAAATGTTGTAAAGGATTAATTGCCATCAGCTGTTATTCATGTTCTCTTCGATTTCTAAGGCAGAAGGTTTTCTAAGGCATCCACTTTTCTCTCCTTCATCCCTTTTATTTTTTACTTTGCTAAAATCTTCTAGCTTTTTCTCTAAAATCCCACTAAATTCAGTGTTGCTTAGGGTAAAACAATATACCCACTAGAGTAGAAATAAAGCCCAGTACCTCTTCATAAGATTTAAGAAGATTTGTCCCAAACAGACATAAGTGAGACTGTCAAAACAAAACAAACAAACAATCAAAAAAGCTAAAAGCCAGTTAGTTTATCCAGAAATAGGATAATAAACAGTACTAGCAATCTCAGAGGGCACCGAATCTAACAGAGACTGGATTACTACAGTTTGCATCTCATGACTAATTGATTTTCTGTCTGAGAAGGTGTAATCATCAACTCGAGTTCCACCTGTGTTTGAGTACATCTAGGGAAAAGTAATTCTATTATGTGTAATAATGCTTGAGGACAGACTGCACTTTTGTCACAGACAGGGCATGTCTCTTTTTTTCTGCTGTACTATTAACTACTTAAAATATGATATTAAATATGGTTTGAGACTTTTCTGTCAAAAATGGTAGAAATCAACTAATCACTGTGAACGTTGTATAGATGTCATTTTCATAGGAAAACAAGCTAAAAAATAAAAATTGTTCTCAAGAAAAATGAATGGTGTGGTCTTGTGAACAGTGTTTGCCAACATATCTCCAAAAAGAGTATTGCCAAGGTAATGAATAGCCAGAAAAAGCAAAGAAGAATGACCAGGAACAGGGAAGAGATCTGATATAAAGAGAAAGCAAAGATGTGCACTGCAGGCAAAGGGACAAGCAACTTGAATCCTGATAATATTTAGAGCACCAAGTAGTGGAGAGAAGAAGAATAACAGTTTCCTTAGTCTGAAGACCAAGAGAATGCTCAGGGAAAATAAAATAAGGCAATTCAAAACTGGGAGAAGATTTATTCTTCATCCCCAGAATGGCAAGTTAGACTCTGAAATTCATTATGTCTGAGAGTAGCCAACACCAGTACCCAGTGCAGCCTGGCAGCCTCCTGGCAGCCTCCAGCCCTGCAGCAAGGAAAGACCCTGCGGAGGTGACCTGGATCCGCGCTGCAGGCTGGAATCCTGGCCCTCCACCTGCCACTGCCTGGCTGAGACAAGGGCTGAGCCTGAGTCCCAAGCTGGACCATCCCCTCAGCCAGATTTGTCCCCAGGAAAGTGGGGCAAACAGCTACCCTTTGTGTCACCCCAAAAATCCCCCCAGTAAACAGAATGACACAATTAAACAGGATTTTTGCTGCTTCTGCAGAAGAACTAGCGTGGACCACCAGATGCTGGACCCCCTACGTAAACTAAGGCTAGGTCATGTTCCATCCTCTCTCAAACAACACAGGACAAAACACATTGATGAGGGGTAACATTCTCTTCATTCACTAAAAATTGTTCCAGAAGTATCATAAAGGCAAAGAAATAAAAACTATTTCATAGAATTAGTTTCGTATATACATATTTCAATATAAAGTTTTCCTTTTAATTATTTCTTAGAGTATTGCACAACTAAATGCTTCAATGAAACTTGGATAATTTAATTTAATTTTTAAAATCCAGATGCTAATCTTGTAAATAGGAAAGGTACTGAATTATGTTAATACTAAATTAATGCAACTATTCAGTTTAGTATGTTTTTCAATGTTGTAAAGACGTATAATTTGAATTACAGATATATTTTTAAATGAAAAATTCAACAATCAAGACCCGAGAAAAAGGAAACAATTAAAAATATATCTGCATGAAAATTGTTCATAAAAAGCAGTAAACAAAAACCGATCAATAAACAAACAATAAACAAATTTCTTTAAAATTACTTTAGCCTGATAGTTTAGAAACATGTATTCACATCTCTCAGTAAACACAAAATCAGTTTCAGAAATGGAACTCGCAATCTGAAGCAAATTTAGAAGTCATGTCACCAGGAGAAAGAGCATCACCAGGTGAAAGAGCTGGGTACTGATGCCTTCAGGCTAATAGCAACAATCAATTTGGGAATTAATTAATAAAAACAGTTGCTGTACACTATTCCTTTTAAAAATTAAGTAACTGAGGTTCTAAATTTACTACCACCTATGAATTTACCTACCACTTTAATGAAACTTAAAATTAAATTAATTAAATTAAAGCAATGCATTTACTACTGAAATTCAAAAGAAGATTAGATTTGCTTTTTTAAAAGGGGGGAAATGGCACACAAGTTACATAAAAAAAATTTAAAACATTGAAAATTCTAATACAGGTGCATAAAACAGCTTATAATACAGCTGCAGAAAACAAATAATGCCTACTTTTGACTTCATTTTCTCCAAAATTCATTTTCTCCAAAGTTCTCATCATCTGGCCTTGATCTTCTCTGCTATACTATCCTTTTTAAAGACAGAACTATGTGTTTTTGCACTGCCTCTTTTGCACACAGATTCTGGGATTCTGCAGAAGAGACCAAAGATCTGATGTCAGGCACAGTGAAATGAACAAAAATTGCTGACCACTTGGGAAAAAGAATGAAGTAACTTGCCTATTGCCACTCAGGAGTATGACAGAAGCAAGGACAGGGACATCTCTCTCTAACTTCTTTAGCAACGTGGTATTTTTTATTTCTGCAAGCTTTAATTTGCTAGACTTTTCAACTACAGCAACAAATGAGACTATAGCTTTAAAAATAATTGTCTTCTTCAGTACCCAAACTGGTTCAAAGCCAGAATAATTCAGTGCTCTCTGGATGAGCCAGAAATATTGTAGGAAAAGAAACAGAACAGATAATGAACTGTGTCATAAGCGATATAAAATAGGAAACTTCTGCCTCTAGAGTATGGAGTGTTACAACCTTCAGTGTTGCTTTAACGTAGCTTTTAAAACTAAGTGTATGTTCTAAAATAAATCACTGGTATGTTATATTCAGAAAAATTGAAGGTTGAGTCTTTAATTTCGCATTTGAAATCTCAGAAACTTCAATGTATTCTAACTTCAGAAAAACTGATTTTTCTAATAAAATTAGTTCTATGTTTTTATTTGTTGGGTTTTTTTCCCTGCCAGTGCTTAATGCCAGTTTTTTTGGCCTAAGCACGAAGAATTTAAAGGAATCTAATTCCTAATGAATAAGCTTTGTTTCTGCTGAAACTGGCGGGAATTCTGTGCTCCACTTCAGTGAATAAACCCAGTGAAGATTGAGCACTTCTGAAAATTCTGCTGCAATTTGGCATCTTCTTTATTTAAATTGTACAGGTGTTAGTTATTATCTACCAGTGTTCACCACATAAAAACAAACTAATAAAATATGTATTTGTTATTTCTGTAGACTTGAGGTGAAGCAGCATCTATAACCTTTGGAATGAAAACTGTCACCTCAGGCCATATTTATGCCCAATACCATTGTTATTTATGCCTTTTTCTCCATCTTTTTATATTATTCATAACTGATGATCAAAGGGCATCAAGCACTGATTTCCATATCCTTTCCTTGATGTATCATCATTCAGACCATCCATTCATTAATTCATTCCAAGGCTGTCATCAGGGGGATGCTGTCAGTTGCAATGTATGTCACAGTAGGCCACAAATGCACTATATATACATTGCTATGAAACTTAGTGAAGCCACATTCATGACACAGTTCTGTTTTCATGTATGTTTTCCATTTCATTAAACACAGAACCACAAAATATTTGCTTCTCGAGTATATTCCAATCCTCTCTCTTGACTGCTCTTCCCTGAACTGTGTTGTGTAAGTTAGGAGACAAAGACATTTAAATAAGGGATCAAGAAAAAAAAGAGCAAGCTTTTACCTAGATCTCCACATTGAATGCAAGCAGGCAGTATTTACAAAAGTTTGTCAGACTTTACAGTCAATGAATCTCATTGTGCTATGATACTATAAAAGAGAGAAACTGGGGAGAACAGACACTGCAGTACAACAGTTAAGTCTCAGCACTAACACAGGACTCACCTGAGCTTTGGTAGATGTTGGAGGAGAGAAAGAGATACACACGGTGTTCAAACACATACAGAGGTGTCTACGGGCCAGAATAGTCTGCCAGAGCAAACACATACCCAATGAACAGTCTTTAAATCACAACATACCAACCAATTTCTGCAGAAAGTAAGCTAATTTTTACCGCATTGTCGACTGAGGAGTGTTTGAATTGTACCATCACCGTTTTGGAAATGATTTTCCAGGGCTATTAACTGGCAATTAAATTATCTTCCTTTGCTTCCTTTTACTTCTTTTGCCCCTGTGAGTGAGAAATAACCATGTAAATCATTATGTTAGAATATAAAAAATTCTTACCTATACTGAGGTCTTATTTTAACCTCTTCCTGAAAGCTTTATGTTTCAGATCCTATTTTCCCCTCTGCATTTCTCTTTTGTTGCAAAATTAAAATTTCTTGTATATTTTGAAACTAAGAAGACTTAATCGTATTTAATTCTTAAAACCAAACTATTTTTCTGCTTTTCAAAATCAAATCCATTAGCAGCAGATTTCCAGAATAACTATTAGCTGTTCTCTGACACGTATCTCAAGCCTCCGCGGGATACAGCTTCGGGGAGTTTTTTTGAACGTCCAGTGGAAGCGAATCTCTCAGATCAGATCGGATCGTTCAGGGAGGTCCCCGACAGCCCATCCCGCGGGACAAGGCGCCCGCCCCGCTGCCGGGGCAGGGCCTGCAGGGGCGGCGGCGGCCGGCAGAGGGCGGCCTCGCACCGGCCGTGTCCCGGCTCCCGCCAGCCGGGAAAGCACCGGCCTGGCGCTGCCAGCGCGGGACGCGGGTCGCTCGGAGACACCCCACCCGCAGCTCTCCTTCGAACCGCGCGCAGGCAGTCAGAGGGGTCGCAGCGGAGAGCGCGAGATTAAAAAAAAAAAAAAAATATTGAACACAAAATAAATGTTAAGCACAGAAACGTAGAACCATGGAATGTTTTGGGCTGGAAGGGACCTTAAATGATCATCTAGTTCCAAACCATCTTTGACTAGACCAGGTTGTTCAAAGCCTCATCCAGCCTGGCCTCGAACACTTCCAGGGATGGGACATCCACAGCTTCTTTGGGCAACCTGCTTCAGTCCCTCACCACCCTCACAGTAAAGAATTTCTTCCTAATACCTAATCTAAACCTATCCACTTTCAGTTTAAAGCCATTCCCCCTTCTCATATTACTAGAGGCCCTTGTAGAAATTCCCTTTCCATCTCTCTTTTAAGTTCCCTTTAGGTTCTGGAGAGCTGCTCTAAGGTCTCCCTGGAGTCTTCAGGCTGAACAACCCCAACTGTCTCAGCCTGTCTTCAGAGGAGAGGTGCTCCAGCCCTCTGATCATCTTTGTGGCCCTACTCTGGACTCAGTCCAACAGGTCCACATCCTTCCTAAGTTGGGGACCTCAGAACTGAATGCAATGCTCCAGGTGGGGTCTTACAAGACCAGAGTAGAAGAGGAGAATCACCTCCTTTGACCTGCTGGTCACACTACAAAATAACCAAAAAATAGTAAATAATCACCCCTATCTAACAAGCATCTAGAGGTGGGGCATTTCTGTTAGAGTATATACACTGACTCCAGATTTTGGAGCCTAAGGTTTTCCAGCTGGGCAAGTTACTAGGGATCTGCCTGGGGATTTAGGAGAACTCTATTCCAGCCTACTTTTGCCCACAAATATGTTCCTCAGGTAGCCTTGTACAAGACACCACCCATGTCCCTGTTTCCCACCCATAAAATGCAGTGAAGCTGGGAGTAGAAGTGTTGGTGCCTTACGTGTACTTGCGTATGAAACGCGGAGATGTTGTTTTAACACTCTGCTTCACAATCAAGGGGTATTTCTAAAAGTATACCTATATATATACACACCTACACACTATTTGTGGTTTCCTCTGGTACACGTTTGTGCTGTTCTGGGACAGGAACAGCGCTATGGGATTACTGAAGTGATCCATTGACAGTGGTAGAAGATTCCTCAGAAGGAGATGCAGGAATCTCACAGTACAGCACATCAGTGGGACTGCGAGATTATTTCATATGTTGAACCACAAACCTTTTGCCATTATCAGTTTACCGTTATCATTTTACCTTTGCCCTTCAAAAAGGAAAAACAGAAATAATAACACAGCTCAATACCTCTTCCCAGTGTGTAAGCTGCTATGAAGAATGCCGCTTGATTGGATCTGCCTGGAAAAGCAAGACCAACTTCATGTTCTTTTCCATCACATGAAGAATTCCATTCCCGGCAGTTAATGCAGAGGTAACTTTGGCATTCACACTTACAGGATGAGATGGAGCACCATTACCATCTAGTGCAGTAATCACAGGCAGAAAATACCCTCAAGCTGCTAGAACATTACAGACAGAAAGTTGGGGGTTTTACTCAAGCTCTATCTATCCTAGTTTTGTGTTTGTGTTTTCATTTGTTTTTTTGTTTGTGTTTTTTAAAATTAAAAAACCTTTTCTTTTTCTTATGGAAGAATCCAGAAGATTCAGAAACAATGTTTTTTATTCCTTTAAAAGGCACGATTCTGTTTAACTAACTTTTTGAATAGAAAAATCTTTCAGTTTTACTAAGTTTCTATATTGCGCCAGTTCCAGTTTCTCCGTAAACGGCAACATTTTAGTGCTTTTCAGTCTCCACTGCTCTCGAGACCTTCGGACAAACGCCAGGTGAAAGCCTTTTCTCCCTTTAGCACATTCTCCACGCCGTTCCCCGGGGCTGGGCAGCGCTGCCCCCGTGGCACCGTCCGTGGCTCGCCCTAAGACCTCACCTACCAGCGCGGGTGGGCGCCGCGCCCGGTTTCGCGGGACGCCGCTGGGAGGTCCTACCCCACTGCACCCCGCTGCGTCTCGATGGTGCCGCCCAGCCCCTGACTCAGACAGCACGTGTGCCAGGTGGCGCCTGTGCACAAACTTCGTTTCTTCACGAAGACACGAGCATCTCCAGCGACGCGTTTGTGGCCGTGGTGGTGCCACCTTGACGGCCGGGGTGCCCCTGCAGGGAGGGTGAACACGGGGAGAGGGGCGGGACACCGTGCCACGGGTCTCCTGTGACAGAGGGGGTGTGGGTCACGCACCCTCTCCCGGCACTCGGCACTCCTTGCGAGCGTGAGCAGCCACCTGCAGCCCCAGGAGCGGGGCGCTCACGGCCCCGCGGTCCGTGGCGGGGGCGTGCGGGGCCCCGCTGCTCGCTGCCTGCGGCGCCGCCCGCCGCCCTCCCCGTGCCCGCCCCGCCGGGGCCGCCCCGCGGCAGCCGGAGGGAGGGAGAAAGGGAGGGAGGGAGGACGGGCGCGGCCGGAGCGGCAGGCGGCGAGCCCCGGGCGGGCGGTGCGGGAGCATGGCCCCGGCGGGGCGGCTGTGCTGTGCCGCTCTGCTCTGCGGCGCACTCAGCCTCTGCAGCCTGCGGGCCGCGCCGCGGCAGCCCGACACTCTCTATATGTGGATCGACGCCCAGCAAGCGCGGGTCCTCATCGGTAAGTGGGGCCGCTTCCCCCGAGCGGCGGGCGGGAGCTCAAAGCGAAGCCCAGCCCGGCGGGGCTGCCGCCCACCGCGCCCCTTTGCCTTCCGCAGGCTTTGAGGAGGATATTCTGATCGTGTCCGAGGGGAAGATGGCCCCGTTCACCCACGACTTCAGGAAAGCCCAGCAGAGGATGCCCGCCATCCCCGTCGGCATCCACGCCATGAACTTCACCTGGCAGGCAACAGGACGGGTAGGTGTCGAGATGGAGCCGTGGCAAGGGGCGGGGGCGGCTCTGTAAAGCCGGGCAGGTGTTTCGGCTTTGGAAGAGTGGAGGAAACCCCCTCCGAGGCGTGCCGGGACGGCCCCGGGTGCGGGTTGGCGGCCGTCGTGCCCCTCGCCGGCCCCGCGTGGGCAGCGCCTTCATCCCAGCGGGGCGCCGGGACACGGGCGGGCTCCGGGAGCAGCGAGAAACCGGCGCTGGAAGTCGGGTTGTAAGATGCATGGGAGAGCCGGTGTCTCGGGCCCGGGAGAACCCGCAGACTGGTGACGCATGAGCCGGAGTTCACCTGGAAGACCCCAGTCGCCTGTACTTGTCATAAAATTTCATACCGGACACTAGTTGCGTGGATGCAGTTTTCTTTCGACTTTCTTTGGCTTGTAGACATACACTGCGGGTTATTAATTGATCTCTGTGTACTAAATGTGCAGACTTAATTTGTAAATGGTAAATCTGATAAATAATAAGTCGCTTCTGTAGATTTCATTTTATCAAGTTGCAAAACCACGTAAATCTGTAGTATATTGGATCCCTTTGGAATCTTTTGTTTAAAAAGTAAGAATTAATGGCATATTTTCATGAAGAAATATATGCATGATTTGACACACTGACAACACATGTTGAATTTGCATAAAGCTGAAACTTGTTAGCATACATTATCATGGATACAGGAAAAATCATGGTGACATAAAAGCTATGGATGAAATTAATTCATTTTTACAATGCTGAGCATTGATTTTATATAATAAAGAGCTTGGTAGTGAGTAAACAATATTTACATTTAATTACTCGGTGAAAATTGATTGTATAATTCAGCTAATTGCAGTTTCACGAATTTGTTTGTGGTTTTGATTGTTTGAAAGTACTCTTTCTAGCTACAGGACTTGTTTGGTGTTGTCTGAGGCCTTGCAATTTTTGCTGTCCTCATAAAGCCTTTGATTTTAGGAAATGCTTCATCCCCTCCTGTAGACAGGGAGAGGAATGTGGAGAGACAAAACTTGCTCCCAAAGACTAAGTGACTTGCTCAAGGTCTTTGGCATTCCTGTTCAGCTTTACAGAGAAAACGACTTTGTACGCCAAGGGTTGGCATTTAGATACCTAGAAATAATGAGTGTTTTTTGGGCCTATATCTCCTACTCTGTTTTTCTGCCGGCTTCAGTTGCTGTTCATGATAAAACTAGCTCTCTTTGGAAAGGACAATTGAGGTGTTAGACTGAACCCTGCTCTTTTTCCCTTGTATTTCTTTCCTGTGCTCTCCTATCCCTCCTTTGCTGCCTAGATGTAGGTAATTAGGAAAAGATGGTTCTAACACTGATTTTAATGAGAAGAGTCACAGGCTTAAAGACAGTATAGGCAAATGTTCTGCTTAATGCAACCTGCAGAACAAAACACCTTCTGAGCAGCAGCAAAGCTGTTTAACCCATTAGTCCTCCTCCTGTTTTCTGAATTACTGAATTCCTTATAGACAGAGCATAATTACTAAGTGAAATACCTAAATGGTTAAATTAACTTCATGTTTCTCCAGAATTTCCAATATTTTATGAGAGGAAGAAATGAGTACATTTTTACTTTTTTTTTCCACTGTTCTATTTTGGCTATAAGTATACATGTTCTTAAAAGTTTCCACTGACACATCCAGGAAAGTGTGAAATATTTGGTACCTTTATTACCTATGCTTTTTTCTGGAAATTTTTTAGGTCAGGGAAGAGGAAATGGGGAGTGGAATTGAGGGGGGAGAAGGAGAGGAAAAGAAGATAAGGGAAAAGGGGAAAGAGGAACAAGAAAGGAAGAAGGAAAAGAAGTGGAAACTAGTCCTTTTTGAAAGAAGGAGGGCATTTGAGATGCTGAAGTACTAGTCTGCTTTCTGTAAAACAGCTGTTGACTAACATACAGTTGCCTCCTGTTTGTTAAAACTGAAATATTTCTTCTGTGAGTCTTCTGCCTTATAGATCTCTTAACCTTGTATTCCATTTGAAATTTGAAGATGTTTCTCTGGGACTCCAAGGTTTTGGTGGCTCTCAGTAGCCTTTAGGAATGACTAGACCCTTTTTGGATCCATAGATAGACTTCTGAGTAGGTACAGGAGATCCTGCCTATGGCATTACGAAGTTCCTATCAACAAGGTGGGGGAGTGAAAGAGCAGCTGGGTGAATGTCTGGCAGCCAGACAAGATGAACTCACCACACCTGGATCTCCAACAGGGCACCTTGCATCCCTGTTTACACATGTGGAAAGTGGGTATAAATATCGTGTGGGTAGATTCCATCTGCCTGCTCCTGGGACAAATAATGATCCAAGTTCTAGGCAAGTAAAAAAATCCAACCCAGGGAGTGGCAATGCTTCTCAGTCCTGCACTACTGAATATTCTAATTAAAAAATATCTGCTGAAAGGCACATTTTAAGGACTAAATTATACCAGTATTCCGTGTAAACCAAAGTGGTAAAAACCTTCTACATTTAGATACTATGTTTCCGATACAGTGGCCTCTGTGTCCTGGATACATTTTATGTGAGAAAGATTTTGTATGATAAACAATTAAAACCATTTTCGCTAGAAAACATTAACCAAAGAAAAGTGTTAGTTGCTTTTAGTTCATAGTCCATTGCTTATAATTAGTTATTAGAAAACATAAAAAGAACCCCAACATTTAAGGATCTGAAGGTGTTGAAAATAGCTTTTTTTCTAGTGAAGTCAGAATGAGCCAGGGGTTACAAGACGGTTAAAATACTGCAAAATGGGATTGTCATGTTTTTATGCACTTTATCCTTTTACCTATGAATTTCAACATAAGGTTACAGATGTTATATTCTCTTTAGAAAAAAAAAAGTAATCTGGTAAAATTGAGTTAGGTTGCTTCTTGATTTAAAAGGTTCAGAAAAGCAAAAATCAGTGTTAATGGATAGTATACAGGAGGCATCTGTGTAACCACTGGAGCTCACTGGTGTCCTCCTTGCTCTTATTCCAAATGGCGATGTTGTCGTCTGCAGAAGATTGAGCTTATAAACTTTCCAGTGAGACTCTATCATGCTGACTAATGCTGTGGCATGTTTCACTGTGCCCACCAGTGGAAGATACCAAAGACTGCAGTGATAACATCATCTCTACAGCATTTAGGAACTTATGACAGGTATTTAAGCTCCAAATCCACAAAACCCTGTATGTGTGCTTAACTTCCCGTGAGACTTCTGACAGCAATAAAATGAAGTTCACATGTGAGTGAGCATTGGTGGGAGAGAACCATATTTAAAAAAAAAAAAAAAAAAGTTGATTAGTGCTCAGTGACAGAGCAGCAGCCAGGTTGATTTAATAGACAAGGGATGAAAAAAGAAAGCAAAAAGGAAACTGGAATTTTTGTCCTGTAGCAGTCAGTGGTCTGATCCACAGAAACAGTCAGTCTGGGCCACAACCTGCCCAGGCTGCTTTCTTCCTTTCAGATATGGGAGAAGTATTTGGGGTCAAATGAATTATTGTAGCAGCTCACTTCCCACTCCTCACTGTTATGAGTACCCCACAACTCCTCTCCTGGTGCATGGTTGAATGCATACCCGTGATGTGGCATCTGAAACAGCTCTCAAAGAGTAATTGATAACCTTGAGTAAAGCAAAAAAGTGCCCAGCTCTTAGAAAAAGGGGATATATATCATCAGTGCATTGTTTCTGTATTGTAAAGTGAAGGTTAGGAACGCTATATAATTAACAGCTCCTGGAAGCTAGTTCTGACCTCAGCAATGTGACCATCAACCCCGAATAGCTCAGCTGAGTTGTCTGGGATTGCCTTATATTGCTGAGTTGTAGCCTGACCATGAAGGTAAAATGGAATATCCAGCTATGCCAGGAGAACAGACCACCAGTTTTAAGGCATTAGTGATGCAATAGGGTGCTCCATTCAAACATGGCTATTTCCCTGATGAACTGAAAGAAACTAAAAAATGGTGAATTTCAAAAGATGTAATTGTTCAAAGAAAACTTTCCTTCCAAGAACCTGCTGAATTTTTTGTAAATATCTTATTCATAACCAGTGATTACAGTGATGCTTTTCAGTTTAAAAAATATTTCATATGCAAAATTTAAGGTTTTTTTCCCCAGCAAAAGTATGGCTGTTCTCAAAGTTTGGTCAAAGTAATTGCATAAACTCGCACTCTTGAGATTTACAGTAGTACCTTCACTGTGGTTTCCTGTCACCAGACCAAAATTTCCATGTGGAATGTGAAGATGTTTACATATTGTGAGCATGATTTTTAGACAGGGGGTTCTCATATCAAGAACACAGCACCAAACCTTTAATATTTAGATTCTGCTCAGCTGTGGTATTTTGCATCTCTGTGTTGTAGACATGCCACCAGGGATCAAAGTAATACTGTGGAGATCCCACTTTCTTTGTAAAGCAGGCATGTGCCAGCCATCTGTTCTATCTGCTGATAGAAAACAGCAGTAAAGTTTCTCAAAGTTTTGCCAAGAAGAAAAGGGGGGGATTTATTGCTCAGCAGAGATGAGTTACAAAGCACCTTGTAATGTAAGCTACATCTGGTTTCCTTAGTAATTTACATGGTATATGTGTAAACTACACAATTATTCTTTTTACACAGCAGTGTAAAGCTATGTTAAGTAAACCATTCTTCAAGATTTTCATTGTTTATCCTTTCTATAAATATTCTAATACAGTTTTAACAAAAGAAAGCTAGAGTAATAAAATATTTTCACTACTTTTACAGTAGTGGCTGCAACGTACAATATAACTGTTGAAAAGCATTGGAACTAAAAAGGACACCCCAAGCTTCAAGACTGTATTTTGTGAAAATGTACAGATTCCACTCCCTGTGTTACTAACAGCTTTTCTGAAATATAACATCCAGGCTGTAATGCTTTCCTCTTCTTTGTGGAAGTGAAAATGTTTTCTGTCAACATCACCTCTTTTTTTACAGACAGTTTCACAGGTATTTTCTTAGTGGTCTAAAGTTAATGCCATTACAAGTAATGCCAGTGAGTAAAAAGTAAGAGCTAACCAGAAGAATTTTTCATGTATTTAACATCTTCTGTTGGTATCACGCTTTCCAAAGAGGTTTTTTGGGTAGCTACGAGAATGATTGACTTTTTTCTAGCCAAGTAAATTATGTACATTGAAAACAAATGTAAGAAATCACACTTTTCCTAGGGTATGCAGATATGTAAGGGATAGGGTGTTACCCAGAGCTTCCAAAACTGATATGTAGTAGCCATTTGCATCACACTGAATAGAGTTTTCAGAACTGTATACCTTAGCTCAGAACAATGAGTTCCTGATTAATATTTTTAAAGCTTTCAAGAAAATGCATCTCCAAATATCTTTTATTTTGCCTTCCTGTGGCTTTACACTTGTCTTGCCAGAGTTTGTTCTTCTTCTATTTTCCTTTTTGTGTACAAATTCCACCTTTTGAAAAATGCTATTTTACTTGCATTGGTTTCTTTTATTATTCTGTTCTACCATATTGGATTTTTTTTTTTTTGGTTTTGCTGGGAGGTTGTTGCTTGCTTATTTGCTTTTAACTCTTTATTTGTGGCCGAGCTCTTCCCTGTATCAAACTGTAGCCCAGACATAGTGGAAATGTAATACCTCCCTCTGCAGGCTGGCAGGGCTCTGCTGGCTGCAGCCCCTGGAGGCTGTTTGCCTTCTTTGTCACAAGAGCACATTGCTGCTTCCTGGTCAACTTGGTGTCCACCAGGATCTCCAGGCAGTTTTCTACCAAGCTGCTTTCCAGCTGCTCAGCCCTCAGCATACACTGGTGCCTTGGGTTGTTCCTCCTCAGGTGCAGGATATTGCGCTTCCCCTTGATGACCTTCATGAGGTTCCTCTCTGATCATTCCTCCATCCTGTAGAGGTCCCTCTGGATGGCAGCGGAACCTTCTGGTGTATCAATTACTTCTCCCAGCCTTGTACCATCTACAAACTTGTTGAGGGTGCACTCTGTCACAAAGTCCGGGTTATTAATGAAAATGTTAAACAGTATGAGACCTAATATCAGCCCCGAGGTACACCACTAACAGTTGGCCTCCGACTGGGGCAATTCATCTTTCTTATGTAATGCCAGTTCCTTGCTTCATCTGTGGGAATGTTGTGGGAGACAGTGCTGAAGGCCTTACTGAAGTCAAGGTACACAAAAGCCACTGGTCTCCTCTCATCCCCAAGCCAGCCATTTACAAAAAATGAGCCAGGCAGGAACAAAAAACTGAGACTGGCTTGTGCAATCATGATGAAGGAGCAAATCAAAATCTGCCTCAAAAGAAAGTAATATAAATAAAGCAAATACATACTGTTGTACAGGTGGACTAGCTATGATACCTGAAATCCACCATGGTATGTGGATTCATAGTCTCTTCATAGAACACCTTAGCAATGACTTGCAAAGCTTCAGGGTGGATTTTTTTCAGCCAAACAGCAAGAAAAACCCTGGATTTTTTGTATGTAGAATGAAAGTTTACTTTGTTTTGCAACTAACTGGTGGAGTTCCATCTTGTTTTACCATACAAGGAAAAGTGGGCAATTACCTTGAGCTGCTTCAGCACTTGCTGCCATCACAGCCAAATACTTCAGTAAATAACTTGAAGACCAAACCCTGCTTTTAGAGCTGGTCCCACAAATCCCCCAAAGTTACCCCTTTGCCTGGATAAACAGCTAGCTAAACCCAACTGATCCTAAAGGAAATAAATATGACTGACATCAGACCTGGCAGTCTCCCAGCCTCAGGTTTTGGCCCATCACCAGGGAAAACAAACTCACCAAACAGCAGCCCACTAATGAGAAGATCTGTCTCCAGCTCTGAAGCACATAAACCAGGAGCAAGAGCCACAGAGGCAGCCTGTGCAATGATGGCTGGCCAGAGGAGGAGAGGGCAGGCTCTTGGACCATCCTGACCATCAGAGAGTGAGTTCAGAGTCTTCAGTGCTGTGATTATGAACCTATTTTTTCTCAGACCACAAGGAAGGCGTGGAGAGATCACAACTTGTTGATGAGCAGAAGATAGGCTCTCCCTATAATGTTTTCTCCTTGCCCTCAACTTGCAAATGTGAATATTGATATAGCCAGTGAGAATCGGACACTTAAAACTGCATAGTTAAATAATCAAGTCCAGGGAACACTTTCAGTAAGGAGTTCAAGTACCAACTTTAACCTGTTCCTTTTAAACTGCAGTAAACACTGCTTTCCATTTTCCAGGTTTGAGCCTTAGCCAGTTCTCTTTCTTGCGGAGATTCTGGGAAGTAAATTGAACTGTTGAATTGGAGTCCATTTGAGTAACCAGGTTGAAACAAATTTATTTTTCCCTTGTGAAGCCACAGATACGTGAAGTTGCTGCAGGCAGCTATGTGCCTACAGTGTTCCTTGCAGGGCCTCAGGGAGAACAGCCAGGTTGCACAGCAGAGCACATCTGTCATCTGTCAGAGAGGAAGGAGAGGCAAAATACAGTTACCTGGGTTTGTAATCACAAGTGACAAATGACATGCGTAACCATATTAAGAGTTGGGAAATAATTTGCCAGCAGAGCATATTGGGAGTTGCCTTGGTTGATTTGTTTGTTTGTTTGTTTATGCTGGTGTGCTTTTTTTATCTCCTTCCAGTTTTTCAAAGGAACATCTATTTAGATTGCACAGACATGGTCTGATTTCTGTGTTGGCAAAGGAGCATAGCTGAAAGCTTGTGACCCAATAGGTTGCCTCCCTCTGGTCAGAGCTGTGACATGTTGGTGTTAGATACAGGGTGGAGAGGCTTATACTGTCCCTTAAGGCAGAAATTAGAAGCCTTCATCACATCAAGGACCGCATGGGTTTCACATTTTTACTTGACATAACAATAACTTTCCTTTGATGGGACAAAGTCTGCATCTTATCCTGCCTGCTGACAGAGTTCACATTTGAATTTTATCAGTGTGAATACCCTACTTAATTTATGGACCCTTTTTAGTTGTCCTGCCATTTACAGGCAAGTAAACTTCATAGTTTTTATAGTGTCATGATACCACTATTACTTTCATTCTGTGACTCTATGAATTGAAACCTGACAGTAGAATTACAAAATTTAAAACATTTCTAAGTGTGTAACATATTTATATAATACCTTTATTCATCCAAAAATAGTGGTTTTCTCATCCTGTAAAATATAATCAAGCAGTTTAAATTCATGAAAATAAATTATTGGGAAATACGTAAAAGGATGAGTGATCTGAAAGTTTGCTGACAGGAGGAATAGTGACATGGAGGCACTCTGCAAATTATTTTAAAATCTCTTGTTACTCCACCTCTTCCCAACCTCAACAACCCCAACAGAAACTTCTGTATGTAGGTTTATATTAATTTATATATTCTTGTTCCTTTCTGCAAAGACTGAGGTAATTGAAGTGTGGTCTTTCCCCTTTGTGGTTTAGAGCAGGTGATGGAGCATACCCAGGTTCTTCAGGATTTCTTCCCTTCCCCAGTCCAGAGGTCTCATGAAGAGCAGGAAGCAGAAAGCCAGTTTTGTGAGAGATGAAAAGAAAGGGATGGCCTTTGCCTTCTGGGAACGTGGTATTCTGGGAGACTTCCTTCTCTGATTCATTTATAACCAGTCCTCATTAAAACAGAAGAAAATCCCTGAACTAATCCTCTCTGCCCAGAGGAAAGTTGTGCTGGTCTGTTCAGGCTCTGTCTGATTATTCCACTCAGGAGAGAGGAAGGTGGAGGAAGGAGCCAGTCTGCAGGGACTTCCCTAAGCGTGGTGAGACATAGAAAGGAGGGCTGGAGCTTTTCTTATAATCTGAACAGAATTGCTAGGAGTGATACTCAATTATGAGAGTTTCCAACACTCTTTTGCACATTATTATTATTATGCCTTGACATCAAATCTGGGTTTCACACCCCAAGCACATTCACAGGACAGTTTACTTTAAATGCATAAGCATCTATCTGATGATAAGCAGCAGAGATGCTTAGGGGAAGCTTGCTTTTCATCTCTGATTATAGACTTCCAGATAAGTCAGATTTTAGTAATGCTATAAGTAAATTAGTTCCTGTGGTAGAGTCTAAGTTATATTTCTGGAAAGCACAAGATGAGCTACTGACCATTCTCAATGCATAGAGAATATTTGAGAACATTTCTTCGAAAAAGCAAAAACCTTGGATTAAAGTTTGAACAACCTGCATGTTGGAAATTCAGCTGTAAACTAAACACACCTTTCAGTATATCGTGGAAAGTGGATGTTTTAAATGAAATACATTGTTCACCTGTAGTCTTTCAGGTGTATGTTAATAACCTACACATAAATCATAATTTTTCTGAAAACAGACTTCTATTACTTTAAAAATCTGCACTTGAAATATATGTGGATATTTGCATAAGACCAGCATGGTTTGGGCTTGACATTTTTTCCATATGTATTTCCCCAAAACACATTTCTAATGAATCTTATGGTCAGCAAGTTGTGGCATTCCAGTTTATGGCACCCTTACTACGCATGTATCTCAGTTTATTAAATACAGTTGAAAGGTTACAGTAACAAACTATTACGTTAAGGTAGTTGGCCTTCGTGTGGAAGCATATTTTCCTCTAACCTCTGTGTGTCTTGTACTGCACAATTTGGAACCAAGTGGTTTATTGTGAATCTGCGTATTAAGGTGTCCAGTTGACTGAAAGAGCCAAATTTTTAAAGATTGCTCAACATTTATAACAGCCATTCGCTCTGAGGAAATCTGTAGGAGCAGTTCTTTGGTTGTATAAGAATTCACAGTTACAGAAGAAGCTGCATCGAGTTATGTCTCATGTATGAGAATTAGTATGGGCTCATGTCTTAATGAGGTTTTATGTCCTGTAAAACCAGAGTTAATTCTGTACATATAGCATTATTCACTGGTATTTCCTGATTTCAGAGTGTTTAACTGGGTGCCATAAGACTTCTTGAAACTTTTTATTAACACGAGTGGGTTTTGTATAGCATTTCCTCTATTCCCCTATGAAAAAAAGAAGATTGAAAGGTAGAAGGGGTTAGGAAGAAAAGCTACTTTGTTCCTCAGAGATTTAAGTTTGAAAATAGTTTGAATGTTTCATGAACCAAATGCAGTGTGTCTCTGCACTTAGAGTGGAGCAGAGACTGAATCTCCTTCCCCACACACAGAGGAGGGTGCGGGAGAGCCCCTTGTCTGAACAGAGCTGGAGAGAGCTGGTTATGTGGTACCTTCCTCAGCTGCAGCCTCCTGAGCTGTACCTGCTGCACGGTCCTTCTCTGGAACATCGTAGGAGATCCACAGGAGGGAGCCCCTATGCTGTGTGTACCACCCTGATGGCACAGGCTGTTGGAGAGTTGGGCTCACTTGGTTCCGGGTCCATGTTCCAGGGTGGTTTGGTTGAGCACCTCAGGGGCAAAAGCAGCAGAGTATGGGCCTTGCTTTTGCACCAGAACAGCAGTATCCTTAGCTGAGACAAGTCATATCCTGACCAGTGGATTCCCTCAGTGGCGGACTGTATGTATGGTTGCTATGCTTACAAAGCCTCCTGGTGCAGCATCCTTGTCCAATCTCTTCCGTAAGACTCTGTGTGACTTTTTTTAAGACGTGGCAAGAAAGCCACTTGAAGACCGATGTGCAGCCTATTCTCGATTCAGCTGCCCAGCACACCTATGTGGCCTGCACAGTTAGAAAGACACCATTTGGCATCTGTCTCACTTTCCCGAGAGGTGTATCATATTCCATTTACAAAGTACAGCTCCATGGTCATGTTTCAGAAATGTTCTTGTAGTCTGAGGTTGCTGCAGAGAAAACCATTAACATGAACTGCTGGAAACCGAAAGCTAAAAAAATATGACAAACCTGAGTCAACTTGAATTATTCCAGGTGTATAACCTTAATGAGAAATAACAAGGTATTTCTGAGGGTGGGATCATGTGTTTAGATTTTTCATTTTTCAAAGAGATAAAAAGCTTTGTGTTCCCACAATGGCTCTGGTAGTGCCATTGGAAATGCATGTGCTCTGTTGGAATGCAGGTTTGGTTGGCTTCAGCAGGCCATTGGAGGAACCATCTTCTTGCGATGATTCTCAGCTTATCTTCTTCCCCACACCATAATGAAAGGATAATGAAATTTGGCATCTGTCAACAGAATGAAAACAATTTGCCTCACTTGCGGTGCCATTCTACGACAACTTCTATCAGGCTGGCAGCTGACACTGTCCCATCTTTGTTCCTATCACTGCTCACATATTTCCATTCTCTTTCTTGTGCCAGTGCTGATGTGGCTACTCAGGAAGCTGCTCTGGTTGAAAACTATCCCTACAGAAAGAAGTGATTAATTTTTAACTTGGTCTGCTGTGCCTGAAGAGTGTGGAAGTGCAACAGTGCAGTCTTAGGCTGCCTTGAGCTACCAGAAGTATGGCAAATCAAATCAAAACAGAGAATCAACTCCCAAACCCCAAGCATCTTCTAACTGGCAAAAATTCAAGCAGAACCAAACAAATGAACTCAGCTGACTGGTATCACAGTGAGTCCCATTGAAAGTGACAGGGAGGGTTTGGCCCACGGGCTGATATGCTAAGTACAATTTTTGTGCCCTGGAATGATCACAGAATCACAGAATCACAGAATATGCTGAGTTGGAAGGAACCCATAAGGATCATGGATTCCAGCTCTTAGCCCTGCACAGGACCATCCCTAAGAGTCACAGCATGTGCCTAAGTATATTGTCCAAATGCTTCTTGAACTCTGTCGGGTTTGCTGCTGTGTGACCACTTCCCTGGGGAGCCTGTTCCCACTCCCAGTCACCTTCTGGGTGAAGAACCTTTTTCTAATATCCAACCTAAACCTCCTCTGATACAACTTCAGGCCATTCCCTCAGGTCCTGTCATGATCACCACAGATAAGCGATCAGTGTCTGCCCCTCCTCTTCCCCTCACGTGGAAGTTGTAGACTGTGAGGAGATCTCCCCTCAGTCCCCTCTTCTCCAGGCTGAACAGACCAAGTGGCCTCAGCAACTCCCCATACGGCTTTCCCTCAAGGTCCTTCACCATCTTTGTTGCCCTCCTTTGGACACTCTTTATAGCTTAATACCTTTCTTATGTTCAAGGTGAGGCCACACCAGTGCAGAGCAGAGCGGGACAATCCCCTCCCTCGACCAGCTGGTGATGCTTTGCCTGATGCCCCCCAGGACAC
>JAYRBT010000042.1:32984668-33031045 GCA_036023395.1 Myiotriccus ornatus | reverse complement strand
GGACAATCCCCTCCCTCGACCAGCTGGTGATGCTTTGCCTGATGTCCCCCAGGACACGGTTGGCCCTCCTGGCTGCCAGGGCGCTGCTGACTCATATTCAGCTTGCCATCGACCAGGATCCCCAGGTCCCTTTCCATGGCACAGCTTTCCAGCATCTCATTCCCCAGTCTGTATGTTCATCCAGGGTTGCCCTACACTGGGTGCAGAATCCGGCACTTCCCCTTGTTGAACTTCATATGGTTGCTGATTGCCCAGTCCTCTCATTTGTCGAGATCTCTCTGCAGGGCCTCCCTGCTTTCGAGCAGGTAACAGTTCCTCCCAGTTTTGTGTCATCTGCAGACTTAGTATCCCCTCCAGTCCTGCGTCCAAGTCATGTTTAAGAGCACAGGGCCCAAGAAGGAGCCCTGTGGAACCCCACTAGTGACAGATCACCAGTCTAATGTTACCCCATTCACTGTTACCCTCTGTGCTCCACCCATGAGCCAATTGCTCGCCCACCATGTGATGTGTTTATCCTGCTGTGTGGTGGACATTTTGTCCAGAAGAATCCCATGAGAGAGAGTATCGAAAGCTTTAACTGAAATTCAAAAAGATTACATCAACTGATGATGCAGAGAGCAGACATGACAGCTCAGCAAGGTTTGTGGTACTGGACATTGGTCTTCTCCAGTGTTTCTTTCTTCCTGAAAGTAATGTGGACCACACTCAGCCCAGAACTACTCACTTCATTTGTAATAAAGGCTGGTTTGCGGGATTTGGGGCATCTCCAGCAGCCTATGACTTCAGCAGAAATTAGGGATTGCCAGGACATGTGGGATGTATTGAGTGACAAAAAGGACGATTTGGTCTCAGTCTGCAAGAGCAGACCAGATTTGCCATAGCTGTGCATCAAAGAATAAATTATATCTCTGATCTTAGCAAAACTCCTGAATCCCAAATGGGACAGTGATCTCAAATCAGAGTATAGACTTTTGCTGTCATTAGACTCCTGCTTGTTATTCATCAGAGGTAAATTTGTCTTGGGGAGGTCCACACATTCATGTCTGAGGCTAAACTGTCCCTCTTGCATTTTCTCTAATAAAAATGATGTTAAGGTCTCTCTTAAGACATTATTCTGAGGAATTTTCAGTTCATGATCCTCTCTGTCAGGATTTGTACTGACACATGATAGGTCACATTGTCCAGAGTTAAAAAAAAAAAAAATCACAGGAGAAGGATGCAGCTTTCCTAAAATAAACTTACCACCTTTCTGAATAAGACTTATTCCTGCAAGTGTGTTCAAAGGGTTCATCTGGAAGCTCAGCTTGACCCTGAGTCAAGTCAGCAGAGTCCAGGCCGTGTGAAGATGCCTATGCTGTGAATAGACTCCATCTGCACCCAGGGAGAGAGAGAAAGGTCGTTCAAGACAGCAGGTAAATCAGACTCTGACTGGACTGAATTTTCTTTTGCAAGTGCTGGTCTCTCTCCTCTGAGTATACAGGAAGTCAAAGATGAGCTGGCTTTAAAGCAGATATTTAATTTAAATGTTGGGAAATACACTGTGCCTTAACTCGAAAGGCTGGATTCTGTGAGGCTGGTGCTGTAACCCAGGTATGAAGCTGTGCTCACCCTGCCTATGAAAACAGCCCAAAAGGCAGAAACTGTTCAGTTTCTCATCAGAAACTGGAGATAAGATTATACTTCCCTCCTATACTCTGAAGATAAGTTCATCTTGCTTTGAAAAATTCAATGTATAGTTACGGAGGACATAACTGTGTGGAGGCCTGTATGGTATATGGAAATACATGTGCACTCAGCTGAGTCTTCACTCAATAGACAAATCGGTGTGATTTCAGGTACAACAGCAAACACGAGTTCCTTTTCAGATACACTAATCAAATATTTTATAGTAGTAGATTTAGTTCCTCTTTCATGGTAGTATTTAGAATTTGCTTTGGTCAATGGCAGACTGTAAAACAAGAACAAAATTGCATTTTCACACAGAAAGGCATTTGAAAATGAACATAGCAGATGTTAAAAGGGCAGTTTTAAACAAGTCTTTCCTAACAACCAGTCAGGATGGAGTTGAATTTTTTTCAGAACCTTTTCACCCTAAGTTTTAAATACTCATTTGCTTAGAAAACAAAGCTAAAGACAATTATGTGCTGAGCAGTAAATAAAGAAACTCTCACTCAGAGGAGCTGCAAACTTTTTGTCACATGGGGACACAAAAGTGGAAGCATCCCTCTTTGACACTCTTGAAGGACTCCAGTCTGACAAAAGCTGCTGTGAGATTTCATAACTTAAGTTCACTGCTTACATTTTGAGGAAAGATATTTGGAGTGCCAGTTAAAGCCAAGAGTGAAACACATGGACTCAATAAAGGCCCAGTTACGTGACCTTTGCTGTTTGCCAGGCTTTTAACTTGTGTAAGTAATTGATTACACTTTCATGAGATCATAATCAGAAGGTTGTTCTTTGGTAATGGTGTGCTAGAGGAGCTTTATCCTCAACTTCAAAGCCATCCTGTGAGGCTTAAGAACAAAGGGTTGGAAGTTTGAAGCACAGCCAAAATGAATCTGTGTGCATTATCCATGTTTACCACCATTCAAGAAGTGGATTAGCGTATTCTTCATCTGTGAACTTTTCCTCGTCACATCAGATGAGCCACCATCTCTAAGGTTTACATTTGTGCTTTTAAAACTATTTTGCTTAATTAAATGTAGTGTCTGTTCAGATCTCCATCATAACTAATCTAAATGGTTGTTAGTGCAATCATTTCCCTAATTGTAAAGGTTTTATTGAAATTATTTGAGATTCTCTGAAAAGAATTTTCAAGATAATTATTGATATAAATAAATCTATCCAAACCTGGAAACTGCAAACAGTCTGTAATCTATGTGAAGATGAACTCCCTGGATAAGCCAGCCAAGCTTTTGACTTATTTTTAAATCTGTGAGGGGGAGAAAATAACCTTGCGGTTTTTTCTCAGTGTAGATAGAGCCAAATAGATGTGTTTCAGGTGGCAGTAGTAGACCTTTAGAGACTTATTTTGTTAGGAACTAGCTTCATGAGACAGTGTTTTATTTTTTTTCTCTAAGAGCAGTAATAATTTTCCCCTTTTTTATTAGCTTTGGGAGATTTTGAACACTGCTGATCATGAAATCTCCATTGGAGAGAGCACTGATATTTTACTGGGTGACCAAAGAATGAATTAGCCCATGCTGTCCTGGAACAAGAATTAACTTTTAAGGAAAATAGCTTTTACGAGTTTTCAGGATACCAGAACATAGGTTTTGTTAAATATTTCAAGATAACTAAGGTTTGTGTATCTTTTACTTATTTAAAATCTGAACTCTTAATGCTGTTTCTCTTTTTGGTGTACTGTTTATTTCTTTCTCCTTTCCCAATGCAGACTTATTTAATATTCATCTGTAAGATATGTGAGAAAACATTTTAAAGGAAACTTACGCACCAGGCCTGGTTCATGCTGAGAAATATCATTCCTTGCTAGAGATTTTTTAAGGTGTAATCAACTGTGCATATTTATCAAAACTTGAATGATTTTCTCCCCTTGTAGCTTAATTTTTTCAAAAGTAACTCTAGTGAACCTATAATAAAACACATTACAGAAAATCTGTTAAACAAAAGAAGTCTAGGTGTGCAGAGTTGTGCTCTTTTTGCAAGGTAGATGAGCGAGAAACTCCCAGACTCTCCTCGACAAGGAGAGTAAATTTGTTGTGACTGTTTTTTAAGAAATCCTGCATGCCACATGCCTTTGTATCAGTGTGCTTCTACTTAGCATGGATCTGTTTGCCTGTATGCTGCTTTCCAAGGCTTTAGCCTTGTAGAATGGCCTGACTGTCCCCACTGCAGATACCTACTGCATCAAGGGCTTGCCTCTGATCTAAACCAAAACCGTCTTTCCATTAACAGGCTAATGATGGACAGGAATGTGCAATAGGCTTTTATTTGTCCCTCTATCTCAGGTAGCCTGCTTTTTCTGCTCATGATGATGACTTTCAGAGTTAATGCTCTGCTGGTATCCTTGGATTTATTTTTTTTCACCTCTCTCTCTCTCAAATCCCACTCCGTCTACCAAGCCCTTCAGCTTCCAGTCTCAGATTGGCTTTAAATGACTCTTCAAGTGCTAAAGGGCTTCCAGAGCTCAGGGTCTGGTGAGAGAAAATATCAGCTCAAAGTGAGTAAGTAGTTTCCCTGTTTCCCATGTCTCCCAAAGAGCACACGAATTCCAGAAACTATGCTAAATATAATCTAAATCTATTATTTTGTGACCTCACCAAGCTTCTTGACAGTGACTTTTTCATGTTACTTATCTTTACTGAAATTCCTTTTGCACTACTTGGAGCAAAAGCTAATGTATTCTGCAGGGATTTCTGTCCATCTCTCCACTGCAAAGCATTCTTGGAAGCCTGTAGTGTCACCTTTAAATATCTGAGGCTTCTTTTGATAACAAACAAGAAATTTCTCTTTTCCAACTGTTTTCCAGCTGTTGGATGATCTGATCTGTCATCCACAGTTGCATACCACGAGAGACATTAAGCACCAGTTAGCCATCTTCCGTTGACAAAATCTGAGAGTTTTTGTACCATTCTTCTAAAACCATTAAAACCACAAGTAGTTATTGTTGAAAGGTTCATGCAGGGATTCACTCCGTTGTTAAAAAAGTCTTCCTTCTCACACATGGATTTTCTTCAGTCTGCTGTGGTTTTCTTAATGTGAAGAAAGCAGGCATAGAACAGGCTCTGCAGATTTGTGAGCATTTCACCACAGCATTGCCTAGTTACCGCTATCACATAGTGTATTTTCATCTGAGATTGCCCCTTTCTCTGAGTGCTAATTTGTGTCCTTCTTTTTTTTAGAAACACAAAACTTCCTTTTGTGTGTATCTCTGTGGTTCTTATCCTGCTGTTTGGTTCATTCCCGTATCCTTAGCAGCCAGTAATGGAAAACAGGTTATCCTGTCTTCTGTGTAAACTGGTTTTCTCAGACCATGTTTCTGTATCACTTTATACTGTTAAGTATGCCTCCCATTTTGGGTCTGCCTTGTGAGTCTGACAGCAAGTCTCTGGGTGTCACGCTGAAGTGAAAAAAATGGTTTACCTGCTCTGTGACAGGACCAATTAACAGGTTAGGCGAAGCTGCTGTCCTTAGCAGGCAGACAGTGTACGATCTGCTTGTCTAAGGAGGCACCATTATGTTGCTCATTACAGCAGTGTCTAGACTGCACCACAGTAACAAACTGTTCATATATATATGTACATACTCATACCGTGGCCAGACTCCTTCAATAGCCTGGTATGCACAGCTCAGATACTCTTTGTTGGAATTCATCTCACTTTGCTTCGTATTTCATCTTGGAACATAGACAGAACAACTCTCTGACCTAATGTGGTTAATATCTTGGAGAAGCAATGGTCCATGCTGTAAACACCTAACAAACACATACATTGTCTCACTTTATGATTTTATTTATGGCATATGCAGCTGTGAGCATCTGCTATGGATAATGCATGGTAGAATCTTCTAGTGTGTGTATAGCCAGAAATATTCATGGATCTGGGATAAAAAGGAACATTTTTTGATGTGTTTTTTTCTTTAAATGAAAAAAAATTGGCATTAGAGTATATTTGTAATTTAATTGATAACAGAACAGAACATTCAGCACTGATCTCTTTAAAATAATGAGAAGAAAATATAGTTAATTTCTTACATCTACTTGTAAAGTACATTCACTTCATACATAACATACATTTACTTAATAATTGGAAAGGGTGTACGTTTCATTAGGTTATTGAGCTGTGACATACAACAGTTTAAGCTGCTCAGCTTTGCTTCAGGTACTAGCATTACTTCTCATCCTACATCTTTCGTGTAAAATGAAGAGAACGTAAAGCACAATATTGTGAATTCTTCAATTAAATATGAAACAAAAAACAAGTCAGATACAACATGACATCTGAGTGATAAGAGAACTTCAGCACAGTGGATCTTGTACCAAGGAGTGGAGTTCTGTAGGAATTTTAACTGTATATCATTTAAAATGAAACTGCCGACAGATGTTTGCTGCAATACTTGTTAGACGGCTTCGTTATTTTTATAACCTTTTAAATTCCTCTGATTTATAGAAAACAGACATTTAAAGTCCATAAAAGTTAATCCCAACCATGGAATTATTTGCCTAAAGTGAAATTTCCTCCCTTTGCTGAGGGCTTTACCTACATGGGGAACTGTTAAAGGGCAGCTGCACAGGGCTACCTGCTGCCTGGAAGCACCAAGTCCCTAGACTGTTCACACAACATCTTCAGGGGCCCTTACCTCAGTTTTTGAGGGTCTCAAACAAAGATTTTACACAGAATTAAAAGCATATTCTTCCTAAGGTGCTTCATGAGGTCAAGCCGAAAGTCCTCTGTGAATGCAGAGTGTGCAGTTGTCAAAGATCAATAATTTAATGGAAACCCCATTTCTTCCACCACCTCTGACAACAGCGTTCCTCTAAGATTTAGTTTCACTACCAAATTTTGACCCTCATGTACCAGAGAGTTCATAGGCTGGCTTAAAAAAAAACAAACACAAAAAACATGAGAATATAATGAAAAAAGGATTACAGGTTATGGATTTTTCCCCTTTATCTCTCAACGATATCCAAGGAAGTTTGGTTCTCACTACTAGGTCACTCACAATGGCCACTTACAGCATAGATTATGGTAGTCACTAGACAATATTTTAATTGCACAGACCTATATCTTCAATTAACCATTATGACTAAATTTCATGGTAGGCTGAAGCATGGTAAGTATTTGCTGAGAGCATGTTGTTTGCTTTTCAGTCATGATGATTAATGCAAGTTAATTGGCAATCAACTCCAATTACAGCAGGACTATATTGGAGACTGGATGTAGGGATTGTGTCAAGACAGATTTTTTCCAAATAGATAGGATTTATGGCAGTCAAATCATGTTTCAGATTCACAGGTTTGAGGAGTTAAACTACTCTACTTCTGCTACTGTGCAGCCTCTCTAGACTATGATTTTTGTGCATAACTTTTATGTCAAAATTTAACCAACTCAGTCCAGCACATGATTTGCAAATGTACCTGCAGCACATGGCTCCATAACTTTGCAGCTGGATTTACCTGAGGTGTTTCAGGTTATTCTTAGATACTATCATTTCAAGAAGTTCCGTTTTTGTCTACTCAGCAGATGTACAAACCTTTGTACAGAAACGGTGAGAGCAGTTATCTCTCCCCAGTGTGGCTTTCCTCCCAAACAGCCTGTTGCTTGTGCAGTGTCTCTTCCCATCTTTTTAATGTGTGATCAGAATGTATTCTTGCCTCAGGCACTAATCACTGCTAAACCTCTACTCTGGTTAGAGGAACTACTTCCTTGAAAGGCAGTGAATATTGTGGCTGATGCAGCAATCGATCCCCTTTTCCACAGGGGATTTTCTTTTTGTCTTTATCCTGAGGCATCATTTTGGCTCTGGAAAATGAAATTCCAGTCCTTTTCCTACTAACTGGGGCTCTGGCTCACAAGCTGACCTGCTACAACAGTGCGGCTGCAATGGAAATATGGGAATGGAGCTATTTGGTCTAGTTACCAATTGTTGTTTACTAGAATAGTAAGAACATGATGTTTTAATATCCCAGGTCATAACTCATTATGACCTGGTTTAGATATAACCAAACATCAAAGCTAACCAATGAGAAACAGACAGTGCAGCGTTGACTCACTCACTGCACTATTCTATAGACGTGTGGAGACATATAATTATTTTTCCGAACCAAAGTTTTATGTGAAAACAAAAATGTTCACAATCTGAATTTATGGCTTGTTTTCATATTTTGGCATGGTATATTGTATTGGAAAAAAACCGTCTTTAATTAAAAGCAGCCTGTTGAACATAACCCCAGACTTCATTTTTCATCCCTGGTTTTACTGCTTCTCCCCATGTCCCCTCTCCCTCTCACATTTACTCCATATGTTTAACTCACCCTTGAAACCTCTCATTGCTTCCTTCTCTATTGTTTTGTGAGTCCTTGTCTAACATCTCTGTGCTTACACAACACCCTCCGAAGATTGTCCATGTACAGTGTAGCCCCTCATGCTGTTTGGAATCACCTTACGACACGTCCGCACAGAGTAAGTGGATGTTCTGCCACGGCTGATCAGGAATTTCATAACAACTTTCCTGTTCAAGTCATGAGTGCTTTTCTGGTGTCATCAGAAGCTAAAGGGAGATGGTCTTTCACACCCTGCCAGGGCTTTTCCTCAAGTTAGCAGAGCACAGAATCACAGAGGGGCTGAGACTGATCTGAGACTAGACAGTCTGACTTCAAGATGATCTAGTCCACTCACGCAGGGTCACTTACAGCCACTTGACCAGGACTGTTTTGAGTTGGGTTTTGAGTATCTTCACAGGTGGAGTCGCCACGACCTCTCTGGACAACCTGTACCAGTGCTAAGTCACCCACACAGTAAAAAGGTGTTTTCTTGGGTTCCGATTAAGTTTTCTGTATTGTGCCCATTGCCTCCTGTCCTGACACTGGGCACCACTGGGCAGGGCCTGGCTTCATTTTCTTTTCAACCCCCTATCAGCTGTTTATACATATGGATTAGATCCTCCCTCAGCCTTCTTCAGGCTGAATGGTCCCAGCTCTCTCAGCCTCTCCCCGTACATCAGACATTCCAGACCCTTGAGCATCTTTGTGGCCTTTCACTGGTCTCACTCCACTAAGTCCATGTCTTCCTTGTACTAGGGAGCCTGGTCATTACAGGAGAAAAAGGACAGTCTTCTGGCTAATGACATTGATGGATGTCTTGTAGACATAACTTAGCTACCATTTATCAGGCCAAATTTCTCATAAAACTTTTTATTTAATCTCTCTTTATTTAACTATTTTATCTAAAAAGTAGACAGAACAATACCGTCTACTGTCAGTGACTTGCTGCAGGTAAACACATTTTTGCCAGTGCCCATGGTAAGACCTCAAGGACTTTTCTGAGAACAGCAGGTAGAATTACATGTAATTCCTTTAATGCTTCTTGGTAAGTGGGAAGCCACACTTTAGTGTAAAAGGTTCATTTCGGCTTGCTCTGTACACCAGCAGTTGTGCTGCTGACAACAGTGTAAACCTCCAGTGACTTGCTAAGGTGCATACATCTTGGGTGTACATGGTCTGTACAGTGACTCTGCGGACACGTGACATCACTTTGCATTGAATATCGAGAGAGGCCAGAGTCTCGTGGAGGAAAGTACCAAAGCCTACACTCTGTGCCACAATGCAGGTGCTTATGAGGAGTAGGATAAAGGTAGTGGAAAGTAGTTTTTAAGTTATGTCAACACCTTTTGGGAATTGCCAAAACAAATCATTTATGTTGCAGTTAATAACGAGTGACATGAAGCCAATTTGGTAGGAGAACTCTCAGCTCCACCCTTGGAACAATTTAATGAACTGAGGTTGAACAGGGCAGTGTCGGAGCTGTAAGCAAGATATGTGTCCTAGCATGGCACTCCAGCAATGTGGCTACTCATTGCCTGGCACTGTTTCCACGAGGCAACGTGCTGTGCTGTGCAGATCAACCCAGAGCAAGCTTGGATAATCTCATGCTGCAGTTGCAGCATGCATGTGGGCATGCTCTTTAAACTGCACTCTTGGTGCAGGCAGGTCATCCACACTCACCATCAGTTCCAGAAGGATTCTGCACAAAAAACAGCCTTAAGAATTAGCTTAATGTTTATATATTTCTGTTGTCTGCCAGATAAACAGTGCAGATTGTAAAAAAAAGTCTTCTCTATATAACAGTTGTCCACCAAATGGAGGCCACTTCCTTGCTGATACACTGCATCCTGATTACTGTACACTCACTTGTAATCTCTGAAATAAGAGAAATTACCTGAAAATTATGCTTAGATGAAGAAACAGGGAAATTATAGAAACAAATAGAAATTATAGAATGGCATAATGAAAAGTGTAGTATTTTTCTGCTCTAGTTTATATGCTGAATAGTTTGCTTCTGTGAATGCAATTAAAATAAATACAGATTTTTCATTTATTTTGTCATAGGCTGAGTACTACTACGAGTTCCTGTCTTTGCACTCTTTGGATAAAGGCATAATGGCTGATCCAACTATAAATATCCCCCTGCTTGGAACAGTTCCTCATAAAGCATCAGGTTTGTGCAGTTGATATTATAAATTGTGTTCCCGTAAAAAATATTCTACAGCCAGTGAAGTATAAATATTTTATTATTAATAATCATGAATTTTTTTATGAATCGTGGTTCTGAAGTGTATTGCCATGCTTCTTGGCACTGAACAGTTTGTGAGTGCCTTGCCTGAATACGGCAGCATAGTTTGTCTGAACCAAGTCACATGAAGCTTTTATGTGTAGATAAATCAGCAGAAACTTGTGCCTCAGTTGTACATTCTTGGTCCTTCACTGGAACTTATATCTCCACAGCAGAGGCTGAGCCCAAGCCAGTGTGAGTGCTCCAAAAGCACCATGGAGCACAGTGAGCTGATTGGAGTAAAAAAGCTTTCCATGAGAGATTATTGAATACACTTTGCTCTGAAGTGGATAAATAACAGTTTATGTGATCTGTTTCAGAGCTCATACATGGTAAGCTCTGGTAGAAAGGCAGAAATGTACATCGGAATGACGGTACTGTTTTGGTGACCATGGTTTCATGCTTTGCCTTAGCTATCCTAAGGCCATGTAGGATAAAATGGAAAAGAAATGAGAAGCAGAACAGGAGGACCAGGCTGCAAATTGAACACTGATTTACAAACTTTCATCTTTGACCATTCTTCCTCTTCTCTTTTTCAATGGATACATTCTGAAAGTTTGTGTTTAATATTCTCCATTTTTGGCTTGCAGTAGATTGGCATTGAAGTGATGTTTCAGTACAGCTTTTTGCTGTGATACCTGGATTTTAACATTAAGGATTGGTCTCTCTATTCAGTGTGGATTGAGTGAGTGGTATTGAAAATAGATTTTGGGTGAGAGGTTCTATGATACTTGTACCACAACTGCTGCAGTTAAATTGGTTGCAAGCCTGATAAATGTCAAGTAAAGACATTTAAAAGCAACTAAAAAGCCATGAAAGCCAAGTTCTCGTTATTTCCATCTCCATATAAAGCAGGTGAGATATGTGGGAGGCTCTGCACTTGGCATCCTCTAACATAAACTAGCTTCTCCTTTAATTTTAGCTATCTGGAAAGGCTCGACCAAAATTACCCCCCTCTGACTGTGTTTAGGAAAGCACGATCTGCAAGTGCAAGGAGGCCGGAGATGAGGTTGCATAGTTGCAGAAGCTCTGTTAGTCATCATGACAGGAGGTCGGATTAAAGCCAAAAAGGACTTAGCCAGTTGGCAGCACTGGTACCTCAGTGTATGGGCATGTCTGTGGTGTTCCCCTGCATGGATCATGTGCAGTGCACCACTGTGCTTAGTGTGTATATAAGCTGTATTTGAGTCCTGTTTGGCGTTCTAGTGCCTCCAGCATTTAATAGCAACTGATAATCAGTACATGTATGGTGTTTGAAGCATTTACACTGTTAAATGGTGAGACACCTGTATGAGGGTGGGTTTTTTACGCTGCCTGCTAGCTGGCCAAAATTAACTAAAATACATGCTATAAAAGTAGTGAATATTTGCTACTTAGTAGTTATTGCTATAATTTATATGTTTGCAAAACAGTTGTGACAAATCTAGTCTAGTTTGCCTGGATCTATTGCACTACCAAATCATTTTTCTACACAGACACATCAGAATAATTCAATCACAAGCTTGTATTTAGTAACAAATCAACAGTTGTTATCTCTTGAAGAAGTGTTTTAGGCCAAAGACAATTAGTTGTCCTTTAAGGCAATTAAGGAGAAATAAAAGAGGAAAGAGCTGTAATAAGCTATAACAAACATGAGAGTGGGAAACAAGAATGAGGATTAACAGATACCTTACTCAGAGGTAGCTGAACCCAGCATTCTTGTCAAAATCAGTGGACTTTAAAAACTTCTTTGAGGACATTTGCCTACTGCCAAATAAGGCATAAGGATGGCTTTAGTGCTGTAGGACCTGTCTAGCCTGTATTTTATCTATGGCCAATCGTGGCCATAAGAAGACCTGTAGAAGAGCAAAAGGAGGACATACATATGTGATACTTTCGTTTACCCTCTCAGTTCTGAGTACCTTCAGCTCGGAGGATTTCCTGAGTCTTAAGTGTCCTTTTTATAAGCCCACTCAGGTTACAGATCTTTCTTTCCAGTACTTTTCTAGGCTCTCCTTGAGTCCATATCATCTTCTGTTACCTCCAATCGCCCTGGCAAGGAGTTCACTGCCTCCCCTTGCATGGTGATCCCCCTTCTGTTGTTTCACAAGTCTGGCTGCAACAGTTTCCTCTGATGGGCACTAGTCTTTGTACTGGTTGAGACAGCAGTCAATCCATACTGTTGGTCCCATCCATGACAGTCATGATTTTGTATAAATCTACTATGTGCCCTCTAATTTTTCTCTTTGCCAGACTGAGGAGTCAATTGTTTCTCATTGGATGCAGCCTTGTCCTTCTCTCAGCTTTCTCTGATTCAGTATATCCTTAAAGAGATGAGGTATCAAATTGTCCTCAGGCTTACATTAGATTTAAATCACCTAGGTTCCTTAGATTCATTTGAAATCCCATTCCCAAATCCCAGGATTGCTACCTGATTCAGTACTCACAACCATGAGTATTGTTACACCTAGATACATGGTAAGATGTTAAGAACGCTGAGGAAGATGCTTTTCACTGGGAGCTTAAAGAGTTAAGACTACTCAGCTTGTCCAAAAGAAGATGTTAGAGAGGAGTGTGTGTACCTGCCCACTGAGAAGCAATTGGCTGCTCGTTTCATTGGGAAGGCCTGTGAAGATTGAGTGGTTCAATCTGAGGTCAGCAAGTTCAAAACAAAGTGAGCTGTTGTTGCTACAGTGATTAACATCTTGACCACTACACTCAGGAAAGTAAAACCAGCTATTGTTCTGTGCCCAGAAGCAATGTAGTGGCCTGTGACTGAGAAAGAGCTGGCCCCCTAAGTGACCTGGGTTGGCTCCTCCTGTCCCTGTCTGAACCAAGCAGTGCAGTGCCTTGCTGGTGCTGCCAGTGAAGGCTATGACCAGGCTGCTGGCACAGCGCTGCTTCCACCCAGCCCACTGGTCAGGGTCAGGAGACCTTCTCTCCCTGCCACTGCTGGTGTTGAGACATTAAAATGTAACTGCTGAGCATCCAAAGGTGCTGAAACTATCTCCAAGCTTGGTGGCAGAAACTGGTGCCTTCTCTGGGTGTCTCCTCTGGGTGCAGCAGCTCTGCTCACTCTTCCATGCTGGTAGAGAGCAATAGTGGGCTGCAAGGCTGTGCACTTCTCCAGACTCCTGTGCACTTCTCCAGACTCCACGCTTCTCCAGACCCTTCATGCCTGTTTCTATTAGGATTTGTCATTCAGAGATGTCCCTTAAGCAGTCCCACCCCTGAGACTATAGATTGGTTTTGGTTGTGGGTTTGAGATATTCACTGAAGTGGGTGAAGCAGTTGCCTGCAAACTTAAAGGGCTGTGCAGAAACACAGAGTTGCTCTCAGCCTGCTTCTACTTAAGAAAATTTTGTTTCCTGAACAGAGGAAAAAGGCATGAGCTCCCGGAGAAAAGGGATTAAACCTGCATTCTCCACATCCCAGGAGAGCATTGTAATTACTACTTAGCATTAAATTAGGTGATGGACAAATGTGAACTGCATCCTGAATATGGGAAGCAGAGACCAGAGCTGAGGTTTGCCTGACCCCAGCCCTGTCAGCACTGTGATAGACCATGGGAGATCACAGCCGTGGTTTTGGATGCAAGGGACTTCTGCTCTGTGCTTTGGTTTGACTGTAGTGCTGTTGTTGCGTGCTTTGCACTGTTCAAACAGGCATAAAAATGCAAAGATTCAGGCAGAGTTCAGGGACTTTATTTCAGTCCTGAAGCACCACAGATCTCAGACAGAATCCAGGTCTGAGATTTTTTTTTGCTCACAAGAGCATCCTTTACTGCTTTTCTGCGTTCAGTCCTAGCTGTTCAGACATATGTCAGATGCTTCCAGGGTCAGCAGTGCTGTAATAACGGGTTTCTGACCTGTCCCCTCAGACTTTAGCCCTAAGAGATGCATTCCTAGGTTTTGCCCTAGGCATTTAAACCACAGCCAAATCTCAGGGGAGTTTGGAGGTTTGCTACCAATTCAGTGAAGTCTAGATACAACTATAGTGCCATCATTAAACGTCTGCCACATTTTCCTCCCCACTGCAATTTGTTCAACTGAAACACACTGGGTTCCTGCACTTGTGCTGTGAGGAAGTTACTACAGTTTAATAAGTTTGCTGCATTTAAAATGCATTTAATCCACTGTAAGAGCTTCCTTCTTACCAAATGGTTACATGCTTTTTGTAATGGTCTTTGAAAAGGTTGGTGTAAAAGGCGTTCAATAATGTAATTGCTTTAGAATGAAAACTGCGAAGGACCTTTCAGTTTGTAGGACTTACCAGAGACAGAATGTGTTTCAGCAATAAATTATTCTATATTATACCAAGGCAACAAATAACAGAAATTGCCCAGTTATGGCTTGCAAAATTTTTGATAATAAGCAATTTAAAACAAACCAAGTGTAGGGCTGTTAGCTCAGTATTTGGTTCTGAAAGCTCAGGCTTGCATTTCAGAAGCAATGAATAAACAATTTCTATTAGCTGGATCTACCTTGCAAAACTGCTAGGAAGGGCCAATTTTGAAGTAAAGAGATAAAACTGAAGATTATTTAAGATCACTTGTGACAATCACAGCAGAGAATTCCATAGTGCTGAGGTATCAAGCTTACTTTATCATTAAAATACTCCAGATTTACTGGCCTTAATTATTTACTTAGACTGTTTGTATTTCAAAGGTGTTTGATTCCTTTTCCTGGAAAGGCAATGTCCAAATATCGCTACACTTAACTAGTTCTGTCAGAGTGATGTGTCTATGCCTTCTTTTTAAATACTGCACCCATGATCTTATTTTATCAAGAGTACCGTTTTTCCTGCACTTAATGGTATTATTACCTTATTTAAGTATTATTGCAATATCCAAACCAGGAAAACTTATCCAAAGTAACTTTTTTCCCCAAATATATAAGATGTTTTTGCAGAACTTGTATGAGAGCCTGAAAAATTTAGACTCAGAAGTAATCAGCTCAACTTAGAAAATTAAATGTAGGCTTCCGGCTTGTTTTGATGTATCCTTAGATAGCTCTACATAAGTAAATGCCTCATCTGCAAGCAAGAGTATGTTTGTGTTATGATCTCCACCTGTGCTGTAGACTGTTGGGTTATATCAGTAAATGAGCACAGGCTCTTCGCCTGTGCTGCTGTACTTCTAGTTCTGGAGCCATCTATGAAGAAGGTGATCTGTGTGTCTCTGTATTAGAAGTTTTCATCAATGGCATTCCTCAGAAGCTTAAATATAATTATAATCTATTTTTTTAGTATTTCAATGTATGCTTTTATATGTATGTGTATATGTTGTTGTTATCATTTTTATTATTGTTGTTATTATTATTATTAATGTTATTATTATTATTACCCTTTTAGTGGTTCAGGTTGGATTTCCTTGCCTTGGAAAACAAGATGGGGTTGCTGCATTTGAAGTGAACGTGATTGTAATGAATTCAGAAGGCAATATTATTCTCCAGACCCCTCAGAATGCCATCTTCTTTAAAACCTGTCAGCAAGGTAACACTAAAGAGAACATGCTGGAATGCTGTTAGACCAGGTCACCTAATGGTAAGACCTGTAAGACCAGGTCTTATGTTTCATTCAGGATAAGAGCTAGGGAGGATGGAAATAAAGTGTTCACAAAAAGTATAGGAATTGTGGTGAATTCCAGACTGTTCTGTCTCCGTGTGCATTTGCTGTTTATTTAGTACATGTTTACTAACACTTTTCTCACAGAACTCCCTTAGCAAACTTATATTAGGTTGGAGACATTTCTCCCTCCTCCTGTTCACCTTCATCCCATCAAGGACATTGATAGAGATGTATCATATGAAAAACCCCTGTTAGCAAATGATTTGAGGTGCTTGGAGGAGAGTTGGTCCTGTGAAAGCAGGCTGAGGCTAACATTTTCAGAAATGGCACATAATTTGGAGAACTGAACTTTGGGAGCTGTAGTGGGGACACTGATATCCGTTAATGCTGTCAGTGCCTTAGTTCCAGTTTGGTGCCCTTAGTTCCTTAAATCTCGACTTGCACATCCCAACTGAATGCAAAAACACTAAATCAGAATTTCTGCTTTACCTTCTCTGTAGCTCAGATGCAATCTCTTGGCTTTGGATATAGGTAGGGCATTGGAAGTTAGTGTTCAATACTTGCAGTTATCAAGCAGTAAGCACACAGAGGACATGCTGGAAGAAGAACAACATGAAGTTATTGCAGTGTTTGCTTGGAGAGGAGAGCACTTGTTTAATCAACCCATCTATGAACCATAAACACTATGTAATATGACTTTCTGGATTAATTTGATATACCAAAAACAACTATAATTATCACTTCAAAATGAGACTATGGAAATTGAAAAATCAGTGTCTAAGATAAGACAGTTATCCCGTATCATGTGCAATTGTTTCAAATTAACCCATGACAGGGCTGATGTACATAGAACAAGATTTTTATTCTTCTCTGATTAAGTCTTCATTCACAGTCCCACAGTTTCTTCTCCTCACTCTTTTCTCTAATTGGCTGTAGCGTGGCTTCAAAGAGTGAGCAGCGGGAACAGGAGCTGTTTATTCTTTGAAACCTCACTACACCTAAATAGCAAAGCTGCTTGTCTCCTTTGAAGCCTTGCTGCTGCCCATTAACCCATGGAAAGTGGAGGAGGGGGAGAAGAAGTGGGCAGAGAAAAAGGATAGAAAAGAGACGCTTAAAGGAAGCAAAATCAGTCAGTCAGATCTAATGTATGAAGTTGTGTGTCTGCTGTAAATACTACGCAAAACTTTTTTTTTTTTATTATCTTTTTATTTTCAGTTGAGTATCTTTTAATAAACTTTGGAAATAGCATTGGAAGTATTTTAATAGGGGCAGCAGAGTTCCAGGTCCGTATTGTAGAAAACAGTGGCTTCAACAGAAAGGGCTCCAAAATCAGTTTAGTTGTAGCATTCGTCCAAGTTATCACTTCTGTGTTATTAGTTGTTGTTACTGTTTTTACATGAGTTGCACTATTTAAAAATTAAGCAGTATTATATCGTACGGCCTCTCAAGAAACCTGGGGTTGATTATTGTCCCAGTCCTTTGTTCCTGGAGTTTACTGAGAGACACAAGGATGATTTTCCAAACTCTAGAGGTGTGCAGAGGAAGAGCTTTCTCACCTCATCTCTTCCAGCCCATACTGGGATAACTCCTATTCTTTCCCTGTGTCTGGTAAGGTGGACATTGCAATGTTTCGGGACAGATGCTGAGAAGGATAAGAATGTCCTTATAGGTTGGTGTTAGAGTAGAGGTCAATTTCCTTCCTCTGAAAGACATCATGTGGTGAGGAGCTCCAGTTTTTCCTGCCAGAGCCCTGGTCACTGCTTCCAGTTATTCTTGGCCATACAGAAAGGCCTGTGCCAGAGGAAGTGAGGGGAGCAAAGGAGCAATTTTGTGGGATAAGAGAAGATTTGCTGTGGCTAAGAGGTGGCCACACAAAAAGTTATGTTTTCTTATTTTTCTACTTGAAATGATATGTATTTAAGCATGCAGTTTTTTGTCACGAATAGCAACTCTGCATTCAGTTACAAGAAGAGAAGCATTTCCAGAAAGAGTCATAGAGTACGGTGCTGGAACACAGTTGGACCAAAAAGCCTTTCCTACTATTACTACTGCTGTAAACAGCTTTACTTGTAAGGCATATCATTTTACCTCAGTTTTTGAACCTTGTCGTTTGGAGTGTCACATGGCAGAGTATGGACATGAGGAGGTCATGCCTACCACTGTCACTAGTAATGTTAAGTTTTTCTAATGTGAGTAGGCAACCTCTCCTGCCTGCCTTGTTCTCTGTGAGGTATCTTGGAAGGTATTTTTGAGTAATTGTTTTTTCTACCCAGCAGCCGTGGTTTCATGGAGTTCCATAGGGTTTGATTTAGTTTGCATCTTGTTCAATGGACTTTGGTGTTTTGAGGATAGTGGTGAAACCCAGAGATATTTGTCATCTTTGTATAATCCTGCCAGTGTTGCCAAATGCTTTTACCAGCATTTGATCAGTAATTGAGATATGAATGATAGTTGGATGATGATATAGGACCATTGTGCAGGAATGCTTTCATCTTCCTTTCTGGCATTCTTTCATTTAGCCTTGCAGCTGATTCTTTCATATGAATACCAATTTCATCACTTTGTCACCCCAGTAGTGATATGGTATGGTAATTACAACAGATATGGTAATTAATGCAGTGCAAGTTGCACTGCAGTCTACGTTAGGCTGCAGAAATTGAAACCGGTCCTGCACACTGAGGGCAGGTCTAACCAGCCATGCAAGTACCGCCCTGAGTAGCCTGCTCATATCCACTCAGAAAAGAAAGTGGATTGAGCAGATCATCCGCATTGCTCATGCACTCATGGAATAGCAGAGCAGGGAAAATGCACAGTCTGTCAACAAGCACATTGCATATTTGAACACATGATGAAACCTCTATTTGTAGACTACTAAAAAAGAAACTAATTTCTCTTGAAGAAATCTCAGCTGCATTTCTATTTCTTCATCATTTGTCTGTCAGCAAATATTTTTACTGTTTTGTTGAAGAAGTATATTGATCCTACAGAGGGCTGGCTTGACAGCATTTAATTAAGATTGTTGTATTTTCTGAAGCGGAGTGTCCAGGAGGATGTAGAAATGGAGGGTTTTGCAACGAAAGACATGTCTGTGAATGTCCAGATGGATTTTACGGGCCTCATTGTGAGAAAGGTAATTTAAAAAAAAAAATCTCAACTGTCTTCTTTACTATGACCTCAACAAAACTGTATCTCCTGCACCTCTCTTAAAAGTAGTAAGAATGGTCTATCCTGAAGATTTCATATATTTTGAGTCCACACATGTAAGAGAATTACTATTATCATCTGCTGTCTAATGAAAATAAGAATTGCTTACAAGAAAAATGTTTTCTCTTTAAGATATTGCTTTTAACAAAAACTGACACAATAGTTAAGTGATCCTTAATCACAGGGAATCCATCTGGCAGAAAGATTAAATAAAATTTTATGGTAACAAGGACTGGCTGGGAAATGAAGCACAGGACTTTAATTGCTCTGTATTTGTGTATTTGTTTATTTGGACAGAGGATCTGTTTTGTAGGCAGGCTGAAAGTGAATATGGGAAGATGAAGGAAGGAGTTTCTCTTTCCCCTTCCTTAGTGAATAATAGCCCCAGATGATATTTCCACTAGTGAAGGACCAGGGAATTGGTGGAATTGACAAGAAAACTAGATCTTCTTCCTATCTCTCCCTTCCTCATCCCTCAGTGGCAGTCACTCTCTGGGGTGCCTGAAGACAGAGCAAAATCATCCCCATGGACATCCTACTCCAATACAGTCCTTCACTCCCAGATGCTCTGGCAAAAATATTAAGTACAAATGATCAGAGACTGTTCTCTGGCCTGGGGGCCAACTGGCACAACTTACATTCATACATTTAACAAACTCTTACCCTCCAATGAACCCACTACAGACTCTTGGGAGGAGCCTGTGTCCGCTGCTCATCTCAGGACCGTGCATGGGAGGGTTTGCTGGTCAGCCAGGGACAAAGCTGATCCAGGAATGGCACCAACAATTTCACAAGATGGGTGATCCTTTGCCCCCGTTTGACCCCATGCCTGGATGCTGTCTAATTCACCAGTTTGGACCCAACCTTGCTGCATGTTCCAATTGTGAGCAATCACAAAATGAAGCTTGCCATGCTGCCCCCTGAAGAACCTTGCGGGCTGGCCGCAAGGCAGAGAGGTCTTGGGAGAGAACAGGGGCACCAGAGAAGCCAGTGGGGCTCTAGGGGGAGCATACAGGAGAGTTTGGCCATGCAACAGGCTTCCCTAGCCTATATTAGGTAGCCACGCTTATGCTCAGGTATGCAGAGGGAGAAGGGAAGGTTCACTGTAAAGCCTGCCTGGGAACCCCACATTGTTACTGACCCCTCTGAGATTGTCCTGCCTTCACAGCTGAAGCACCAGAATCCAGTTACAGAGAGGACTTGTCTGGGAGTATTTTAAATATCCAGAGGGTGTATGTGGGTACTTTATGCTCCTCTGTCTGGTATTAAACTGTACAAGAAGCAATTTCTGCTTACGTATGGAATCAGATTTGAACTTAATTTAGCCTTCAGTTTTCAGTAACACTGTACCCAAATTGCCAGATACAAACCAGAGATGTAATAGATTTAACCCACTAACAGAGGCACTTTGCAAGAGTGACTTACTTAGAACAACCAGCAGAAGGAAGAGTAACTTAAGGAGCTGATATGCTGTGTATTCAAATAGACAGTTGCTATCACACCAGCAATGTTGTTTCTGCTCCTCCCGCTCCTCAGCACTGTGTGTTCCTCGCTGCATGAACGGTGGGCTCTGCATCACCCCTGGCCTCTGCATCTGCCCCCCAGGGTTCTACGGCATCAACTGCGATAAAGGTAAGTGCCCGCTAAGACCCCTCAGCCTCTGCATCCAGCAGCCTCTCGTTATTCACCTGTGGTAGTTCCCCTCTGGAAGCGGATTATGAAAAGTCAGGTAAGCAATTAGTAAATAAGTTTTAAAAATTTTGTGATTCTTCAAATGCATGCTCTAGCACAGCCTGGCAGCTGCTGGAAGAATATAGGGATTTCAAGGCATTCAGATACTCCAGCTCTGTGGAGGGTAATTTAGATGACTGGTTCAGTTGATTCACTGAAAAGCTGTGGATCCTACCACAAAAGTCACGTATTTCAAGGCGGGGGCGGGGGGAGTGGGGTGGGGACGATGCCTCTATTTGAACTCTAGGTTCCTGTAGTAAAATTAGTTTTACTAATTATTTAGTACGTTAATGTGAAAAATAGGCGGGCTATTCATTTTTTGTTGCTGCATTGTGGCTCATGAAGGATAAAAATGAACAGTCAGTTGATCAGAACAGTAATTTGGAATAGTCCAAGCTACCATGTGAAAAAAAACTAAGTCCTTTCCTGCAGAAATATAACTGACCTGCTCATGGCAGAGTGGAACATAGTTCTGCATTTATTGTGGCAGAACTAGATGAAGTAAAGACTGAGTGAAAAGGTCCTAGAGGCCTTTTCGGCAAAATGATAGGAACCTTTCCATTATGCTGCACAAGCTGTTGTTGTCAGTGTCCACCTCGCTTGTATTTAGTCTTTGAACAGACTTTTGCCACATTTAAAAAACATTTCAAAAGGGCACTGTAATTAAATGTTCCCAATGTTTTGAAGGATTAATGTGAATCCCAGCTGTTTGGTGAAAAGTTACATCTAACACAATGTAAATAATTTGGCAGGTGAGAGACAGAGCATTTACATGTATGTCACCACACAGGAAAACTTACATAGTTTTTTTCCTATTCAAAGCATTAATTAAGAACTGTAGCGAAGTATCCTCTTGTAGAAGTAGTTTCCAGTCCTAGGTTGTGCTCTTTTCATCAAACACTGGCAGTTTTAATAGCAACAGGACCTTAATTGTTCAATGAGCTTTATATGTGAGGACTGATAAAGATGTCACACTGTCTGTCTTCAGAGAGCTCATTGCTGTATTATTCACTTGTTTCTCACTATATTGACTTGTGTGTGTGCCCATGTGAAGCATTATGTAGGAATAACCAGATTTCAGTCTTCCTATGTAAACCAGATGAAAAGAGGTTAATCCTACTTTTTAAAACCTACTCAATATTTATTTATGATGAGCAGCAGAAAACATTAAGTCCAAGTCAGGCTTAGTTCATATTAATGACTTAGTTAATTCCTTTTTTATTTGTTTCAGCAAACTGTACAACAACCTGTTTCAATGGAGGGACGTGTTTCTATTTGGGAAAATGCATTTGTCCTTCGGGCTATGAAGGAGACCACTGTGAAATTAGTGAGTAGCATCTCTGTGTCCTTGCTTTCACTTATGTCACCTTCTTCTAGTGTCAATGTCTGAATGATGACATACAACCTGCCTCTTCTGGGCTCAGAGCAAGGGTCTCACGTGGCAGTTTGGGACCCTCAGAGTCGGGTAGCACATGCTTCCTAATGAGTTTGATTCATTACTAGACCATCTATCCCCTGCCTTGTTTTGTTTTCACTAGTAACCAGGCTTGGTAACAATCCTCAAGCTTAAGTGTGCAAGCAATACCCTGTGACAGACAGATGTGCTGCTGCAAACCTGCATGGGGCATCTATTTTCAAAAACTATGGCAAATCACACCTGGGCACAGCAGATTAGATTTGAATCCACAACTCTGAAAGGGCTACTATAAATTGGGAATGAAAGGGTTTAGGGCAAAAGGAGGATTGAACCATAAGAGCTGAGAGCTTTCATGCAACATATTAAGTTGCATTCACAACTTGGGAACGTACAGTTGGATCTCGTTCTTTCTGGACTTGGAGCTTTTAACAGGACACTGTGCAAGACACTTTCCCTGTTGTAAAATAACCTCACTAATAACAAATTCGGAAATTTGTATTACCTTGGAAACACTTGGAAATAAACTCTAACTTGCTGTCAGCCAATACAGGACAATAAGTGAATTATCATGCAAAGAAAGAACACAGATACTGTAAGACCTAAGTTTTGTTCAGTATTTTTGTGCAGCTAACACTAGGTGTATGTAAGTGTTTCACCATATCTCTGTGCATTACAAGGCGTTTTGGAACTCCTTTTTACCTTATCTTAACTTGAGCCAAACAGAAGCAGCAAAGCTTTATTGTTTTTAAGTTAATTACTGCCTTTTGATATAAATTTGGATCACATGTCACAAGAACAACAATGTGGGTTTCCACTGGATTTACAGTGGTTTGCTTACATCAAGTTCAAATTTGACACTAACAGAACCCCATTGCTTTCTTCAGTCCCCAAGAAGTCAACTTTGTTGACATTTTTCAGATGAAGATTACAGTTTGATTCAAAGAGAGAAGCATGTATTTTATGTTGATGGTGTTTTTTTGAAGAGAATTCTTAGAACTGATATTACAGCATATGTAATTAAGGGCAATATATTTAATTGATCTGTCTGAGGAGCTGAAGCTCATTGTTGTCGACTGCTGCTTGGGATAGGTGCAACTGCTTTGACTTCTTGCAAAGGCTTGCCTGTGAAACTCAAATTAATTAAAATACAGGCAGTAAACTAGTTCCTGTAAAAAAGAAAGAAAAAAATCAGGATAACAGTATGCTATGAGTTAAACTGGGGTCACATCAGTGAGAGCAAGGAAAGCTATGCACTTGCCTGGGCTCTTGAAAAGCTGGGATGGCAATTGTTAGGCCATGATTGACAGCTGCCACCACCCCGGGCACTGCACCAGTGCCAGCACAACAGCATAAGACTGCAAGAAGTGCTAGACAGGGCTTTGAAACACCAGAGGAGTCTTGTCTCTTAGATCCAGGGCCAGCTACATTCAGTCATGGAGGTCTTAAAACAAGAAGGGGAGAAAACCTTTCAACATGCAGAAAGCCGTCTTCTGAAAACTGAAAGGTTTTGTTGTTTGGTTTTTTAATATTGTGTAAAGGTTTTGAGTGCTTGTCTAATAATGGAATCACTCTGTAAGACTCCTGGGAAATGTACTGGACGTCAACAGTACTAACAAGCATGCACAGTCTTCCAGGTTTTTTCTAGTGGTAGGTATGCATTGTCTCTAATTAGTGTTTCACTTTGATTCCAGAGAGTTTTATTTTGTTTTGGATTTCTCCCGTATTTGTCACCAGCTGTTTTGTTGCTTTTTCCATTTCTCAGTCAATAACGGAGAGAATTATTACTCTTTCCTTCCTTCTTTGACTACATCTTAGTCTGAAGTTAACTGAGCTGTACTGAGCCAAATGCTTGCCTAATGCAACTCGGTGGAAGTTGCTGTCACATCTCTTGACTCATATTTTCCAGATTTATTTTAAGAGCTAGGAAAATTCATGGATTTCCTTAGCTTTGCTCCTTTCGATCATTAATTACTTGGAATGCAAATGTTTGCAGATTAGAAGACCTATAAGTTCTTCTCCAGAGGCTCCTGCAGGGAGATGATGTTTTTGCAGTAACTCTCCTTAGCACAGTTTGTTCCGTCAGCTGTTTAGAAAGTGTTTTTCAAGGCTATTAAAATAATTATGTATATTAGAAACAAGTGTTTCCTTTATATTGACAGTACACATGTGCATTAGAGAGGTCTGCAGAGGTTGAGGGCAGATCAAGCACTGCCTGGGGTGTTGAGCTCCCAAGGGGGCAGTCTGTGATCATGAATGAGATTTTCAGCACAGCCAGTTAGTGTTGATGCTTAAATTATCATGTGCAGGTCTCAGTTAGCACCTTTCTTTAAAAAAAAAAAAAAAAAAAGGAAACGAAATTAGAGAAAGCAGTTTGCCACCCCAGATTCCACTTTTTGTTTCCTCACAGATCCAGGTAATATTAGTGCTAAATCTAGGAAGGGTTTTTTTTTATCTCTTTTCTGAAGAATCTAGAAAATGTAGTGGCATTGGAAAAGATGGAAAATGGTTCTGGGCAATAATGAGAAAAGCTGGACTAGTATGTATGGGTATGAAGGAGGCAAGGGACTGATGGTGCAGTTGCCAGTGGCCCAGGAGTGCCCAGGGAGGTTACAGTGAGCCTCCCTCAGCCTGGGAGTGATTAAGCTCATGGGCTCTGTGCTTCCCTTCCTGGAATGAAGATTTAATTAATTAAGTAATGCAGACAAATTCGAACAGGGTATTGACAGTCTAGTGATGGGATACTTGTTGTTAAGTTTGAGGAAGGTCTTTGCTGTGAGCCGTGCCCAGCAAGAATTTGACTGTGGATCTCATCCGCCAGTGTGGGCCTCCTCCATCACAGGCAATTAGGGCCAAAGAAGCCTTCCTATAACAGCACCACCAGACCCTGCCTCTGTCTTTGGCAAAGCCTCTGTGTGAGGGAAAGTAATTTCCGGACCAGCAGCCTTGAAAAATGTCTGCCAGTTCTAATTACTGTTAGCAAAGTTGCTCTGTTCTTATCAAACAGGAAATAAGGGCATACTTTTTTAATGTGCCTTTAGTTTCTGAGCTGCCATGTGGAACATCCCTCATTGCACCATCCATGGCACCATGGTGCTCCACAGCCTCTGATACAAGCTGACAGGCCAGGCCGATTTACTGTCTACAAGTAGCGGCCATACCTGTCAGTCCTCAAGCATCTTGGTTGCCACCAGATTTTTTTCTGCTTGTGCCCGCGGATTTGGATCTCACTCTTTGCAACTGCATAGTCTGGGCAGTGCTGCCTCCCCCATGAAGGCAGGAGGCAATACTGACTGGTCATATGGGGGATTCTGTGAAGTCAGAGTGGCACAACTTGCAAAAAAAGCTGCAAAAGCTGCAAGGTCAAATGGGCTTTGGCCATGCCAAATTATTGTCACATTTTCAAAGAAGAAGAATGCATATAAATTGAAAGTACAGACTCGCAGCAGAGTCTTCCTGGTCATTCTTACATCAGCATCTGATAAGGTTTTTTGTACAAGGCAAGCTTCTCAGACACTTCGCCAAATCACAGAACCACAGAATCAGCCAAGTTGGAAAGGACCCACAAGGATCATCGAGTCCAACTCCTAGCCCTGCAGAGGACCATCCCTGAGAGTCACACTGTGTGCCTGAGAGTATTGTCCAAATGCTTCTTGAACTCTGTCAGGGTTGGTGCTCTGTAACCCTGCCTTGTCTCTGTCCCTGTTTGTGAGGTGGCCATCCTCATCCTGTAAGGGACCAGTGATATTTCTATACTGCCTATTGCCATTAATGTATTTGAAAAATCTCTTCTTATTGTCCCTCGCATTTATGGCAGCTTCAACTCCTGTTGAGCTTTGGCCAAACTAATTTTCTCCCTACAGTGGCAAGCAGCATCTCTGAATTCTGCCCATGTCACTTGACCTTGCTTCCACTGGGCATACACCTTCCTTTTTCGCCTTATCCCCAAGAGAAGATCCCTGCTCAGCCATGCAGGCCTTCTGCTTCATCTGCTTGACATCTGACATTTGGAATTTCCTGCTCCTGTGCCCTTAGGAGGTGGTCTTTGAGAAGTGACCAGAACTGATGAACCCCAGCACCTGCAAAAACATTTTCCCAAGGGACTGTACTCGCTAATTCCCTAAACATCCTGAAGTCTGCTCTCCTCGTGCCCAGAGGTGAGGTTTTGCTGGCACTTTTCCTTCTGTCAGCAGAGATTTTAAACTTGGTCACTTTGTGGCTGTTGTGGCCAAGACAGCCGCCAATCTCCAGTTTGCTGAGGAGATCCGCTCTGTTGAGAAACAGCAGATCAAGGAGGGCATCCTTCTGAGTCAACTCCCTTAGGACCTGTTCCATAAAGTTGTCATCCCAGATTTTTTAGGAATCTTCTGGCCCGGGTTCTACCAGCTGTGTGATGCTCCCAGTCAAGTTGAAGTCCTCCATAAGGACGAGGGCAGTTGACTTGGAAGTGTTCCTCAGTTCCTCAAACAGTAATTTGTCAGCATGATTGTCCTGTCCGGGAGGTCTATAGGAGACTCCCACAATGACATCCACATTATTTGTTTGCCCCTTGATTCTTACCCAGAGGCTCTCAACAGTGCCATTGCCAGCTGTGAGCTCCATACATTCTAACCATCCTATTACATACAGTGCCACCCCTCCACCTCTTCTGCCCTGCTTATCCCTCTTGAAGAGCCTGTAACCATCCAATAGGGCACTTCAGTCACAGGACTCATCCTACCAGGTTCCACTTATGCCAGTGATGTCAAATCTCTGGAACTGGGCCAAAGCTTCAAGCTCCTCGTTTGTTCCTCATGCTGTGTGCATTGGTGTACACACATTTCAGGAGTGCTACATTGTAGCCAACACCTTGTGAAGCGGATTGAAGTATCCCATGGAAGGATCCTCAAGTGCTCCTTAAGTTTTGGCACACCATCCCATCTTTCATCACTGACCAGCCTGGTTTTGTCCCTTTCCCCATTCCAGGCTAGTTTAAAGCTCTGTCAATGAGCCCCACTACCTCCGGCACTAAAACTTGTTTTCCCCTCTGAGATAGGTGCATCCTGTCAGGTGTCAGTAGACAGGTGTTGAGTAGATCATCCCATGGTCAAAAAAATTTTTCTGAGTACACCAACCTTGGAGCCACTCGTTGACCTGATGGATATGCCTATTCTTATCAATATTATTCCTCGTTACCTGAAGGATCGAGGAAATCACTACTGTGCTCCTGATGCCTCTACTAATCATCCCAGGGCTCTGAAGTCTCTTTGATTGCCCTTGGACTTCTTCTTGTTATTCTGTCACTGCCAGCTTGAACAACCAGTAGTGGATAGTAATCAGAGGGCCTTACTAGACTGGAGAGTTTTCTAGTCCTTTATCTGAGCCCTTGGGAGACAGTAGGCACAGGGGACTAAGACCACTGTTTCTGTGTTTTCAATTTCTAGGTAAATGCCATCAGCCCTGTCGAAATGGAGGAAAATGTACTGGTAGGAATAAGTGCAAGTGCTCCAAAGGCTACCAGGGAGACCTGTGTTCAAAGCGTAAGTACCATGAGTCCTTGTGGTGGGAGCATCAATACTGGCTATACAGTATCTGTTTACATAACATCAGCATTAACTGTTTGTTGTCAAAATATTTCAAGTTATTTAACTTTCTGGACATATAGCATACACCAGATTAAGGGAATTATGAAACCAGAAACATTTTTTTTACTAAAGTCTCCTCACAGTCTCTTCTGTACTCTGAGTTTCTATCAGTGTGTCAGCTCAGCAATTGTAGTTGAGTAATAGAGAAATGCTTAATAAAATTTCAATACTTTGCCACATTAAAGTCCAACAGGAACATTTTGTGTGAGGGGTGCTGTGGACTGCCCTCTTCCCACTGGTTCTGGTGCATGCTCAGCTCTGCTGTTCAATCTGATTCTTTCTGCCAGCGGCTGAGCCAGACCTTGCAGGTAAAGGAGAGTGTGAGGATTATTTCGGGGCTCTGCACGCACTCAGTGCAAAGGCACAGATGTATTATAAGAGCCCCAACCTGTGCCAGAATGAACCCATCATGTGGAACAGCAGGGAAAGCAAATGTGTGTCTCTGTCTCTGGATGAAATGTCGAGAGATCAGGCATATGTGCTTGCTTTTTTACAGCTGTCTGTGAACCTGGCTGTGGCCTGTATGGCGCCTGTGTAGAGCCCAACAAATGCCAGTGCAAAGAAGGCTGGCATGGGAGACATTGCAATAAAAGTAAGTGAGAAACAAAACAGAGAGTCATATCCGAGGTCTTACCCACCTGATGATGAACCTTTCCAGCATTATTAATGATATCACACTCAATTTTTTTTCTAATCTTTAATCCAAACAATAAAACAAAGATTTTCAATACTCCATAATTTTAACTGCTTAGAAAAATATTTAATATCAGTTGAAACTGTTTTACCAAGATCAACCTTGCATTAGAAATTCCAGAATCTGATATTGATCAGATTTCTAGTTGACCTCACCTGTCTTTCACCCATAGTATGGAAGGGATACAAGTCCTTCAGTACTCCTCAGTGATCAGCTAGCCTTAAAATGTTGGGAAGGCATTTTTGGAAATAAAACTCTGTCAGGTTCTAAAAATTATTAAAACTCAGAGGAAGTGAAATGTCCTTTAGAAACTTTGGGGAAGACTTGAAGACCTATGCAAGATCTGTTCTTAGAAACTTCGTTGTTTTCTTCTCCCCTTCCCACCCATATATACAAAATATATTGTCCCAATATTTTATCCATAGTATGCAAAATATATTCTCCCAAAGCAAATTCCTTAAAATGAATTTCTATTGCTTTTATTGATCCATTTGCCACCTATTGTAGCAAATGATCATTTTAATGGGTTTAAAATGGTACTATAAAATTATTTGAAATACAATTGGATATATCCAGTAAGAAAGAACTTCAGATTTAATTTTATATTTCATGTGCCACAGTGCTGTTACAGGAGATCTTCAATATATAATCTTCATATACTCCCATGAGGTATTAATATTTATCACTGTTAGCTACCAATTCACATTTAGTGTTTTACATGTCAGTAATAAAAATCTGAACAATTTTGCAACATTTTACATTGCAACATCAACCAAATGTTTGTTTTTATTGAAAGTTGCTGATGCCTGTGATTTGTATTATATCAAAATGTATTATAATAAGTCTAGTATTTTCATTTTGCTGTGAAAATTAGGTTTGGGGAGTCCTCTTTTCTGTTGTTAGCTAGTGGATTTGTGTTTTAATTATTCATGCTGCTCTCTGAAGGAGAAATGCCAAAAGTTATGGCTAGAAAAAAGATACATGGAAATGAAGCAATAGGAACTGCAATTCATAAGTTCAGTATAAACTTTTTTTTCCTAACATATTCTTCCTATAAAGAACTCAGATAGCAGGTGTAAAAAAATCACATTCTCTAATTTTGCATCCAAGGTTTTGCATCCTTCATTACTTGGAGTTTGGGTACAGTCCTGCTGTGTTTAGTACTGCAAAACTCTCATTTTATTAAGCAAAGAAACTGTGAATAGGACATTTAGGTAAAATTCATCCCCATTTTAAGTGTCTGTGTAGGGCTTCAATTATATACATGTGCATGCACTGCAGTTCACTCCTTTGAACTGAAATCAAACATCTTCCAATCTTGAAAGGAGATTTATAGTTAATTTGAGAGACTTGTTTCATATTCCATCAAATTAATGGCTCCTCGAAAGAGTGGTTAAAAAATTGAACGGGAGGACTTGGTTTTTCAAAGTAATTTCCATGAGCTTTAAGTAATGAGATGGATAAATGAACCTATAAAGAATTACAACATAATACTTTGGATTCCATTTTTATTGTTCGCTTTCATTTTCCACAACAAAGCAGCTCTAAGCCTGTTTCAGAGTGCTTTTTTTTTCCTCCTAGGTGTTTATGGTCACTGCTGTTCTTTCTCTTTTCATTCAGCCATAAAACAAAGCCCAGCTCAGGTAGTTGGTACAGATTTTCCCCAGGGATCCTCTTGCTGGCAGATCATCATGACTGTCACCCACCTTGCACGGGCAATGCACAATTGAACCCAGGGTTGAGTGACAGCCTGGGTGTGCTGATGGTCTCCTGGGCTCCCTGGCCAGATGAGAGCATCTTTCCGTCTGGCAGGACCTCATTCATCCCGAGTGGTAACAAAAAGGTGTGAGTGCTTGTGTAAGGCATAGCAAAACCCTTTGTTCAAATGTGGGAGACTATTTCCACTTGAAATATTAGCTGTGGATCACAAGCCCACTTGTGTGGATTCTTTGATCTTGAACTGGTTAATTTTCCAGGGTATGGAGGCAGCGGTTTGAGCGCCCTGAGGCCAGCAGGGAGCAAGCACAGGCAGCACACGCCTTCGCCGAAAAGGGGTGAGGAGAGGCATGTTCCACCCGAATCCAATTATATCTGGTGAACTCCAACATCTGAAATGGTTTGTGTTACACAAAGTGCATAGCCTTCATTAACCTCTCATGGATTGAATGTTAAAATGCTGGTTATTACAGTTAAAATTACCGGCTAGAATTTTATTAGCTTCGTTATAAACCACTGAGCTGACACTTACTATTCCTTTTAAGTTTTATAAATACTTCTCTAGCTTGATTATATAGGCTCCTTCTTTCAGTGCTTTGGATGGTGTTTTGTACTACAGTTACATTTAAACTTCCTTTTTTGTTTATATATCTGCAAATATTCTCCAAAATTTAAGTAACAATATTCAAGCAGAAAATCATGTAGATGCTAACCTGAATAATTTCAATGGCTACAGATTTAATTTGCTTAAGATAAAAGAAAGGTGCATGTTACAAATTTTTACAAATTGTGTATTTAGACTTTTCCCTAAGAAAAACAAATAAATAGATAAGTTGCCTAATTTAAAAACTGAATAACTCAAGTCAATGTTATTTTTGGCCTTAGAGTTTTGTGAAGTACTGTGTATTAAAAATACACTGTAGTGGTGCCGTTTAACCAACGTAATATATTGTAAACAAAGTAGAACTGTAATGTATGAACTTTCTGCATCAGCTTGAAGCAATGTAATATATTATAAACAAAACAGCTTTTATGTAATAAACTTTTTATACTGGCGGTTATATATAAAATAAAGATACTGCTTTAGTTTTTCGAGTACTCCTCTGTGTGGCCTACTGCAGTCTCATCAGCACTGAGTTGGGACGATGGCTTTTCTGGAGTACCCTCATCAAACAGTGGCATGGTGGGGATGGTTTCCCTGTCTCTACTTTCACCCCCACAGCTCTTAAAAATATTTCAGAAAAGCAACTTCTTCTTGTGCGTTTGCCAAGGAGGGGATAGCGCTGAAGGCCAAGTGTTTGTCTACCTGTCCTTGCCATCCACCATATCCTCCTTTTATCCTGGCACTGCCAGTCAGCCATGCGAAGCTGGTGTGCCCTGTTCATGATGCCTGAGATTCTCGGGATATTCTCAGAGCCTCTGTCCAAACAGGCAATAGTCCAGCCCTGGCCGTGTTGCCCATTCAGGGGAGCAGCACACTGACCGCTTGTACTGAAGATCTGCTTTCTGGAAAATGCAGGCTAATGTTTCTTGTATCACTGGGTATTGCAAAGGATGTATTTGACTTGAGTCACCCCATCTTTGCCTCCTCCTGCTCTGCCCAGTGTGGCATCATATCAGCCTGCAGGATCTGCGCTTCTTGAATGAGTGCTTTTTAATACAGCCCACCCATTGCAACTGCAATATTAAGGACACAGATCCAAAAGCACTGCACGCAGGCACCACTCTTCCCCAGGCTTCTTCTAGCCATGCCCACTCTTCATGTGCAGAGCCCCTGCTTTTGGGGTGTCATCTCTGGCTTGCAAGGAAGGTGCTTCTACCCATCCTCCTGGCAATCATATGCCCTGAGTTACAATTTTTACACGTAAATCCTTGCACAGGAAGAGCATCATTTGTGTTTTAAAGTCACAAAAGTCAGGGCAGCCAGAGCCAACTGGCTCTGTAAATCCTGCACAGTGCCCCAGTGGTGTCCCTACTATACAAGGACCCATGTGTCCCTGAAGGCTCTCAGCTTCTGCCCATCCACACCGTGACAGTGTAGCTCCTCAGGCCTCTCCATGGTCTTCTGCATGCAGCCTCCATGGACTTCCCTGCATTCTGTCCACACTCCCTTCTCTGGTGTGTTCATCACTACTCTGGGACAAACAAATCCATATTCTTTATCTCCTCCCATATTTCCCATCAGTTTCATGAGAATCATCTCATTAAACTGATCAGGGTCTAGAAAAAAATTAAGGACATTGTTGAGTGCCCAACAGTTCATTATTGCTGGTTTATAATCCATAACAGCACACCCAGTTTCTTCCTTTCACTTCCTATTTCCTAGTTTCCATTCCATTTCATTGCAGTTCTTCCTACCAACAGTTCCAATAAAAGTCAAAAACTTGCTCATCAGATGCAAAGTGCTTGGTGCACTGTTCATAAGCCAATACACATAGACATCCCAATACACATCCCTTAATCATATACATCCCTTAATCAGCATGGCCCGGTTGTACTGCAGCCTACCTGCCCAGAGATCCCAGTGAGCCTCACACCTTGGCAAGGACCAGTGGAACTCCAGAAATTCTCCAGCAGGCAGTATTTGGAAAGGCCACTCTACAGGGTTTATACCTCATGCCTTATGTTTCTGTGTCATCATCTCTAGATTGCAGCAACGTTCCCCAAACAGACCCCGCCATGACCCTGGGCTGGCATTATCCCCAGTCCTACTATTTACTAATTGCCAGACTTCGTTGGACAGACTTGGCTACTATGGGAGCTTCTTGTAGGCTGGACTCTGGCTTGCTTCAAATTAGGCTAATCCTGCTGAATGTCAGAGTGCTCAGTTAAGGTCATGGCATGCACAGTTCCACTCTTCAGCAAGGGAGTGGCCACTGTGGATATCACCTCTCCCTTGGTCTATCTGGAGTGTAATTGCCACACCTATACATCTCCCAGATGATGCCACTTTTTAAAAAGTTGAGTGAATATTCAGCACAATCCAATTTTTAAACAACTTTTTAATGTAAAGGAGTAAAAGATTTCTCTCTTTTTACAGTCACAATAAAGAGGGTTTCTTCTGAACCAGAACCTTGGAATTGACTGTACTGCTTCACTGTATTTTTCATTTTATTTATCATGTATAAGACTGATTCAGTAGTACTGGTTCAACCTCCAAAGCTTAGTCTTAAAAGGAATCAACATCGTTTGAAATGCAACTGAAATGCTGCACTAGTTTGACGCTTTAGGGGTCCTGAGTGCTTTAGATGTCACAAGTTACAGCAATCCACTCAAAAATGAGGTGTGAGGGATTTCCAGGGAGAGGTGGGCTTGGGGTTTTTATTCCTTTCTGTGTGGCTTTGATATCAGTGAGAGTAGGAACTTCCCCAAGACCAGAGGAGCCCCACTTGTTGGCATTAGAGAGTGGGCAGCAACCCCAGGTGAGCTGGGCACACTGACCCTCTGGAAGCAAATGCATTTTTGTTGAATTATGGGATCACCATAAGCCCTGTGGGTCTCTGTAGCTGTTCCTAAACATCTTTACAACATATGATTTAGCAATGTTGAACCACAGTTTGGGTTGGAAAGGACCTTAAAGATCACTGAGTTCCAACTCCCCCTGCCATGGGCAGGGACATCTTCCACTATACCAGGTTGCTCAAAGCCCCATCCAACCTGCCTTTAAACACTTCCTGGGATGGACCATCTACAACTTCTCTGGGCAACATGCTCCAGTGCCTCACTGCCTCACAGTAAAGAATTTCTTCCTTATATCTGATCTAAACCTAGTCTCTTTCATTTTTAAACCATTGCCCCTTGTCCTGTCATTACAGGACCTGGTAAAAAATTTTACTGTCTTTCTTATAAGCCCATTTTATATATGGAAAGGCTGCAATAAGGTCTGCTTGGAGTCTTCTCCAGGCTGAATAACTCCGTGTCTCCCGGCCTTTCATCAAATATTTGATTTAGGTTTTTCCCATGTACTACTGCTCCCTTTTTTGAGTTAAAACTCAGTAATGTCAAATAAACACAAAACCAAATAGTCAAATAGACCCCAAGTAACTGAAAATCCACAAGAATTGCATTTGTTCAGAATTTGCTACTTCTGGCCTTTTTGGAAGAGCCATTTAATCTCCAGTTTAACTCTACACCTGTCCCTGGCACCACAATGTTACTACAGCATTTTTTAGCACCTTGTGGGCCACCCACAAACAAGAGGAACAGCTACCATGTGGCCAGTAGAATGCCTTGGCTGTGATGTTTCCTCAGGGATTTAGGAGACAATAAGAAAGTTGTTTGTTGATTAGTATTTCAACCGAAATAAGTTTTGATTACCCAGGTAGGTCTGTTCTGCTTGAGAGAGGGCAGTCTTCTCTGAAGGTACATGAACACTTAGGTAAAAAAAGTGAGCTGTTAAGTACAGAAGGTACCTGGAAAGTGCCATGAGTTCAGCTAAGTATTTAGATTCCTGTTCATTTTTGAAGTGGATTCAACATATCCTAATGCAACAGCTCTGACTACACTGCAGTACTCTAATATCCATCACGAAGGTTGTTCTGGAAGAGTTTAAGATAGAAGAAAAAAATCTACTGATCTACTCGATGGGAAGAAGAAGGCAAAATCCCATGTTTCTTTCTGCTTCCTTTCATAGCAAACCCTATTCCTTTTGTATGTGCCCCCTTCTGCATTCCAGAAAATAGAGTGGGAATAATTACACAGGAAGAAGTGGCTAATTGGGAAGTATGCTTTATGTCATACCCAGCACAACAAGTAAGGTCCCAAAAAGACACGCCAGAGAATGTCCCTTTAAACTTGGTGTTGGGTGGGAAAGAATCTTTTAAAAACCTGGCAAGCAATTAATAGCAATTATAACCTTGTCTGTTATTACTGCCACCTTCCTAACCATTGTGTAACACTCCACTCAGGTTTTCTCCTCTTATCAGCAGATAGTGATACAACACTGCTATTTCATATCTCTGAAGTTGTTATTAGAGACAAATGATTGTGCTGTGAAACTGGAGTGCAGCTATAAAGCTGCTGCCTAACTGCTTTGGATTTGAAAACACAGCTACATGGCACAAACTTAGCTTGGCTCTTTTACAGGATGTATTTGGAGCCTAAAAGTAACTTCTTCTGAATGTGTGGAGGTTTATTTGATTTTCAGGCCATTCTGGGTCAGCCGTGTTAGCCAAGCCCTGATGACTGTCCCAGACTCAGAGCCATCTCGAGGTTTTCCCAGTTTAGCAGAGCTCTCCCATCTGAGAGTTACTCATCAAAGTACAGAGGGGAGCAGCAATGAGAAGCTGATAGGTGTCTTTCTTCACTTTCTGACAGTATTGAATCATTGCTCAAATGGAAGGGCAAGAGAGGATCTTGCAGTCAGGTTGATGTAATCATCTATGACAGAATTAAAGATCATGTTATTTAGAAGGTGTAGCACTAGTTCCTGGGGAAAAAAGTCTGCCTTCAGTATCCCTATTTCATAATAGATCTTGGAAACTGAGGAGGCACTTGCAAGAGCTGTTCAGGATCCTAGAAAAGTGTGTGGCACAGTGAGACACTTCAAAAATATTTCAGCAGGACTGGATGGGCTGCAAAAAACGCTCTCTGGCACTAGAAGAGTGGTCTTTCCTTCACCCTACACATCATCCTCACCAGAAAAGGTGGAGATCTTCCACAGGTATCCCAGTCACGGTCTTCAGCTGTTTGCAAAACCAACTCCCTTTTACACAAACGCCTGCTGGGCTGAAAAATTGAATCTAGAGAAATTTCAGTCTGGATCCAGGGTACATGTTATTAACACTGTGTTAAGTAACTGTTAGGTTTTACCTGGGGCTGTGGCAGATTCTTTATCATCTGGTCTTAAAAGCAGGAGGTTCTAAAAGATACATTATTAGCTAAAAAATAAGTTATAGATTTCACATAGAAATGGCAAGACAAAGTTTTGGTTCCTACCACACTGTGGTCACCTAAGCTTTGGTCTAATAGCTTGGTCTGGTCTTAAACATCTAAAATGGTGAATAACTCCACGACTGAGGCCAAATCCTAATGCAAGTGTTGCATTTCTGAGTGCCTCTACAGTTTAACTCCAGAGGTGGAGGAACCTGAGTAATGACTGAAGTCACAGCAAGGTGCTATTCATCCGCTGCTATTTGGTCATATGCTATGAATTCAGCTAGGGACAAAGCAAGGAACTTAAGGCCCTGTCAAATTTGAGAAGAGCAGTAGCTTTTTATTTCCTTCCTTGCTTATGAAGTACATTTTTCACTGTCCCATGGCAATTGTTTCTCTTCAGCCTGTTGCTGTTTGAGAATTGGGAATTTAAAAAGCCATTGTGAAGTTTTGAGAAACACTTCAAAAATTCACAGCATTTAAAGAACAGAAACAGAGAAGAGTTCATAAGAAGGGCACAGAACAGCAGCATGCCTGTGATGCAAGCCTTTGTAGAGGCAAATACTTGCAAAAGCCCCACAGCAGAATGAATGTCTCAGTATATTTCAAATGAAGTGTTTTTACAGATACAGTCACAGCTGTGTGGCCTTTGCTTTTCTGAGTGCCAAGTATGGGTCACAGGGGGTTACGTGATTGCTCCTGTGTATCTTGGCACGTTGGGTTTTGTAGTCCTGGCCCAACTCCATCCTGGACAAGTGTTGCCTTCATTTGCTGGCAAATCATTCAAGGGATCTTTTTGTGCGGATGACAGCTGAAAAGCATTAAATTGTACAGTAAATCATTTAACTGGAGCCTAGAATGTGTGAACACTGAACCACAGGCTCTGACAGAAGAAAATCAGAATTTATTTTGTGTTTTGAACAGTTTTAACATTAATGGCCCAGTTTAACCACATATAACAAGCATAATCTGTTCAGTTTTCAGCAAGGTCTTCAACTGGATATTGTATACCTCTGGGGTGGTTTTCTCTAATTATTTGAGGTTTCTGTCTTGGAAATTTTGTTGTTAAAATGAATTTTATTCTCTTGAAAGGTGACAGAATGCTAGCTGGGGAAGACAAAATCTGTCCACACCACAGTTCAGCAGGGGCAGTAGCAAATCTCACACTCTTCCCCTGATTTCACCATGAAGGAACAAATAGTGAAGAAAGACAATCTGGGATGAACAGCAGAGAAAAACAAGGACTTTTCACTCTCATCTTTGAATTCTTCATATCTTGGGGAGGGTCTATGATTTTTCTTCTGGGTTTCAAGAAGTGCTTCCTCTTGACAGTTTTGTTTAAATAAAAATATATTCTTGCAGGGCAAAAAAAGTTGTGCATGACAAATCAGAATTTTCTACAAGAGCTATTTCATCAAAAACTCCCAAGTCACTCTGTTCAGAAAGTATACTCATCCAGCATCCGGTCAGTTTGGCTTAGTATAAATTCAAAAATGTAAGCCATATTCTGAAGTCAAAGGGACCAAGCCAAGAAGAAAACGAGAGGCTGAAGGAAAGAGAGCTCTGGGTAAGCAGAAGAATAGCTATTAAAGGGATTCCAGCTACAGCCATCCTGGGAGCTGAGAGCAGATGCTGCTGCTAGCAGGAGGGACAACAGGTACTTATAAATTTACCCTGGCACTGAAACACCAAGTAGTTATTATATCCACTAGCAGCTTTGCACCCAAATTTAGCCCAGCTTTTCATTTTCACAGTCATCAGAAAAAAAAAGAAAGCCTTGTGTTGAGGGGACGCTAGCGTGCTGCAGCCAGCCTAGAGCTTGGAAAGAGGTGATGGCATTGAGGCTGGAGTACCCAGCCACCCACTCGCCTGTCAAGCTGGACTCCCCAGGACCTCCTGCTGGAGGAGGAGGAGTTAGTGCACTCACAAATGGTCTGTGCTATGCAAAGGTATCACTTTCTGTCCAGGAAAGGTGCAGGATAGACACCAGGCTGCCCATCTCCAACTCTGGCCTTTCTCTCTCCAGACATCCATCCATTTCTTGTCTGCAGCTTCTGAGTAGGCAGAGCCTGTTCACAGTCACCAGGCTACCAAACCTCTAGGCTTAGCAACAATTGGAACCAACTCGTAACTACAACAAACCCCATGGAAACCATACATCCTCAAGACATCATCTGAGGAAAGAGTCTCATGGACACAACAGTGCCAACATGATCCTGCTCCAGTGGCCCTGAGTCTCTGCCATCACCTTCACCTTCTCCACCTTCTTCTTGCAGATGGACTCATTAGTACAGCACAGTAAGCAGGGAACTCAGTTCCACAGAAACATTCATTTCAGCAGAGTCAGGGCACACGTATCACTGTTGTTCCTTCCAGTAGCTACCCTCCAACAAACAAACAGTTGGTCCCACTTTGCTCCCAAAGCTCACTGACCTTGCCACCACCCTGCTGGGCTCTCCAGCTGTCCCCACTCCCAGGAAAGATGCCCCAAGTGCACTGGAGAGTAGGAGAGCAGAAGGACTCTGGGTGTGCATCTTTGGTCTTGCAAGGCACTGCCAAGTTGCCCCCCACCACTCACAACTCTCACAATGGTGTAGTTTCAGCCTTTTTAACTTCCAGCAGTTTGGATGCCTCCTGTGTTTGAAGCTGTTGGAACCACATCAAACGGCCATGAGCAAAGAATGCCGTTGAAGGATTTATTCAGCCTGGATATGAGTGCTGCTGATGGGAGAGAGGGGAACAAAAAAGATTTCTCAGCCACCATTGTGATCTACCCATTTAAAAATATATTAAAAAAAATAAATAAATAAACCTTTCATTTACTATCAAGACCATTTGGCTGAGCATTTTACTGCAGACCCTGAGCTAGTTCCAAATTGCCTGGCTTACATAAATACCTCTACCACTAATGGGCCTTTGCAGCAGGAAAAATGTTTATAATTGAGTAGTAATCAACAATCATGAGATACATACATTTTTAAAAAGCCAAGTGTCAGACTTTTGAATTGAAAACCCGTAAGTGGAAATATAAATCCCAAAATAATAAGTAGATTAAAACAGTACTGTAATTAAATTAGTTTCACACCAGAAAAGTAATGCATCTGTGTACAAAGGTTAATAAATTGTAACGTTTTCTACTCAGGGAAGCTGATTTTTAGTAACAACTATTTTCCTCAGTTCCTTCCTTCTTTTATTCCAGATGCAGGGAAGAACATAAATATATTTTCATCTTTATGTTATGTTAAGTGCATTCAAGGGAGAGTAAAAGCCCAGTCCACAGGCATATTTGCACTAACTAAATATACTGATTTTAAAAACTCATTAAACCAGTGGAATTTTCCCTTCCCTCTTCCTATGTAATCCCAGTTACAGCTCTTTAAACTGTGCATTTCCATTGCCTTCTCATGCTGGTCTTCTAGAAGGATGGGAGCCATCCAGCATGATCTGAACCCCTCTGTAAGGCTTTACACAATCGTTGGTACTGTCCCTGCTTTAGCAATGTGTCCCATTACCAGGTTTAGGCAACACCCAACTTTTTCTCTTCCTTGCTTTTATTATTCTTTTTTTGGCTGCCATTCCAATGGGTGCACCTAAAGGGAAGGTATAGAGAAGATGGAACCAGACTCTTCCTGCAGGTTCACAGCAACACAGAAAGTATCAGCAGACATAAACCACAACAAGAGATATTCCAGTAAAGTAAAAGGGGGGGAAGGGGGATTATCATGGGTATGATTGAACACTGGATCAGATGTTGAAGGAAGACATGGAGTCTTGATTCTTGCAGGTGTTTCCACTTGCCCAGACATAGCATTCTCTAGCCTGATGCAGCTTCCAGATGGCCCTGCTCTGAGCAGTGGTTTGGACCAGGTGATCTTCTGAGGTGACTCCCAACCTGAGTTATGATTTTGCAGTGGCCCTTATCGAAGGCACACAGATACGTATGTCTGGGATCTGTAATAAGATCATGGACAGGTATGCACTGCACCTACTGTCCATGTGCTAGTTCCACATATCATGTGGAGATAGGTTTGAGACAACAGATAAAACTGTCTCTGTCAACAAGTCTGACAGGAACACTTTCCTCAGACCCGTTTTGTTTTTTTAAAGATACATCGCAGTTCAGTTCATTCTTGGTATATACAAGCATGACCCATAGAGCTCAAACCAAAATGTTTTTTCCCTACGTAAGATGTCTAGAATTTGAAACAATGTAGTCCCTTGGATGTGCACGTTCAAAAATCATGTTCTACGGAATACCTTCAGGTTTATAAACAGTATTGTAAGTGTAAGGCAAAATTTGACTGTGATTTGCCTGCAACCACTCTGCAATAGTCAAAATCTCATTTTTAATGACATCAATAATGTCCTGTTTCACACACAGCCATATTTTGCAAAGGCTGTGACCACTGGATCTGTAGTTCCCTTGGGGTCTGTTGCCATCTTCCCTGCTTTTCACTGGGTCAGAGCAGGAAAGAATTAAAGTGGTTGAAGACAAGACCAAGATGAGAAAGTAGAGCAAAAACAATTGCCTACCAAAATCTGTAACACTTAAATTTTTTTTGAAAAGGGGACTGGTGAAATGAAAGGTTACTGACTTGGGTTTTGTTGTGTTTTTTTTTTTCTCCTCAAAACGAACCAAAAAAATGTCCAAGAAGGACTATCCTTGGAAGGGGAAAAACAGCAACAAATTAATGAGAAGACAGACAGGAACCTGAAATATGACGCCAAGATCTCCTGCCTTTCCGTCTGATTGGTGGCCACTTACCTCTCACGTCCCCACATAGCACACAAAGCAAATATCCTCTCTTGCAGTGCTTTCTTTCCACCTGGTGAGAGCCACAGCACAAAAGTACCTAAGTTTCAGCTAGTATTTCATGCTAGTTTGGAAATATTAGCATGGGGGGGTTGTATGTATCATATAAATACCTCCCACTGCAATTAGTCTCTGCTACTGGGAGAGAAACAGGCTGCATCACATTGCTTTTCTGCTAAAGTGCTGCTGTAGATTCAGTTCATCCTACAAATGTGCCATTGTCTTCTAAAATTACATTACTAATTGCAGCTAATACACCCAAGCACAGATGAATGCAACTTTGATCTGAGTAGCACCCCTACGCAATCCCTCTGGCATGCAAATGGCAATTACAAAACAGAGCTCAAATACAGCTTGAAAGCAAAGATGTAAGGCCAATTTATTCAGTGCCCCTAGACTAAACAAGGTCCTTATTCCGGTGCCAGATTATGATTGACCGAGATTTACTCACAAAACATTTCCCACTGAGAGTGTGCGACAAACTGCAATTATTACTAGTAATTATTATTAGTTGGGTTAGTTTAAAAGAAGAAAGAGAAAGGAGAAAGAAAGAAAATAAAAAGAAAAAGAAAGAAAAAAGAGAAAAAAGAAAAAGAAAGAGAGAAAGAAAGAAAAAGAAAGAAAGAAAAGAAAAGAAAAGAAAGAAAGAAACTACAGCTACAGCAGTCGAGCAGACTGAAGGGAGTAGGTATAGGAGTATGAAAACCAGAATAAGACAGGTTATGGGGATGGAAAGGAACAACAGGAAGGAAAGAAGGAGAGAGGGGGGAGAGAGAATATAATTGAAAGGGATAAGGGAAAGAGAGAAAAAAGAGAGGTTAAAGGAATATAAGTACATAGAAAGCAAGTATGGAAAAGAAAAAAAAAAGAGATGTGAAAAAACGAAGGAAATTGAGAAAGAAAACAGAGTAGGCAAGGAAAAAAATAAAATAGAAGGACTAGCCAAAGATAGTTCCCTTGAATACTTGCCACAGACTAATTCACTAGGGCAAGAGCTGGACCACATGCTTTCAGCTTTTGGAAGGAGTCAGTTTAGGCTTCCTATGCTGCAATCAAATATGTGAAATCCCCCATTTCTCATATTAAACTGCTACAGGCATGGGTTCAAGTGCAGAGCTCTCCTCAGCACAGCTAGAAGAGACACTGCTTGCCACATAGCACCTGGTCCTAGATGCTTTTACGTGCAAGCTCTGCCACAAAAACCCATCTGAAAAAAGACTTTGTTTAGGAAAAAAGAAATGCAGGGTCAATAATTTAGCAGTACCCTGTGGCAGCACTATAGAGCAAAACAAACATATACATTTGATTAACAGGTATGTATCAGATAAAGTTTGTTCAAGGCGGAAAAAGAATATCAAATGAACAGAACTTTTCCACTGCACAAAATCAGAGACAAGCTTTTCTACACACTTCAGAGTTACAAGGAAGAGTCAGAAGCCAAAACAAAAATTTCTTTACAAAGTAAGGAAAGTTTTCTTACAAAATTGAGTCATCCTAGACCTTTGGTTAATATATCAGAATTGAGCTGATCTGCATAAGGAAAACTGATACTTAATTGCAAGATAAGCAAAGTAATCTGAAAATATTTACAAAAGTTTACTTAGGTGAAGAGACACCAGAAACTGGATATAGAAGATACAAAAGTGGTCTTGCTTTAAGAAAAACAAACACACAAACAAAAATCAGCAAAATAAAGAGACTGGGATGATGTCAATAAGACTGAAGTGAACAAGATAGGAAGATATAAACTCTTTTTGTCTGTGCATGGAGAGTGATGCAAAGGCAGCACTTAACTTTTTAGCTCTGATTTACGCTCTCCTTTAACTCAAGTCTCATTTCTATAATTTAACATCCACATTTAAACACAGAAAGATAAATTCTGTGGCTTTCAAACAAAATGCATGCTCAACCCACGCAATTAGATGAGTTGTTCAAACATTTATTAAAAGGCACATGAAATTCTCACTTGCAGTAAGAAAAATAATGCAGATAGCACAAAAATCTTGATTAAATTCAAGCTGAGCAGAAGCCATTTCAAGTAGCAACTAAATGACATTTTTAACCAGGAGGTAGGACTAAACTTCTCAGGAGCATAAAATCCTTCTGATGACTCAACCTAAGCTTATCCACTGAAAACCTGCATGAATATTCGAGATAATTACTACATAATCACTAAGTCGTGCTGGCATGTGGGACTAATTTGTTTTAAGAGAGATGAAAAATGTGAATTGTCTCTTCAAGCAAGAGATCAGGGCAGGAAACCCTAAGGGAAGGAGTTCAGGTTCTTGTTTGTGTACATTATTGTTTTCAAGTTAAATCAGTCAAGTCAAGCTCACAGAGCAGGTCTGACTGCACAATAACCTGCCTCCTCTGAGTGCTTTGGAGCAGTAAGGAAGATTTCTATTTCAATCCTCACTCAGAACTTCCTTTTCTTTTAATTCTTTAAAAAAAAAAACGCCCCACAAATAAACCAAAACAACAAACAGGAAATAATATGAATACCTTAATAACAGGAATCCTGAAGTCAATTGTTTCCTTACGCAAACTTAGGTAGAATTTACAAGATCAAAGAAACCATATACCTTTAAGCCATAATCTTACAAGGCACCCTTATAAGCACAGCTTTTGCTTGTATTAACTGGTTTTAAGACCTCTGTCACAGACAGAAGTGTACACACTGAACTTTGCCAGAGAGGTCTCACCTGTATTATTTAAACTCCCTTCCACTTCCCTTGCTGTCCTAAAAACACCTTGCAAAAAAAGAAAGCAGCATAGGCTCCAAGCTCACTTTTTCCCCTTAATGCAGAAAGATTCAGGAAGATTCAGCATAGGATTTACTGCACTGAACTGAGTCCATTATAGTAAAATTAAGTAATGTTGTTCTAAAAGTGTTAACTTTGCGACACACTGAAATTTTGATAAGAACAGGTTGACCGTGGTGATGGCTCTGAACTGAAGAGCACTGGTTTGGGCTCTCTGCTGTAATGAAAACTTGGATAGTGAGATTGGGCAAGGAAATTAATAACTCTCCATCTGCAAAATGAGTGTAACAATTGACTTCAATTTGTCCATTCAGCCCTTTAAAGAGCAAATCCTGAAAGCCTCAGACATCCTGTGTGCAGACAGTCATGAGGACACTAGGTAGCTGAAAGGTCAGGGTTTGACTGAAGACTGTTTTGAGAAGCATCTCTCCCCTGAAGTAAGGCACCCAAGACAACAGGACTGCAATGTCAATAATGATCACTGCATTCTCTGGTCTTTTCTGAGCCAAAAGCAAATGTTTCTGCAAAATATGCAATTAACAAGATGCTAAAATTGTTCTGCTATGAAAGTGCTCAGAAACATTAATTTTTAGCTCTCAAATTATTCAAGGAGGATTTTTAAGTGACTGCATAAACAGTTTTTATCAGTTTCAGGTTGGTGTGTCACCTTATTCCTACACCTATAAATCTCCTGAAACATTCCGATTCCATCTCATTAGAACTGCCAAAGCAGTCAAGCATTTTTCACCAGCTACAGCTTCACAGCTGCACAGAGCACTCAGATCCAGCCAAAGTTAAAAGCTAAATGCAAAATAGATTTAGGACATGATCTGGGAAGTGAATATAGCGCTTGGGACCCAAGAGTGCCAAGGTGTTTGGCACTTTGCTAACTGAGTAGGATCCATGGAACTTTATGTATTCCTTCCTGAGCCTAAAACTGAATACCTCAGGACATCAGAAAGATGAAGGGAGATGCTTCACTGATTCCCCAGGTAAATCATAAATATTTTTTAAAAAACTTGTTTTTATGGACTTTTTTTGTATGCATCCAGTTCTGAGGCTTGCAGACACCCCAGCTGCAGAGTTCAGCAGGCTGCACTAGGTGTTCATGTTTTCTGTGGGGCAGCTGGCATCCAGCTCTGTGGCTAACACAGACACCTATGAATGCCATTTCCAGTGTTTTTTCTAAGGACTCCTATCCAATGAATGTTTCACATAAAATACAGAACCAGGATTAGGAAAAGTAAGCAAGCCCTGGGACTGTCTCCTCTCAGTGAAGGCCCAGGTCACCAGCCCACACATTTTTTTGCTACATCACTGTTTCATGAAATTGCTGGTATCATGACCTGGCTTAGCAGATATTTTATAATAATAAGGAAAGATAGGAGCAAGCATTTGTTTGGAAACCATGGGGTTAAGTAGATCTGGCATCTCAACTGAAAGAAATGGCTTTTTATCTATAAGAATGAAATTACATCTTGAAACCTTAAGTAATGAGGAGGCTTATGTTTGCTGCATTTAGCATCCTGACCAGCACGCTAGCTACTGTAGCTCTTCTTCTGAGAGTCCTGGACATCTTCTTAGATGTTTAGATCAAAGTTTAGCTTTGTTCATGGCTGTAGTCATACACCCAGAACTGCCTGGTGCCAGGCTGTAAAACCCAGCAGGTTCTCAGGGAATGATCTAATGCAAAGTCCTGCTGAGCCACACATTAACTCCTTTTAAAGCAAAGTTATTGTTCCAGCACATAATTCATCTTTTACCACCCCTTTTTGTGTCTGTCTGGGGACTTCTGAGAATAATGCTTCTGGAAAAGAAAGAGCAGAAGCTCCAAATTTCCTCCAAGTCTCTGGGAATTTCTCATGTAATTTAGTTCTTCCTCTCAGGTGAGAAGTCCCCTCTGGTCATATGCACATATGATAAACATATGGATGGCTGGGAAAGTGGTCTTAGCTTTTCTTTTTCAATGATCTTGTCACAGAACATAAAGAAGATGATTTTTATCTCCCCTTTTATACTCAGATCCAGTGGGACATGATGCAAAATGTAGCTTTGCTAAAAAAAATGAGTGGAAAGAGTCTCTCTGTGAAGAAGAAAGCTTTGCACGTGGTGTTTTTATTCCATGTCTCCCCCACACCTTCTAATCTATACCAATTATTTAGTCCCAGAAAATACCCAAACTTTTACTTGATTGTTCTCAATTCCCACTTGATCTGGGTCCTGTCTGCTGTTTCCTGACAAGTGCCTTGCGAAGAGCCACCTGGCACAGCTGTGGCTATTGGACGACTAATAACCAACCGTAGGAGTTCCACAGCTTGATGAAAATTGTTCATCACTGCTTTGCCTTACAACAGATCCGGCTACAAATGGTAGTGTTGTATTTCCACCTGTGGTGGGTTGATCTTGGCTGGATGCCAGGTGCCCACCCAGCCTCTCTATCAATCACCTACCCAGCCGGACAGGGGAGAGAGTAAGGTGGAAAACAACTCATGGGCTGGGATAAGGCACTTTATTAAGGCAGAAGCAAAGCAAACGCTTGAGCACACAAAAGTGAAGTGAAAGATAGAGGGTTTATTCTCCACTTCCCATGGCAGCGATGGTCGGCCACTCCCGAGCAGCAGGACTTCAGTACGTGTGATGGTTCCTCAGCTGGCAGCCACTGCAGACAATGAATGCCTCCCTTCCTGCTCCTGGCCTCAGCTTTTATAT
>JAYRBT010000042.1:32951001-32984568 GCA_036023395.1 Myiotriccus ornatus | reverse complement strand
TTCCTCAGCTGGCAGCCACTGCAGACAATGAATGCCTCCCTTCCTGCTCCTGGCCTCAGCTTTTATATCTGAGCTGATGTCATACGGAATGGAATATCCCTTCGGTCTGTTTGGATCAGCTTTGGCCTACTTGAGTCCCCTCCCAGGATCTCGCCCTCGACTTAGGAAGGAATGTTACAGTGCTGATGCTCAGCAGCAGCCAAAACACCGGTGTGTTATCAACACCCTTCTAGCTACCAATGCAAAACACAGCACTGTGAGGGCTCCTGTGGGGAGCTGAACTCCAGCTCAGCCAGACCGAATACACACCCCCACAGCAGTCAATTCCAGGTATACTTGATACCCCTACAAGTGAAAGCAAACTGCCCTCTGCTGTCAGAGGGCTCAAGAAGAACTCACTGGCAGTATCAGTGGTTGCATACCATTTGGCAGGCTTTGACTCCAGTTCATTAGAGTTCCAGCATGTCCAGTATGGCAGCACTCAGCCAAGGTGTGACTTCATTCAGGCCACAATAGTCCGCCGTTAATCTCCACTCTCTGTTAGATTTTTGCATTGGCCATAGGGGCCTACAAAAGGGTGAGGGGGTCCTGCTGACAACTCCTTGACTCTCCAGTCACCAGATTAACATATGGATGGAAACCAGGGGGTCTCGATTGCTGTGGTATGGTCACTGGTGCATTGTCATGGTAGCAATTGGCGCCTGCTCTTCTTCAAACCACAGCAACCCCACCTCTGAGAGACCAGGCAAGCTAGATAGCTGTTTAATCTTCTCTGTACTCAAGGCATCTATACCAGCAGTACCCTCTTGGGTAGCCTCTTGGCTCTTTGAAGTACTTCATCCTGAGGTAGTCTATGCCAAGGATGCACAGAGCCACCAGAACAGTCACAATAGGATGCTTTTGCCACTCATTCCCAGTTAAGTTTACCTCAGGCTACAACACAGACAGTTCTTGGGTTCCTCCTGTCCCTCAAGAAATGCATGTCACTCAAGAAATGTATTCTGCTCTTTTTTGTAATCTGATGGCTTTAGGGAACACTGTGCACTGGTGTCCACCAGAGCTTTATACTCCTGTGGGGCTGATGAGCCAGGACATCTGATCCACACAGACCACTAAATCTGGTTGTCTCTCACCTTCACTTGGCCAAAGGCAGGGCCTCTCTATTCCTGGCTGGAGTCTTCATTACTCAATATTTGTAACTGCAAAACAGAACCCTCTTTGTCAGGGTCAAAAGTAGGGTCAGCCCTCCTAGTCTACTCAACAGACACCGGAGCAGTAATTTTCTTGGATGGATGCTTTTGGGCTGTTATTTTTCCTTGCAGTTCCTGTACCCAAGTTTCTAGCATCAAAGTAGTTTTATGACCCCACTTCCTCAAGTCCTCCCCCTGGTCACACAGGAAGAACTACATGGTCATATGTGGTGTGGGCCATCAGTATCCTTTCACTTGAACCGAACAAGGCTGACTCTTCATAGCTGAGGCCTTGGTAGGAGTGTGAGAAGAAAACCTACCGTCCTCAGCTTGGTCAGACATTTTTTCTGACAGTCTGTCCACACCCAAGACACAGGCCAACATGGGAGGCAAGATGATCTTCATACTCTCAGAGTCATCTGGCAATCTTGTCTGTAGTCAGAGCCACTGTGTCTGTCCAGCTTGTTATCACCAGAATGTGAGTGTATGACACTGGTGCACTTTGTACAACTTTCACCACATGGACCACATGCACTGGATTTCATCTGGTCTTTGAATACTGGTTGTCCTGAAGGTTGTTGTAGATCACCTTCAACATTCTTAATTCTCTCAGATACTGGATACCTCCCTCTACGTTAGTCCATTTGCTTCGAGAATTTATGAGTTCTTCCTTGGAGTGATACATGTCCTTCACACTTGTTTGACCTTTTTGTCAACAATTGTGAAGGTTATTTTGTCCACCTTAGCAAATCTAACACTACTTTTTATAGCTGCAACTGCTGACTCAGCACAGTAGCTAAGCATTAGTATCTGGCGCAGAGGCACTGGGAAAAAGAAGATGCACCCATTCTGTCTGTTTATTTTTGAAAGCTTCCTCCTTATTGTTGTTCTTATGGGTTCAAGTACTGTAGGCCTGTCAGGAGATAAAGAGGCCTTTCCTGGCTGCTGAAGCCAGTCTCCAACATCTGCCCTGTCCAGAGGGAAGGAAAGCTATGCTAAAGAAAGAAAAAAAAGCCACCACAATTGTTAGCTATTTGCTAGTATGTTTAGGCAATGAGATCAGAGTGGTCAAGACGAAGAAAAGCTTGCTCAGTTCTGATTAAGAGAACCAAAAAGCTTCTGGCACATAGGTTTTCATCTTACAGTTAATCAAAGGAGTCTCTCATGAACAAAGCCCTTTTCATATTTTACAAACTATAAAACAGTCCAGTGGGTGTTTACTTGCAAATGACAAAAGGAATGACATGCAGATTTCACAGTACATTGAAAACCACTGGTCAGAAGTTAGTTTATATTTAAAAGCAGTTATTGTAAACTTGATTGTATAACATGCTGATCTTTAACAGCAAACATCTGCTTATTCTTCTCAGACATTTGTTTTCCCACTTTTCTTCTAACAAAATGTTTTGAATACTGGGGAAGAAAAGTGTTTCCATGCTGTTCTCATTCTACATGCACATTAAGTCAGCGTGTGGGCTTTTTCCAGGGACATTGCATTGAAGTTCACGTGGTTTTACTACCAACAATCTACCCCAGAGCTGAGAGAGACATCTATCACAAAGCATAGGTAAATAGAGCTTCATTTTCTTGTCTGTTTTTCAAAAGACTATTCTTCAAACCATTCCAAGTTGTCTGTAACCTTTGGAATATTGTCTACAGTGGAAACATTTGCTTCCAGACCTGTCTATCTAGACTGAAAATTGATATTGATTGCCAGCAAGTGACCAGCACAGGAATGACATTGTCACTGAATTGCGTGTTTGAAGACCAAAAGTTTAAATGTCCACATTAGCAAATGTTCATGTCACCTTCTATGATGGTGACGGTAGGTTCAAAAACTATAAATAGTCTGACAAGCTTCACTGAAACCTGGACAATAGAGCAAAGCCCAAGCAGGGCTTTTCCTTCCCTCAGTTAGGTTGGGAAGCTGGAGCTGGGTGTAATAGTGATGTCTTTAAATACAACCAAACTGTAGGGAAATTGTCCTTTGCAAATGTTCCTTAACCCCTTCGCTGACTATTCCTGATTTCACTGGAATGTATTCAGGCTGTATTAGGATTAAGATACTGTGCTGTGCAGAGGAGAAACCTCCAACAGCCCTTCAGCAGCTGTAGGAGCTGGGTCCACAGGAAGATCAACCATTGAGGGAGGAGGAGATCCCTCACGCTACTCAAAAGTGATGTGAATGGATGAGTAGATGCCACAGTCAGTGGAAACCCTTTCAGCTTTCAGCCAAAGGAACGGCTGAAGGCAGGGCCCTCTGCAGCTTGATGTCCTGTGACAGGCTGGTTTGGGCCCCACAATGGAAATAAGAAAATAACAGCATCCCTAGTTACTTTTCCCTGGGGGAAGGAAAAGAACAAGTGTGACTGACATCAAGACATAGTAGGTCTCATCTCACTTCGTGTTAGGCAGTGACTTAAATTTCTGCTAGCTACCACATGTTCCCTCTCTCGTCAGTGGAGCCCGTTGCTGGAAAGACTGCTCTGTTTGTTTGCTGTTTATCTGTTTGTTTAGGATGGGGAGAATCATGCTGTGGAAGTGCCTGTTTCCTTTTGTTAGAGACAATGTCTAGAACACTCTCTCAGCTACAAACATTTGCACTGAGCAGTTGAGATCCTTTTGAAGTAAGTGGTCAGGAAGGGCATGCTCAGAGCATCTGGGTGACTTGGCTAGGAATCTAACCAGATTTTTCTGGCAGGTATGAATCATGGAACTGGAGAGGGCTTAATTATTTCTGGGAAAAAACATGGTTTGGATTTTACTGAACAGAAGAGTCACTAAGTGATGCTTATTCTCTGGTCTGCATCATCAGTGGTGTGTATTATATCATTACCTCGACAGTTCTGTTGGGGTGAGGTGAGCTGATGCTGGTTGCATGCCAGGTGCCCCTTAAACCTCTATCACTCCCCTTCCTCAGCTGAACAAGGGAGAGAAAACAAGAGTAAAGGCTGGTGTGTCAAGATAAGGAAAGGGAGGGATCACTCACCCATTACTGTCACAGACAATACAGACTTGACTTGGGGAAATCAGTTTAATTTATTGCCAATCAGATCAGAGTAGGATAATGAAAAATCAAACGAAATCTTAAAAACACCTTCCCCCTACCCTTCCCTTCTTCCTGGCTTTGACTTCACTCCCAAATTCTCTACCTCCTCCCTGCCAGCAGCACAAGGCGTCAGAGAATGCGAGCTGCAGTCAGTTCACCACACTTCGTCCCTGCTGCTCCTTCTTCCTCAGGGGAAGGACTCCTGACACTCTGCCCCTGCTCCATCACGGTGTCCCTCCCATGGGAGACAGTCCTCCATGAAGTTTTTCAACATGAGTCCACAGATTGCAGCTCCTCATGAACTGCTCGAGCATGGATCCCTTCCACAGAGTGCAGTCCTTCAGGAACAGACTGTTCTGATGTGGGTCCCCTGCAGGGTCACAATTCCTGCCAGCAAACCTGGTCCTGTAGGCGTTTCTGTCTCTAAGGGTCTACAGCTACTACTAGGACCCTGCTCCAGCATGGGCTTCCCATGGGGTCACAGACTTCTTTAGGCATCCACCTGCTCCATCGTGGGGTCTTCGGGGGCTGCAGGTGGATCTCTTCTCCACCGTGAATCTCCATGGGCTGCAGGGGCACGGCTGCCTCAGCATGGTCTGCACCACAGGCTGCAGGGGAATCTCAGCTCCGGCACCTGGAGCACCTCCTCCCCCTTCTTTTCCACTGACCTGGGTGTCCACGGAGTCATTGCTCTCACGTATTCTCACTCCTCTCTTCTCTGGCTGCAATTGTTCCTGTGTAGAAACTTTTCCCTCTTCTTAAATACGGTATCCCAGAGATGCTTCCACCATCACTGGTGGGCTCAGCCTTGGCCAGTGGCGGATCTGCCTCAGAGATTTTTGGCATTGGCTCTGTTGGACACAAGGGAACCTTCTCATAGAAGCTACACCTGTAGCCCCGCAACTAACAAAACCTTGCAAACCCGATACGTGGAGACACTGAATGGCACAAGTAGTGGAGGAGGTGCAAAATTCCGGCAAAGGGACTCATGGAAGGCCAGGCCTGGGAGCTGCTGGTGTGCATGCTAGCTGAGAAGGCAGAGTACCCTGGGGCAGGGGGCTTTCACTTGTTCCAGCCATTCCTGCCTTCTAGAGAGAACCTCACCCACACCAGTATGAACACAGAGTGACAGCATTCACTAAAGCTGAACATTTTTAGAAGGCAAATCCAGGACATATCCAGAGTTGTTTCTCAGGGAATTAAATTTCTCTTAGCACTAACGCTGCATCACAAAGAAATCTACCACAGGCACAGGAGATGCAAAACTCCTCTGTATAGGTTTTTCAGACATATTTTCTCTGAATAATGTCAGCTGTGGTGTTGCTTTCTAATGGTTTCCAAGACCAGACACTGCTAAGCAGATAATGTGGTTAGACTGAAATATCACTCTTGTCCTGCCATTCATATCAGTGTACTTGTGTCCGAATCCTGTACAGTCTTGGCAGACCAGCATCTGAGCCCATCCAATGATACCACTGCAGGCTGATGATTAATATACCTGTAGTGCCCCACATAGTCAAAAAACCTGATGTCTGAAGTCCATGGCAGCATACCACAAACCTGGAAAAATGTGAAACAGATTTCTTCCAACTCACACGCCCCACAGAAACCACACTATGGAGAAAATTTTACACCTGAGTCTCGGCTTGACACAGTCAACATGTAGATGTGGTACCTACCTAAACTGAAGTTAAGAAATGGTCTACACTCATCAGTTTCAATGGACCAAGAAGACCCTTTCTCAGATGAAGGCTCATGCTAATCCAACTATCAAAGTTTGACATACAACCTGTGTCTCTGCAGACTGGCTCACTCCATGTCCTCCTCCATGAGAACCCAGCCTCTCGGTCTAATTTTTCTGCTGCATTCTGATGTCTTCTTGTGCCTATGCTACACTGGTGTGTGATCCTTATGGCTCTCCCCCTTTCCACAACATGCAGGTTCAAATATAATGTTAATGCAGTAAGACTGCTGCCTTTGTTAGCACAAGCTATTTGTTTCTACTTGTTATGGAAAAAGTCCGATAGCTAAACATAGCTTGGAAGTTTGACAAACAACTTGTTTGTGAATAAAGAGAACCATAAATATGTTAACAAAGAATGGGGTAAAATATGTGATTACAAAAGTTAATTCTAAAAACACTTCTTGCTTCACTTCCTAGGTGACCACTAGATTGAAGGGTAGATGTTGTAACATTTAGAAAGCACACATTGGGGACGAAGAAGGTTTTCCATCTGTTTGTTCTGTCTGTTAAAATTATGATGTGGTTTTTGAATCATAAATCATGGAGAGGAGCTGAAGCTGCATTAGCTGTACTACATAACCTCCCTCCTGCACACAACTTCCCTTTAATCCATTTGTACCCTATGGTGAAGTTAATACGTCCACCTGTGTATCCTCAGTCAGTAAACACAGAGCAGGTGAAATCAGGAAGAAATTTAAATGAGATCAAAAGATATGTTCAAAAGAAGGGCTTAAGCCATCTGGAATCCCTCAGAGCTGCCAGCCACACGAACTAGACCTGCTGGCATCCTAAGTGGAATTTCTTGTTTCCCTTTCTTCTGGAGCTGGAGGAAGTTCAAATGAACACTCAGCAAACAGTTGGCACTTTCTTTGTAAGGAGGCTCATTGTTCAGAAAGGTGAGGTCAGACACATATTTCAAGGACACCCAGATTTGGACCCAGAAAGGTTGCTGCTTTTGTTTAGGGAGCTCTTCTACACAGGGGGGGAAAAAAAAAAAAAGAGAAAAAAAAAGAAAAAAAAAAGTGTATTAATCCCTGGTTTTCCATTGTTCTATAATACATAATACACTTTGACTTGTCCTACATCTTTCTTCAAGTGAAGCAGAACAAATCTAGGAAGCCCACAGGAAAATTTGTTTGGCTCTTTGTTTGGAAAACCTCTTTATATAAAAGAAACAAAATAAGTCCCAAGACTTTGATTTAAGAGAAACTGGTCTGGCTACATGGTAAGGAAGTTACCACAGAGGATTGCCCTCCTATGACTGGAATAATATGTGCAAATCCATGACAGAATGAACAGGATTAGAAATCTAAAGTAAATAAATACGCATCTTTATTCCTGAAGTCAAAACTCCAATTACAGGGAACCATGTACTTCAAACAAATATCCAACAATATTTACATATCAGGAAGTAACACTGTGCTCCTTCCTTTCCACAGGCTTTCAACACAGGATTGGTGAAGGGACACTTAATGCAACACATTTAACACATTCAGAAATGGTTTCCACTCTATCCTCAAGGTGCACTGAATATTTCAAACTTCGTCTTAAACACTGCACTCACAAAGATGCCCCCCTGGGAAACAGGGATGCTTCATTGCAGAAACTACTGGGACTGTATTCCTGGTGCGCATTTCTTGTTTTGGGGAATGAGCAGGACAGTTCACAAAAGTCTTGGGTAGAAGGGGAATTGGCTGTTCCTGATGTACTGCCAAAGGATGGCAAAGGGTTTTCAAGTGTGTTTGTCTTTTCATCTAGTTGCTGAGACACCCCAAACTTAAGATAGATCTTATGCTGAGTTTTAACTACATGTCAATGGGCCTGCATTTGCCTTAAAATTTGCCCCTCTTTCATGCCACCTGGATGTGAGACATTGGCCCTCCTACCCACTACCATATCTCTTAGAGATAACCCAAGCTGGTATATCCCTAGATTATGGCCAGAAAAGCCATGGCAGGGTCTGTATCTGTTTAGCAAGTGCCTACAAGACCTGCCACAGTGCTTGCTGATGCTGGTACATGGCTGATGCTGAACCAGGCTCCAAAAGGCACTACAGAACACAGAAGTATAGTGGCAGTGTGGGCAGCAGAACAGGGTCCTGAAATACAGGCCTTCAGCCTGCTCCTGAGGAAAGCCTAAGTGTAGCCTTTAGTCTGCATTTATTTTGGCCTCAGTACATAAAGGCTGATATTTGCATGAAATATTAGAAATATTTCATTATAACAGTGTTTCTGAAGTGGAGACCACATTTTGGAAGAGTTCATAAGGCAAAGCAAAGTAAAAAAATTCTTTCATGTCTCCAGGAGAAACGTAAGTACATACATTTCTATCATAACTGAAGCCTACAATAACCTGTGTGTGCTGAGCAGTGTTTCATAGCCTAGGAAGTAATAATTTCAATCTTAGAAACTCAGGAAGACTGTTTTAGGTTCACACATTCCTAGAAAACAGATACCTTCCTCTTCAGAAATCATGTTATAAATCCAGATAGACCTTCACTAGAGCTCCCAAACATACTTCAGCAGCAGAATGAATTTAAAAAGAACACTTGCCACTTTCAAATGCCTCCTACTCTGCAGGATTCTGGTTTTAAATTGAAAAGCTATATGCACTAGTGTCATTAAGTTGACAGTTAAGAAATTGTCTTGCTGTAAACAAAGAACTTGCTAGAAAAGCAAGTCTTTCGGCAAGTTCTCTAGTTCCCATGACTGAAAACATGGATACGTACAAGTAACTGTAAAAAGAGTGGACCACATCCTTTGATGTTCTAGCAAAACAGTAAAAATTCAGAATGAAATAATAATAACACAGAACAAACAGAGTTTGGTTTAATAAACCAGGATCCCATGAAGCAGTGCAGTGTTTGCAGCAGGAGCAGTCAGGCATACCCGTGTGGAAACTGTAGCAGGTAAAATGCACTTGAGCACAGCCAAGGCAAGACGCTGTAGGTGGAACCCAAACACTGGTATCAGTTGTGCATCAGTTCTTTAGTGCCCTCTTCCTCACTGAGACATAACAGCTGCACATGCCAGCAGAGCAAAATACGGACTCTATTCATTATATTCTATCTGCCTTCTACTGGTAAGCAGAGCCACAGCACGTGTAATGGTGATGAGGAGACCAAAAAAAAAAAACCATGCCCACCCCTGCTTCCTCCTGCTTTCCTTGGCCTCTTATTGCTAAGCATGATATTATTTTGTAGAGAATACCCCTGTGGCCAGGGATACTGGGAGTCTGTCCATGGTGTTCCATCCCAGTCCTCTCCCAGTGTCTTGCCCATCCCCTGTCTCCCGGCTGTGGATGCAGAGTCAGAAAAAAAGAAAGCCTTGATACTGCCAAGTACTGCACAGCAGTAGCCAAAACACTGCTATGTTATCAACACTGATTTAGTCCCAGATCCAAACACAACACCATACAGGCTGCTATGAAGAAAATTAACTCCATCCAAGCCACACCCAATACAGCTAAAGAGACTGAGCTCTCTCAGCTTTTCCTCATATGAGAGATGCTCCAAACATCTTCATGGCCCTTCACTGGACCTGCTGCAGTGAAGTCCACGCGTCTCTTCCATTGAGTAGCTCAGGAGTAGACCCAGCACTCCAAATGTGTCCCACCAGGCTGAGCAGAGGTGAAGGATCACCCTTAGACCAGCTGGCAGGGCTCTGCCTGATGCAGCCCAGGATGCTGTTGGCCTTCTTGGCCACAAGGGCACATTGCTGCATCCTGGTCAACTTCATGGGTTTCAAGGATCTCATCCTGCAAATACGACTTTTTCCTTCATTTCTGAGAATCATAGGCATCACTGAATTCAAGCATTGCATCCAACATGGGAAGGATTTAAATCTAGCCTCCTGTTTACACAGAGGCCATTAACAGAAGTAGAAAGTAGTGCTAGCTTAGGACCCAATGATAATGATTTCATTATCTTTTTTCTGTGTACCTAGAACAGAGTCCAAACCAGTAAGCTATACACATCCTTGGGACTTGAAAAGTGCCAGCTTTCTAGCAAGCTGAAAACAATTGACTGAAGTCAGTTAGAAGATGACTCTAAAAAGAAAAATGTTAATTAGGAGATACTTAAGAATATTTCACTAGATGCTAGGAAAGCCACAATACCACAACTGGGAAAGAAGGCTGTGCTGGTTGCAAAATAACGTGATTTAGTAGGAGCACAAAATAAACTAAAAGCATTAAAAAAAAAAAAAAAAAGGAAAGAAGACATGAATGAAAGAATGAACCGATAACAATTAGCATGGATCAGGAATAAAAAGCTAGTAAGAGGAACAAATACACACAGGTAGAACTTTATGGCTGGCATGTCTAACAATAAAAAAAAAGAACTTTCCTTAACAGACCAAAACAAAGAAGCCTGACCATGGTGCTGGTTTATAACTGAAGGAGAGCGGTAGCGTTGCTGTTGTAGAGGACAGTGATTTCTTCTGTATTTGGTAAGAGAGCCCATGGAGAGCAATTTTTTCCCAACCCTTTCACAAACACTTTTGAGCTTGAAGAATTAAATCCTCCCATATCTAGACTTTATTCTTCCCATATCTTTTCTTGTCTCTGTTTTCCCTTTCTATGTTTAACCAGTCATGCTTGGTACTTTTCCACTTTCTACCTCAGTGTCATGTCATAAGTTGCTGACAGGAAAGCCAAACACAAGGCTAACTCCTTGCCCTGCTTATGCAGCCTTCATATAACTTTCCTGCCTTCAGAATACTCAGCTGAGTTCAGCCAGCACCCTTTTGAAAGAAAACTAAGCCCTTTGCACGTGTCTGCTCACACCATTTCTTGCCCAGCTTCAAGTGATACCAGGAGAGCCACTAGAGTTCTGCAGATCATTTGTGCTTTCCCTGACAGTGTGGGGTGTATACTCCACTTTGCAGAAGGTACTGTAATTAATATTGACCTAGACAGGCTAGCAGAAAACAGATTCTGCCACCATTTTTAGACCTCAAGGCTGCAAGGCCACTGTTTTCCTCTGTATTATTAATGACTGGTTAAAGTGTCATATCAGAGCCAGGGGAATATGGCGGAGCATAAGTGAACTAGAAACTACAAATTACGTGCCAATGAAGGTGGAAACATCACTCTCAAATGACTGTCCAGTACTGCAAGGTCCTGTGCACAACCATGCTCTGGTTAAAGCTTTTTCAGTGATGACCAAAAGAAAGAAAATGAGAGATGGAGTCTCAGAAACCACACTGACACCAAGAGGAACTATGGCACACTGAGTCCTGTGGGCAGTAGCTAGATTTTATCTCCTCTGTGAGTTAGTGTTGTGGGTACTGTTCCTTCCCACAAAATCCTATAGGAATCCGAGTCTCCATATCTCCTAACCCCCAAGTTCCTAATTGCAGGGCCACAGCACAATTCACAGAGCAGATAAGGGGAAAAAAGCCTATTTGGCTGATGGACAGACCTTCCCAGGACACACCTACAGGGTTGGACCTCACACAGAGCCCAGCCAGAGAGTTTCTCATACTCTCTTGGCAAAGCACATGTTTGAGTGCAGTTCTTTGCACCTTATAGCATTATAGGCTTCTCTCAGACTCTCCTGCTGAAAGAGTTTCTATTTGCCTAAATTAATTATATATTTGTCTGAACAGGACTAAAAGCATGGAGATTCAGAGATGTGCTGTAAGAATAACTAAAGGCTATTTGCAGTTAAATTAAGGCAGGGAACGTTGAAATTGTTTGTACATACCTGATGCTGGAAGGTGTTTCTCCTCTGAGATGATGCTAGGAATTTCCATCTAAATAAATTCAGAAAATAGTGCCTACAGTCTTAGTAACACAGCTGCCATCATCTGAAGGGATTGTCCATGCCTGAAAACTAGGCTTTGCAGAACAGTTTTATTTGCCCCTGTGTTCTTCTGTGGTTAAAAGGGGGAGGCCTTATCAGTATGGTAGACAGTGATTCAGACAAGATTATCAGAGTGGTCTATTCTAGTCTTATCACATATGGTGGGGGATAACAAGCAATTCACCTAATGGTGAACAAGCAATTCACCTTTCACTCAAGTAACCCCCTACCTTTTTCTGTTTTAACATTTTATTGATTTGCAGGCTCCTACCTCCTTTACACTCAGAAATATTCCCAGCTATTCTCAGCTTCTCCAGGCAAGCTCCTTTCCCTGTCTGTCTGGCTTCTCCACTTCTTCTTCCAAGGAAAATATCCTTCATCCATTTGTTAAAGCTTTGAAATTTGGAAAGAGCAGATAAAAGAAAAAATATCCTTGAGTTTGGTCTAAACCAACCAGAAAACTGAGCAGAGCTTTGACAGAAATATTGGACAATTTAAATAGATGGCCTAGATGGAGGCTCAGAGTGCCAAGGAAGGTAAATAACATGTCTGGCTGTCTCCTTTTCAGTTCTCTAAGTTGGATTTATAAATCAACAAATGATAAAGAAAGCATTTCTGAAATTTTGGAGGGAAGAAAGGAAGGAGAACTATAAAAACTAGTCCATTATTTACACTTTCCACAACAGCAAAAGTGTTTAAAGCAGTTAACCTGAACTAAACACCCAAACTGTACTGCTTTAAACTCACAAAACCACAGCCCACAGGCAAAATCCAATTCAGCCTTGCTGTGAACAGAATGGCAAAACCTCTGTGAATGGTAAATGCCAACCAAGAAGTACATGGACTATATAAACTCTGCTGCCACAGAGCAGGGACCCAGCAAAGACCCTTCTTTGAAAAGGGTCTTCTTGGGCTGACAGTCACTAGAGGTTTTTTTTGGTGGGGGAGAACAATTTTTAATGGTATCCTACACTTTTGGCACCTTCACAACCATTGTTCACTACAGTGAAAGATTTCTCTACTCTGGAATGAAAAATTTGGCTGTTCTTTAAAACCTCAGGAATGGAGTGTAACAGAAGTTGGTCAATAAGCCACATGGCTAAGGCTGACTTCTCCATTTTCAGTTATAGGCGGATTTAGTAGTGTGGAAATGTCATGACTGAATAACAGCCCCGATGTTCATTAACATTTAACAAAGAGTAAAGAATACTTTATGACATTAGCATAATTTCCATACTCTCCAGGACACTGAAAGGATAAAGCAAAATTCTATTAAAAATTTCATATGATGATGCCTACTCAGGTACCCTCCTTTTCTACTGTGCCTGCTACTCCCCTGGAAATCAGCAGGGAATATCTACCTCATAAAAAACACAGACAAAATCTTAAGCCCAAATCTATATCCTCTGATTCACCAAAGACAATTTTGCCCTTAAGTCAAATATAGTGGGTTTCTATGTCTGCAACAGTTTTATGATGAGGAAGGATCTTCATTCCTCCACCAAAGAACTTTCAATTGAATTTTAAAGAAAAAGTGGAAAGATTACAAAGAAAAGCACTATGGGGGGGGGAGAAACTGACTAAACTGGGGGAAATTAGTCAAAGCTAATTAGTCAAAGCAAGGAGAAATAAACTTGAAACATTCTGGTTTTAGACAATTGCACAAAATGCACATGTCAAATGTCAGGGATTAAAACATCAGATTTGTGCTGAGACATGCTCAGGAGAAGTAAGTTTATTCACACAAGATATGGGACAATTCAGATATTGTGAAATGGCAGAAGATTATAACTAACATGTCAGAAGCATGACTGAATGCAGAACTCTCACAGATAGGGTACATACTAACATAAAATAATTATGTGTTTTTCAAAAGTAAATAAATATATATTTATAATTGATAGTTTCAGCTTTTGTACCCAAGCAACAAAATGTACTTAGGCACTGGAAGGAACAAAATCCCAATTATTACAAAATTATAAAAGTCTCTAAAAGAGAGTGCTATTTATGGACTCTAGAGGTTAGTATTCCCAAGAGGGATCTTTTTTTGGTTTTGTTGTTTTGAAATGGTTGTTTTTGAAGAAAAGAAGCAATTTTCATGGTTGTATGTGAGCCTGGAGATGATAGTGACTGTGTTCAACTTTTTGTTGTCTTTGGCTCACTGTGCTGTACTGAGCAAATCACTTAACTTCACTCTGCCTGTGTCTCTTAAACAATAAACATCAGTAACTTCTACCTATGCAACCCTCAGACTGTACTGCAAATTCTTTGGTTATCATTTACCAAATGATAACCAAATTCTTTGGTTATCATTTACCATCAGTGTGAGTGACCTTCCTCCATTCAGGAGGAGCTGTTTTCATCAGCGTTTTTGTCCTATCTGTTGTTCTGTTATACACTCATTATGCAGTATTTGATTAAGTATTTAATTATAGGTTTCTACCCACAGCTACCATAAATGATAATGTAAGGAATGATAGAAAGTGGCGGAGGAGCCAAGATGGACACAGAAGACAAGAGCTAGAAACAGAGAACTGGGAGAAAAGCTCATGGGTAGAAAATATGCAAGGGAGAGCTCCAGAGAAAGTGGAGTTTGTTGCAAAGGCAACAGATACCTCTAGGGGTTCAACCAAGAGTGCTAGCTCCACCCCTGCCAGGAGGCACGAGGAGAAGCTGGTTTCTCTTCCGGCTTTGCCTTGACACCTGAAGGTATATTCAATGTGATGCAACGCAAAGGCCTTTTGGAGGCAACTCAAAGCAGCATAAGACAAGCCTTGCTGCTCACTGTTTGATCTGCCAATTTTTCTTGGACCACAGAATGGGAACTTCTGGTCTAGTTTCTCATAGAGGCGCCTTGCAGTTCATTCCCAGAACATGTTATCCTAACCAAGTGAGGATCTAAGTATGCTTTCTGGAGAAGGTCTTGTCATTTTTTCTTTCAGGGCGCTTAGGAGACAGGAAGCCCTTCTAGAGAGGGGAGACAGAGAAGCTTTTCAGAAGTTCCAAGGCTCCATGCAGCAGGGAGCTACAACTGTACAACTGTCCTGAAAATGGTAATGGGGGATATTTGTCCTTGGAGCATCTTCAGATATGTGTCCCTGCCAAAGAACCCCAGGGGAGAAGGGGAGGGGGTAAAGAAAGACATATTTAAATAAAAAAGACACTCTGGTTTAGCCATCTCTGAGGCAAGGTGCCTAACAGGGCTCAACGGGCAAGCAAAGCAGAGGAATGTGTGAAAAAAACCAAATCATTTATTTTGGTTTTCCTTTTTGTTTTATTAGTATTCAGATTTTTTGTCTTTCCTTTATATTTCTTCTACTGCCATGTTGCAGGACACCTCCTCCCCTGGCATAATCTTTCTTCACCTCCCCTACTCACATTCCAGCCAACCTTTCTCCTTTCCTGTCCCAGGGGTGTTCCTGACAGCCTGTTAATTAAGTAGAATCCCTGTACTGATAAATTTCCTGTCAGTGCCATTGTGGCACACTGAATAACATCGGAAACTTCTGCTAAACTGAGCAAATAGTTGGATCCAAGTCAGAAAGCTTTCTGTTGAACCCAAGATGCCTGTGAGTGACACACACAGAAAAAAGAGAGAGGTAGTTTTTTTGCTAAAGTCACAGCAAACAGTTAACTGGCTTAGGGTTTATAGCAGAAAGGAGGGGTAAAACCTAATGCAAAATGAGAGGTATACACCTATTCTTCCTCCAACAAAAAGCCACTCCATTTCTTCAGGCTTTCTCTATCCCTTAATGACTTCCTTCTATACCTAATCTGTGCATTGTAGTTGCATCTTGCACATCTCAGAGCTTCCTGACTCAGGAGATTGTTTCAATTCTTTGTTAGAAACAACAACAAACACCAGAAAAGCGCTAGTATTTCCCTAGAAAGACCAACATCTGCCTTAGTTTTCAGGTGAATATGAGTAGCTATTCCGTAGGCTACAAGTTTTTGTTGCGCTGAGCCTTTATGCTCCGGTTAGCAAATGCCAGGAGCCTGTGCATTCCGTGGGTAGCTTAGTGCTCAGACAAAACTCATCTTTATATAAAGGCACTAACATACTGTGTGTCAAAAGTAGGGAAGGACAAACTGCCTCCCTTCTTCAACAGTTAAGTTCAGGGAGAAAAAATCACCCCCACAGAGGACTGGGGTGTTCCAAGTCAGTTGAGGAGGGCTTTTTCAATGATATAGGACATGTGATTTGAGTTAAATCACATAATGTAAACACTGTAAAAATAGAAAACGGGAATTACAATTTTTCATTAACAATGAGAATATGAGGTGTTGTCAACACTGCAAATTGAGGGTTTTCTGCTTAGTTTCACTTTAACTAAATCTAGCAAAATCTACTCAGAATGTTACAACCCCCTTCCTTACAAAATGTAAGTGCACTTTTCCTGTCAGCTCTATACTCCTCTCTCTGGGACCACATCAGACTCTTTTCATTCAGTGTTACACTTTCATACACATATAATCTGTTAGTGATTAAAGTAGCAGTAGGTGCTCAAAATCAGACTACCTGCTGCCCTTCTTTTTTATAAATGTAAAGCTCTGTGCAGCCCTAGAGACCTTCCCCCACGTACAACTTCCCTACAGAGAGTTCTGTGACTTCCAGATAAAGTGATTTTGCTCATCAGCTTGGTTCTGCTTTTCCATTTATCTCTCCAGTAGCAAACAATAGCCCAGCTTCTTCTCAACTTTCTGCTGTTCAGCACTCTGGTCTCAAGCTAAAACACAAATCAGAGTGGGCCCAGGGTAGCTGCCATGGGGGCTGGGTGCCAGTTTTGGGACGAAAACTGGCCACAGGCTTTGTTATTGATGGTGGCAGTTCCTCGCTGGCTGGATGCCAGCGGGCTGCTCCTTCCTCACAAATCCTCTTCCTTTCCCTGTTGTCCTGTTCAACCTCTTGCAGCTGCTGTTGTGCAGTCTGGGTGATGGGTCTAGGCTGCTACAAGGTGTTGTGAGGTTAAAGCCAGGGGGCAGATTTCCTGTAGTTTAGCCTTAAAATTATACTCTCTTATGAGAACATACAGAAAATGTAGGAGAAGGAGGTGCTTGCCTGCTAGGGTAGCATTCCCAGCCTCAAGAGCAGCTCCCCATCTCCTCCAGAGAAAACAGGAATGATGTAGACTGAGGCATCCCACAGACCAGTTGTCACAGGTGAAAAGCTACGCAGAACTTGCAGTTCAGGCTGGAAACAGCCTCATTTAGAGGTACACTATGCAGAGGGAGGATGGGCAAGGGGCACCTTGCTGTCATACCTCAGCTTCCTTCAATAGGATCCTTCCTTCAAGGATCTTCCAAGCACTAAGGGAAGATGGAGTCCATCCTTCTTCAGCTGAGATCGCCATTTGAAGGCAGTTGAGGACCTGAGCTGGCATTGTCCTCCCATCCTAATGTGACCTTAACTTCAAACAAAAGCCTGTATTGCAAGCAAACTTAAGGTCTGTGTCACAGCAACATTGCATACAATTTCAAGAGCCAAAAAGAGACTCTGGCAATACCTCCCAGAAAACAGTCAGATTACAACACTTATTCTGAGAGTAATAACTTCAGGGTTAGTGAATTCAAGGCATTCTCCACTCCAGTGCTATGCATGGGAATAGTGAGCAAACAACATGAAGAATACATTTCATCTGTAACGATCTGCATATGTGAATGGCAGAGCTCAAAAATCATGTGGGCACGTTCTGCCTGACAGAAAAGAAAGCTGGATCTATTTTCTGTTCATCAGTCCTGGATGGAGTTTAAAAGCTAGTGAATAATCAAGATGCAATTTATCAATCCCACTTCTAATTAGTCAGTCCATTGTGTGAGAAAAGAAGAAGATAAAAGAAGAAGTTCCTTTTTTTTTCTATACATGGGTGATGGCTCTTTTCATCATCATCAAAGTACCTTCATCAAAGCTTTCTGTACTCTCCCATAGGACCTCTGAAAGAAAAATAACAGTGTTTCACTCGTTCACCATCCACAGTCGGTTTTGACTGCAGCAAATTCCCAGTGCCTCCATCTTCTCTGAGCAGCAGTGAAATACAGTGACAGTGAGCAATTTTAACCTTCAGCTAGTTCTGCAGTGGTGTCAGGTGTGTAGCAATACCCTCATGTGACTTGTCTTTTACTGTAGTGATTCCAGTGAGTGCCAAAATATAGTCTCAGAGATATACTTTACCTGTTTTCTAAGAAAAGGAGGCAGAGTCATTGTACAAGAAAGGAAGGGAATAGAAAAGCCATGCCTACCCCAGTCCTTTCCAGGCCGAAGCCTTGCTCCCATCTCCCTTTAAGCTTCTGCTGTTTCTGATTCATCTTACTCTGAGAAAAGTTGCCTTCATGAGGCAGGTAATTTATTTGTTGTTGTCAACTTGAATAACTACTACTCTCTCACTTTTGAAGAACAGCAACGTTTTTCATGTCAAAATGCTATGAAATCACAACAAGCCTCTAAAAGCATTCAGAATCAAAATAGGAGTAACAGTTTTGGGTAACTTTTTCTCTTCTGATGTTAAAACTTTTGACAAAAAGCTTCTCAGACCTAACAGAGCTAGTGTTCTCCTCTCAGTTTTGCAAAGGAAACTGAAGGAGGGGCCTGGGGTGGTGTTCTGGGTGTTTTTTGGGTTTCGTTTGTTTGGGAGTTTTTTTGTATACTGTAATATTAGCAGCTAAACTTTCAAAAAAAAAAAAAAAAAAAACAACAAACACGGAGAAAACCCCCACAGAGTCAGTATCTAGCTGGGAGAGCTTGTAACACAGGAGAAAGAAAAAAACACGACCAAATTTGATGAGAAGAAAAGCAGACATGAAGAAAAAAAAAAAAGAAACTTGTGGCTGGTTCACAGTGGGAGTGTAGGTATCAAAAATGGCTTGTTCACCATGGTTGTTGGTCACCAGGTGGTGCACTCAAGTCCCTGCAGTGTAGTGGAACAGAGAGAAACCATTCAGTTCTTTCCATGATTTCCCCTGGAAGCCTGGGGGCACATCGCAGGTCTCGTGTAAGAAGAAATGGATGTGAAATGGAAAGCTGGATAAATGAAACATCACAGGCAGGTTAGGTACCACTGTGCTGCTTTTTTTGTTGTTTTGGCTGGTTGGTTGGTTGGTTTTTATTTTAATACCAGCTGCAGAAAATGCTCTTGGTCTGTTTGGGAATGAAAGGAGGAGGGGAAAAAGGCAGGCAAGAAGGAAGAAAAGATCAGGCAGGTAGACAGGAAGGAATAAAAGAAGAATGGAGGGAAGGAAGGAAAGAGGAGTAGAAATTTTTCAGTCTGCCAGCTTTAACAGTGGTGGCACCAACCTGTTTGCCGTGGAGACGCTGCAGGAGGGCATAAGCCAAACCCAGCCAAACCCTCGTTTATGAGGTAAGTTCTTTCCTGGAGACCAGCAACACCTTATGGGATCAACAGTCAGTATCAGCACCAACAACACTGCATGGTAAGCTGCTAACAGGTGAGCATGGTAAAAAACCAGTCACCTGCCTGTACAAACTGTGTAGTTACAGCTTCGTTATGGTAGATATGCTTCCAAACCACTTTTTTCCTGATGCTGAACTTCAGCAAATACCAGCTTTTCATGTGTTTGTAGTGCTCTGGTCCCTGTAACATACCATCGAGGCTGCATGTGGCTTCAGAGATCAGAGACTATCACCTTCTCTGCTGGCTGCTGCTTGAGGTGTTGTCACATCGTACACCAAGAGAGGAATGGTTAGGGAAAGCTTATCATTACTTTAATTTAAACAGCAGTCAGTGCTCACCATACAGACTGGTTATACCTGTAAGGTCACAAATATAACAGCTAAAAGCTTGATACACCATGTGTCCTTGAAGGAAAAAGGTATGCAAAATATGTATGTTCAAAAAACAGACCCTCCTCAGTTTAATATACAGTCAGTACTTTAGCCAAAGGTGGTCAGGTCTTGTTTCTGTACTCACCTGAAAATAGAAACATAAAAGCAAGCTGGAAAATGACACAGGAGATTTATTATGGGTTATCTTTAATATGGAATGTATATGTCATTGGTATCTTTCAAACCTTTTTTATTAATTCAAAGAAATAAGCCTCTGGCTGAGACAAGTCCCTGCACAGGGGTCAATCTTTTTTTCCCCATAATTATTGTATAATGAAAAATTTATCCACACGCAGGTAGTGGGGCCCAGGTCTCCCTCATCCACATGAGTGGCCAGAACTTAGTAAAATCTTGTTCCAATTTTAAGAGCCTTAGTCCTTAAATGTATCTAGGATGCTTGTTTTTTAAGTGACCAACATTCAACCGGTACTTTTTTCCTGACAGTAAACTGTCTGGTGCACATTCAGCCAGGCTGTGTCAAGTCTGTGTGTTGCTGTTACCAGTCAAAAAGACTTGATGAGTATGCTGCTGAAAAATTGAGCTGTAAATCTAAGGCTCTTCTCATTTTACTGGGGTGTTAACAATGGTTGTGTCTTTATCACACGTGTACCTGAGAAGTTCCCATGGAATCATACAATAGTCTGGGTTGGATGGGACTTTCAAAGGCCATCTAGTCCAACCCTCTGCAATGAGCAGGAACAGCTTCAGCTAGATCAGGTTGCTCAGGGCCCCATCCAGCCTGACCTTGAATGTTTCCAATGATGGGGCACCTACTACCTCTCTGGGCAACCTGCATCACCATTTCACTACCCTCTTAATTTAAAGCCATTCTCCCTTGTTCAGTCACAATTGGCCCTGCTAAAAATTTTGTCCCCACCTTCTTTATAAGCCTCCTTTAAGTACTGGGAGGCTGCTATAAGGCCACCATACATCCTTCTCCAGCTAAACAGCCCCAACTCTCTCAGCCTGACTTTACAGGAGTCCTCTGATGATTTGATCAGCCCTCTGATCACCTGTGTGGCCCTTCTCTGAATCCAGTTGGATTCAGTCCAACAGATTCACATCCTTCCTGTGCTGGGGACCCCAGAGCTGGAGGCAGCATTCCAGGTGGGTTCTCAGCAGAGCAGAGCACAGTCATCTCCCTTGACCTGCTGGCAACGTTGCTTTTGATGCAGCCCAGGACATGGTTGGCTTTCTGGGCTACAAGAGCACATTGCCAGCTCATGTCCAGCCTTGTCCACTTGGATCCCCAAGTTCTTCTCAGCAGGGCTGCCTGCTCTCAATCTGTTCATCCCCCAGCCTGTATTTACACTGGGAGCTGCCCCAGTCCAGGAGCAGGACTCTACGCTTGGCTTTGTTATGAGGTTCCCACAGGCCCACTGCTCAGTACTGATTGCTGTCAACAGGCACATGGACTTCAAATTCCAGTTTTCAGCAGAGGCAAGTAATTTTTCAAGGTTCCACAAGATCCACATGTAGAGACATGAAAGTGGTTTTTCTTCAAGCTCTGGAAGCTTAAAACACTCAGGGATTCAATAGTAAGATCTCCAGGGCAGGCCAGAATGCTGGCAAGCACCTGAGAGGAGGTACTCATTAGTTTATTAGTTTAGCTATGTTTTGTTGGTTGTCTTTTTTTAAAAAACAAGTTTGACAAAATGGTGTGTTTTTTTTTTCTTTCAGCCTTCAGCATGGAACTCAGCTCCAGTATTTATGACATAAATAATTCAGCTGACTCATGACTGGCAGTATCTTATCACTGCTGATGCACTGATAAAACAAAAGAAGTCTCAACAAGGCAGCCCGTGAATCCAGCAAGCTTCCTTCACCTGCTCGTCACTGGAATTCTGTTTGCCAGCTTGTCCTCCAGAAAGAAGAATTATTATACCACTGACTGAGAGCTTTTAGAGCATTTTGGAGTCCTGCTATGGGCTCTGTTTCCAACAACATACCATTAGGCTGTCTCCGTAGTTTGGGATCACTGTGCAAGGTTAGCAAGCTTACTAAGAGTTCTCAAATAGAGAAGAGAGGTTGCAATGTGAAATCAAAACTGAATGGCCTGGAAACCGCTTCACATCTGATCAAAAATGGATAGAAATTTGAAATAATAAGCTACGGCTGTATGCCCTTCCACAGGAATCGCTCAGTAGTTGTGTTTGCGTGGAGCACCAGTGGCATCTAGTGGCCCTATCTAGAAGATCACCACGAACGGATATGAACACAGAAATACATGGTGTGGACTAAGACCTGCCGATGGTCATGGCTGCAAACCTGGTCTAACCTCTACCAGCAATATCGCATCTTTGTGGCCAGATATTGCCACACTTTCACAGAAGATGCTATCATATCTTGCAAACTGCAGTAGTGAAATCCCCCAGCTCTGTGCATCACACTGTCCTGGAGCTTCAGCAGCAGTGTGGGACAACTTGTGTCTCACACATGCCAGAAGCATCTCTTGGGCATGAGTGAACACTTTCTAGTCTGTATGAAAACCACAGACTCAGTGCTGGCTAGCGGAGACAGAGAATGTGTGAAGCAACAGCAAGTCATCTGGCACTCTGCCAAGCAGGCAATAGTCCTTCTGCTCCCTCTGGAGAAACCTCTTCTCCAAAAGTACTGGGCTCAGACAGTGAGCAGTATTGTTGCAGCTGGGTGAAAAGTTTACTAGTCCAGGGGAAACAGTCTAAAAATTATCATATACAGTAATCAGGAGTTCAAAAGGGCATGATGTATAGGGCATGATGTACGTCTAAGGTAACTGACTGGCAGTGTGAGAACAAGCTTACAATGATCAGGTTTAGAGCTGTATTTTGGTGCCGAAAAAATAGAGCAATGGACCCACATATATTTTTAAACAGAAAACCAAAACAACAATAACACCAAAACCAAACAAACAACCACCCAAGAAAACAGTTTAACAAAAAGATTTCATTAGAAGAGTAAGGGAAGCTGCAATTATAAACCCCAGTTGTGAAAAAATTGTGAAGTTCTGACACCACTTTCGTTGCCTGGAACAAGTTCACACCTTGTAAGGCTCCACTCAGCTCCCCTCTCCCTGAGCACCTACGACTGGTTGCTGCCAAGCTCTAAATCTCTGGCCTTTCAAAGTCTTAACACTAGACTTCTATGCCTATGCTAGGTGGTTGACAGAGACCTTAACTACTTTTTGTAAGAATAAAGTTTCTTCCTTCTTGCTGGCCAAACCCCTTTCTTCCACTAGTGTCCTTGTGGTATGTCTGTACTGACTGGCACCTGCCCTTCACTCTGGGTCAGTGTTTGTACCCATGCGGCATTTGGAGATGCCTCTAGAGCTGTTAGGAAGGGAAAGCCAGGTGGAAGGGCCATCACAGGCAGAGAGTGCAAGAGCAGAGCAACATCACTGTGTGTGTCTGAACAGGGCTAAAGAAGCAGTCAGGAAGTACTGCCTGTGAATTCTTTAGCAGTGCATGGGTTGTGTGAAGCGTTGGATCTGAGCTTTCAGCCACATCTGACCCTCTGAGGGCCTGTGAGGCTTTCCTGCCTGTTCCTACCTCCTGCCCCTTCGGAGGATCCCTCTAGCCCAGTCCCATAGTTTCTCCCCAGTAAGAGAAGGCCAGTCAACCTGAAAGGGAGGAATAACTATGAGGCTGGAAGTGCAAGCAGCACCCACAGAGGCAAATGGGCACAACAGCAGGAACCACCATGACAGCTGCTGCTTCAGGCTCACGTTTTCTGGTGTTTATTATTCTTTTCATTCTTGGCCATATCTCCATCATTATTATTCTTTTCATGTGAAGGAGGAAATTTTGCTGCTGAACGTGGATAAGCTGCTGGCCCAGCCATCCACCTCATCTCTGTGTGATGTGTTCAACCCAGGCCAAAACTGATGACTGCCCCAGGAGAAGGCTGTCTCTGGATGTACTGTACTCCTACAGGACTCCTTTCTTAGGCATTTCCAACCATTGCTGGTCAGAGAAAAGACACTGGGCTAAAACAAGCAGCATGGCTATCCTTTTCTTCCTGAAAACTCTCACCAAAAACACAGGCAATGAATGCAAGAAAGGTTTGGGAGTTCATAAAGGGCACAAGCAAGAGGAATAGTTGCAAAACTATTGAGTGCTGTGATGCAGAAAGCACCTGTCTCTCTTGATCCAGTATTCAAAAAATGAGGCACTGCTCAAAGAATTTCCCCATGTTACAATTATAAAAACATCAGAAAGTCAACAAATGATAATGAAACACCATACACACCCTTGAGAGAAGAAACAATGTACCATGTAGCAGCCCTTTCTACCAGACATCAGGGTTGCTGCTGAGACACCAGACACAGAGGATTACCTCCCAGCGCTACTGGGCTTCAGCGGTGCACATACAGACCAGATCCCCTGTAAACTGGTGTAAGCCATGCTCTGAGCACACACATAGGCTTGCAGAGCCTTTGGGCTGAGCTAGTAAGTCAGCTCTGCACTGCGGAGCTGCAGGAGCTCACTGAGCTTTGCCTGGGGTTGCACAGCCACATCCATCCAGCAGTGGCCTGGCACTTCTGACAGTCAGCAACACTTACTAGTCTAGTTTTGGGGCAGTGTCATCACAACCACACCCTCCCCACAAAGCTGGCTCAGGCCAAGAGATGTCAGATGTGCCAGCAGTGACTGCACATTTTACCCTGGCTGGTATTCGAGCATTCGCTGCCTTTTCGATGGCTCACTGTGTCAAGCGAGCCACAGCAAACCTCATCAGAGAGCTGTCCACTGGCATCTCCATCCTGCCAGGGCAGGCTGGGAGCACCACTTGACTACCAAGTTGGTGGACATCATTACAGGGTGTGGCACCTTGCTGTCATCAGGCAAGTCCGTGATCACTTTGAACACAGGAAGGATGAGCAGGGAGCAGCACATCATGGGTCTGATTGTTTGATTTGTTGTTTACAAATAAACAACCTAAAAAGCAGCACAGGCACTAAGTTTGCTTTCCCTCAAAACTTCTTATACTTTTTGCCTGGATAGGTTGCTCCTTCCCTCTTCCCAAACTCTCCATCCACATACATCATCTCCCATGCCACCACCACACCTGTCTGCTTTTTTGTGGTAAGCCAGTGTGGTTTCATAAGGTTCTATAAGAAGAAGACTTGGAAACATTTGTGGTTCTTTTTAAATCTGTGGTGATCCAGTAAATGCTATATGCTGCTTGTAGGATGAAGCACAGCTGAAGCAGCATCCTGCAGGCTGGGGGAGGCTGGGTCTGGGCATGGTCAAACCACTTCTATGTCCTAAATCATGTTAAATATTTTATATCAGCCAGTCAGCTTGTGCAAGTCCTGAAGGACGGCTCTTCAGTGGGGAAGGATGTGCAAAGACACCCTCCACATGTGCACTTTTCTGAAGTGTGCTGGATCCACCCCTCCCACGCATGACCCTCCCAGAGGAGTACACCTTCCTAAGGATGCTGTTAACAACACAGAGGTGTTCAAAGGTGTCCAAGCAGCTTCTGGCTGCCTGAGAAACCACCCATCTGGCCAGTGTCTGCTGGCTGATGACACATGGGCTGAGGGTGCTGGTGTGGGATGACTGTGCATCTCACATCACTTGCAGGGCTCCACAACAACCCCCTGCCTTGAACAAATCTTCCACCAATGAAAGTGAGTAAAACTGGAGCAAAGATTTTACAAGGGTAGGGATGCATTAGGATGAGTTTCTGTCTCTTCATGCTCCAGTGGAGCTGGTGTCAGATGATATTGGTTCCCTGCCACTCAGCCAGATGCAGCTGCTGCCCATGGATGGGCACAAGGCAACTCATTGCAAAGAATGTCAAGGAAAACTACACTATGGTGAAGTCACCTTATTTCTGTATTAACAATTTCACAGCATTTAAAATACATACTGTGGAGGTTTGAAATAGTTTTTTAAGCCTTGAATTTTGAACATGAACATCTACTTGAATTGCCAATATCAGTGTAAAGGGCTGCATTTTACTTTTGCTTGAAATAATGTTTTGTTGCTTTTCTAGCAACCATTCAGGGTTTTTTGAATGGATTCTGGTGGGATTTTTGTTAAGTACACAAAATCAAATTTTTGCTATAGCTGCAGTTGAGGATGTAATCAACTGTTTGCTGACTGCAATTCTGAACAACTGATTTCTACCATCTACTATTTTTACCACCAAAGCACAGACAATTTCAAATAAGAATAGCTTTGGACCTGTTTCCACTTGCAGGACTGTAAGTGTCCTCAAAATGGAATCAAATGCCCCTTCCTTGAGAGCTTCCATGTGATGATGGTGAAACACATTCTCAGAAGTAAAGGTCAATCTGATTCTCTAATACTTTCTCAGAAAAAAAAAGAAAGAAAAAAAAGACAGTCATACAGAAGAGAGCATCAGCACAAGGAGGCCTCAGGGCGAACAAAACATTTATGGAGAAGAGTCTCATCAACATGCTTTCCAACATCCTCAGTGCTGGGATGCCTCTCTTCCAAGCACAGCTTCATCATCAGGCCTCATTTGCTGAAGGGATTCTTTGAGGAAAAAGAAGGGATACTTCCTCTGGAGTTCCCTAGACCTCATCTTAATGTTCCATCTCAGTGCTAAGTGATGAAATTGCCTTTGTTGTATGTTTAACAGGCGTTTTCAGAGGGAGAGTGAACATTCTTTGAGGTAACGAAATGTATCTTTGAGGTAGCTAAAATGAAATTCTATTTTCTCATGAAGCAGTACTTAAAGAAAATGTCCTGCAGCAAGCATCATCAAACTAATGCACTGAGTTGCTGTGGTTCCTTTGCCTCAATCCTAACATTTGAAGTACAGGGCTCTGAGTGCACTCATCAATTATCGAGTAGTTCTGAATTGCTAGGATGTGTTCTGTTGGCTTTCTTTCCCCAGACCTATACCCCTGCAAAACTTGATTTTCCACTGCTTAATCACTTTCTAACACGTTGAAAATTCATGCACGTATTTGTAACACTTTAGCAGTTTTTGCAGATTGACAGTCTTTTTATTTTTACTGGTTCAGCATACAGCTGCATGATACACTGAAGCTAAGAAAAAACTGGGGAGGATGATTCACAGTACAACTTTTGAGAAGTCCATTTCTTCTAAATCAATGCAGCAACAATTCACATGTCCATGATCAGGGACTTAATTCTACATTATTTTAAATTTACTTAGTGCTATAAGTAATCATTAGTGACAATACTACTATAACCTGGAAATAAGGTAGGGGCAAGATCTGATCTACATCTGGTTTATATTTCTAGTGTTCATTCTTGAATATTATTTTATATGCATACACTTGCATAAAACAGCAAAATAAAACTGTCCCCACAACAATGAACAGGGTATACTGTACAGCTTATAAGTTATGGTATACAGTAAAACTGGTATCACATCCTACAGCTTATGGGATACATTAATAAACAGACAATAATAAATTAATTTTCGAATTTAACAAATAATTTTAAAAAGGAAGGAAGATATTACATACAATGGGGCTGATTCATCATTACAGCTTTTACTCCAGTTTCAAATTATGGCCCTTCCATGCCCAAGAAAACTTGCAAGTAAGGCAATGAACCACAGTCCGTACACACAATTTAGCAGAGCTACATTTTAAGAGCAACCTGAATTTCTTGGAATTCGAGTGCTTGATTTTGCAAGCCTGAAGTTGAATTATCCACATTTAGTTTCTCTGCCTGCCTCTGTAATACACATACATACACACACACACATATATATATGTATATATACACATATATAGTACTCATCTTATGATATTCACCAGCTTTGCACTTTTTGATTTGGAAGTAAATACTCAGTTTATCACTTTGCCATTTTTCTTTCACACCAAAAAGGAACCAAGCCCTGGAAGCCCATGGGTCCATCCCACTAACATAGTGGCTGATGTGTTGGCTTCTAATGGGAAGCGGCACTCTAAGTATCTAATCACTCTATTTAAAGAATTTAAAACCCTAAACTACTTTGGAACATTCATATATTTTACCTACTGCTAAGCTGGCAATTATTATTTAACTACAAATCTAATCTAGATAATAACTTTTAAATCCATTGAAGCCAAGATGTGCCATAATAATAATCATACAACTACGCATATAGTTGTACCTAATTCCTAATTTAACAATGCTGCAACTCTGCAGCAGTAAGTAACAGAAATGTATGTATGTACACATGTAACAGAAAAGGAGCAAACCAGTGTTGTGGATGGACTTATATCTGCTATTCTCATGCTCACTGACTACATTTATATTAAAAACAGTATCAGCAGAGAATTGCTGTGGGAAGAGAAGCACAAAATGCTGCTCAAGAACATCTGAAGCCAGATGTCATGAAGCGATACTTTTGATTGCTAGGGCTGCTTGTGCTTCTGTTAAGTCATGGCTTCTTTAGCTCTCATGGAGCGTGAGGATGAGGTCTAAGGGGGAAGCTGCATAACAGTCACAAAAACTGTTATACCTGTCTGCTGCACTGGACAATTTGTCCTTCGAGCTCAGAAAGACAGGAGGCAGCCATGGGGGACTGAGGGGCTAAAGGCAGCTGGTGATTTAATGTCTGAGTTAGATTTAAAGAAACAGCATGCTTTGCACTGCAAATTAATGTTTATTTTACACAGGACTGTCAGAATTGACAATAGGGTGCCAGAGCGCATTTTTCACTAATCCATCCCATAACAACACAGGAACACAGTTTTCAAAGACACCTATTTATGCATCTGGTAACCACTTTTGTCCCCACTGCTTAAAGATTAGAAACACTCTGGGATACACATATACGTGCACACATTAAAAAAAAAGGTAATACAATTTTTATATATTTTTTGTATTCATCGTTTCCTAGTCCCACTGTTGCCACTGGCAGACTTATTGAAACTTTTGCTCATTTGTGGGAAGTGTACAGTTGGTGTTCTTTCAGTGGGGCCATATAGCCCTAAATTCCTGGCTGTAGCTGACTTTCGAAGAGGCTTGACACTGGGAAAAGGATTGAAGACTTGTGGCTTTGGGTTCCCAGGTTGTGGCAATTTAGCCAGGTTTCCACTGTCTCTGGATGAAGTGGAGGACTCTGATAAATGTGGCTGGCTGGGTTGATGGGGTGTTGACTCAGCATCGGTTTTGCTATCTGAGGTGAGTTCGAGTGCTTCCAGTTTTAGCTGAATCACTGCCATGTTTGTACTGCTGTCCACAGAGAGCGGCTCAGATGACTGCTGATCAGCTTTCTGAGTAGTCCTGTCATCCAAACCACCTCCTTCTCCAAAGTCAGAATGTTTGGAAGTCTCCTCCTTTGCACCAGGACTATTTGTTTTACAGCTCTCACTCTGCTCATCTATCAGTCCTACGGTATCCCCGTAGCCCAGCTGGCCTTTGGCCCTTGCAATATTCTTCCGATGAACTCGTATGTGAGTGCGCCACGGAGAGTTGAGTTTTGTTTTAAGATCTTCTTGGGGAATGGGAGACATCTTCCCTGTAGCATGACTTGGGATGTGAATGACAGCATTTTTCAGAGACCTGTTATTCAATTTCATCTTCTTTCCTAAAAGGAGGTGGTTTATCACTGGGGAATGGTTTACCTGAGAAGGGAGGAGGCTGGTAACTGGCCCCTTGTCTGAAAGAAAGCATTTAAAAGAAGCACAGTACTGTTAAAAAAACAAAACAACTTAATGTTCTAAGGATTCATCACAAAATTTGATGCCTTTCTTGAGGTATAGCAAAGGTTTGTAGGACTAAGTGCTTACTTAAAAAAACCCAAACCCAAACTTAAAAATCATCACTGAATTTCACTAATGTCTTGGAGTTGAACACAAAGCTGTACCTTCTGTGATAAGGATTTTATGTCCTCCCTCCCTGCTTTGCACCTATGCGTAAGTCCTGAGCCAGAAAGACCATGAAAATAAATCATTAAAAAAAGAGCTTATTGATTTTTGGAATTGCACTTCTTCCAACTGTGAGAGGCAATTCAGTCTCCATACAAGGTCAATAAAATAAGCCTCTCCACGAGGCTTGTGTGACCGGAGAATGAATCAAAGTGCTTTTAATGGATAAATCTCATCTTATTAAACCAGAGGAGTAGAGTCAGAATTAGAAATTAGATGAACGTTTGATTAAACTACAAGCCCAGCCCTGCATCATGATTAGTAAGATTAGAAAGGTTTATGTTTGGAAGGTAAGGGTTGGCAATCCTTGGGAATCAACATTTCACTGTTTGCACTGTTTCTGTTGGCTCCAGCCTTTGTTCGAAGCAAATACTTCATTAATTTTTAAAAAAAATTCCTTACAAATTATGTTAATGAAAAATTGTAGCTCCATGTATTTCAACGCTTCTGCTAGCGCAGGTTTAAACAATCTAGAATAAAAATAAAGTTCTCCACAGTGACCTATTTGCACGATTGAATGCTTAGAAAGACGACACTCAAGTGGGGTAGAATGAGTAGGGTGGGCTGTGTTCAGTTTGCAGACCCACTAAAAGCATCAGCTGGGCTGTTCAGGCCAATCCCTGAACTGTTGAGTCTGCCAATACGGGAAATGGATTCCGTAATCTGGATTGCTAAATCCAGGCTGACGTCCAGCTCAGCCCTCAGAACAGTACCATTATGGCGGGGTAAACTGCCAGCCACGATGGAACACCTAAGCCTGTTCCTTTAGCTGCATAATTTGCCATGCCCAAATGAATTTGGAGGAGGTCAGATAATACAGACCAGCCAGGAATCCACCTGCCACATGGTCTGAGGCATCCTCATCTCTCCATTTACTTTTTTCAGTGCTTCAGTATGTCAATTCCAAGAGCGCCAAAGATTTAAAGTTTTTAATCAGAGAGATCAACACAATGCACCCAGATGGTAAAGACACTTTTAAATACCATTGTTCAGTTGGTCCCTGGGACCTAAAAAAATCCCAGGGTCATCATCTTCAGATCCTGACAAAAGAAGAAAAAACATCACCTTCTCATTTTCTGTCTGTATGAAGTCATACCCTCTTTACTACTAATGTGTTATATATTCCATCAGTCTTTCTTGTTTTGTCTATTTGGTTAAATGTAAAAACCCATCATTTGCCTTGTCTCCATTGATGAAGTTAGCTTTCAATAAAACAGTAAAGGAAGCATGTTTCGATTATGTTACCTGCTCTGATATACACATGGTGAACCTGCTGTTGCTGCTTCTTCTTTATCCTGGAATATTGCTTTTTCAGTGCATTAATATCAGTGGTCATGCGCTCCATCATCATGCTGTTAAAAGCAGCATGATAGTCGCTTCGGCAAGAGTCTATTGCTCCTGGACTTAACTCTGCAATGTTATTGGAACCAAGACTTTGTTCTTCATTCTGATCTGCACAAGGTGGGAATAAAGTGGAAGTGAGGAGTAAATGGGCATACTCAAGGAATTGCACAGATTATTTACTGGGGAATTCTGTATCTGATTCCTATCATCTTATTTAACTGTATTCTTAAATTAAAAATTTATTATAATATGTATATTTAACTAAGATGTGCTATTTACAATAAGTAGTATTACTACTGGTCAAGAATAGCAAGGGTTTGAGAGGAGGTTAAAGAGCACAAAAGTCAATTAACATGGAAAAGCCAAGTTATAAGCACAGTTCTTCAAGTATTCAGAAGTACATCAAACCATCACTGAAATAATTCAGTAACTGATTATAAAGACACTCAGCTGGTCAAAGAAGAGGCCAACAATGCCAAGTTATAAAATACCTTACTGTCAAACAGGCATAAGCTTAAACAACTGACCTAGTGATACCACCAAGAAGCATCAAGGAACAGTTACAACACCACAGGGGGAAAGCTGCTAGTAGCGACAAAAGGGATAGGTGCAGAGCAGCTGAGGGTCAGACAACTTCAGAGCGTCTCTGATCCACAGCTGCAGAGCAGCAGCAGAAGGGCAATTTATTTTGACAGCTGTTTCTGATGCACCAACCTGGCACTCCAGGGTCAGGGGGATAATTCTTTTCAAGGGATGTTTATTTGTCTTTGGCTTAGTTTGCAACAGCAGTTTGATGTTCTGACTAAGTGCTAGCTTGAAGCAGCGGGTAGAGTCTTACAGTCCCTCAGGAAGGGAAAAACAGACCACCACAGCAATCAAGAGAAAAATTGCAGCTTATAGGTCTCAGCAAAATGAAGACACAAGAATGATGAAGTGTAATCAGATAACAGCAACTGCTACAACAGTCTGGGGTTTTTTTGGTGGCAAGGTGGAGGTGAGTTGAGGATAAGTAACAACGGCCTCTCCCAGGATACTGTGAAATCACTGTCAAGCCAGTACCGTTTCAGAAAGGTTGCTACAAATTAACAAATCATCTTTGCTTTTCTTGTATGGATCAGAACTTAGCTCTCCTTGTAGAGCTTGCACAGGTATACATACAATTCTGTCAAGAAACTTTATTTCAGTGTGGAGGGATTGGAAAAGTATTGGCATTTTGTCAGAACACCCTAAACCATACCTTTTTTTTTTTTTTTAAATGTGCATATATCCAACAACGAAAAACAATCTGAAGGTTGGACAAAAGGGCAATGAAATGGCCTGCAGAATTCACTCACTGTGAATACTAATATTAATACTGAGGTTCCAGTATAGCCATGCATATATGAATAAAGATCAAAATCGTTTATTATATGTACACTCTTCTGAAAATGCTGACTACTCAACTGCTGTCTTGGAAATACACATGGATTTAAGGTGGACTGTTTTCCATGCATGTGCTTTGGTTTTCTGTGGGTGGGCAACATTATGGGGTTGTTTTGTTAACCATTACTGTACTCAAATCCTTAATTCACACTGTAATTTACTGTAATACCTACAGCCTTCCAACTCGACTTTGAAGACATCTTCGACAACTACACAGCATGTCATTTGGTACCTGCTGTAACCTCTATGTGCATATAAAACACATTTTCCATAGCAGCTTTCACAGGAGAAGGTACAGACAATTTCTGCAAGGCCATGCAGATTTAACCACATTTTCCAAAATTAACAAAATCACTTTTACCTTTCATCTGCTTTTGGTATTTTTGGAGCTCTGGTGCCAAAAACCCACTTAATGGTCCAAGACAGCCAATTGCATTCGCAATTGAGTCTTCATCATCTAAGTCATTCTCTTCATCACTGTCTCTGGTTCTGCCTAACCTTCTGTCAAATGAGAACACAAGAGAACTTAAGAAAGAGACATTCTTAAATATGAACATTACCAAACATCTTTATCTTAAGAGCATACAAGGGAGGGTGCCACCTGCCTTTTCAATTCTACATAAACAATAATCCTATATGACATAAGCAGTGCATTTCAACTTACCCTGAAAATGAAGCTGATTTTACTGCTGCAGGAAAAGGAGTAATGTTGTATGTGTATTTCTCCCTTAATTCTGCCAGTTGTGGGAAGGGAAACTGAGCCATGGTATAAACAGTCTAGGGGGGAAAAAAAGCAGTTTTTGAAACTGTGGATTTAACAAACAGCCCCACTAAAGATTTCTCCACGAAAAGACTTTCTGAGTCTTGTAGGATTAAAGGATGCACATTCTTGCACATTCATGTGCTTAAGAAAATGGTCTAGGTTAATGATTCAGTCGGTACTTCCTGTAAGACTCACCCACTAGAAAAAACCCAGAGCATGAACTGAAGTTTTGCCACTCCATTAAACTACAATGCTACTGTGAAAGAAAAATATTCTCTAGGGCCTAACAGTGATAGCCTGCCAGTCTAATAGACAAAGGCATTTTACAATCTGGAGAAAGACCTACCTCCGGTCCAACATTTCTGCCAGTTCGTTTGGTCTCCACCATACTTTCCTGTTTGAGGTTTTTTTCCCATAAGTCTCAAGTCTCTCCCTTCATAGAGAAGTAAGTTTGTCTGGAATTTATTTCTGCTCTTTATATCAACAACCTTTTCAGAAGATAGTTACCCTCTAAGTAACTGTCAACTCTGAGTCCTTCATTTACTCCTTGTACCTACTGTTT
>JAYRBT010000042.1:32930200-32950901 GCA_036023395.1 Myiotriccus ornatus | reverse complement strand
TCTCAAGTCTCTCCCTTCATAGAGAAGTAAGTTTGTCTGGAATTTATTTCTGCTCTTTATATCAACAACCTTTTCAGGTAACCTTTTCAGAAGATAGTTACCCTCTAAGTAACTGTCAACTCTGAGTCCTTCATTTACTCCTTGTACCTACTGTTTTAGATTATGTTTTAGCTTTTGCTTGTCTCCAATCAGTGTCTCTTCCAGATCCTCTATAATTTCTTTCAATTAGAGTACACATTTTTAGCTTAATTATTTGTTATCAGATTATAACTGTAGGCCTTGCTTGCCACCTGACTAAGAGATCCATAAAACAAATTTTATGCTATGCAAGTTCCACTGGAAATTAAAAAAGTATTGTCAGTCAACACCTGTGATATTCTCCCAGCAATGCTTCAGTGTCGAAGTACTGTTTCTAGTTTGTACACAGCCTTGGAAGCCATTTGGTTAATTCTGGTGAAAACTGTGCCAGAGGGAATTGGCCTACAAACACAAAGCACGAGGCAGCCAAGCTTAGTATCTTATTTATGGTGATAGGGGACAGATTCTGGGAACAAGAAAAGAGACAAGGAAAAAGCCCTCTATTTTCACCTTGAATCATTTTACAATTCTTTGCCTTACTCTAAAAATGCAAAGGTATCTACACCCTCAGCAGAACACCATACAGTAGGCTGTGGCTTCCAAAAGAGTAAGCTGTTTTGCAGACAGCTCAAACACTGATCTGAAGAGCTGACCCACACAGGTTTAAGGCTCTTCTCTCTTTTCACTTTCATGAAGAAGACAAAACAAAAAGCAAATGCAAAAACAAGCCCAAAAGATAACACAAAAAAGTTCTATTCAAGTAGAAAGTTAGCAGTGAATACCATCAGATCAGGGTAACTGTCTAGGGAGATAGTCTAAAATGCTAGAGTACCATAGAGGGATAATTCCTATTCCCCTCCATCCCAGTAAATACACAGGGATGCTTCTCTTTCTCCTGTTAGCTTCTCATCTTCTCTACACTTCAATGTTTCTGGGTGTACAAACTGAGTTAGTTTAGCTGCTTATAAAAATGCTTGCTTTCTGAGAAGGCATGAAAGCATGAATTCAATCTAGCGCAGGCTGTTTAGAATATCTGCAGACATCTGGTGTACAGACTTCTGCCTCCATTATTAACAGGCCAATAAAATTACATTACTGAATACTGTATTTAACTTCTACTCCTGAGTAAATACTCAGTCTAGAATCTGATGTATAGCACTCACCTTTAATTTACCCAAACTGTTCAATCTGAAAAAGGAAGAAGCTGTAGGCTTACTTCCTCCTACGATCCCTCCACACTCTACTCAGTAAAACATTTTAATAACCCTTCCAACACAAGGGCCAAATCTGCAAAAGCTTTAAGCCCTCAGTCAATCCAAGGTACATGTACTGCCTGCTTAGGAGGGATAAACTTACAGCAACTATATATGCTGGTGGAGAGAATGAGGACGAGAGTCCTCTGACCTGCTTTAGACATCTGCTCAACACCTTCCTTGAAGGATCAGTTATCCCTCTCTCCTAACTCCAAAAGGAAACAAGCCTTTTAAAGCACAATTTGTTTCCCACTGATTGAGAAGTGCCTGTTACTCTTCAGTGAGCCTGGACAAGCAGTTCAGATGCAAATGTAAGTATTATGAAAGTCTAAATAAAAGTGAGATGATGGCCACCAGCAAGCCTTCCTGAAACATGCAGGGAAGGCAGAGTGGGATATTAATCCTTTCCTGCAGTAGGCTACTAATCTTTGAGCCACCCTGTAAAAAGTATTAGATGTAAATTCATCATTCTGATTTTTATTAGAGGAAAAAAAACCAAATTGAAAACAAAGCAGTCCAAACATTCATGTCTGTCTGATTTCTCTGAAAAAGTTTAAAGAAATTTAAAGGCAGTGTGTTCAAGCAGTCTGCATCTTTTCATTAATGCAATGGTTCATATTTCTTAATTTTCTTCTCTAACCAGACAAATATGTGGTAGCATTCATCTACCCTGATGGTAAACTCTTGTAGTGCCTATTTCTCTCCACCTATGGTAAAGAGGGCCTAGAGTGAAGACCTCAGAGATGGTTACACTGCCAGTGTCTGCCTTCGACTTGAAGAAGGCTATTGAACTACATTGTGGTCTCCTCAATTAACAGGGAACATAAACCAGACACACTTCTTCTCCATGAACAAAACTTCAACCTGCCACACTCTCCATACCAATAGCAATGCTTTCCTACCTTAGCTTTCCTGTCAGTGTCACAAAATACACACATTCACTCTGAATACACATATACTTTCCACCAAGTACTCATTTTTTGCTGAAGCACAAAAAGACCGCTAATTTTGTATATTTGTAATTGCAACAGATAAAAACCAAAAACAATCCTTCTATCCCAACAACCAGTAAGTTACCTATGCCCTATCTTCTATTACACACAACTGCAAAGAAAGAAATCCACACTGAGTCATTAAAGTCTACTTTTCTCAAGATTATTCTTTGTCACAAATATCACATCTTGATTTTGTACCACACTGGAGACCAGGAACTGAAGCACAATGAATATGAGAAGGCTTCAGCTTGCACTGTTCTCCTCACACATCCTCAGTATCTGAACCATCTTGAGAGGAACCTGAATACTCTTTAAAAAGCATGTGAGTACCTCTGACCAGCTGCATTTCCATTTTTGAAGGAAAACAAAACCACAGTGCTCACCTCTCCCATTCCCAGAGCTTTCTCGTCAGACAAAAGAACAATAACCAATTTCAGGTTTATTGCATGCTCTGTACTTGCACCCATTTAATCACTGTGCTCTAATTCATCAAAAGGAAGTTCTAGAAGTGTAGCACGAAGTCTTTATAAAACATCTAAGTAAACAAAACCTTAAAGATATCACAAGAATAAGTGTAAGCATGAATAAATAAATTCTATCTGCGATGTTAAAGGCCCTTTATTTTTCCAGAACAATGTGGATCTTCGTTCTCATACAATGATGTATGCTATGAAAACTCAGGGATTGCAATTATCTACAGATGTCTTTGTTTAGAGTTCACTAATGACTGTTCATGGCCTTTTTTTTTTTTTCAATCATGAAGGATTTTTTTATTCCCTTTTCACTGCATCAACTCTTGCTTTTCCACAGTGTCTGCAGAATGAAAAGTACACAGTGTAATAAACAACTGACCAAAACATCAAAATAAGACAAAAGAACACCCTAAAAATGATGACTACTAAAAAATTCTATATCTCACTGGTGTAAATCAAATTTTATTGTACTTTATTGAATGTTTATAATTGGGCATTATAGGACAACAAACTTCCAGCTGTCAACATAGAACCAATTTTTATCAAATGAAGTCTAGTGGTTCTCTATATTTAATCCATAAAATAAGAGCTTTAACTGCAAGTCATCTATTTGTTTCACTGAGCCAGCTCAACCCAGTTATCTGAAACTTTTTTCTCGGGACAATTTAGGTTTCTGCAGTATCTGAACAAAAATGTAATTTGTTAGGAATCAACATCTGAAGGATGACACAAAACCCACAAACTATATCACAGTTACTCACCTGCATAAGTTCATTGCTGTCAATCAGACTGTCTTCAAGCATCTCCTGGGTCAGCTTCCCCATGGTACTGTAAAACTCATCTGCAGTTTCACAACACTCTATTTGCCTACATCAGAATATATGTTGGTTTTTATGTTACTTTTACATATGATATGTAAACCAAACCTGCTTTTTTTGTCATCATAAAATACACATTTCCATTAGTCAGCTTAACTTTTAAGTTTATTTGCAATCTTGCTTAGACTTTCAAATAATAAAACTGAGCACACGACATTGGAAAAGCTGGTGCGGTAAAAGGATGTACTGAGTACAGCTTACTGTCCTGATTGCTCAAGATAAGGGATTCATGTATGTCCAGACAGGCTATTCTCTCTGCCCCTTTCACTTCTACAACACAAGAATCAGTAAATCCTGCCTCCTATTAGCACAAGGGCACTCTCTCATTAGCTCAAAAAGGGAGCATATGGATTTCTTGACTGCCTCTTCACCCATTCTTCACCATGCACCAGATGACTGAATTCACTATTTGAACTTTCTTTCTGTCAGACAGGAATATATTCTCTGGCCAGAAACCATTCCTGCGGAATAAATTAAGTATAGGTGTATATATATATGTCATTGTGTTCAAAAAGAACTAAGCTAGCATAATGCAGAATGAAGGGAAAATTCTCTCATCATATTTGCAAATGCTGTTTCTAAATTAAAGATGCCAATTTTTTTGTTTTGCCTTTCCATTTGTTTGCTTTGGTAGTGTGTTTTCATTTGTCTTGGAGCTTTTGGTGGGGTGGGAGGGGGTTCAATTTTTGGGGATTTTTTCCCCAAAGTTTTCTTTAAATCTCTAAAAACACAGAATCACCCACAGTGTCTGCTAGAGGAAGAGAAATATGAGTAATATGCCTTCATGGGTTGGTGTTCTACATATATTAAGGCTCAGGTTCTAAAAAACTCTCAAGTGAAAAATTCGTTTTACTTCTATCCCAAAGAAGTGCACTGATGGCTACATACTGTAGCCGCTCCTCTAAAACACAGCTGTTGGAATGATGACAAAAATATACTGCCATTTTTCTTGAGCATCAGAAGAGGAAGCTTCCTTGATCTTCAGCCTCTGTACAGAACAACCATTGAACTGTGAAACTCTTACTGAAATCTTAACATAGTTTAGTTAAAATAATGATTACATATCTAAAAAAAATAAAATTAAAAAATTAGTACGGTACGTAGCCAATTATCACAAACTTTACTGCCTACCTTCCTCGATATCAGTCTCTCATGACCTCCCCATACTGCACCTATTCCACTGCATCTATTTTTAACCTCCCTGTTCTTTCAGCCTCCCTCAAAACAGAAGTACAATTGAGTCACCAACATTTTTAAAATGCACTTCTCGCCACATTTTCATTTCTAGAATGATACTCTTGAAAACTATGAAGATGAGACAATGATCACTATTTCAGGCCCCGCTTCTTTAAATCTCCCCTGTTCTATTTCTGATGGTGGACAAATAGAAAAAAAAAAAATCACAGTCTTCTCCCAGCAAAAACACAATGCCCCATCTTTTACCAGACCTTCTCCCATTTACCACAAACAACAGTTACAAAACGTGCAGTCTGATCAGCTTATTCTTTTGGATATATTCTTACAGATTTCTTGATTCTTTTTCTTTCCATTTTTTAAAACATTAAATTTTTCTTCAAGCTTTACAGTAAAATCTTCAAAGCAGTAACTTTTTTTATCATGAGTTGTAACACTCACAGTTACAGCTTTTAAGTGCAGAGACCCACTGCAATAGGACCTTTTATCTAAAGCACTGTGTGACTACATATAGCTTAATCCTAAAGCAAATGATTTGTGCAAGTTTCATTTGTGAATTGATTAAAAATGCTCTCAGGAAATTGTTATTACAATTATTATTCTTCAGATTAAAAATTAAATGTGCTAAACAAAGCCTCTTACAGTGCTACTGGCTTGCAGTGCTACTTTATTCAGTAAGAAAAATAAAGCAAAACATCCAAGAGCAGAGCTGAACATATATCCCAGTGTTTCGGTCTCAGGGAAAAAAGGAAGGTGAGTGTTAAAAGTCATCACAAGAAAAACTTGATACAGCTGCTGATGCCAGCTGAAAAATGTTTCCAGCTGAACTAACAATCTGGTTGACCTGTCAGAGCTCACACCTCCCATTGAAGCCAGTGACAAAACTCATTTCTCTGGGAGTACTGTAAACTCTCTGGAATGCAAATATTTGCTGTAACAACAGAGAAGTTTACAAGAACTAACCATCTCTTGTGTTTTGGCCATACGCTGAGTTTCCAAGACCTTAAAGGACTATGATAGAAACTTGGCTCAAACATACTTAAAAGCAGAGAATTTCAAGAAAATTTGTTTTCAGTCCTTAACAGAAAAGACCTATGTCTCACTAAGTCATTCCCTTAGTAACACCAAACTCTTTTATTGGGCATAGCAAATGGGTTCAAATGCCTACATCTCCTTAAGTGAAAACAAGAGAATTAACATCCCCAGCTTCAGGTACCCAACTAAGTTAGCTAGCCACCCTCAAGTCTCTGTGTGTGATTTTCCAGCGAGTATTTACCAGTTCCTTCTGAGGTTTATGTTCTGGAAAGTCCAACTAACCTATCAGCACGCCATGAAGACATTATACAGACAACTCAAACAACTGGAGACATTTCCTGCAGCAAAGGTTGGTTATCATGTCCATTCAGACACAATGTCAGAATCACGTGTTTTTGGGAAACCACACAGATCCTTTGTGCAGCTTTTTCAAAACAAAATCAATCTACTGGAAGATTTCATCTTGTTTAGAATTGAGAACATGCTCTTTGGGAAAACAAAAGTTACACGTGGCTCATATCGAAAAGAAAAATCACATAAAAATGACCACTTACTCTCCAAGCTTCGCCCAAATAGCCAAAGCTACTCTCAGTATAATTTCAGAGCCTTCAAAGAATACTGAATCCCAGATCTTCAGAACTGTATGGTTAGGCAGACAAGTGGCAAAGAGCGTCAGAAACCACTGCATTGTGAAAACATTTGTAAGTGGGGGTTCGTAGCCTCCTGAAGTTAAAAAAAACAAACAAAAAACATGAAATACTACGATTTACTATTATTTTACAAGAAGTATAAACTGCACACTCAAATCCACCAGACATTCTAGTACCTCTGTCATTACTCAAAACTTACTTAGCCTGCAGCTGTCCAAAGATAAGCTGAGAAAAGCAATGGAAAAGTGACAGTCACCTCTCATTCTGCTGCTGCAAAAAACTAAGCAGCAACATTGGGTTTTGGACTGTAAACCCTGGAATAAGCTACCACAGTTTCTTCCCTTGTATCAGAAAGATTGCTTGTCTTTCCCCGAAGTCACATGAAATAAAAACATTTATTAAAAACAAAACTAAAAACAAAACACACGAAACCAAACAAACAAGAAACCCAAAACAACAACAAATGCCCAACAAAACCCACCAACTCCCCCCCAAAACACTGCATTTCTTCAGCAATTATAGTTTGGACATAGCCACATGGAACATAGTATAGATCTTTTTAAAGATGGAACTCAGGGTGCACTCAGCTTCCTGACTGAAAAAAAACCCCAACCAATTCACATAAAAACCAAAACACGGTTCCCAAAACACTCCCAAATAAAGGAGCTGAAAGTCTGGAGGGAATGCTACACCAGGGGGAAAAAAAAAATCACAGTGCAAAGCCAGTTTTCAGGTAGCAACCCAAGATGTACTTCTGAGTTTTGCACCTGTGTATTGCAAAGCATCTAGGTGAAGAAATACTAACCTGCCCCCACTGGCTCTCCCACTGAAAATCCTCCCATAATGGCAAAAGTAGGACAGGTATTTTGAGCTAAGGCAAGAAATGACCCTTTCAATGTAGCCCTTGTACTAAGCTATGTGGTAGTGTTGTCACCCCATGCGTTATATAGTCTTGTCAACACAATTCGGTTTGCATCTAGTGGTGGGACCAAATTATTTCCCTCCTTTTTTTTTTCCTGAAAGCACCACCTGTTTATGTTAAGGTTATCAGTAATTGAAAGCATCGTGTTTCACCTTAACAATTTAAAATATATTCTAAGCAATAACCTCATGTAAACACTTAAACTGTACTCTTAAACCAGTGCTCAGATGAAACAGTAACAAGACAGAGTTAACATTATTTTCCGTTGAACGTACCTCCACTTTCTCTGTTAGCAGCTCTTTGCAGGGTGTCTAAGTGCTGGGACAGTTCAGGAAGCTTCATTTGTAAAAGATCTCGGAAAACAGCCATATCCACAGAGAGAGCACGGAGATTATTGACAAAGTAGCTATCAGGAAGCACCTTATCAATCAGGTAAATCATGATCTGTGGGAAAATGAAAGATCATCATGTAGGACTTACAGAGCCAGTTATTTTCTAGGAATAACATAAAACCAGAGCATTTGCAAGTTCTCTTCACTAAAGAATAGCTTGGAGCCAGTGACAACACATGCCTCTGGCACCTCCATTTATACAGGGAGGAAACATTATCATTTGAAGCATCTACAAGTATTCTTAAGCACCCACAAGCAATCAAAATGCAAAGGCCTCTTAAGGCTGTCCAGAATTTATGAACCATGAATGACTGAAATCAGTGTCACAGTAATCAGTGTCACTATGCCCAAATTGGCAGCATTAATCAAACCAAAGGCAACTTTTAGCACTTTTGATGTTGGATGTGTTTATGAGATTCTCCACACTGTTGAACAGTTTCGGTGTCCCTTCTCTGGTTAACTGCCACAGCTAGAAGACTGATCGTCCAAATCACCTCTTTTCCCTCCCCAAAATGCAAGATACTTTTCTTTAAAAAGAGATCCTCCATTCATTTTACTGTGATGTGTTACCATGTGCTTGCAAAAATACGAATTATTTTGTTCAGATATACTTCAACCGAGGGAAGAATAATTTATTAAAGCAACACTAACTTACAGCTATGCTATTTGTGCTTTCATTAATTACTTACGACATAAGCCATAAAGAAACCAGCTTATAAAGGCTTTTGCCCCTTCCCACTGAATCATATTACTTAACAGATCTCAGATATATGAAAGCATAGAAAAGAACAGATATCTTTTTTCAACATTTAAGTCCATTCTGTTTCATCAACATGTGAATTGCTTTGAGAATGCTTTTTTAAAAAGCAGATTCATGTATTTACCAGTTTGCAATAGATATTTCCTTCCTTACACATCTCTACATATTTATTTTTATTACTTGACTGTGTAATATTTTCCCACATTAATGTGCAAGAAAAAATATTGTTTAAGTTTTCTTGCTTACCATAATTTCTGTAGGCTAACTTTGAGGCAATTCCAGGGATTTAACTTAAACATGCTTGCTTACCTTAACTAGCAAAGGCTCAAGTATCACTGGCTGGGCATTCACTGAAGCTACCAGGTTGGGTCCTATGCTGTTAAAGCCTCATGGTGTCAGTAGTACCTGCTGTTTCCCAGCCTCTGGAAGACTCTTCCCACAGAACTTTTGTTTGTAATGTCCTTCCCCAAAATGGGACCTGACTGGCAAGTCCTGAGAATGCCCTTACTCCTTTAACTCCTAGCCTCTACAATAATTCAAATATAGTTACTCCATAGCTCCAGTCCCGAGGGCACCTTTACAGGCAACAGCATCTGTAGCCGTTCTGAAGTCACTCATCGCTTGGTTTAAGTGGGAGCGACTACAACAAAACGGTCACATACCAACACCCAACTGTTTTCTTCTCCTCCCCCTCCCCCATTCTTTCCCCCTTCTTCCCTCTCTGTGCTGGGAAAACTCCAATCCTGCAAAGCCCACACACTAAGTTTAGAGAAGAAACGACTATTTTTCATTCGTGCTTTTACCAGGTAAGACCTGTTTTGGTGCAAACAGCCTTCTGTGCTTTATATCCCCAGGACAGTTTGGCACCAATCCATTGTCTTCTTCCCACAAGGAGCTCGACACCACTCACAGTAAAAGACAATACAATAACATAAGGATGCACACAGTTCTTATAAAGAATTTGGACTTCATAAACCTCAGGTGATTGTATTTCCTATATTACCATAATGTGCTTTTGATATAAAGTAGGTATATTATGGTATTTTCTTCCTATTACAGGCAGCTCTCTAGAATGCAGGAACAAACACCAGCTATCTGGACTCTACTACCACAAGCTTTAAACTTTAGGACCTCTGAGTGAATTTAAATACTTACATTTAAATAATTGCCTAAGGCAAACAGCTCAGTATTTCAAGACTCATAGTTACCTTTTATTAATCTGACCCCAACTCACACACCTGAGTTTACTTCATGAAATTTGCACATGACCTTGGCAAACAAATCACTTCCTGGGTTAAAATAAACCGTATTTCCATTTTCTGACATACTATCAATTTCATGAAGCTTTCTTTAATTAGAATAAAAATGGTCTAAGAAAATAAACCACTGTATGACTAAGATAGCCTAGAAATTAGTTTCAAAGTGATTTATTTGCCTTTTAAATATTTAGTATTTTCCAAAGGTTTGCTTTAAAATGTAGCAGATTTATTAACTGCCTTGCATGCCACTGCCACACAAGAGGTTGATACTGCAGTTTTAAAGTTTCAGCTACCTATGATGTCTGCAAGCAGAGTTGAGTGTATGGGATAAGATATTCTAAAGTGAGTAGCAGTGCTGCCATTTATTTTTATTAATTATTATTTTATTAATTTTTATTCTTTTATTACAGCCAAACCCTCATTTGTTTCTGTTTGGAAAAAAAAATTAACAGTGATAACATTCAAACTGTTAATTTCACATAGGACAAAAAAAAAATCTGCAGACATAAACTGGTTAACTCCTTTAAGTCCTGCTCTTTTAGACTGTCTATAAAATTCATGCACTGGTTTATTCTGAAGTTCACTAATTAAAAGCAATCTTTAAAACTGAAAAAAAAAACCCATTTTACTCACTTTCAGGGCATCCCCTTCATTGCCCTCCATTACTTCCAGAATAAGTGCAGCAAGTATGTTAAACCCTTGACAGTAGCCAACAGATTTGTTCCACCTGGCATAAGCCAGCAAAACACGTTTCAATACCACTCGATCTTGCTCTGCCTCCTGGCCACAGTAAGAACTGCAACCAGTTCGGTGAAGGTCCTTTAAAGAAAAAAAAACAAAACAAAACAAACAAGGACAGACAAGACATGTATTCCTTTGGTTCTCCTGCCTATCCTAGTTTTCCTTCCACCTCCACCCTCCCAATACCTACTCTCAAAGTTGATGACAACGCTTCTTTTTTAATCCCTAAACATTTAGCTTAACCAAGAGAAACAGTTTCAGCAAGCCCTGAAGTAAACAAGTTCCCTAAAAGATGTTCATACAAAGTTACCACAGAAGATATTAACAGATCTCTGGGTTTCAAAGAGGCAAGACATAACAGCCGCTTAACTGAACAGAAAAGAGCAGCTGTTTTCATCAAAGTATAAAAGAAGTATTAGGTAATTAAGTTTTCAAAACAAAAATCAGAAATCACGTCCTTGAGATTGAAGAGATTTATAAGCGAAAGACAAAACACCTACTACAATGTTCAATATTTAGTAAATATTTTCTATAAGCTTAAATCACCAAGTACAGATGACAACTGTAATAATAAGGAACAAAGAGCATCTTGCTCCATGTACTCTAAGTAAAGTGACTGTAGAACACAATCTCTCCTAAACAGAGTAATACCCCCTAAACAGGTATACAGACTAGCATTTAAGTCACTGCAGCAATAAAAATCTCTTAAGATCTTCCCTAAAAGTGCCATCTGCTTTAAATATTAAACATTCATTAGCTGAGAAATATATGCAGACAAACACGTTTCACTCCTATAAAATAAGTGAAAAACACTCAATTGCTACATTATGAAACATACTTTTAAATCTCAAATTTTTGTGTTTATTTAGCAAGAAGGAAAAAATCCACTTATATTTCTTTGTCTCCATGAAACTTCAGTACCTCTTTCAAAATAAAAAAAGCAAAAATTGAGGAAAAAAGATCAGTAATAGCCATGTTCTTCTCAGCTGACACTAACCAGACTAGCGCAGAAGGCCCAAAGCAGACAAAAAAATTATTTTGGTGGGCCAAAGGGAATTAAGATATTAATTTTTGCCAAGGCAGTTGCAGAGAACAAAAAAAAGCCAAATTAAAATTTCAACTTTTCATTAAAAATAACCAACAACAAAAACAAATTATCTGTCTACCTTTACTATCTGGATGCCCATAGAGTCATCATCAGGATTACTTCTTTCATTGAATGTGAAACGCATGGTTTTGTCCCAGTCAATTGCTATACTGTGTAAGTACTGATCAGCAAGGGTCAGCCAAACCTAGAAATACACAAGGAAAGTCAACAAAATTAATTATTTCTTGGATTAAAATATAAAGTTTTGATATATGTTGTTAGATTAACCTCACCAGCTTCACCCATATGTGATCTTGAAATATGCAGAAGAGGACTATATCTACAACAATTTTTGCACCATTAAAATAATATCTTGATCCCTAAATCAGAAAGGAAGGAAAAGGTCAGCATTAAGTGTCCAGATCTGTGAACTGCTTGCAAAGATGTAAGTCCACTGTCAGACACTGAAACCACAGGGGCCCTCCAAGATGAAAGCACAAGGTAAGGACCCTCTTTTTCAGTTCAGCCCAGCCCTTCTATCCTCATAACCTACAAGGAGTTTTACAAAAGGGTAACACTGCTGCTGGCTTTCCTCAGACTCAAACACGGATGTATCTCCTGGAAACTCCACAAAAGACATCTAAAGATGCTGGTGCTTCTCTTTTCCAGAAGTCTTTTCTGATCAACTTCGCAGAAGAAATAGTATCTAGTGTTAAACATTTGGGATTGATCTAAAGGCATCACTTGGATCAGAGCACCTTACTCTTACAAGAGGGCTTCCTAAACTGTTGGGGCTACAGGGAGTTCTGAAACAAACAATTTGATTATTTTTAATAATACCAGAACAGATTTATGCCTGTGTACCTATGACAAAGGCTAAACCTTTATTAAAGATCTGCAAAATTCCTGAAACATGAAAGACACATGACACATCATACAATGACAACAGGTAACAATAAAGGATGTTCCTCCAGGTAACTGAAAGATATCATGAAACCAAAATGGTCAAGTTTTATATCAGTCATTAATTCACTGAAGTGAGAAAAGCAATTTAGATACTTCTCACAGATTTAAGCACTTAGATAGCTGCATGATGAAGGAATTTATAGACAGCTCCCAGAATCTCGTGTTTTCTGCATTTAAATGTCCCTTCCCACACTTTTGCAAAGCCACCACGTGGAGGAATGCTGTTGTTCCACCTCCCAGCAGCTTGGGCTCTGCTGACATCCTATGTTGTTGTTTGACTGGATTCTTTCTCTCTGCCAGCCCCAGAAAACAAATGTCACATGCCACAGCCATAATGCAGATGTCATCCTGCTCCTTCTGCTGGCAGCAAAGGAGGCAATCAGCATGCTGCCAACACAAAATCGTTCCTTTATTTTAGTATCTATCTTAAAATCACTGGGAAACCAGGGAATGGCAATGAAAAGAAGCACATTCCTTTTCTTAAGGCTACTTCTTTGGGTAGCATCGTGTGGTCACAGGAGAGCAAACACAGAGATGGGCATGCAGAACAAGAAGGAAAGACAGAGATCCAAGTTGGATGATGTGGCAGAGCACACCCTCAGCAAATCTGCTGATAACACAACTGGGAGGAGCGGCTGATAAGCCCAAGGGTTCCTCAGCGGGATGCACAAATTGCCTGACAAGAGCCTCATGAAGTTCAACGAGAAGAAGTGTAAAGTCTTGCATCTGGGGAAAAAAAATCCCAGGCACCAGTACATGCTGGGGACCACCCAGCTGCAAAGTATCTCTCCAATGAGGAAAGGCTGAGAGCTGGGACCACTCAGACTGAAGGCGGCTCAGGGGGGATCCTAACAGTCTGTATCAGCACCTGAAGGGAGGGTGCACGGAGGACAACGCCAGGCTCTTCTCAGCGGTGCCCAATGACAGGACCAGAGATAATGGGCACAAACTGAAACACAGGAGGTTCTCTCGAAATATCAAGGAACACTTTTTCACCGCCAGGGTGACAGAGCACTGACCCAGGTTTCCCAGAGGGGTTGTGGAGTCTCCTTCCTTGGAAATATTCAAAAGTCACCTGGACACAGTCCTGGGCAACTAGGTGTAGGTGGCTCTGATTGGGCAGAGGGCTTGGACCAGATGACCTCCAAAGGTCCCTTCCAACCTCAGCCCTTCTGTGATTCTGCGACTGTGCCACTCACATACCACAGCGAAGTGTCTTAGACACTTTCTAGAGCATGGGAAAAGAATGTTTCAGGAAAGAAAAAAGGCTGATAGATGTATATAATGATTCACTTTAGTTGTAGGTTAAAAATAAATTCATAGTGGTGTGAGGAAAACAATGCCGCTAAGTCTTCTGCTTCCTTCTCCCCTGATTTGTAAGGAGATACAGTTCAGGCTGGAAAGACAGCAAAAAGAAAACTGAAAAAGGAAATTAAGCTGATGCAAAGATGTATGGAACTACATATATTTTCTAAAGCTTCAAAAATATTATATTTATTAAAATAGCGTTTTCAAAGCTGAGATTGTGTGACTCAGTTTTAAAGAAAAGTTGAATAGACATGCTAGGGAACTTCAAACATTGTTGAAGAAAGCAATAAAGTAAGTTTAGCAAATTCCCAATGGACCCTTCCCTACTATACCAACTCAGTGCAATTTCCCACTAATAGTGCACTCTGCCATTCTACATCACTGCTGACTCTGAAGTTCCCTAATTTACACAATCTGCATTTTCCTCATCAAATGTTTCTGTGAGCATCTTGTCAGCATTAGCATCTATCAACTTCACCTCCATAAGTGTGACAGCCTACACTGCAGATTTGTTCTCCTTTCAGTTATCTTCAGAGGTGGGGGCAGCTTCACCAGAGCAATTCCTTGAGACTGACAGAATGAAGCAATATCTGCACCAGATTAAGTTACCTAAGAGTCAAGCAGAAAGAACTCGACTATTGAAAACACCATCTTTACCTGTCACCTCAGTTTCTCCAGCTGTCCTGCAAGGTTATTACTGAAGAATGTAAACTAGGAAAAGTCCCCAGTACAACTTAATATTTGTTCTATTTGGTCCAAAATATTTGTTAAAAAACATCCCAACAGATAATATTGATGTCATTCACTTGTCCTGAGAAACCTACAGGCAATATGGCCCACAAACCATACAGGTGTACATACCTTTCTCCGCCACTCCTTTGGGATTCCTGTTGGCAGTCTGGCCACTGCTTTGAGTGCATCATGCCACTAAAACCAAAAGCGTCCAAAATGTAGAAAATCCATCATTAGTTTAATGCAACAGTATATCAACATTTACAACCTTGCAGACATGCACATTCATTTCATCTTACTGCACACATTTCAGAGTTTAACTGCTTAATCCACTCACAGGGAAAATATAGATTTATTAATTAATGATGTAACGGAAGTATTCTATTCTTGGACACAAAGACTTATGAGATAGCTGAGTAAACAATGAAAGCCTATTGCATTTTCTGAATATAAATGGAAAAGCTTTTGATGCAATCGCAAATAATATGCTGACGTTTTGATGACAGGTGCACTTCTGAACTAGGGCAAGCACTGTGACTGCAGAGAACCCAGTCCTTCACAAACTCAAGAGGAAAATGAATCAAATTACCTGCTGAAAACCATTTTGACCTAAAGATGGTTCAAGAGTGAATTTCAGTTTTGTATCAACCCCTAGAAACAAAAAGAAAAAGGTCATTATTTTCATTTATCTCAAAAGGGGAAGAAACCCAACACGCACAAAAACCCCACAGCTCAAACATGAACACAAAATTTTGCTTCGGCAACTACATTTCAACCTGTTTCTGTGAATTTTTGTCTTCACAGTGGATTCAAGGCACATATTAAGAAGTATATGGACAAAGTTTTTAAAATGCAGTAATATCCTCTTCAATGACGTAGTTTAGCACAACTCATTTCACTAAAATTTGTGTATTCCACTATTCTACAAACTATATGAATACCCTCCAGACTGTCATATGCATCCCCAGAAAAATACATGTACAGAGACAGTTTCGTTTCATCTATGTCAATGTCTTGACATTAAGTCACTCAAAACTAATTTCGAAGTTTGGGACGCTAAAATTATTGTTCAGAATGTAATTTTTTTTTATAATTCTTCAGAATGTAAAGCACATTTTGTCAGTATTCTCATTTAAGTTTAATTTTATTTTGTCATGTGAACAAATAATTTTAATTGTTATAAAGCAGGCCTACTAATAGTTTATAAAATATTACATAAGATACCAGGATCTCAAGTGGATCCCAACATGGCACCAGAGTATGCCATAACACAAAGAATAACAACACAACCTGAATGTACAATTCTTTGGTCCTTCAAATGCCGCTGTCCAGAGCTCAGGTGCTGAACAGTGTTACACTGCATCCCCTCCCTCCAGTCTGCTGGCACAAACAGTAAAGCCTTCCTTTATTTTCCCTCCATAATTCAATAAAATTTATTGCTCCATATTTAAAAACATAGTATGCATAGCTTCTCATCTTTGCAGAATATGAAGCCAAACATTTTTAATGTATAAATATCCATATATATGTATATATACACACATATAGACACACAACAGACAATCCTGCAAGGTTTTAAGTATATAAAATCCATGCTAACCAACTCACCAGTAATACTCAGTGCTTTAAAGGACTAAGCCTGCAAGTTTGACAGAAATGCAAACTGTAGTGGCATTTGCTAATTACGGAATGTAAAATGCCTTTCAGTATTTGCATACTGAAGTGATGTTAAGTAATTTTAAAGCCTTGCTGGTTGATAAATATATATTTGAAGACAAAGATGCCTTCTTTAAGGTGTTTTTTTTTCTTTGTTGCAGGAGAGTGAAGAGAAACAAAGAAAAAAAAATCACGCAAACGCTGATATTGTTTAGAACTTTAGTGTTTTAGAATTGCATCACTGAGACCTGGGGACTGGTGCTCTCATTTTTCTGCTTCAGATTTAAAAGACATGCTTGTTAGATATAAAAAAATAAAGGCTTATAAGCATAATAGATATGTCTTGAAAAACATTAAAGGATTAACAGCTAATCCTGGAAGTAACTGTTTATTAGTATTCCTTCCCATAACGCTATGGCACTCAGCAGGGACTCCTAATAAATAAATCTCTTCGTAATAAATCAAAGCAACGCAACAATGCCAGTAACCCACTAAAAGTAAATTGTATCACGTTTGCTGAAATTGGAAAAAGTGAGTCTCATTCCCAAGCAAAAAGAGTATAAGTACTGCAAAAACCCCTAATACATAAAAAAGATACCATGGCAGAGAACTCCTTTTGTTAAGGAAACAGATGCTTACATTATCGAACACTACCTTGTAGCAAAGAACCAAGACCCTTCCAAAATAGCCATGTATTTGTTTCCAACTCAGCAGCCAAATATTAATCACTTCACCATTTTCTAAGACTTAAAGATCCCAGTAACAACTTCTCTCTTTGTCTTATAAGCTTCCTAAGAAAGATGCAAGAAGATACCACTTCAAAAGATCAAGCACAGTAAGACAAAACCTCAGAGTAAAGCAAAATCTATCTATAATTATGTGGATATCGTGACCAAGGAGCTCACACCAGGGCCCAGGTGGCTGTCTCTCTTGATTAAATGAGACTGAAATGAGATCCTTGAACCTCCATCTACAAAAGCTTATTAAATCATGGCAGACAATTAAGACAGGTGTCAAAATTACTATAAATGAGAATAACATCACATGGTAACACCAGACTACACAGCACACTATCTTCCGTATGGCAAGGAACATCTCAGTCAGGCCATGCACTGTGACCTCCTGTGGAAGCCATGGAATCTGTGTCCCCTTATTTGTTCCCTGTTAGAAATATTCTCAAAATCAAATTATATGATGGTTTTGTGATGGGAGGGGAAGAGCCATGGGGAGTGAGCCATAGCCCATACAGGAACGGTTCCCCATTTTCACCCATTTTTAAAGAACTTATATTTCCTAAAACCAAGAAATTACAACCTTGTTCATTAAAAAAAATACAGTGAGTAAGCAAGTAAAAAAAAGCTGCAACACAAACAGTACAGAAAGCAAGGCAAGGCTATGCCCACCGAGGGCATCTGCAGGATGGCAACCAGCATCTCACTGTCTGTCACTTACTTCTGGCAAAGAACCATCTTGCTACATGCAGTTTCTGCACTCTTCTCAAGACATTTATCCTTGGACTTCCGAGCTTCAAGGAAATGAGAGCCTATCCCTATTCCAACCTTTCTAGGTTTCCTAAACCTCCTTTCTGCATCATTCCCCCTTTCCTGACAATCTCTCACCCCTGCACATACTGCTATTTTTTTTGCACTGTTCTGTCATTTTCATCCTGTCTACTTTTGCCTGGATCATCACCAGTCTGTCCCCAGGGGCTTCTTCCATATACAATCTTCCATCATCTGCTACATCTTACCAGCAACTCCCTTTAATTCTGCATTCAGCTGCCTTCTCTCCACAAATTAACTTAGATTCCCCAGTAGCTGCCTTCCCCCTCAGTACCCCACATCCACAGCTCAGGTCTGCACTCATTTTCACTGGATTTTCCCCTTTCTGACAATCCTCCATCTCTGGGTCACATTCCTCTCCATCATGTAAACATATGCTTTTTTGCAGAAAAGACCCTTTGGGGCCTTAGGAGAACTTTTCTTTCCAGCTCCTTTACGGGGACAGCCTGGCAGAAATGTACCACATACACAGCAATTGTTCTTACTTTAAGTGCTGTCAGTTTAGCTCTGCCCTTTTACATCAAACCAGCTAGGCTACATCACCTCCAGTTCATACACTTCCAACTGATTCTTCATACCTAAGAAGCATATTAACTCATGTAAGCAGGAATACGCTGGGAACACATTTGAATTATTAGTTCCACAAATACAAGCACACACAAAGGTACATTTGGCACCAAATTTCTGAAGGGTAGGGGTATGTCAAAATAAGGCCTGTACAGTGCTCTTGCAAGCAGGTCACCAGAAACCACTGCAGAAAAGTTATGTAAAAAATAAAAGGAAAAAACCTAAGAAAAATATATAAAAAACCCCCACAAAACTCAGTCCTATTAGCTTTTCCATGTAAAATACACAGTGACTCCTAACAAGAAAAGGCTATAAGAGGGAAGATTATTACCCTAGGATTCCCAAATCCTAGTTGTCTTCCACTGCATGACCAAAATGTAGCATGGAACCACAGAGCCACAAGAGGGGAGAAAAGCACCTGGGTGAAGGAATCAAATTCCCAGTTCTCCCTCAGCAAAATTAAACAAAAGGATTAGGCAAACTCTGGGATTTTTTGAGAAATTTTAAACCAGAAGAAGTGTAGGAAGATGATCTGTTATGATGCACATATGTGATCTATAAAGCCATCGCTTCAAAGTAAATTTACAAAGTACACTACTATAGGTTCTTGGCTGTACTTCACAGCTGTTGAAAACTCTCCCACAGAAAGCCTATAAATATTTTATCAAAAATAAATGAGGGAAAAGGCCTAAAGCAGCTTTGTGTGCAGTGGGAGCTCATATATGGGGAAAGAGAAGTGGCCATGTAAACTACCACTATACTATTGTTTGTTATTTCGTATTTAGCCTTGCAATTTATCTCTAAATGTAGGTTTTCATCTGCAAAAAGAGAAATAAAAGTAACATTCTGAGTAAATCCGCATGAAATCACTTCTATCAGGAGCCAGAGCTCACTGGAATGTATCAAAACACACCTAAAATCTCCAGTCTACAGAAACTTCTCAATACAGACACTAAGTAAATCTGAAGGAAACTTCATCCAGCATATTCTTTAAGGGCTCGTTAGGTGCCCCATCTCCATCACTCTATGCAAGCATGCATCCTCAATGTTACTGTCTTTACTTACATATGAACAATATGGAAACACCAGCCAGTGGGATTTTTAAGACTACGGCATTCATGGTTATGCCTCTGATCATATCCCCTGGTCTTCGTGTGAGTGTAAATAAAAGAATGTCATTATCCAGATAACCTGGGATATTAGCAGACTACTGTTGGAGTAGGGGACTGTGAGAATTACAGCTCAGGAAATCTTGAAAACAGCAACACCATAAACCTGTACCAGAATGTATCTGAGAGCTTATTAATAAAAGCTGCTGAAACTCATCTCAGACACGTAAGTAGTCAGCTTTGTGTCCTTGATGCACACACATGGAGCACAACGGAAACTGAGCTTTACACATTTCCATGTATTGCTCTATGTTTCAGTGGATCTCTGGCTTGCATGCTTTGTAAATACCCATGATTAGGCAACATATCAACATTTTAGCTACAAGTGACAGCTCTAACACTGTAAACTGAATTTAAATTTCCAATATTTCATAAAAATGAAACTGCAAAATTTTGCTGGCAGGCAACTAGAATCTAGCATTCGGTAATGATCACCCATCAATTCTTCTGTTGAGAGCCCACCTCCCTGGAGCAAACATAGTTTGCTGGCTGACCACCTGGTTCTTAAAAGATTTTAGTGCTGAAGCAAGATCCAGAAAAATAGCCGCAGAGCTGATACCTTCCCCTTGGGAAAGGCATGGTTGCGAATTTAGACAATACCCTACAGCAGACAAAGGCTGGGCAGGAGGAGGGGTCTCCGGCAGGTCTAGAGTTAGTAGGTTTATCCGGGGAGGCTGAGTGGGACCACGGGGAGAGGCTGCCGGAAAGCTGCGGCACCGAGCCCAGAGGAGAGGAGAAGGGAGGGAGGCAGCAGGGACAAACGACACAAAAGCGCTGCGAGGCGGCGACGCCGGGCGGGAGGCGCAGGGAAAGGAATGGGAGAGCTGGAGAGCTGATCCAGGATCCGCCGCCCGGGCGGGATGAGCAAAAGGAGGAGCCCCCCGGGCAGGGGCAGCGCGCTGCCTCCCCGCAGGGCCCCGGCCGCCTCCGGCCTCCCGCCGGGGCCGCCTCGCACCCGCCGCGGCGTCCCCGGCGCTCCCAGCCCGGGGCTGCCCCGTGCGGGGGCTCAGCGCAGAGGTGGGAG
>JAYRBT010000042.1:32856587-32927407 GCA_036023395.1 Myiotriccus ornatus | reverse complement strand
CTAACGGGCTCCATCTGCCCGGGGAGTGGCCCTGACCAGGAATCGAACCCGGGTCTCGGCAGTGACAGCGCCGCGTCCTTAACCACTAGACCACCAGGGGCTCCCATAGAGACAGGTATAACCCGTTCATTAAGCATACGTATCTTAAGGGCTAGAGCCTAGTTTCTAGAAAAGTGGATGGCACTGGATTGTAAGCACTGATCAGTCAAAGCCTCTAATTTGCCTGTGGCAAGATATGTTTGCAATCACGAATCTGGTTAGATAGGCCGATGCACAGAAATCTTCTCGAGTCCACAAGTCCTCACCTGCAGTTACTGACAAGACAGATGACATTCAGAAAGGATTTGCCGGGGGGAGGGCGGAATTAAAGCATTTGGCTGAGCAAGATATTTCAGCTCCAGTATTTCGTAATAATCAACCTGAGACTTCGCTTCTCCCCGCCCCTGTAGTTCACGTATTCCCTCCTACACAACCAAGTCACTTTCTGAAAAACCTTACCTCCTTATTTAGTACCTCTTTGCAGTCTTACCACCATCTGTTACCCATGCCATTTTAAAGCCAGAGATCTTAAGAAATACTAGTTCATATGTATAACTTGTTCCTTTGTTACAATCAATCTTATGGTGGTCTGTCCTATGATCACTGCCAGGATTTTACAAACTCCATGTACTTTAAACCTCTCCATTCCTCAGCCCTCTTCTGTCTGCACTAGGACAACAAGGTAAAACACAGGCAGTTAGAAAGGGAGAATGAGCACAGACAGATGGGGCAGTGACAGGAACAGTAGCAGAAATGGGGCCACAGATCAATCGTGCTTTTAAAGAACATATTTGTATGGAGCTTTAATTACCAAACCCAGGATTACTGGAAGGCATAGTTTACTGCTGCTCTTGTGATGTGTGCTAAGAAGACTACTGTAATCAAAAGACTAAAAATGGTAAGACATCTTCAGCTGTGTTACTGTATTTCATGAACTCCACATTCTCCCCTTTATTTCACAGAAAAGCGTACCGATCTCCCTTAATTCTGATTTGCATCACAACATCCCAGAAAAACAATCAAAATCTGGGGAGAAAAACCTTGTTTGCCACACTTCTGGACATCTGTGTTGGCAAAAATACTTAAAGCAATGCGTACCCATGAAAAATACATTATAGCAAATATGTGGTCTGATAATACTGTAATATGTTTCATCCAAATGCATTTGGGAAATTACGCTTAGGCAGCATCACTACAGCAGCTGCTAATAGAGCAAATATCAGGAAGAAATATTTATCAATAGGATGACGGGGGAAAATGTATTGCAACCACAAGGGAAAACCTGTCATATTGACCAAATCATAGCCCCAGAACTCCATACACTACCTTTAAGGAGCCCAAAAAATGTATCCAGAAAATGTGACCCCATTACCACTGGGCTTCAAATAGCTCTACAGAGTTAGAAAATAAAGCCATTTTAAATCCAACCAACACGTGTTCTGATGTGTAGTGTAGTTCATCATAAGCTCAAAAGAAAAAAGGATTTCACTTGCAAATTATAATGTATAAGAGAAAACACATGGAATGAAATATGTTCATGTTGGAAGGAAGAAAGGGTAAGGCACTTTGAGATTCTCCCAGGAGGCAAAACTATTTTAAATACATTTAGCCCATTAAACCATCTTCACCACTGGAGCACAAGATTCCTATCTTACCCAATTCTATGTGTGTGCTATTAATAAATATCCCCTCTGTCAAAACCAGCCCTGCTTCCTTCTGCTTGATCCTACAAGCCTAAAAACAAGCACGACCCACCTGGAGTTTCACAGTCCTCCAACGCACAAGATGGAGCCACCTCTGACAGCTTGATAAGAGGTCCCTGGCTTGTTGGGTTTTTGACACTGCAGGGGCACAAGCGCTACAGTGATGCTACAGCACATGTCCCTTGAACACGAAAGTCTGTGAGGTGGCACAGCCCAGCACACCTCCCACTTCAGCCTGCAAGCAGAGCATCCCCTCCTGCACTGCCAGTACTTTGTCTGCAGCCTCTGGTACTGACGTGCTACCTCAGACAGTACAGGTGAGCGGGTGCTGTGATCCACCACCTGCCTGTAGCTGTTGTGTCAACCACCAAGCACAGAGTCTGTAGCACTGTTTTGCATATCCACAGCACGAGCACCTGACAAGGGAGCTCATCGGTAAGGCTGGACAGATTTGTGTTATACAGAAGGAGAAATGTGATTTTGGACTAACAGATTCTGTTCTGCCACCAATCTGGTTTCTGCTGTCAGACAAGTAATCCAAGGTTGTTTTTACTGCACAGAGGATAGTTCCAGAACCAATAAAAGAATTGAAATTTTGCTACTGTACTTGTGCCTAGAGAATGTTAATTCTATGCACTTTCAACAAGTAAGACTCATGAAAATGGTACAAAGCATTGGCAAGCTACAGTCTCATCAACACAGCATTAATATTTTAAACTTTTCCATTGCATTAGTCATCATTTGTATCACTTTGTATATAAATATCACAAAAAAGGTCAGGACCTCACTTGTCCTATACTAGATATAACAGACAAAATAACATCTACGATTTCCAGAAACAGAGAGCTAAAATTTACATGATTCAGCCTCAGGAGGAGTGCAGCTAGTCAAATGTTTCCTCTTCCTTTAGACTTCAGGCACATAACCTCATTACTTATTTCCCCCTTCAAAACTTGCGGGCACAGTAATTACTCTTTAACGGACCCTTCTTTTGAAGGAGGCCCTAAAAGAGCCCACTTGGAGAGCCTAAGACAGAGGATGCAGAGAATTCTCTCACTACGGAGTGATCTCTGGCCATGGGACTTCATTAATAGCTAAGATACCTGAAAAAGAATATTGCTTGCATGTTGTTTAGTCATACTTATAAAGATCCAGAGACTATCATTAAAATAGTACTGCTCACTGTAGTATATATTTTTTAACAGGAAATTAATCTACAACTCTATCTCCTGTAAAAAGCTCACTACTGTATATGCACTACGTGATCCTTCAGCTTATCTTAATCAGGATTCAGCCAAGATAACAAAGAATCTTGAGTACGAAGCTATCTTTAGTTGTGGTGGTTTGATTTGGGTTTTTTTCTAATTCTCACCCTTTCCCCCCATACATATTATCCACTCCTGCCTTCTGTACTACACATGTGCATACACTAGGACAGGACTGACGAGAAAAGAAGGTCCCCTCAACAGAGCCAGGTCTCCTTGACCCCAGCATCACTTGCCCACAAGTGCATGTTGTAATTTACCCTTTGGGAGTGATGGACAGTTACACCTAGTAAGTGTATTTACAAGTTGAATAATGTTCATAGTCATATCCCTTCTTGAAATTTTTGGCAGATATGCCCTGAGAAGTACGCCAAAATTTTCCAGCATTATAATACATTCACTAATCAGTTGTGAAAGCAGTTTCCAGCAGTTTCCAGCACAATGGGGTGGACCTGTGATAACCAGTTTCCCATCTAGGGAGGCCCCACATTCGCAGGCAGTAAATCAGTGCAGGTAAGGCCAACTGCAGTCCCTTGATCCACTGGTTGTTCACAGAATTGCACAAGATGCTTATGCAATCGGATCACGTAGGTGAAAATATGAAAGCCCTCAAAAGCACAGCAGGTTGCCAAAAGAGAAGTACAGACATGCCTGTAACCCCCTGAACCTGCCCATAACCCCTCTCCATTTGCAGATATATAACTATTTAAATTAATGAACGAGGTGCAGAAAGACTTGACATGTGTTACAGTACCAGGGCTAAAGGCAGCAACAGCAGAATTGCATGAACCCATCTCCCAGACCTACGCTCAATACAGTAAAGCATAAAGCCCCTATTTTCCTGAGTTCTTTAGAAAATTACTCAGCAGTAAGCCAGAAGCTTTTCTTAAACCTGTCTGCAAGATAATCACATCAACCTAACACTGAATATGTTAGTATTCAAATTCTTTACATCACAAATTATTAACTCTCCTATGTCACCAACTCTCACCACCACAGAACTAATAAGCTAGTATTCTGTAGTATTTGGAGTTCCTACGTCAAACTGGTTTTAAGGATAGAAGAATTAAATTTGCTGATAATTCAGCAACGCTGAGCACACAAGTGACAGGAAACAGTGCCAGTGGGCTGCGTAATAAGAAAGGATGGCCTATTTCACTCTAGGCCCATCACTGAGAATTGGCTGTTCCCAGAGCTTAAAAGGAAAGAATTGAAAAAATTCCCAAAAAGTAAACTAACTCATGTTTTTTAAACATTGTGCACCACACATCACAGGCACCTCAAATATTTCAGGAAAAAAAGAAAAAAAATAACCACCAAAAAAACCCCTAATGACATTACAAAACAGATGTGATATGGAAACCTTTATCTTAACATAGGGTTCAATAGCTGCACAGAAAGGACAGGGCAAAGATTTAACTCAGAACTATCCATGAGGGAAACAAAAAGGGGCTTAAATATAATTTTGCTTAATCACAAGACAGAAGTAAGTTCACCTTATTTTGCCAATAATAGGGGACAACACACTTATACAGATGATATTGAAAAGCGTGGTGGGCAATAGTCTTAACAAAAGAGCTGCTGTTGTTTCTGCAGACTTACGGCAAAGTTGAGTGCCAAGGGACACACCATGAAGGGATAAGATCAATAAGAAGGCTTAGAGATTAGGTTTTAATCATCAGCATGTTCGACATAGTTAAACATCTATAAGAAAATGCCAACATGGGGGGAAATTGAGAAAGTGCTTGTTTAAAAAATGTGGGATGGAAGTAGGAGGCACAAGCTAACCTTGAAAACTAAGTAAGAAATTATAAGGATGGGACAACAGAGAAAAGTAGGTTGTGAAGAGTTCTGGATATTAAAGCAATGAGAGGAAGACATAGACTAGATCTAAAATTATAATAAAGAAAGCATAGACGAAGCACTTGTGAAAACCTGTGATTAATCAAACACTGAAGTCCACTTCTGTGTTTAATTCTTTGTATATGTTGTCTTCCAAAAGGACAAAAGTACACCCAACAAAAAAAGAATTTCAGAAGCTTTCTATGTCCTAAATGCTCCCAACAAACTCTTACTCTGAGAAAAATGATAGACAAGTAAGTGGATAGATCTTTCCATGTGGTGAAATTGTGTGTGTGTGTAATTCAGCAAGAGCATCTAGTTTTCTTTCTATTTTTTTCTAATTTGGTTCAAATGCATAAATAAACTCCAAAGTTATAACTGCCACTTGAGGAGCAGTGATCTGTGTTGTTCTGATAAAGAAAATAAAAGGAGGGAGAGAATCAATTTATTTTACTTACTGCCTTCATGTGCCAACTATAACAGTAAAGCAGATAATACGCAGCTACCTTAAGCTGATAGCTGCATCTCATGAACAAGGTAAAAGAACGTGTCACACAAGGACCGCTAAAGTAACAATGTATTTTAACTGCTGTAGTAACCAGTAGCATAAAGTCTAGAGTTAACAACTGGAATAAAAGACACAGCAATACTTACACAACTGATAAAATATAGAGAGAACACTTTTTAAATTAAATACAAAGTAATGAATTGAAGTGAGGTCTCAAAAAGCAAACTGCCTTCTTCTTTTTGTCAAAGAAATTATTTGACTCTACCAAAGCACAGAATTAAAAAGAATATTTTCCTTACCAAAATAATAATAAAAAAGATTTGCTGAAGAGGCTTACATTAAAAAAAATAATTTGAAAAGTATGATTGTAAAAATTAAGAAATGTTCCTTAACCTTGCTAAACAATATGAAGTAAATGCATATCTTGGCCAGTATTCACACCCCAGAATCCTGCTTAAGTGCTACACGGTAATGTAAAAAAATAAATCACCAAGTCAGCAGCAAATCTAACGCAATACATGAAAAAAGAATTCTGACAGGTATGATTTATAGTTATGCTAAGATAATAGTTTCAGAAGAATGGAGGTCATAGCAGGTCCCAGCTCTAAATCTGAACTGCTCTTGCTTTATTAGAATCTGATTATTTGCTTAGCACCTAGTATAGAAAATGAATTTTACAGTGTGAATTGCCAGCTTCATTGATCTGAACTGCTATTTCAGAAACAGCAAGATTCTAACCCCCCCAAAATAATGAAAGAAAACAAAACAATTCTATGTCCCGAAGACAAGATTTATCCAGAGACCAAACACTTTGAAAGATTTTAGATTAAAGAGTAATTGCCAAAGTCAGAAAAATTATTAATGACAAAACATCTTTGCTTTGGGCCAGGAAACAGTATGGAAACAGGTCCACGTTTACACATAAATGTTTTTATATGTTTAGTACTTATTTGCAGTAATGCTAAGGTCATCCATCAATGACTAGGTTCAGATCATGGAAGGCTTTCATTAGACACAAAGGAAAGAGACAGGCTGGTCCAGCACTGCCCAAGGAGAAGAGTCCAGCTTCCCCCACGGATCCTCCCTCTCCCATTACACATGGCCTCCATAGACAGAGCTCCATCACACAAAAACAGAAACAAGACCCTTTCTGGGGCTGGGGAGGGGAATGGTGCTGACTCCAAGAGAAGCTCTCATAAGCCCCACAAAAGCTCTTGGAACCAAAAGCCTTGACCAGTTAAAAAGCACCACCACTCAAGTTTTATCATGTATACATTGGTTCCTATTTGCAGATGCCAATAGTTCCTAAAAGAAAATTCTGTGTGTACATGAAGCTGTTGCAACCCCACGTCCTCCAGAACACATAGTTCCTTTCATCTCGCACATAAGACATAGCTTCATAGAGCTTATCTCCAAGTGTCAGAAACAGAATCAGCTAACAAAGAAAAAGAACCTCAAACTAGCACCTCTCCTTCCTGAGAAAAGTACATACACTGGTCATTTAAGTAAGTTTGACACAGATGTTTTTTTTGCTGAAGTCTGTGAGATGAAGAGGCAAAAATAGATATCAGTTCTGACAACATTACTACTCTAAGCTTTTATACTCAATAGTTAAATGACAACTTTTCAGTTCATAATCCACTCTTACAGAACAAGTTTATTGAACTGGATATGTGTTTAGGGTTTATCAAAGGCTCATTTAGTACTGAAGCCTTAAGCCATTAAAATTGATTTTGAGCATGTACAACACCATACAAGCACGAGTTTGCTAACAGCAAAGCTCTGTTTATTTACTACTGCGCATCTTTGAACAACTCGCTTCACTTCTCTAACATGTGCTTCTCCTACCAGCCTTCAAGTCGTCGTCTCGTTATGTTTTTCAAAGAGCCTGTGTCTGTCCAATGACGTCCAGTTTGTCCAGCTCAACAGGTTCCTGACTTCACTGGACCTCTACAGACATTACTATACATATTAGTAATATTAAATTATTGTTATTAGTATATGTTTTAAAAATATATCAGCTATGTACATTGATTACCCCCCCACACTCTCACTTCCTTTAGTGTCACTGTATAATTATTTTTCCTTCAGGACCTAAGGCCCAGTATCTATTGCTGCCACTGAATGCTGGGCGAGACAAGAACTTGGCAGTAACATATGGGGGGGAGGGGGAACAACAAAAAAAACCAAAAAACCAAACCCACACAATAAAACCCACACCACATTAAAATGTTAGCTAGCTATCAATGATGCCTAATCTAACCCGAGAACCAAAAACTGTTCATGCTCTGTATTTTGGCGATATGTATTGTATGGATGGCAAGGAAAACACTGATCAGTACCAGGTTGCTGTGATTTTAGGAAGGTAACAATAATTTACAGAGAAATAAATTTAGAGGTTGTTTCAGTGCTGGCAAAACATAACAAGAAGTTTCCAATTTTTACTAAGAAATAAGATATAAATGATAGGTTTGTAAGTAAGATCATGTAACATGGAGACAGAACATAGACTTGACTACCCTGGCAAATTTCAAGGATATGTGAAGAGCACTCATTTACTGCTCACTTAGTCAAATTCAGGTTATTAACAGCATCAGGAGAGAAGCATTTTAAAATCCGAGGTTCTCATTTAACTTTTCCTCCAGAGCTGCTCCAGCACAGAATTATAAGCAGGACTATTGATCCAAATAGACTAAGTTCACAACCCATTTTTCTAGCACCTTGTTTTTAAATGTCAAGCTTATCTCACAAAGCTGCAGAAACATAGCTGCTGGCACTGCGTGATGCTCCATAAATCAGTCTATTCCTAGCACTAATTATTCCAGGCAGCTGTTATCCTCCATTTGATCTTCAGTATCCAGGAAATCTTCTCTTCAAAGACTAACTCCAAAGAATGTTTAGCATGTGCCACTTGGAGATAAAATGCATCTGTGTTCATTAAAGGCCATGTACCCTGTTGGATATTTTCAGTGAAGCCCCATTAACCCTCCTACAAGTTTACAATGGTTTAAGAAAAATAAAAAAGATAAAAGGTTATTTCAGTGGGAAAAAGAACAACACAGTTACTTGTACTGAAGTGTAACTAACACCCAGTAGAATAAAAGAGGAGGTAGTGCTAAGCTAGGCAAGTGTCAAAAACTATGCATACAACATAATCACACAACTTTTTCTCTCAGGCTGTTTCCTCTTCCAAAAGTTTGTCAGGGGGAGATTAAGGACTGCAATGGTATGGTATTGCAGTTATGCAGCTCACACAGCAACCCCTGCTGTGAGCTTACACACAAGAGCAAACCGTTACATCCTGATTGTCCAACGTTTTCCACAGACGCCATGGCTTTTCACTACCTGCAGGAATCAGAGTGGGATCTACCGTCAGTTCAAAAGTGTCTGAAGATCTGTGAAATATGAAATACACCCAGGTGCATTTCTCGCATGTCCCTCCTTCCCAGCTGGCCTTTGGCACCACTGGTTGTGCAGCCAGCTTCCTCACTAATTCCCAGCTAACACAATGAACTCCTAGTTTATACCATGGATACTGACAACGCCTCCCAGCAAAGCACACAAGCACTTTTCAGGCTGAGCCCTTTGCTCAGCTGGGTCCTGCACCCCACTCGTCCCTCCATGGCCAACATTCACCCTGCCCCAGACAGACATGCTGGGCGGCAGTAGGGTGAGCTGTTTCACACTGTTCCTGAACCTATATGGAAATTGGCACCTCCCCTCATTTCACCACAGTAATCCCTGGGTGATTATATAAAAGCTTTTGCAGTGTTTCAGGGAACTGTTAGACTAACCAAACTTTACCACTGATCAGATATCCACAGCAGTGTCTGACAGTTAATTCTGATGTCATGACTGACTGACAGGGACTGTAGACAGAGAACAGGCTGTTCTGGCTGTTGTCAGCAAACAGCAAAATCCTTGCTCCAGATGACTGCATGCCTCTTCGGTTTGAGCTAATCAAATCCCACCTTCCAAAGTTACTGCAGTACTATAGAAATAAGAGATCACTGGTTTGAGAACCACTTTGCCCAGCCATACTGGTATATAAGTACAACAAGTAGTACTTGATAAGTAATACAAAAAGCCCCATGCACAATAATCTGTCACATTAATTCCTGTTTCTAATACTAACGGAGCATTTTATGTAACAAGGACTGTCCCAATACATCAACTTCTCATGGCACAGCTGTTGTGAAAAGTGTAATTCAGTGAACTCAAAACTCTCCATGCATTACCAAACTAATCCTGTAAAGTTAGCTATGACTTTGCAACAGTGACAGGATTACTGTCACACAGAAGAATACAGAAAAGAAGCTAAGCAGCGAATGTCCAAGTTGTATGCATACCCCAAACAAACACAACCTCGGGTGTAGCACTAACTCAACCAATTTCACTGTTGTCACAGCTGCTAGCACACTGACAAAGAATAGTTACAACATTCTACACCAAATGTTGCAGAACAAGAATTTAATAGTGACTCTGCAATCTATACATCTTCATATTGAAGAATCTGCATTTTCTGCTGCAAACTAGGCCTAGATTCAGCAGCCAGATTAGTGCTTCGAGCATGATTTACTGAATTTACTGTTCGGTTCCATGGTAAGCAATGAAATATTTGTTCTGCAAGAATAATTTTTTATATTGTAACCACATTCAGCTATAACTATCCCATTAAGTTTCTACATCGTTAAAAAATAGTGTCGAATTATTTATAAGAGAAGGAGGGAAGAAAGAAAACTAGTTGTAGTTAGGTAAGCAGTGGTTGATTCTCTTACCACCTCAGGTGACTGTCACAGGGGGCCCCTTCCACCTTAGCGGCTGGGGCCAACTACAGAACACACCTACACAACACACTTCAGACAGATCAGTTTAGCCCCACTTCACTCTCACTCCAGATGTCTGCCATTTGCAAGGACAAGCACTCAGCGTGGGACAAGATGGAAGAATGCAGGGTTATGGCTCTCAATTTCACAGGGCCCACAAGTTTATACAGAAGCAGGACACCACAGCTGATTGACCAGTGTCTCCCAGATCTCACCACACTCCTTTGGGTGAAGGGCTGGTATGTCCCAAACAATAAGTCACTACAATCAGCATCCACTTGCTTCTCTGTGAGGCACGTTTGGGGCCAAGTTTGATGCTCAACAGGCAGAAGTGAACAGGAAACTGAAAGCTCTCTCCTGTCAGAGGCAAGTGCCTGAGTTTAGATGCTCATTTGCTCAGCTTCCACCTAGTCCTGAACACCTTTCCCATGAAAATTGCACCTCTCCAGACACAGCAGATTACTGGACTGGTAAAGGAACAACAGCAGTAAGCCAGAAGGCAGCACATTCCTCAAGGACATAATGGTCTCTTAGTCATCAGGCTCCACACTGTCTCCAGGAATTTACCAGCAGCAGTGATCCCAACTCCAATGCAGCCAACTTTCTATTAATGGCAGGAGTGGAATGATACTTAGAAGAAAAAAAAGTGTCCATCAGGTATACTCTTATACCCCATGCTGATACTTGAGCACTGCCCAATGTCACCTGAAACTGTAAGCACCTAGATCCTGAACAGACTCCCAGGGTTTCTAACAAAGGCAATCCTATCTCTGGCTCCTGACACCAGGTGAAGCAGCCACCAGGGCAGTTTGCTTAGTTAAATCCTGAAGAACGTAGTTGAAGGAACTCATGAAAAAAAGCCCTTTTCAAGAACTGTTAAAATTTTAGTCAATAATGGAATATGAGATGATATTTGTTCTGAGGGAGCTGGGAGGTATTTTTGATGGAGGTAAAACACTTCAGCGGTGAAAGTTAGGGACAAACAAGTTAGGAAAGTACACAACACAAAAAAGTAAGAATTCATATAATCCCTATAGACCCAGAAGGAAAATATATGGTTTAGGAATGCATGTGGGCTCCTCAGCTCCCTAACCAGTCTGTCAATCCCAGTGCTGAGCAGTCAGAGAGTGAGCTGCTGCAGAGACGGCTGGCTGCACAATCCCAGGAAGATCTCTGTAACAAAGTTGGTTGGAACCACTGTAATGGAAAGCTCTGCCATAAAATAACAGCTTGTGAAAAGCAAAGTCCTTTACAGCAAATTGTCATCTTTGTTTAAAACATACTTCCAAATGCTAAAAGCATAATTTTGACTCTTTTTAGGATTAAACATTTTATCACCTTACTTAAAAATGGCTGATTACATAACACAAAATGAAAAAGGCATCTGAACAAAGCATTTTAGTTCTAAATGTAAGTTTTCAGAATTTTGCTTCATAAGCAATTGACTTTTGTGAGTGGGTGTTTTATTTCATGCTGGAACAAGATATTTTAGTTGCTGTATCCTTAAAGCAAAATTTCCCTCAGAGTAAGGATTCCAGGTTCTGCAATGCTCTAATCACTTCGTTCTTGCCATCTTTTGAATCTGATATTCTGCAGTGGCACAGACCACAAAAACCTTTCAGTGGAGATACGACCAAATTAGATAGCGCTCCAGCCTCTTTCTTTCCAGAAAAACAAACAAACAAACAAACAGAACAATTTTCTTTTCAACATCAGAAAAGTAAAGAAATTTTGCTTCATCTTGGGAGTTAAGAAACTGAAATTAGCACCAAAGTGGCCTCTGAGGGATACCTAATCTGAACAATCATAAAATTTGCCAGGTTTACAAGGAAACTGACTGGACAGTTTGCCAATTTAGAATTCATATTACAGCTTTGTTTTTACACTGGAGAATACTGGCAAGAGAAAATGGCAGTCAGCTGAAGTATTTTTAATTAGCCATTCAAGGGCTTCCACAGATTCACACATCAGTCAGCTTTCTGGAGCTAGCACACATCAGCATGAAGAGCGGGCTGGAGACAGTGAAACACGGTGGCCTCTCCCTGTAGGACTTACCAATGCATCTGCTCATCAAGTGATCAAAGATGTCAAGATTCCTTACTTACAAGATCATGCCGTGTGTGCACATCCCATCAGCAGCACAGTTACACTCTAAGTCTGGGAACTTAATTGATAGTTCTCTACAAGAATATTCTGTGAGAGGGATAGTACACAGTGCTGTACCAGAATTTTAGTGACTTGCTGCTCTGTTAAACTACTTCTCTGACTCCCAGCATCCTGGCTGTGTTGCTCAAAGACCAGTTCCAAGATGATACTCTCATCAAAAGACAGTAACCATGGAATTCGCTACCTAAATACCCCTCGGGATTATTCTGTCAATGATTAGTTGTCAGTCTGCTATCCACACAGCTGGTAGGATGTTTAATAACACTTTTCTTTCTCTTAGAGTGACTGATACCCAAAATATATGATTTAATTTACATTAGCAAATACTAAACATGACACACACCTATTCACTGAAACATTTCTTCATGACCTGATGCACAGCAATGAGTGTTACTGTTTGAAGTCCTTCTCCTCCAAGTCCAGTGTTTATAAGCAAGTAATCCTTCTCAGTCCACCTCCCATTGTAACAGAATAAGCTTTCACATTTCCCAGAATCTTGGCTCACTGAAGCTGCACGAAGTATGTTAGTCAAATGGCATCTAATTTTATGCCCTTTTGAAGGGCTCTTCAGTAATGGTTTTTATCACACAATTTATTAATAATACTGGCTAACAATGAACAAGTCAGTTAAGATCACACATCTTGAGTTATTTGCCCTTGTGCACAGCCCATCCCAAGGGACCAGCAGATGAAGTTCACCATCCAGATCAAAAGAACTGCTGCCCAATGCAGCTTATGGACCAAGCACATGCTACCATCCCCACTGAGCTAAACTTCAGCATCGCTGAATATAGGTGCTCTGCTTTTCTAACTGGTCCATTACTTCACTCTTTGCAAACCAGCATAGGACACAAAATGGATCAGAAAATCTTTGCTAATCAGTGTTCAGACCACCTCCACATGTGGAGTCATTAGGAACAGAGAATGCCTTTGCTCTGTGCAGCATAACTAACAGTTTGATGAAAACAGCAATAATTAAAAATCAATAGCAATATTCTATTTGTTCACACCTGTATTGCTACAAGTAGGCAAATGACCATAAAGGAAATTTAAAGGATCAAATTCATTAGCACCCACAAAGGGCAGGCTAGTAATGTAGCCAAGCACACAAATATAGATCAGGTAATAGCAAAGCTACTGAAATATGCAGCCAACTAAGTCATTTGAGAATGACTCACATGAAATCAGACTCCATAAACCTCCAATGTTAACTGCATCAAAACAGGAATGTACTTTTGATAGATCAATGAAATGGCTCTTGCTATAAAAAGTCACTGCAGCAGATTCATCTGCCTTCAAACATCACAGCTACTGAGTAAGATTTAAAATCTATTAGATCTACATCTTGAAAATGACAAATGATTTTCTAAATGAATGTCCTGTTTCACATCCACTTGGAAATCCAAATTAGAGCTGGAGATGAGCACAGCACATTCATGATAGTCTTTTAATTGCAAATGCAACGCTGGAAATCACATAGACATTAGTATATTTATTTTTTAATAGAGAACATCCTCCTCTTTAATATATATTTTAGATGTTAAAGTGAAGAACATGAAAAGCAAATACGAGCTAAAAAATAGCCCCCTAATTTATAACAGTGGAAATTCAAAGGAAGAGGGGTAGGTCAAAACTGCCATAGTAGGAACATTCATTGAATAATGCAACTCTTCCTAAAGAAATTAAAAAATTAAGCCAGAGAAATTGAGATGTTCCAGGTTAAAGTATATTTATACAACTGTGAAAGTACATCAAATTACTGGGAAATGAGTGGGAAAAGACAGATAGGCTACAGGCAAAATTTGATCTGCATGAATTATTACACATAAATAAAACCAAAACCCAGCCACAGAAACCCACTACACATGTACGCAAGTGCTTGTCCCATGTTAAGAGCCATCTGATCCAGAATCACAGAATACCAGGTTGAAAGAGACCTCAAGGATCATCTGGTCCAACCTTTCTCAGCAAAAGCATGGTCTACACAAGATGGTCCAGTGTTTTGTCTATTAGACTCTTAAAAGCATCCCTTATTGAGGAATCCACCATTTCCCTGGGGAGTAGTTTCAATGGCTGATTGTTTTAATTGTGAAAAATATTCCTCTCCTCCAGGAAGGTCAAGTTCAATCAAATCAGTGTTAGCTGTGCCCACAGTACATCGTGTTAAAGTTGTTTTCACACCTTTAACCAAACTTTTATCCTATGAACTAAAATTTGTGAATTTCTGCCTTGGTTTTGTAACAAATGCAGACGGATGAGTAGGGATGGAGAAAAGATGTGAGCAGATGATTAGTGCATGCAGGAAAAAGACAAGGAAGAACATATGAAGACGAACAAGGAATAATGTGAAGGTAACTCAAGGTTGGGGAGTCGTTTGGGTGGAAACTGCAGGGTAGACAAGACATAGGGATGGGAAAAAATGGAACAAGGTTGAGAAGTCCAATATTTAAAGACTGAGTCAAGTAAGAAAAGCTAATAAAGAGTTTGGAAGGAAAAAAAAAACCATAGGACAAGACACAGGTGCAGCAGGACTGAAGCTAAATGGAGGGAGGGAACGAGACAGAAAACAGAAGTTTAATCTAGATAAGCAAGTACTTTTGCATACCTAAGTTACACTTCTCCAGAGACTCGTCATGATGGTGACCTTGCCCAATTCTCTCCTAACCAATTCACCCAAACAACAGCAGGCAATGCTTTCTCAGTTTCCTCTCAGTGAGTTCCATAGCCTGTGAGAAAAGTTGATGCTACAGAGACAGTAACTCATTCTCGGAAGTTGAGGAGACTTCATAGTCCAATCTTCTACCAAGAAACTGTCCACCCTTTGAGGACATGCAGGGTACCAATCTGTACCCAGATGGTGCCAGTTTGTGCTAGCTTTCTATGCAACTGAGATGCACTCAAAGAGATCACTAACAGTGCTAGTACGTATAAACATAACACTCTGAATTTCTGTAGATGGATTTCAAAACATTCAGCTCACTCAAACAGGAGCTTCTGAATAACATCCACAACCATGTGGGAATTAATGATCTCAGTTATAATTAAAAATCCATTTGTCACCGTTTTTCAGCTACTTCATATATGGAACCTAATACTTCCTTTGTGAATAACATCTATTTGACAGCCTGACATTAAATCTTTTCATTCAATTCTTGCCTGACCGCATTTGTAAAGCACTTCCCTTCACGTTTAAGGAAAGGATATGAAAGCCATGAACCTATGAAAAACAGAGATAGACCTCTATTCCTGCACAAAATAAAATCTTCTGTCTCCCTCTACTGGCTCTGCATTAAATCAAAGGAGGAGGAAAAGAAAAACTAGAAAGCTAATGTTTATTGTTATCTTAGAGAAATTTATACAGGACGCTATGCTGAAATAGCAGGAGAATAAGACTTTAATCATACTTTCTAAACAAGTATTACAACAGACAATACTAAGAGTCTTTCTGAACATGGCATGAAACCCATTTAAAGTTATTATAGGTACATAGCACCACAGCTATATAGCACCAAATTAATGATATATTTGGGAAATTTTCTACTAAAATTATTTCTTCATTAAAAATACAAGAGAATATTAATGAACTTTCTGTTACTATAGCTTCATCTTATTTTATATTGAATCAGATTTAAGCATTCCTGGTTGCCTCCAGCCAGAATGAGTTACAATTGAGCTGGATTATTTTAATTCTAAATAATTTATAGATAATACATGTTTTTAGTTTGGGTTGTTGGGGGTTTTTTGTTTGTTTGTTTTAATTAAAATGACAGGCAAGGAAATTTTGTGATTCAAGGAACTTCTGCTTTGCAATTCGATCAGTCAAAACATATTTAGTAACAGGCAAGCTGTCACTGTATAAAATACAGGGAGATAAAAGACATAAATGCCTTTTGCATATTCTTTAGATGACAACTGCAAAACCTTAATTTGTTTTTTTACCAAATTCTGCTTTTCTCAAATGATATAATTAAGTGCATAAAACACCCTGCTTAGTTTTCAGGGTGGACTTGAAATAGTTCACAGTGCTCCAGTACAAACTTATATCTTCTTACCCCAAATAAGTCAAAATCACAAGAGTAAGAGAAACATGTGCCGTGCCTGCCATGAGGCCATCACTGTGATTTCTCTTACTAATTTTCTTCACTGGAATATTTTATTTAAATTTGGGTAAAAAATTATTATTGAAATGAAGCTGGTCAGTGATACATCTTACAAACTAGAAGTACAGCACAGTGTACTGATTTTATCACATATCCAACAGAAAAATTAATCCTCCCTCACCAGAGCCATAGCCGTTCATGCATCCGACCAAAATGCATTTCACTATGCAGTGAATTTTATTTTCTGTGGTAATACCTATTTGCATGCAAAACAGCATCACCTACCAGGGACAAGGATCAACAGCGTAATGAAAAACACAGTAAGTTATGAAGTTGTCCCTGGCAACTGCTTGTTCCTCCACATTTACTCTATCCACTCAGGGGTTCAAATGCTGCAGGCCCTGTGCTGGGTATTGGTGCTTCCGAAAGACAAGCAAATCAGATATGGGCTCCCAAAGCTGCCGGGGGGGAGACAGGGGCAGGCCTCTCCTGTGCACTCAGCAGAGACCAAGAGCCAGCAGAGGTCAAAGACTGAGCAGTGGATGCCTCCCTTTGTTGGCTGTAAAACTCACAGACCCTGAGCTTTCAGATACTGAACACAGTTCAAAGCATACAGTTTTTTGAACAGTACCTGTTTTTCTTCTCTCTGTAAAAGCAGACTAAAGCATGATAGACATTTCATCAGAAAATAAGCAATCAAATTTGTCAGCCCTGTAACTTCCAAACTAACTGAAGTTACCCTTAAGAGTTAATTTGTCAAGCAGTATTCAAAAAGGGTCTGACATAACTTCATGAAAAAGTATTTGTTTGCAATTGGTCTGTACAGATTGCTTAAAGGTAGCATTCAAACATAAGAATGTGAACTTAAGGTTAATTAAAAACCAGAGTTCTAGCTCTACATAGAGATTTCACTATGTGGGGGAAAAAAATCCCAGTGTGACAACAGTATAAACATACCATGAAACTCTATATAAATCAGGTGAAAAATCACTTGTATTTAGAAACATTAGAATTAATGATAATGCAACTCTGAGAAATTTAATTTGTCACTTCTACAGAATGTCATAATGTTAATGCTCAACATGAAAGCACATTATAAAGCTTTACAGCACATAACGTTATGCTGCAAGTATTTACCTTCATCAGAAAAACCTAGAACAATGAAAACTTCAGGAAATTAATAATGCTTTGAATTTTTAAAAATGAGAGGGTAGTCTATAGAATATTTAGTTTCCATGGGTTTTAGTGAACAGAAAAACTCTTACATTTTGAGGCAGAGGGGGAGGTATGCAATTTTTAATGTTACATCCCATTAAATGTTCTTTTTTTTTAATGTTAAGAAATGAGAAAATAGATCTTTCCACTGTTAGTGTAAGTTTTGTGGAAACTTTAGAACTTAACTACATATTCAAGCTACTCTAAGCAATCACTTCTCCCATATAGCCACTTCCACCACCCCCTGAAGAAACTGGAAACAGGGAACTGCTATAGAAAAGAAATTAGTTTACCCAATCACCTCTCCAATTTGACTCATTATATTCCAACACAGGGATTCCTACCGCTACATAGGAAATAGTAGAAAGACAAGAATAAACAGTTGGAGAGAAAAAGATCAGTTGTGCCGGCCTTTGGACAGGTGGTATCAAACATTGCCTCAAAGGCAGGATTACCAGGAAATTTCAAGTTATACATCCTACAGCAAAAGCTTATTATACAGAGAATGCAGGAAGGTTAGCAGGTCTACACTGAGCAATAAAAACACGGTCTTGATCTATTCCAAAGCAACCGCAGTTATCAGAAGTTGTTCAACATATCCCAGTGGCTTTGGATTAGACATTAAAGCAAGAAGAAACTAAGTTTTTGGTGCTGTGGAATACATACATCCAGTTTTTCAGAAATATAAGCTGAAAATCACCACTAGGTTAATATGATATATTAATAATTAAAATATCTCACTCAAAGAGATGTAATACACAAATATACACAGTCTTAAAAAACCTGCAGGCATATGCATGGATATTAAGCAATAAAACACATTACTTCAGCTATCTCAGTCGTTACCAGCACACCATAAACATAATACCCCACTAATTTCAATGTAAAATAGTACCTGAAACTTGCAAAATCACATTCATATTTAGGATGAAATCCACATCCCTTTCAGTCAACATCTTTTTACCTAACAAATGAGACTCAGACCTCCAGAATTTACAGTCAAATGCTCTTAAATACTTAAAACATTTACAAAATTCAAGAAGTCTCATTTAAAAGGAGACTACAGTATATGTTTACGTGCTAATGGCACTGAGGACTTGGTTATCAAACTGATGTTAATAAAAAAAAGTTTTCAAGAAGAAGAAATACGCCTACGTAGCACATGATAGCCAAGAACTTACATGCCAGGTTTAAGTAAAACAAAAGAATGCTTAATTCTTTAAATGCTTAAAAGTGAAGTTTCAAGTTAATAGACAAACCCTTAACTAAACTACATTAGCACATGCCACTACAGTAAAATTCTTTTCACAAAATTTTTACATGCATCTCAAAGCTTCTGCAGATATTTTTATGAAAAGACCATGCTTTATTTACTGTACCTGAACATTTCTGTACCTGTCACGCTGCATGTTAATGAAAAAATAAAACAGGGAATATTAGGTTATTTTCACATGTCCTTTCTAAAGGCATAATTCCATTTATTTTTACACATGATGTTACATGCAGCTTTACTTTAGCAGAACTATCGAAAGCACTTCAGCCTATCTTAAGATGACAACTTTGCCAAGTCAAATAAAAAGGTTTCACTGCTCTGGAAGAAAAGATTACACAATTAAAGAGTAACGTTTCTCCTCTTTCCCATGCACTCTCTCAGAACCTCCCAAAACACTGGTACTGATAAAGGGGTTTGAGGGAATTAGGCTTGTTTTTATTAATACTCCTCATCTTTGATCAAGTTGATAGAAATGAGTTACACGCTGTAACAATGTAACGCAATACAATGCTCTGGGAAGACAATTCCATATGCTGTCTGTAGCTGCCAGTGAGAATAATTTCCATCTCTAGCATCTCCCTTATAACGCTATGAAAGCAGACAGCTCCACTCAGCAAGCACACAAAAAAAAATTCAGCTCAGGTTTTCCGTTTTAATTAAAGCTGAAAAAGCCTGGCAGAGAACCTACAGTGAGGGTGCCACAGCATTACACACAGCTGAGGCTACGGCAGCTTACCCAGCCGAGGTAGTTGAACTTTGACTGTTTCCAAGTGCCACCGACATCACTAAGAGCCAGTCATATCTAAGAAATAGCAAAGCCTGGCCTCTTGACTTTAAATGAAGTGTGAAGGCTTGAATGAAATACTGCCCATGTTAATGAAACAAACTACTTACACTAGCACACAGAAAGTACTTACACCGTTTCTGGGAAACCGCCTGCAAACAAGCTGTAACAATGTCGCAGTTCTTCTGGACTTTTTGTACAAGCCTGTCTTTCTGCTTCAGAAGACGAAGCAATTTTGCTGATTGAATAGAAATTCTGTAATTCAGTTCTTGTTTTATAGTTGTTAATTCATCAACATCTGCCAACAAACAGAGAAAACAACTTCAGTACAGGCCAAAACACTTACAAACAGCCCATTGTCGTTGATGTACAAAGAGACTTGCCCCGTGGACATGTACATGTACAAGCTTTCTATAAATTACAAGTTCTATTGACTGGGGTAATTCCCAACTATAAATATTTTCAGGATCTGAGCCAAAGTCTTTAATTTTCTTTTAAACTAAAGTACTTCCATTTATTGCACAGTGTATGAATCTTATTAATTATGCTATTACAAATTCATAGGACTGTGACAGATGTAGCCAGAATATCCAATAACGGTGCAACCAGGAAGTAAATTTTAAATACAGCATCTTCAAGCAGCTGCCTGTGCGTGGGGAATATGTGCATTCGTAGCAAAGGAACACCTTCAAGAAGCTGCCTGCAAAGCTACAAATCCAAGTCCAGAATGAGTGCTAAGTGGGAATCTCCACTAAGACGCAACTGGACAGCTTCAGTCAAGGCCTCAGCTATTTCCACTGGTCAGTCACATTGTCCCCAGACCTCCCTCAGTTCGCCAAAATGTCTCAGCTTACTTCTAATATTCCTGTTGCCCCACATGTGATATGCTTCAGGTCCAGAAGAGGGAGCTATTGGGGAGATATCTTAAGTCCATTAATTTTTCTGAGTCCTCTGCTCTGTTCTCAGAGGCTCAGCCCCCCAGCGAAATCCTGGATCTTGCCTGTCACATGCTGACCTCTTCAGCTCTTCCCTATAATAGCCTGGCACAGCTTGTCACCAGGATCTACACAGCTGTCTGCTCCCTGCAGCTAAATTTTCAAATCCTATCACTTTCAATGCAACCATGCCCCTCTGATGCTGGAAGGAAAATCAATGCAAGAAATCCATACTTCAGTAACCAGATCTAATGAGAAAAATATTTATGCACCCAGAAAAAGCTACTATTAGTGGGATGATAAACAGCTCAGCTAATGTGGCAAAACTTTTTCAGTACTTCTGGAAAGCTTAAAGAAAAGGACAAATTGGGCTGAAATGACCATCAATCATGGGCTAGTGAAGAGCAAAGCATGACTGCAAAGGGAGTGGAACCAGTGGTAAACCAGTCCTGTATTTTATAGACACTACCCTGTTTCAGCACCTTCTACTCAGCTGGAACTCCCAATCACTGGTACCAGGCAAGGGGATTTAATAATAAATCCATGGATTCTGAGAGCAAAAACACTAATTTGCACTCCTATTGACTTCTACAGTCACCATACAAGCAGAGAACTGAGTTTTCTTCTTTCTCACTCATGCCAGTTAGTTGTCCCTGTAAGAACAATTAACTTTGCAGCAAAAGTAATGAGCTGAAATACTACAAAATATATTCCTCAACAAGTAAGGGTTTTTTGAGTCCCAAGTTGCTATAGGACACACAGAAGAACTTGAGCTACATCCTAGTAACATCAGATGGTGTCTCATCTCATTAAGAAGCCAAACACGGAAGCGGACTGCTGTTTGCACAGGTCTGAAAAACAAGCACTTTTATTCACTTTTTTTTTTTCCCTCATCATCAAAAGCAGGAATGATTAAACATCAGGAGACAAGAGGCCTTTGTGCAGCCCTCTTCATCTGATCAACTTGGAAGTTGTAAGTCTTATTCCTTCACAAACATGCCCTGTTGAGGTTCCTTAGCTTTCAGGATTCTTTGAAAATTTCATTTAGATTTTGATTAATTGTCTATATAGCATTTACACTTTTTATTACACTTATTTCTTTTCTGGAAGATGAGCCAACCTGCAAATAAGTCTTACAAGTGTCTGGTTTAGTTTAGGTCCGCTAGAACTAAAAAGACCTTAAAAAACAACTACTTCTTATGACACCTTATGTATAGCATGTCTTCTAGATTAAGGCGGGGGGGGGGAAGGGAAAGAAATGAAAACTGGTCACTGATTCATTACTGTGAGGAAAAGCACTGAACTCGCAGAAACACAAAAGCTTGTGCAATCTGTCACAGAAATTAATAGCAGGTGACCCCATTTTTGCTCCTACAGCACCTGGAACAAAGGAGGAAGGAACAGCACAGGAGGCCCTGGTCTGAAGGAGCTAACAGCGCACGGGAAGCTTCTGGGAACCATGGCCATGCAGAAAGGCTGCTACAGCGAGCGGAGGGCACGCTTGAGCAGGACTCCTGAGCAGGCAAAGACGGAAAGCGAGGCGGCAGGGGCAGCTCCCAGCCCCGGCAGCGCAGGGCAGGGCAGGCGGGGCGGGCTGTACCTTTCAGCCGCAGGTACTTGACCTGGCTCGGCCGCTGCTGCAGCTCCCGGAGGGCGCGGGAGCGGGCGCTGCCGGAGGGGGCGGCCGCCTCGGCGGCGCTGTACAGCTCGGTGAGCAGCCCGCTCACCAGCGACGAGGTGCGGCTTGACCGCCCGCTGCCGGGACCCCCCTCGTCGTCCTCCTCCTCCTCCTCGGCCAGACTGTCGGCACTGCTCCCCGCCCTGCCACCCACGCCGGCCTCCCCCGCATCCATCTTCCACGCCGCCGCCGGGTTCCGGGCCCAGCCCGTTCCACAGCGACACGCCGGAGTGGGGCGGGCAGGGGAAAGGGAAGCGGGCAGGAAAGCCCAGGCGGGCGGGGCGCTCCCCCGCCGGCAGGAGCGCCGCACCCGGCTCCGCTCCCTCCCCGCGCTCCGCGGGCACAGGCCGGCCGAGAGGAGGGCGCTGCACCTGCGGAGGGGCGGGGGGCAGGGACCTCGCCCCGCCCCGGGGCGGTGACACTGAGCGCGCTACGCGGGCACCATCGTCCTGCCCGCCGTCCTGCTCCTGCTCCCAGCTGGAGTGGCGGCCCGGTTCTGCGGCAGTTCAGTACCTGGGCTGCGGCCGGGCCCCGTAGCACAGCCCGCGGCCCAGAGCGCATGGCGGGATCCGCACGGCTCCGCCTGGGCTCGCTGGGCAGCGATGGCGCTGCAGGCGGACCGGCCACAGGCGGGGCAGCAGCGCTAATTCAGGTCAGGAATTCACAGAATCACAGAATGGGTCAGGTTGGAAGGGACCACAGTGGGTCAAATGGTCCAACTTCCCTGCTCCAGCAGGGCACACTGCACGGGAGTGCGTCTAGGCGGTTTTGGAGTATCTCCAGTGAGGGAGACCCCGCAAACTCTGTGGACAACCTGTTCCAGTGCACGCACAGTAAAGAAGCTCTTCCTCGTATTCAAGTGACACTTCCTGTGCATCAGTTTCTGCCCGTTGCCTCTTGTCCTATTGCTGGGCAGCGCCGAGGAGAGCCTGGCTCCTATCCCGCGGCACCCGCTCTACAGATACTCAGGCACATCCCGGCAGAGCAGCGCGAGGGTCCCCGCTGGAAAAGGCCGCTCCGCGCGCACTCCGGGGCGGGGCCGGGGCTGTCGCCCGGGCCACGTGACGCCGCCCCCCCTCGCGCTCCCGGGTCATATGCCGCGGGCGGGGCGGGCCCGCGCGCTGCTGCTCCGGGTGCGGCGGCGGCACCGAGACCCCTGAGAGCCCCGAGAGCCCGGCCCGTCCCTCGGCCCGCCGCGCCATGGCCCCCGCCGTGCTGCTCCGGGCACTGGCGCTGGCCGCGCTGCTGGTGCTGAGCCCGGCGCGGGCAGCCCGGCAGGCGCGGAGGCCCAACGTGGTGCTCATCCTCACCGACGACCAGGATGTCTGCCTGGGCGGCATGGTAACCCGGCCGCGGGGGGCGCGGGGCCGGCGGCAGCGCGGCGAGGCAGAGCGGGACTCGCCGCCGGGGCGCGTACGGGGCTGTCGGCCGGCGGGGCTCGGCGGCTGGGCTGGGCAGGGCGCGGGGCCGGGGTCGCTCCGGCCGCGAGGGGCGGCGGGCTGGGCCAGGCCCGGCACTGGGCAGGGGCTCCCGCGGCCTCGGGCCGAGCGGCCCCGCCGAGCGAGCGACACGGTCGGGCTTCCGCGGCTGGGATGAGCTGCTGTGCAGAGCCATTGGGACTCGACTGGGCCGGGGCTGGGGCGTCTCCCATGCAGCCCCTGTGGGTACCCCTGGAAACTCCCCGCACCTCTGCTCCATTGGGCCCACCTTGCGCAACCGCTGTGGCCGCTCCAGGCCCCGGCAAGAAGGAAAAGACACTTAGTGTCTTGTCTGCATGGTGCCTAAAATTTATGGTTGTGGGACTTCTTTCACGTAGCCTGCTTTAAGTCCCCTGCTTTACTTGGCATCCTTGCCTTTTTAGCTGACACCCTCTGGATATTTTTCTTCCAGACCCCCCTAAAGAAGACTAATGCTCTCATTGCACAGATGGGAATAACCTTCCTAAATGCAGTAAGTGTTTGCATTAACTTTCTGAGCTTCTGAGGTTGTATGCATTTGTGTACTCTCTATCTCGGGTTACTGAGGTCTCAAAGCTGGTAATAGTTTTATGAAGCCTGTACCAATGGCTGTAGGGTTTTTTAAAATTCAATCTATAACTACTTTTAGGTCTCCGAATGAATATAACTTAAGGTCATGTTAAAATCTGTGAAGGAAAGTTTCACTTCCTGAAAACACTTATGCTAACTTCCTTTAACTGTAAAGTAAAGCTGCGTAGTCTGAATATTTTTATTACAAACTGAGAAGCATTAAAAGTAGCTACTTGAAACTTTCATCAGCTGCATGCGCAATGAAAATCCATTTCACTCTTTTCATATTCTAGTGTGTCTTCGTGGCTAAAATAGTGGACTGAGTCAATGGGCAGTTGCTCCTGTGTAAGAACCGTGTGTAGTCTTGCATTGAGGGGTTGAGGGGCACGTGCTGCAGAGACCTGAAACTGGTTTCATGTGTAGCTTTCCATTAGTGAAAATACTTAGAACGTAATTCTGTCTGTCCAGAAAGAAGTAGGTTTTAATGTTGATAAACATCTTAATCAACCTGTTAGCTGATACTTAAACTATAAATTTTGAGATAAATTGTTTTACTGTGCCAATCTTATCTCTCTTCATTCTGTTTTTCCAGTATGTTCCCAGTGCACTTTGCTGTCCCAGTCGAGCTAGCATTTTAACAGGAAAATATCCACATAATCATCATGTCGTCAATAACACTCTGGAAGGGAATTGCAGCAGCAAGTTATGGCAGAAGATTCAAGAACCATACACCTTCCCAGCGCTGCTCAAATCTATGTGTGGTTATCAAACTTTTTTTGCTGGAAAGTATTTAAATGAGGTATTTAGTGCCTTTTTTTTTTTAAGTGTTACAGTGTATTTGCATTTGTCTATCTTTCTAAAACCTTCTGTGATTTTTCTATTTGGTGGATCCACAAAGTGTATAATATGATGTTACTTGGATGAATGCTTCTCTTTGCTTAGAGGGGATAAATACGATGTAGAGTTCAGATCTCTAATGTGATTAAATTCAAGTTCTGTAGTTATCAGAATATTTTTAAAGTTGATTTTGAAATGGACTGATGGAATCCAGAAAGCTTTTTTTTTAGTATGTTCAAATGTGTTAATTTTTAGAGATGATGATTTTAATGACTGGAGGAAATGGATAGATGATTGGCATGGGGTACTGAAGAACCCATCAGACCGATGCCAGACCATACATGATGTTAGAATAACATTTTAAAAAGTGATTTGATTCAGTATTCCTGACTGACATATCCTCTTGCATCAGAGGACTATTTTCTTTTTAGCAGTCAATATGATATTTTAAAAATTGAGTGTCCTATGAGGTAAACTCATTGGGAGGACAGATATTTTCAGAGCTCTTGACAACAGGTACCCAACACTTTATCATTAAATCACTTTCATGTGTGTGCTTTTGTTTTTTTCTTTTTTTAGCTAGATTATGGTTTCTAGTAGTTTATGGTAAGATGTAAAATTCAGCACTGAAAGCTCTAAGATTAGGTGTTCGTCTTGTGTGATGGAATTGGATTTGGAGCTTGATGAGTTACAGGGTTCTTAACAGCATTATTTTGCTTGCATCTCTTGGTGGAAAATATTGGTGGTATAATAGAATAATGGAACTTCAGTTTTGGTAGCAATGCATGAATTTGTTTCTGCTGATGTTCCTGAGATGGGAAGGGAAACTTAACTGTCTTCCTCTGAGCATCCCTTGACTCAGCATGCTGTGTCCCATCCTTGCAGTTAGGCGAGCCATGAAGATGGGAGAGGGCAGCCCTGAGAAAACCCATTGTGTTGCCCTGAGGCACTCTCTGTTTTGAGTTTGGCACTGACTCAGCAGCTACTTTCCGTTTTTTGCTGTCTTAAAGGGTAGTTGTAGATTATTTGGCACTGAGGTGATTAAGAAGCTAGCATTGCTTCAAGTTCCTACCCCCTTTTGTGGAGAATGAAGGAAACTGTTGGTCTAAACGAAATTTTCTCTAGTACCTTGTGAACTGCTATCACAAAGCCTAAGATTGTCATGTGGATGTTTTGATCACTTCTCATTACCATATGTTCTCCAGAATTTCTGCGTATTTTCACAAGAAAATAGATCAGGGAATAACATTTAAATTTTATTGTGATTACCAAGCTTTCAGTTACTGTCTTTCTAGTTATTGAACCCTGGTTTCTTTAACAGGCTCTACGTGTGTTTTTTATATGTGTATATATTTGATTTTTCCCATTCTGAAATTGAGTTTGTCCTAACATGGTTTCTGACTAGTGTTGAATAAAGCACGTGAATATGAAACATAATTTCTAGCTTTTATTCATCATAATTGATACTGTGAGTCATGGTCTGTCTTTTTGCAGTACGGGGCAGAGGATGCAGGGGGAGTAGGTCATGTCCCTCCTGGATGGAGTTTCTGGTATGCTTTGGTATGTGTTTTTTTTTTTTCTTTTGTTTAAATACTTAATTTTGCATGTAATCCCATTTGGTTTTGTAATCCTAGTTGAATTCTAACTTTGCTGCTCATGAAAGAGCAGGCAAAGAGAATCTGACAATGCAAATTTTCTTCCCTTTTTTTCCTCTATTGCACATCAGATCCTTGGCTTTCACAAAGGCTACTCCTACTGAGTGCCTGGATAAAAAGCCCGGTTTGTAAAGCCAAAGCAGTGTGAGATAGCACTAAAATAAGTTTTGCTGTTGGCAACTTCTGAGAATTCTTGCAGTATCCCTTATGGCAAATGCTCATAACCTATTTGACAAATGTTTGTGGGCAGCTCACTTCAATTACTTCAAGTAATCAGTGTGCATGTTATTTTGTGTAAGGATCTGTGTAACTTTTTTTTTCCACAGGAGAAAAATTCTAAGTACTACAACTATACTCTTTCAGTAAATGGCAAAGCACGAAGGCATGGTGAGAACTACAGTGTAGATTATCTGACAGATGTCCTGGTAAGAAATCTTGCAACGTTTGGTACAGAAGCTGCTTATAAGCAGATAATGCCTCATGCTGAGGGCATGGGGAAGGGTGGGATGATAATTTGTTATGTTGTATTACTTCATACATGCAGAGCTGTGCTGTCATGATGGTGGGTGGGCATTAATTAGCAGAGTAAGATTCTGAGTATATTTAGAGGTGATGTGTTTGTGTTTGAGCTCTGGAGAGGAAAGGGATTCCAGCTGCCTGTTTGTCAGCCGGTAGCCTAACCAAGAGGTTAATGCTTACTGCTGGGATGCATGAGGAACACATAGGCAGTGATTTAAATTACTTCATAAAAGGATATGTTTCATTATATGTATATATATATATATATGCAACTTCTGTTACAGATTAGCTGGGGCAAGATTTCAGTAGGAAGTTAAGCATGTAAGGATAGCTTTACAGCTTGTTTTGTTTCTTAGGTATTACGATGTGTTAGTATTTTGTAATCTCCAGCTACATCAGGCTGATAACTTGGAATATCAAAGACTAATCAGTCCTTCATAGTATGAGAGGGCAACATGACCAAGGGAGTTTGTTGCCTCCCTACTTTACTAAGATAGAGAGGTAACAAAGGTTTCAACGACTTAAAGGAAAGTTGGAAGAGTTACTTTAGCTCTCTTAAGGCCCTATTTGGCAAGGAGTAGTAGCTGGGGGGGAAAGGGAGGATGTTCCCCCTTCCTACCAAGCTGGAGTCATAATTTGACTTGCAGTTACAGTGTATGAGTTGGTACTGCTGAGATCTCACATGCAACACTTGAAAAAGTTCTCCTCTGAGATGTCTCCTTGGGCAGCCTTGTAGTCTTTCATGGAGACCCTGAGGAGTTTCATTCCAGTGGGTGCTAGAACAGGCAGCTGCTTACTAGCAACAGCACTGATTGATGTTTCCTAGGGTACTAAACAGCTGTCTGATTGAATTTAGGTTTACATCGTCTAAAGCTAGATTGGAATTGATAGGCGAGAAGTGAGACTATCCTATTACTGGCATTGTACTGGGTTTTTTTGATCCTTCAGCAGCTTGTAAGCATTTTGTCCAACAGGTCATTGTTGCATAAACCGCTTACTTGTGGTATGTTACCTATTGACACAGCAGTGTATTACGATTTTCAGTGTATTGCATTCTACTTTCTGCCTGTAGTTACCAAACATGTATTCAGCATTTCAGAGCCAGTGTTCAAGTTTAATTCACTTGCTGGGCAGTGTACAGGAATAAATTGTTATGCAAAGTTCCTGTGTTGCTTGATGTGATGCACAAGCTTTGTTGTCCTGACTAAGGGTACCTGAATCTTTCTACTGCAGTCCTAAAGTGTTGCTGTTTAAACTCCTATTGAAATCAAAATTGGCTACCTCTATGAGTTTACCTGGTTTCTGATTGGTTCTTATCCTTCCTTAACTCTATTGTCATATAACTGAAGTCGAGTTGTACTTAGATGTGCAAGTTAGGAGGAAGGAAGAGGGGGAACTCCTAGTGTATTGTTTTTTTCTAGAAAAAGAAAAAGGATATCCAAAATGGGGTATACTAATCAGACAGGAAAGAAAAGTGCTGCAAGATTTCAAAACTGAAAAACTCATTTATGAGTAATATCTTTGAAGCTTTAATTTTAAAGGCTGACCAAGGGAAGGCCAAAATGGAACTCACAATTTCTTCTAACTTGCTACTTGAAACTGTGCATAGGCTGAAATGAAACTGAAAGTGCAGTGAAGTGGCATGAGGGAGTGGAGTTTGGCACTGTTCTTCACCAGACCTGCTGTCTTCACCCCTTGTAATCTAGGAGCTTGCTGTGGAATGAGCATATGCTATAAACAGTGGGGCTGAAATTTTTATTTCCCAGAACTGTTGCTATTTCTGAAGACAATTGAAGCTGCTGAACTGGGACCTGTCAAACAGCAAATGGCATCTGAAAGCCTCAGAAGGATTCTGATTGTATTAAAGAAAGCTCTGATGTTACTTGATAAAATCTGTTTAGGTGGATTCTGTTGATATTTGGAATAGGCACAAACTTCTGATGAGCTTTCCAGGTTTAAATAATGCAAAGTTCTGAAGCAGAAAGTTGTTCAGAGATGTGGGACAAAGTATTTGTTTAACATGAGCACTTGGGATTATTTTTATCATGAGCTGCTGTTCTAGACATGTGTAGATGAGCAAACAGTAAGTTTTTTAAATAGTTTAAAAGTTCCCAGTATACCAAGCTCTAAATAAGTTACAAATGTTTAGTTTGGATTTTTGAAATACTTACCGTTTTCCTTTGAGGCATGACTTCTCTCCTCCAACAACACTGTTTGCAGGCCAACATGTCATTGGACTTCTTAGAGTACAAATCTAATTTCGAACCTTTCTTTATGATGATCTCAACCCCAGCACCACACTCCCCTTGGACACCTGCTCCACAGTATACGAAGAGCTTTCAGAATGTCAGTGCCCCAAGAAACAGCAATTTTAATATTCATGGGAAGGTAAGCTAACGATTTTAATATTCATGGAAGGTAAGCTAACTAGCAAGAATTTCTACAGGTTGCTCTAGTTTGTGAGAGCAGTAGGCAGTGCCCTAACTTGATGGTTTAAACAGTGAGAATAGGCCAATACCATGACTACGGGTTATTTGATGATTCTGGGAAGTCTGTCAGGGTCAGATACACTTATTGTGATTTTTAAGATATTTGCATACCAATATCTTATAAACAAAAATGTAGCGACAAAATTATATAGTAGTACAATGGAACTATGACTGATAAATGGAGAAAAGTGAATTCCTTGTCCAGTTTCCAGACTCTTCTGAAGCTCTTTAAAAATTCTTTCATTACTCTTAAGAGTTCAGGAGAACACATAGGTAGTGTGCTACTCAAAGGCTTGGGCGAAGAATGTTGAGAGCCCTGTCTTCCTTATGCACATCTGCTGGTGTCGATGGGTGGTCCATTCCTTGAGCTCATGGCAAAGCTGCCCTGAGATGACAAGCATGTCAGACTAACCAGAGGACTTAATGAAATCATGAACCACAGGGCCCAGGGTCACTAAAGACTTCAAGAACTTTCATTTGTTGAAATAACCCGCAAACAGAATTACTGTGCCTGATGTTACAAACTCAGACATCCTTGAGATGGGGCAGTATCTTCCACTGCCAGCAAATTTGGCCATCTGTGGTCTAGGTCACACTAATCTGCTGCAGCTTACTCTGCCAGTAAATGAAATTCACAGTTAATCTGGTGAGATACCTAGTTTACAGAAGTTTTGTATTTTTGATTCAAGTAGTTTAAAATATGGAACCCACTACTGTTCAGTGTTCAGTTATTTCACTTCAAGATTTGCTTCTAATCTCAAGACTAAGGGATAACATTTCTTAAATGCCTATCAGGAGTCCTGTTGTACCTCTTCTAAGGTCACTGTGACTCGTGGTAGAGAATGAAACTTGGTTTTTGATTGTAGCTTGCAAAATGACCCTGTGCTTATCAGTATAAAAACATGAACGAAAGCAGAGAGAAGGGCTGCAGGCAGTAATAAATACTTTAGCCCAACCTTTTAAGTTTCAAACTAGGGAGTAAGAATCAGACTGGGATCTTTTTCTTTATAAAAGGATCCTGAACTTTGGCTTAGATTCCACTACTGTAATAACTGAGTGCTTTTAAAATAGTGATTTAGAAATAACTTGGTCAGTGAAGTCAGCAGCTAGCATACAGTGTGGAGCTCCCTTAAGTGCTGCAAAAACTCTGCATATGCCTGTATGACACAAAGCAAAATGATAGACTTAGTGTTCAGTAATTAATATCTGTGGATACAGCAGTTTTCTTATAGGAACAGAGTAGCATTACCCTCCTTTCTAGACACAGTAGCTGAGGTCATTAACGATGTGCATTTCTGCAGTTGGCACTGCTGTGGTCTTGAAGCCTAACTCTTCTTTGAGCTTCACTGTTTTCTAGGGCAAGCATGATTCCTTGCAGTAGCAGTAAACATGTCCATAGGCTCAGATCCTCACTGATGTTGTAATGCTTGCTGGACAGTCTTGCATTATATGGTCTTGACTCCTAAATGAATGTTGCCTCGCTTACTTATACAGTATATGGGCGAGGGCTACTAAAAGGAGCCATTTAGGCAGAATCTCTGCATGAAAAACAGGAGTTAAGCTCTTGTGTACATCACTGTTCAGAATCTGACTTGAATTTATGCTTCACATCCTCAGCCATGTATGGCATAATGGGCACCTGTCTGGGTTCCCAAGAAGGAGTGTTAATATCCAAATGAGTGCTTTATCTAAGCTGCTCTGAGAGAAGTTGATTAAGATACATGTTGGGTATTTCTCTTGCATGCATTGTTTTTCTTGCAAAATCAGAGCACAGCTGTGTTAAGATTCTGCTGGCAATATACGGTATATTGTCTTGATCTCCTGAAATTTCTCTGAGAATGGAACATAAGGAGGCAGCAGGACTGGTGGACAGCTTTGTATGTAAATGCTGAGAGACTTGACAGGGAAACAAATTTGAGAACTCTGGGTCAGTGTGAAGTTTATTGAAATCCACAAAGGTGTTTAGGTTCTGTTTGAAGGTTTTGAAATGTCAGAGAAAGGTAGGAAGAACAAAATACTCAAGTGAAAGAGGAGGATTCTGCTGCAGTTGGTGACCTCCTTGCCTGAGTTAACCAGCCTTACGATGCACCTATCTGAAGTAAACCCCTTGTGAAGAGTGGCTGGTGCACAGGTGATGTTGCCAGCTCCTCTGTTCTCACAAGAACTTCTGCTGAGCTGGAGGTATTTGTGATGTGTTTCCTTTCTCAGCCAACACACAAGTACCAGATGTTTGGCCTTGATTATGCTCGTTTCTTGTTGAGATAGTGACGTGCTGTCTCTCCAGACAACTGTTTTAAAACTATTGTAAAAGAGAATCTGAATACAACTGAATTAAAATAAACTGGACATGGATTAAGTCTCCATGCCAAAAATCTTTCCTTTGAGCAAAAACCAGGGGAACTGAATAGTTGCAGCAGATGAGTCACTTCGTTGTGAGTCCCTAAAGCCTGAGCTCATTCAGAGTCGTTTGCTTGTGACAGGAGGGAAATTGCACAAGGAGAGGCTCTACAGAGAGGAGGGACCAGCTAAATACAGGCTCAAGCTGAGGATGATGAGTGGGTCATCCCTGACCTACTAAATGAAGAAGTGTAAAGCTGCATTGACATGACTTTCTTCTTTGTTTTGATTCCCACTAATACTAACCTTCAGGCTGTTCACAACAGACCTTCCCATGTATTTGTACAGCAGCTGACCCAGTTCAGACTGGTGCTTCGATGTGGGAGTATCAAGTTTTATATGAATTACATAGTCTTTATTACTTTGGAGGGGGGTGGATGAGGGGAAAAAGGGAGGGGCTGTTTCTGAAACTTCAGGATGCAGCTAGAAGAATCAATGATGCTGCAGCTAAAGAAATGCTCCTGTTTTGAAGTCAAAATCCAAATAAAATAGTAATGTTCTGCTCCCCTCCCTAGTATCCAGCCCGGATTTCATAGGTTGCCAAGAATCTGATAGTGGTGCTGTTACAGATCTTTGTCCTCACCTGTCTATGACTTTCAGTAGTTCCAATTGCTTTTGATACAGGAGTTTCTTCCCACCTCTCTACCCATTAGGATGCTCACTAATCTTAGTCCCAAAGGTCCATCACTCTGATAACCAAGTCCAATCTTACAACGATGCTCAATACTTTAGGTTGCTTTCATCAGACATGTCTCTGGTTATCAGACTTCTGGGTCTAGGAGAGCCTTCCTAAATCCTTTCACAGTTTTCTTCCCTGAACTGCTTTGTAAAGATCCACAGCTGTTTTCCTCTCATCAAGGGCTGAGCAAAATGTAATATATTCTACTCTTGAAACTGATCTTCTCTGTTGGTTCATGTGAAATGTGAGTCAGGTCAGTTTGATAGCATTGCCTGGCTGTTTCACAGGAATAATTTCTATTGTAATTGGCCTAAGAAAGGTTTAAAATCTGGTAGTTCTCTCCTTCACTAATCTTTGTCTTTTTTATTTTTTCCCTTCAGAACAAGCACTGGTTAATTCGACAAGCAAAGACTCCAATGACTAACTCTTCCATACAGTTTCTTGATGATGCTTATAGAAAGCGGTAAGAATTTTCTTGTTGTTTAAGGTTTCTGATCAGAACTTGTAATTTTACTTTTTTTTAAGTGTGGGTTTTTAAAAAAGTTGTAAGTCTGACAATCAGTATCAGATTACCTCTAATAGTTCTCTGACATCTGTCTCAGCCAACCTGACTTTGTTTACTTTTGGCAAATGAACTTGTTATTGACTTCAGAAATACTTTATTCACAAATGTTGCCACTGTTTATCACAAAAAAGACTGATCACACTTGGTTTTTCTATTTCTTTTCTTTAGTGCACTAGAGATTTTTATTTTAAAAAATGGCCTTACCTTCTACTTCACTTAATTCTGGATTCTTGCATAATGTACATCAAATGTGATTGATCTGTCTGCCAGCTAATCTGATTTATTAACCTCGGCTTGTAGTCCTACATGGGAATACCTGCCTCGCCAAGGGCGATGCTTGATTCTTTTTTATAAAAAGGGATGTGGGGAGTAATGTACTTGTTTCCTGTTTTAGTAGAAATGAAGAGCATTTGTTTTGACTGCAGGTGTATTTTCTTTAAAAGTTCTGAAATAAACATTAGCTTAACTTTAAGTCTTGAACTTTATTTTTAACAAGTTATCAGCACTTTGGAGATGGAAAACAAAGATTTTTTTTTTTTAGCCTCTTGCTTTATAAAACCTGAAGGTAAAACTATTCAAAATCTTAAATTAAGCCTGGAGGAAACAGCATCCAAGAATTGAATAGCTGTAGTTAATTCAGCATAATACTAGTCTGTGGAAGCTTGTGGAAGCTTTTCTCAGTGGCAAATCCCATGACAAAATAAAAAAGAACTTGTAGCTGTTGAAGGCTTTAGATACCCAGAAATAACGGACCCTGACATTACATGAGTAATACAAAACAGCTGATACAGTATCTCATATAGACAACTGGCAATCTTGCATTTTAATATTAAACTACATATAAAGAACTAATAACAAGTGACCTTGCAGGAGATAAGTGACTCTTTGACACACTGTTGCTTCAGAGTTGGTCTTCACTGTCCTCAGATAAGAAGTAATCAGTATTTTGGTGTCTATACTGCAGACACTACAAAATAAAATTAATAAGAACTCAAGACAGTCTTATTTCTGTCTTTAATTGCAGCCTCAAAAAGAACAGCGTAGTAGTCTATGAAGTTTGTTTTCAGAATTTGTAAGCAAAATAATTCAATTACAGTGCACTGTTAACTGGAAGCAGGATATGAATGGCCTACCTGCAGTCAGTTATTCTCAGTTTTTCATACTCTAATATGAAGTGCTTTTTCTGTATAGGTGGCAAACTCTGTTGTCAGTAGATGACCTGATAGAGAAACTAGTGAAGAAACTGGAACTGAATGGAGAATTAGACAACACATACATCTTTTACACATCAGACAATGGCTTCCACACTGGTAAAATTTTCACTGCTTACTGAATACTTGTAGAAGATCCAGGAATCACATAACATTTCACCCTCATGACCACTCCAGAAAATGGGAACAGCAGCTGTGGAAAACTGTAGACATGAGAAGTACTGATTTGAGTTGCAAAACAACCTGGAGTTGCAGCATGGGGTGTTTGGTGATTTTGTAGTTTGGTTGGGTTTTGTTTGGTTGTGGTTTTCAGCATTAATCTCCACCGGTGTATCCTGCTACACATAAAATTAGAACAGAAATGGAGAAAGGGTCTTTGTGTTCTGTAATAAGAGTTGGCATAAGAGGTAAAAATCTGTCGACCTATCTGTATCATGTTGTACAACTAAAAATGCAGTATGTAAACTGTTGAACTTTTTTAAATGTGGCTTATACTTCAGAGTTGTCTGTTCCCGTCCTCCAATTTGTTAATGGAGTTCAGGTTCTGACTTCTTTAAAAATTGTCTGCCCACAGCAGGGGCGTTGGAACTAGGTGATCTTTGAGGTCCCTTCCAACCCAAACCATTCTATGATTCTTTGTAAGACAAGACTTGTAAAATGTGAAACAAGAAGTCATTTAACTTTTTCCATTTTTCTATTGTACAGGGCAGTTTTCCTTGCCAATAGACAAACGGCAGCTTTATGAGTTTGATATCAAAGTTCCATTGCTAGTTCGAGGACCAGGGGTAAAACCAAATCAGACAAACAAGGTAAGAAAGAAGTGAAATCAAGAGTATAGATTTATTTTTAATATTGTTTCACAGTTATCAGCTTCAGGTAATAGCTTATCCTCCTGCATATATATATATATATAAATTAAATTGAGTGGTAGAAAGTACAGAGACCTCATTATAAAAAGCTGTCTGTTCTTGCTTGAATCAGTGAAATTAAATACTTGCAAGCTACAAAGTAAATTAATTTTGAACTCACTTTCCAAAGTACCTACCATTGCTTTTTGAATGTCACAGGGTCCATTAGCCTATAAAGATGAAATTAAGTAGTGTTTAGATGTACCTAAAATTACAAATACTTTTAATACCAAAGTCCTATTATTACATCTGTTAGATTCTGATCTTCTGAAGTTACGTTTTTCTCACTCTGCAGATGCTTGTTGCAAATATTGATTTGGGTCCCACTATTCTGGATATTGCGGGATATGACTTGAATAAAACCCAGATGGATGGGATGTCACTGTTGCCACTGTTGGTAAGTGGATGAACAGGGATAGTAACTGATAATTCTGCAGGGGTAGTTCTTCAAAGTGAATACTACTTCTTTGATAGACTAGTTTGACTCATAACCCAGATTCTTCCCTTGATATAATTTTCACATGGGATGTTCATAGATTACTGAAAAAAGTAGGTATGTTGTTTAAATGCAGATGTATTTTCATAAGCACTACAACTTTGTGATCATTTTATAATAGAAAGTTGTGTCATCCTCTGGCTAATCCTGCCATTTGTAGTAATTCCTATTTTGAAGCCTGTGAGTTGTTTCCACCTTGCATCCTCCTTCCCCTTTTTGTAGCATTTCTCTGCATAGACACAGGAGAAGAGCAGACAGTTCTTATTAAACCTTTATTTTGACTCCATTTTCTGTAGAACTAGTGTTCCCTGACAAAGTCTGGAAAAATGCCTTTGGTTTTATAAAGTAAACCTGACCTTTCCAATAGGTGAGCAGAAGCCTATTTAAATAAAGCTGCTTGCAGTTGATCTGTTTAGTTTTAATTAAATTTAGTCTATAAATTGAAGGCAGCCTACTTGGAAAGTAAGCTTGGAAAGATCATCCAGATTTCAAAACGTGCTTTGCTTTAAAACCTTGTATCCTAAACCTTAAGCTGTTCTTTAGACAGAAGCAGGTAAAAGGCACCTAGTTTAAACTTGGATGGAATCAAAACTGAAAATCATTGTTTTACTGCATATGGCTGAGATGGTGCTGTATATTAGAGTTTCATCTTCTCTGTCTTTTAAAATGCAGCTACAAATTCACCAGCTTAAAACTTAATTGTTTCCTAAAGGTGTTTATCTTTTCTTATGCCAGGGGTATCTTTCTGCACCTGTTGTGGTAACGTAATATAAACCAAAGAGAAACAGCCTTGTTTACAGGGATATTGTCTGCAGGATAATGATATCTGGCCATGTGGCTCCTACTTGGTATTACTGCATGATCCTTTATAAATTGAAGATAGTATTTTAAACCCTCAGAAGAAGGTGTATGAATATTTTTGGAATTGAATGCTTGTCTTCCAGTTACACAAGACACTCTAACCTTAAAGTCAATTATTTAAGACTGACCCTGCCTTGTAGAAGTGTTAGTATTGTACCAAACATGGAGAATTTATTCTGTTTCATGGTGCAGCAGATAGTAAGTTGTGTTAACCTCTTGTTGTAGAGAGGAGACAAAAATGTCACGTGGAGATCAGACTTCCTGGTGGAGTACCAAGGAGAAGGATACAATGGCAGTGATCCTACCTGTCCCGGCCTAGGACCTGGAGTCACAGTAAGCAAGACAAGATCTGTTAATGTTAGGAAATAGCTGCTGAATTAAACCTATTTGTTGTATGGGCTAACCTGGTTCTGTACATAATCCAAGTGTTTTGGTAAGTTGGAGCTCTGTAGATCCTGTGCAGCATTTGAGAATTGGAGGGAGACATCCAGCCATGTGGAACTGACATCTCCATATGACCATGGAGATGACAGTAACCCTTTCAACAGGAATCTGTTGGGCCTCAGGGCTGGAGAAAGATGCAGGAAGGTGTGGGCTTAGCCAAGTGTGTGGCAGTGACATAATGTTCTTTCTAAACTGGCAGTGACTTTGTTACACAAGTCTTGTCTGTGACTATTATTTAAGTCACTAGTTACTCTTCGAATCAAAGCAGGTTTGCTTTTTTTTATTTAAGTAAAGCATCCCTTTGGTGTTGTCTTTAGTAGTGTGTTGTGCTATTCTGTTCAGTGTATGTACAGTAGCTTCCTGAACATAAGGCATTTAATCATGGTGAATTTAATAACAACGCTTTCTCAAATTCAGAAGGAGCTGAGGTTTTCCTTAAAATCCCCAGTGGAGACTTGTGTGTGTTAAATTAAGATCCGTTTGTGGTGTTTGTAAGTTAACTGCTGTTGGCATGAGTACAGTATAGTCTCTACGAAAAGCATTGCTAATTCATCTTCTCCTGCTCTGAAGTTTTTGTTCCTTGCTCACTTCACAGCACTGCTTCCCAGACTGCGTCTGTGAAGATTCCTATAACAACACATATGCTTGTGTAAGGACACTGTCAACTTCCTGGGATCTGCAGTACTGTGAGTTTGATGACCGGGAGGTAAGTCTGTCTGACTAGCAGATGTCAGCTGTTCACAGCTGTGTGAGTCTGTCTGCACTCTTATCAGCTCTCAAGGTTTCTGTGAAGAACCCTGAAAAGCAGACTAGCATTGCTTGCAGGATTAAGTTATCTCCTGGTGAGAATGTTTGACCAAAACTGTAGTGAGGTTCTGGGAAGAAGGAAAAAAAAAAAGGAAAGAAAAGAGCATGTGTGGGAGGAAAGTGAGGCTTAAACTCTGATTATCACCTTCTGGTATTACCTGACAGCCTCTGAGGGAGCTTTGCTGGACTGGGTTCAGTTCTCTCTCTTAGGTTAGTTCCATATGGCAGTCTCTTCTCTACAAATATTTTCTGCTCCACTGTACCTCTGGTGTGTTTATGTTCAGCTGCAACTCTTTTACTCATGAAGAACTGAAATTCCAGGCTAATAATTTCTCTTCTATTACTTGTTTGTTTGGGGAAAAACATACTTGTTTAGGTATAAAGGACATAGTGTCCCCCCCTTCAGAAGCCGTACAGAACTCACTAGGGGAGTACACAGTGTACACACAGAAGGTGGTGTGTTACACAGCTGATCATTACTTGTGCCCATTTGCACACAGCTGCTCTATTTTTAGAGCATGTTGGGTTTGAGGCAGCTGGGTCAGAGATCTAACAAACTGCTGTATTGTCAGCAGATGTGCAATAACAGCATGAACAACAGGTATCCCCAGTAATTGTGCACCACAAACACATTTTATGGTGGTCTACAATGAGCAACTTAAACCAGGGGAGTTAAATCCCACGAGATGTTTTTGCAGTTAGATAGTGTGAAAAACTATGCAGGAGACCAAAATGCCAATTTTATGCTTTGTTCTTCCACTTTCTGATAACTCATGATCAAGTTAAATAGGTTTTGCAGCTTTCTTGGTAAAAGTAGACTCCAAAGTTGACTGAATAATACTCTCCATGTCCCTTTGGGTTTTCTACTGAGGAGGTGTGGCTGTGGCATTTTTGGGTCACTGCTTACCTGGGTTAGCTAAAGTAAGACCAACAGTAATGGGAAGGTGGAGCAACGTGACTTTTATAACCTTGCAGTGAACCTTGTAAGAAAGCCCGCAGCCAGTCTGTACAGATATGTTTTTATCTATGTTAGACACAACTCAGCCAATTTTTATCAGTATCATCTGCAGTCAGGCCTCCTACTCTAGTACAGACAAAACTGCAGCTGAATTCCTGAGATATGTTTGACCAGTATTTGTCCCACAGAATGGTCTAGAGATTCAATGTCCCAAAAAACAAATCTGCCCTAAAATCCTCCAGACAAACCTCAAAGCACACACATGCAGAATAAGCTTTTCTCTTTTATGGCTATAACATACTTGTGTTCAGCAGATTTTGTACATGAAGTCAAGACACCTGTTTGGGTCTGACAGCTCTAAGTATCTGATGAACCTAGAATGGTGATGTGATGGTCGTGTAATTGTGCATTTTGAGATCTGTTAGTGAAAAGACAGCCAGCTTAGCCTTGGTTTCTTACTGTGGTCTTACAGTCATAAGACAGGTTCCATTTATGTGTTGGAAAAGAATCTGCAGTGAAGCAGGCGAGTCCTTCAGGTGAAAGTAAAAACTGTTCCAACAATACTGTGCTACTTCAGCACTTCTGCTTTGCTTGCACAGTCTTTGACCACTTAGCTGCATGGCTAAACATACCTTATGTGTGGGGCTGCTGCAGTGGAGCTCAAAATGACATTTGAGACTGTGTGCTGCCATAAACTATTTTTCCCAAATAATAAGACTAAATGTTAATTAGCATTCAGGACTTAATACAGTGCAAGAACTTTATTCTGCAGGTGTTTGTGGAAGTGTACAACTTGACTGCAGATCCACACCAGATCAATAACATTGCTAAAACAATTGATCAAGAAATTCTAGAAAAGATGAACTATCGATTAATGATGCTGCAGTCCTGTTCAGGAGCAACTTGCCGTACACCAGGTGTCTTTGATCCCGGGTAAACACCGCTTCACTGAATTATTTTAATACTTTTAAATATAAGTGTATATTTTTTAAATTAAGCTTTTATAGAGGATATTTGTGGTGGATTATTATTGATGTAAGTACTGCTGTTTAATAGAGATGTTTTCTTAATGCTTCTATTTTTTTTATGCTTAATCTCTATTTTAATTTAACTTACCAAATATAACTTCGATGGTATGAATACTACTACTTTAATGTTGTCAGCCATTGTTGACTTAGAACAGCTGAAGAGTACAGCTGTGCTGAGTAGTCAGAGACAGTGACCTTGGGTTTGCCTGCAAACCAGGAAAAGCTTTTTTTAAGCACTATTTAAAATGTCCTTACAGTTGTGCTACAGAAGTTTGTAATTTGAGGCAGTAAAGCTTTCTGTTAGAATGCAGCTCCTGAATGTTTGTTCATTGTAGCTAGTATTTATCTTTGGAGACCATCCACTCCTTGGTTGCCTAAGACTCCTTATAGAGATTGTTGCTACTGCATACAGCTGAGAAAGCAACTACTCACACAGCCTTGTACCAGAGCTATTCTAGCAACAAGCTTTTTCTAGAAGTGCTGGTCACGCTGCAGGACAATGAGCTCACACTGACTGTTCCTTCCTATAGGTACAGGTTTGACCCACGGCTCATGTTCAGCAATCACGGCGTACGCGCTCGGAGGTTTTCTGCACAGTCCTTATAAGACCATCGAGAGTCTCTTGCAATCAGCTCCTACTGACCAGTTTCTCCAGTGGCTGCAGCAGGTCTGTCTGTTAACTCTCGCTGATCACAGCTGGAAGACTTTTAATGGGCTTTTCAAACCCTGTTTGGAAGAAAACCCCTTGTCTTTAGCTGGTTGCCTTGTGCAATATGTATATTTTACAGCTGATCTCTAACTGTAAATCGTTAGACACAGCTAATCTGTCTTGCTCAAATAGTTGATTATCACCTTTGTCTTTCAAGTACCTTTTCATATCACAGGCACAGAGGTGAACCTATGCCTATGAATCTGAACAGTTTATTTTGTTCTAAAAAATCAATAAATGCGTACTTGAGTCAGGTTAGATAGGCAGGTGCTATTGCACAGTAATGCTCACCCATATTCAGTGTCATAGACTTCCTTAAGAGCTGTGTTTAATTATAGGTTTCCTGCATTTGAGCTCAAAGCTGTTAATGACAATAGCAAACTAGCCCAAAATTGAGTAGGAAGGCATTAGTCAAAACTGTAGGATCTGACTAGCAAGTGTCTTGTGCAGAATTAAAATCTGTTCACTAAGGAGTCTCTTTCAATGAGACGACTTCAAATGAGACCAATGAATTTTTTAGGACAGCTTTGGTAGCTTGCAAACAAGAATGTAATGTCAGGCTCCTTTCAGTTTGAAATGCTGGAACGGGTTACTGGAAAAACTAGGGTTTAGGATAGGCTTCCTAGTGAGTTTAAACAAGAGAGTGTTGAGGCTAGTAAGTATTCAAGTAAGTGTGCCTGTGCTTTGAGCTAACTCTTAAGTCTGTTTTTAATACACAAACAGAAGTAATACTAAAATAAACAAAATCCAACAACTAGGGCACCACAGTAGACTTGATCTGTTTCTAACATCCAAATGTCTTGAATTGTCTAACATCTTATGTTGATTAGATTCTTGAAGATAATTTATTTTGAAAGCAAACTAGCTAAAAGTAAATCACAGAATCATTGCTCACTAGACATTAGGCTAAGAGAGGTATTTTAGGCAGTTTAGGTTCTTCAGTGTTGCTTTTTGGTTGAGACATGACTACTTGGAACCTGCAATAAGTGGCCTTCATGCCAAAGGTCTGCACGTCAGAAATCACTTAAGTTTCCTTCTGAAAGGAGGTTGTCTTTTCAACCTTCTGATTAGGCTTATTTGAAATACAGCTGTCACATGCACCCAAACTTGAGTACCTTTCTAAATCTTGGAAAACACCCAAACTTGCATTACCGTACAACTTCTGTAAAGATTCATTGGCAAAACACTGTCTGGAAACACTGAATTGTGGATCTTCTGCAAGACAAGTTCCTGTTGCTTGTGGGCAAATAAACTGTGTTATCAGCAAGATAATCCTTTCCTTTTTAAACAAAGTGTGGCAAAATTATTTAGTTTTCAGTTAGTTATTTCACATCTCTTACCCTGGTACAGAGCATGACTATTTCAACTTCTGTCACATAATACCTTGTCATAAGTAATCATTAAGTACTCAACAAAGTGTGACTCTCAAAACTGTGAAGGTGCATACCCCAGTGTGCAGATCCACCAACTGGATACAAGCAATGCTACAATAAAACACGTTGAACTTTCTTGGCTTTTAATTCTGAGGCACAGAAGTTGTCCTTCATATAGCTTATAGTTGCAAACTTCTGTGATGGTCTCCAGGTTAGATATTATAGAGCTTGTGTTTCAAATCTCTTAAAGTGACCAAATATTTTGAGGGGAAAAAAATTGCGTGAAAGGTAACTTTTCAGCTGGAGCATCTGTATGAACACAGAGGTTTTTGGATATTCAAACTACTTCCATGCTTTCAAATCCTCAGGACTTTTTCTTTTCCTTAACTACAACTATAGCTTTATCCTGTTTTATTGTTTCTTAAGCCTTAGCATTGCCCATTGGTATCCTTCATAAACTGTTTTGTCTTTAGAAAAAAACCCTGAAGTTGTTTTCAAATGTTCTCTTGCACACTGAACTAAACGTAAAGCTCATGTATGTAGTGTTGTGCTCAGACAATTCTAGCAACTTAGACTTGTTCTTTGTTTAAACTTTGTTTTGGTAGCTGTATGGAGGTTGGTGTGAAATACATTGACTGCTGCACATTAAACCTTCAACAGTTCTAGAAATCTGGGTCATATGTCAAGTTTCTGCTTGTACTTCAAGTAATGTGCATTCTGTTGCTCCTTAATAGAAAACAACTTTGTTATGGGTACAGATGTGTAACTCTAACACAATCTTTTCTTAAAGTAATCTTAAGCCATAAGAAGGAAACTTTCTTTTGAAATTATTTACTTTTTGCCTAATAAGTAATATGAAAATTGACAGAATTGATGCAGATGCAGATTATTCAGTGTGAGTAACCAGATGCTTTACCCAAATTAATACTCTTGCTATCTGCACATACCTATAAAGCATTTTGTAATGAGGCTCAAGAACTGTTGCCATAAAGCGTAACAGCCTCAAATGAACAGTGTTAATTCTTATCTTTGATTAAAAAACCACTATGAAGGAACTTTGACTCTTACTCAGATCTAATTCCCAACTAAGTTATTTTAAAACTAAATGGTCTTTTGGGATATTCCATTTCATGTGCTCTTTGACTATGGCTGTATCTGTACCTGGTTACCGAAGGCATCCATGTTAAATGTACAGTTTTAAATAAAGGGCCTTACTGGTACAGAGTTGGTTTAGATAAGATGTGATAATTTTTTTTTTTACTTTTTTAAAAATCATTAGTAGCAAAGTAGAGCTGTGAATTTTTAAGTGATCTGATCTGGTAAGGTAGGTACTATACAGGGAGAAATGCAGTTAATAACTTCATTATGTTACCCTAAGCCAAAAAACATTCATTATCATCACTTCAGCATAAGGAAATACAGCTAACACATGCTTACCCAGCATGGGCCCAGTAAAATGGACTTCTTCATTTTGAGGAATAAAGGTGTAACAGGGACACATACATGGAAGCACACAGCCAAAGCAGGTTATAATACCTTTTCAATGAACTTAAATTTGAGACTGACTCAACAAGCTGAATACAATATTTCAACATAATGAAACAGCTGTCATTTGTTGTGATTCGATTGATTTTCTTTGTATTACTCTCTCTGTATGTGAGCATACTTTGCTGTAGCATGTTGTGAGCATATTTCTGCTGTTTTGAACGTCTGTTTAGAAAGTGCCCTTCCAGAGGACCCTGTTCACTGCTGCACTTTTGGAGAAAGAAAAAATAAACTGCCTCTCAAACTTCCTAACTTTGTTACTGAGCTTGAGTTAAACCTTTCCACAGGACTAAGCTGTGTCACATGTCTAAGGACTGAATTCCTGTTTTATAAGCCTGTTCTCTCTTTACTGCCCTGCTGCCTAACAATGGCTACTTCATATGGTCACAGGGAACTGTATATACAGCGTCTAGCAGGACAACACCTGACTACTTTGCACCAGGAAGAAACATCAAGGTGAGAGGACAAATTGAAATGCAACTCTACTTGCTCAGAGTTCCTTGGAATCTGATGTAGGTGAATAGATGGAAAACATTACCAAAAAGCACAATGGAGAAACTGCTGTTCATAATTAAGAGCAGTGTATTCTGTCTCTGGGAAAGAGGAAGAATCAAATCACACATAAAGGCTTTTTCCAAAATGGGAACTGTGAGCAACAGCAAGATAAATGCTACTTACTTCCCTCAATCCCTGTTAGAGAGTTGAATTCCTTGAATGATTCTGTTTAAAAATATATACATAACTTTTCTGAACTACAGAAGAAGGTGATTTTGTACACCTTCAACTTGTTTAAGTCTGAGGCTTTCACAAGCTACTAAACCAAGTATTTCTGCATCGTATTTGCATTTCTGCTTAACCATTTCTCCTTCAGCAAGGAGGGTAGCAGTCTTCCATCAAGTAGACAAAAATATTTAAGGGCTGCTTGAAAAAAACATTTCTTTCTTTTGATGTTTCAGCTTATAAAAACTATAAAGTTCACTCTAGCACAAGTAAAAGCAGCTCTAGATAGACCTTCCCACAGTGCTGAAAGACATCACTTACTGCCCAAGTGGAGATACTATCAGGGGTACAGAAGCTGCACACTGTCTCCTTTATCATTAATTTCTAAGAACAAGCCATGTTTGTGAAGAAAATTGCTGCTACAAGGCTAAAGGAGTCACCTGTTTCAGAAAAAGAAATCCAGAAAGAAAGTGCCCTTAGAAAGAAAGGGCACTGCTAATATATTGCTTTCCAGATGTTGCCGTAGTCAGATTCAACTGTCACTTAATCTTTTGATAAAACCCACTGGACTGTGTAAAGCTGGAGTTCAGTAATTGCTCACAAATCTCAAAATACAGTCAGTGCCTGCTTGCTCAAGGTATGGAAGTTGTTTGAACTTATTCCAGCTGCCACACCCCACCCCTTTTCTAGAAACAGGAATAAGAGTGACTTGACAGAACACAACTGAATCATCCACTTCAGCATTTTTCCTGTGCAAGTTCTATGGAAAAGCCAGCTCCATGACTCTTGCTGGCAAGAATGACTGTGCAGACTCCTCTGGGTTGGCAGCAAAGGCATCAAGGATGGGACTAAAGAGTCATAGAGATATTCTCATACTGCTGATGAGTACCAGTGAAAGCATGAGCAGAGCACACATGCTCTGCTTTTTTGTTCTGAGGGTTCTGCCACATTATCAGCCAGCTAAAATGTTTAGCAGATGAAAGGAAAACATTACAATGACTGATCCAAAACAGGAAAGCAACTCTTCTCCTAGGGCATAAAAATCCTAAGCAAAAAAAAAAAATTTGGTTTATTTGAGCTGTCATGTTTTGCTTTGGTTTTGAACCACCAAAATAATACCAAAAATGTGTAGGTTGGCAATATTGCACTTAGATACCTGCTTAGGGGTGTTCTTAATCCTCTGCTTTAAAGTGTTTAGATTAATAAGGCAAAAACCTCAAAAAAGTATTCAGATCTTTTGACATGGTATTGTGATTCCAAATGCTCCTCTGTAGAGTATCAAAGGAAAAACACAGGCAATGATTAAGCCCCACCTTTAAAAAATAGCACCCTCCTACCTTTTGGCTACTCCAGCCTTTGAAACAGTACAATGCACATGACCAATCCTAGACTTACTGTGCAACAAAATACACTTTTGGTGTCAAGTCTCAACTGCCTGGAAACATTTCTCTGATTTTTCTTTTATTTACATGGATTGAACTAAAGTAGACATTGTTTTTGAATGTATGTCCTGCATTTTCAGTCAGCCTTGTTTACATTTAAAAATGAGTGCTCCCACTCAGCAATAGGTGTTAAAAGATACTCTGCACAATCTCTGCTGCTTTCTGTGCCAGTGTTACTAAAAACCCAGAGGTTCTGATTGTGTCTCATGAACACTTGAACCAGGGCAGATAAACAGATACAAAATTGTCTAACATTTGCTCACACACATCTATGGAAAAATGTTGTGGGCAAAGAGCAAAGATTTTGAAAATATCAGTTGACAGATGCGGAGTAACAGAACTGTCTAAGATTACTGGCTTATGGAAAGCACCTGTTTATCTGAAGAACTTCGGAGCCACTGTTCCAATACAACTACTTTGCCTGGTAAAAAACAAGAGACTGAACTTCGGTGTCATACTGGTGTTCTAATGCCTCCCAAGGCACGTTGAAAACAGCTGAAATTTCTGATCACATACCAGATTCTGTATTTAAAGAGAGAAATCTTAGACTTGCTATTTTCTCTCATGCTATGCACAAGACTATGGTGCTATTTTTAGGTTTATAGAGCTAATGCAAAGGAAGGGGGCTTTGCACTTGACTTCTCTCATGGGTAGTTGTAGTAAAGTGAAGGCAAAACAGGACTCCTCTACTTATCCATAATATCCTGTCTTACTCGTGGAAAACACACTCAAGAAAAATAGGACCAAGACAGTACTTTATACAGCATCATGAAAGATGTTAGATTTGGCAACACTGAGCATTTGCAGAATTAATCCTTCTGAAAGACAATTTTTAAAAGCACCTTTGAGGAAAGCACGAAGGAAACAGCTTTGAGAAGGCATTTGCTAGTACTGGGTGCCTTAGTACGAGGTTCTGAGCTGGGTCCCTTCCAGGCCTCCACTGTTGCAACTGAAGGCACTTCTGATTTGTTTGCACAACGGCAAAAAAAGGACATTCCAGATGATTAGCTCTCACCTCAGTAGCACACAACACAACAAGGTGTCCTTTCAAACATGTCCTGGCCTACGCAGTATTTCCTTGAAAACCACCACAAAACTAGCTCCAGCAGTGACGCTGTGTGTCTGAACTGCTTGGCTCAAACTGCTCTGGACTGGGAGTTGCTACTAGGTACTGCAGGAATCTCTTTTATCTACTTACACATCAAGAGGAAAATAATTCCTCCAGAACAGGTTAGTCGTCAGTTCATAGTACTAAACCTGTGTTCTAAGCAACAGATCACAGTGTGTCTGTGATCTGTGTCGAGCCTCTGTTTGGCTTGAACTTTCAACACAGTCTGTGCTTGCATCATGCTCTGGGTTGTTGGAGAGATGTAAAACGTGAACCCTCTGCTTCCCACCATCTGTAAGGTTCCTGCACCTACCATTTTGCCACCTCACTGCCAGGCAACCAAGATGAATTACATGGATAGGTAAGGAGAGATTTTATATTACAGTGAAAAGTTCTTTCATATTCTGAGCTGCTTTAAAAAGACATTTTTGAGAACTATGCAAATTTTAGAACAACTCCATTTGCCCTCCATCCGGATGGATGATCCTGCTGCTGAATCAGCCAAAACACAAGAGATTTCTCTTGCCAAGTTGTATTTCTAATAGTACATAACTGCTGTAGACAGAGCCAACAGCCCAGTTACTTGTGTGGTCAGGAACTTGGCTGACTCTGCTGTCTTCAAGGCCTTTTATCCATCTCAGCCTGGCTGAGTGCAGGGCTATTTGCTATTAAGTTGGTGTTACCAAGTGTATACATAGTTGTAATGTCGGTGTGTTGCACATACCGAGCTGCGAGGTCTCATATAAACCAGCCTTCAAGGCACTGGCTGAGCCACTACCTTCTCCTCTGCCGCAGGGCTGCAGTGCCCAGGGAAGCGCCACAGAGACCGAGGTCAGCAGCACAGCAGCTCCCTGCTACCAATTCAGTTAGGGAGGATTAAACCGGTTCTGAAATCACAAAATAAGTACCAGAAAACTAAACACAGATGTTACTGGAGGAAACTAAAAACTCGTTAAAAATAAGGAGTGAAATGTGTTTCCTGTGGAGGGCAGAGCGGGGTATCACCTCCAGCCTTGCTGTATTTGCCTCGTGTTTCTGCGAGCTATTTTTTCATAGAAGGAAACTACTGCCCCGTGAGTTTTCCCACCCAGCACCACTGTGTGCCCACAGCTGCACTCCTTCTATGGCAGATTGGCTCCACGAGGGGATCTGAAAATCCTGCTTTCATGACGCAAAACGTGGTGGCCCCGCTGCCCTTGGGTCCCTTCCTCTTCTTCCAGGCAAACCTTAATTTACAGCTGTGTCTGCCCACAGGATTTATTGCTGCTGTACAAGGAAATCCATTTGGCTTCAAAGCAATCATAACACCAGCATCAGGTAAAGGAAAAACCAAACACACGCCATGAAACTAAGTATTGCCAACTTCAACTTTAATAACTGAACCATCACTTTTTGCCATTTCAGTAATAACTTTAAGGGGAATAAAAACTTCCCTACAAAAATAAAACTAAGCTTGTCAAAATTATAAATAGTTTAAATGTTTGTAGTTAAAGACATACATTTTAATGTTTCCCTGCATTTCCCCTCCCCCTATCATTTAATCATTTTGGTACCATCATATAATGACATGAAAAGAGTTTTGCAACAAAAACTTCGATAGTTCAATTTGATGCTAAAATTAAAAAAAAAGATAAAACTGACAAGGCATGACCATTTCTTTTAAATTAAAGCTGCTGTAATTGCCAGTGTGTAGAACAAAAAGAGAGGAGTTAACCCCACACATGACATCTTAAAATAATTAACTGTGGACTAAGACAAAATTAAAATATAAGTTTATTTTGGTCCCCCACCCCCATCCCCTCCATCCCAAATCAAGACTCATAGTGCATACAACACTGATTGAGGTTTTTGGCTACAGTAAATGCAGATATGCCTACTTAAAAAGACTGATAGTTTAGTTCAAGTAAAACCAAAAAATTCACATATTTTTATACTCCACTTTTAAACTCAAACAGTGTTTAAATCTGAGCAACAAATGGTTCAATATTGACAGTGATTATGTAATAATTACGTAGCTATGGGCAGATACTTAACTAGATGTTACCAGAATATCCACCAACATGCTGCTGCATTCCTAGAAAAACAAACTGTAATGAAACACAAGAACATTCCCTGAACCATTATAAAGTGTCTCACTTGAAGATAATGTTACTAACTCACACATGCACTACCATGTTACATGTGAAATTAAGAAAACAAACAAGATATGCCTTATATATACTTTATCGTTAGTCCTACTCTTAATTTCTCTTAACCCTTTAAAACATTATGATTGTCTCATAAGCTTGCAAATTCTTTTTACAAAAAAAAAAAAAAAAATCCGTGAAGAGTTTTTAAAAAATCTTACTAAGGAAAGGAAACAAAGGCACAATTACATCAAATTAAGGGGAAGAACAGAAGCATCTTGGAGTTTCACACAGTATCCATTAGATGTCACTAAAGTTTTAACAATTCCTTGGGAATTTAAAACAACTTCTGCTGCTCTTCAATCGTTAGCACCCCTCCACTCCCCCACCCCCCTACTATATAACTCATTTCCTCTCTGGCATGATAATGACTAAAGTATCAGTCACTCAAATCTGCCTCATGCTTCTATTGCACACCCACTTCTTTGGTTTCTTTTGAACATGTTTTTTTTGATAAATAACTCTGAAAGACCAACAATTATATTTACACTAAAGTAACAAGTTTTCTTGCTACGTTTTTCCTACTTTTAAATCAAGTAAATCAGCAGTCTGCAGAATTTGGTAATCAGTTTTTCAATTAAGAGTTTAAAAACTTTAAGGGAAAAAACCTTCTGAATTACTAAAAGCAAGAGTTACTAAGCTCAGTCATCAACGGAGACAATAATGTTAATTTCCGCTGAGCTGGGAACATGAACAAGACATTTTACTTTCTTTGCCTGACTGAGCCTTTAACAAAGAAGCAGAGGAAGCTATTTTTGCGTTTCAGATATGGTAATTCAAAATTATCCAGCCTAAAAATGGATTGCTGAGCCAGAGGAAAGATCTGACTTACAATAAAGACCAAATGCATCTGTAGTTGTAGCTTGTGTCTGAACACTCACTAGATGAGTATTTCTCACAGAGTTATCTGAGACATAGACCATTTTTCAGAATTCAAGTAAGCAGCTTTTTAGCTTGGCTGCACTTTTCAAACCCCCACTATGTGTTTATGGAACCAGCTTCTTCAATAATGACTTGTATGTGCAGCTCCATTTCCATTCTTATTTAGCTTTTGCTTCTCATTCCTTCCCACTATTTCTATTATCTTTATTTCTTTTCCAGTGTAGATTTACGCAGTTAAAAACCATACACTTATTCACAATATTATAACATCCTAAAACTTTAACCTTGTAGAATTAGTATTTTAACTTCCTCTGTGTAAATACTATTTCCATTTAAAACCAGTCCTCTCCTCTGTCAGCTACTACAGTTCTCCTCCCTCTTACCTTCTTTCCAACTTTCTCTTTACCTTCTCCAGAAAGGCCACTTTTAAAGCTTTCCACAAATTTCACAGTACAAACCACAAGATCTCATGTGCCTTCCATCTATAATAGTTCTCTCACAAATTATACAGTAACTGTCTGAAAACAGAAAGGTAGTGCAAATCAATTTCATCTGAAAGATAGTTCTACAACTAATTCTCATCCAGATGGTTTTAATTTTTTTTTTACCCATCAATTTGCACATCCTTACTTGTAAAGCTACCATTAAGCGAAGAAGAAAAAAAAAAAATCTTATTTCATAGCATCCTAGAAAATTGCTTACAGTTTCACAGCTTGCACCAAGGTAACTTGGAAAACTCTCTAGGAACACAGAGGATTGCAAACTGATGTACAAACATGCAGAATCCCTTACTTGCGGGTTCAAGATGCTAAGTGACCTGGCTTATGGAACTAAGTCTATAGCAAAATTCAGGTACCCTGGCATCACAAAACAGTCTTCTGAATAAAGAAAACTACTCTCTGCTGCTCTTTGTACGTTGGGTTTGGCATGCTATACTGACGTTTGGTAGCGTGCGTTTTTCCTGAGTGTCCTTTGGCCCCCTTTTAACCAGGTTTCAACACCCCACGAAGGGCTTCTTCAAGTTTGCCTCGGTAAGCTGCGTAACGGTTCTTTAGGATCTGCAGTTGGTCGTTTTCCTCTTTGTCCAGTATACGCAAGAAGTTCTGCAGTTCAGGAATACTGAAAGCTTCCCACTGAAAAGACAACGAGAGGAAAGAATGGATGAGATGAATAGGAGATACACAAAATACAGTAGTTTTAAACAAAACATTCAAAAAAAAATTCAACCTGAAACAGTAATGGGCACCCTTCCTTGCACCTCTTAGGGAACCTGAAAACATTTTACTCTTTTAAACATTTTTTTTTTTCTGCAAGTAACAACACGTCAGTCTAACCACAAATGAAATGTCTGCAAAAGCCACAAAGTAAATTAACCAGAAAAAAAAACCAAAATCTACTTCCAAGAAGTGGATTGCCTGGTCAGCACAGATGAGACCAAAGCCCATCCATGAAGTTACACAAGCCCACCAAACAAACACGGGTGCTGACATACCATGACTTCTCCAGTTTCATGCTCACGTAGAACAAAACTGAGCATTTCTGTTCTGGGGCCTGCCACCAAGCGCAGGTAGAGGGGATGTTCTCTGTCTGACAGCTTGCAAGTATAAACTGCAGGAGAAGGAAATCACAGTAATTATCATCTTTACTAACCACGTTTCAAACATTTTGAATGACTAACACTAGCTAATGTTATAAAATTTCAGAGATATGCATGGGTAGCCACAAACTTTACACATTGTACGTGTTAGTCTACATAATGGTTTTGAGCAAATGAGTTTAAGGGAAGAGCTGAGCAGGTGACTGACAGTGACAGTGCAACACGGCATTCACACAGGAATGAAATGGCCTCCAGTCAACACAATACATCATCTGAATACATGCAGGGCAGGGGGGGAAAAAAAAAATCAACACAAGAAAAAAATACAACTCAAATCTGTTGCTGTATCTAAGCATTTAAGACATCAGAGCTGCGGTAACACCATTCTGATACTTTTTTCACTTAAAATCTCACACACAAAGTCTAAAAGACAACTGCGCCTGCCTGACATGGTTGGTGTGACTGACAGCCAGAAACATCTGAACTCCTGAAACTGCTCTCAATGTCCATGGAAGAAGGTGGATTCTAAGTGCAAGAAAACAATGTTGGCAAAATGCACCTTTCCCTAAAAACACCTACTCCATCTTCTTGTCTTTCCAATCACAACATACAACAAACCCCTAACAGCAGCCATGTGCACTAACTAACACACATGAACACGTGTCCATGATGTTCAGCACCTCGAGAGCTGTCTGCCAGTGCAAGGACCTCAGGCTCCTCAGACACCAGGGTTTTTTTTTCTAAAAATCTGTCCTGTAATTTAATCTCACAACTCTGCAGTTTATCAGGCCAGCTGAAATTTAGAGCCTTATTATAATGGGGCATAAAATAAAATGGACTTCCAGGCACAGGAGATCCGTGTAAATGTTTTAGCAGGTGACTTTGTCTCTTGGGAGTTGTCCTGAAACATCCCCAAATCATTTACTCTCTTACAAATGGTACTTTTCATAAGGAAAAAAAGAGAGTAAGACTTTCACCTCCATTTATCTGAGTCCTTCCACCTGGCTTATTTCAGGTATTACTATAGCACAACTCCCTCCCCAAGCCCCCCCACTACTGAAATGCCACAAGCTCGGCTTATACCTTGATCTTCCTTGTGGCAGCGTTTATAAAGTGCAAACTTCGCAGGGTTGTCAGCCACAAAGAACTTTTTGAGCAAGGCCTCGATAACTTCGCGCACAGTGTTGGTGCTGCTGATGTGCAGGGTATTCACGCAGCCGTCCGGCAAGTAAAAAGCAGTTTCATTATTGCTGTGAGCACACCTCCCCTGGCTCTGGGAAGACTGCACAGTGATTGGTCTGCATAGTTCCATCTGGACTTTGATGAAGCCAGTGTAAATCCCGTTTGCGTTCTGCAGCAGAAGGAAAGTACTCGACTGTTAAAATCAGCAATGACCAACTGAGACGTAACAGTGGAGCAGGCACATTAAAAAACTCGTAGTGAAGAGAATTTAAAAGCCACTGCAATATGTGACGTCTCACAGGAAAGATATTGTTTCAGTAATTCAGTTATTCTTCCTGGTTTATCTGCTGAATATTAATTTTGATTACTAAATATTAATTTTTTCTCATTAATAGCTGTTGAATTCTAATAATAGTAGGACCTCATCAAGCAAAGGTACGACAAACTAGTAAGTTTTCACATTAGGAGAGAACTATGAAGTGAAAAAGACCATTAAATGGATCCTTAACAGATTTTGTGCAGAAATACAGGAATTAGGTTTTAGCTGTGCTTGTCAACTTTAAGGCTTTTAAATGCTCAAATCCTGTTGCAATTAAAAAAAAAGAACGCAGAATAAATACCAATCTATCAACATGTGAAATTATTTATTCCAGTTGCTTCTGAATGGCAAAACTGATCAAAGCTTACTGAGCCACAGTACAAGCTTCGGACAATCTGGTTTTAAGCGTAAGTCCTGATCCACATGGAAGCACATAACAGAAATTTTTTTACTACAAAGTCATATGGTTTAGGATATAGCGGAGTTTCAAAATTTCCATATACACCCACAGGAATACAGACAGTGTAACAACTGAGTAGAAGCTTGCTAGACAGAGAGATGTGAGTTTTATTAGTATGGTCTTCAGTAGGTTGGACTAAATATTTGACCTGGTTCACAATCCTTGGAAATGAGAAGTCTTATGTATTCCAGTCCATATTGTCTGTGCCCTGGGGGCAGGGGGAAAGTCTCCTCATGCTGAAAACCTATATGACTACTCTGAAAATTAAGTCTCCTGTAATAAATAATGCATATTTCAACTCTCCTCATTGGTTGAGCATCTTGATCAGAGAGATACCTGACAAAAATTTATCTACACAAACAAGATAACTATATCTTTATTTTTACCATCTGAGCATTTTCATCTAATAAATTTACTTCTTAGTGTCAGCTGACAGTTTACCTTAAACTGTCATCATTTTACATCAATTTGTTTTTACTACCATTTGTTTTGATCCGTATAAAAGAGTTACACGAATAAGAACATTTCAGATGTGAGATTTAATTTCCAGAATCTAAGGGAATGTCTCTTACAAAATCATTAAAACAGAGACAGTTTGATATGTAAGATGCTGAGAATAAAATTATTCACAGTGTGCTACAAAGTTACAGCTCAATTGCTCCTATTAAAAAGTACAGGAATTCTATGCAAAACTTACCAAGGTCATCTTTAATTTATCAGTGACAGATGAATTATAGCTTTGTATCTTCTCTTTAACTTCTTCTTTACTGAGATAAACATGAGGTTCCCTCTCCTTCTGAACATCCTTCAAAAACAAAAGAGGCAGCAGTTTTAGAAAACAAACTAAAAACAATTATTTTATGATTTCGGATATGAACATTCCTTAGTTCAAATGGTAATTATTCCAGAGGCTCAACAGTAATTAGCTGTACAGCAACATAAAGGATTAACATGTTAAGCAAATCAAACAGAACAACTGGACTGAAGGGAGATGGTTAAATCAATCCACCCAAAAGAGACTTGTGCCCTTTTTTTGCCACCTGTTTTCATTCAAATATTAGCAGCAGTATACAAAACAGCTCATTTTATGGCTTGATTTTTTCATGTCAATGCCATGCCATACTGTTAAGAACACTGCTACAATTTTCATGAGATATTAGTTGGGGCACAAATAGGTATTTCTGAACAAATGAAGAGTATATATGAAAACAGCAGCATGTTTATTAAATAAGTAACACCAACAATCCCAGCACGTGGCAACACCACCACAGCATCCCTGAATTCCAAGGCCACAGACAGCATGTTACAAGGTCACTGCCTACTACGTGAACCATCACAAGTAACTCTGCAGATATAAAATGTTACACCAATTTCATGGGTTTTTCCATGGACGGAAGGCCTACTGAGATTCTTCAACTGCTGCTTTTATGAAGTTGCTATGGATTTTACTTGCAGCATTAAAACAAATCCTTAGAATTGGACTTTTTCCAAACAAACATTTGTTCCCAATCCATACTCCGGCAGCAAATCAGTGTTATAAATACACTCTGGTTTCTACCACTAGCACAAATGCCATATATAGTATGAAAGAGTTTCAGTTCTCAGCTTTAATGACTTAAGGCTTCACTTAGAAAAGAAGCAGCTTTGAAGAACTTTTACACTTTTGAAAGAACATCTGAACATTCATTCACTCTACGGACAAACCACTGAGTCACAGTGTTCCATCCATCCTCACAAGCACATCCCAGCAGATCTTATCCTGAGAAAGGATTTCCCCAACTCCAATGGCCAGTGTTGTATCACAGTCTACTGGACGCCACTCGGCACACACCTTTGCAGGCACTTCAGTTTGCCAACACAACCTCAAAGATGAGCACGTCTGCTTTGGCACTGCAAGTTTCCGTTTACTAGAACGAATCTGCAGAACTTTTTACATCTCCCAATTTAAAACCAGCTACTTTTAGCTCCTTTGGGTTTAGTTTTGCTTTTCCTATATGGCATTTCACTAAATGACATGCTGGAGCAGACGTTTTTCCCATAGCTATAAAAAGAAAGGTGTGGTCTGAATGGGGAACTGCAAGTCAGAAACCCTGAATTCTGATCTGGGCTCAGATACTGATTTCCTGCATAACACAGAGAACATACCTTTATTTCACAGATAAAGAAACCGAGGCAAAAAGGAACACCAGTGAAATACAACTCCCCTATTAGTTCCTTAAGCACAACTCTAAGATTGTGTAGCATCTTGCACAGTTGCCAGACCCCACCTAATATATTACAAATACCAGATTACTGAACGTATTCAGAATTCAGATCTTTATTCTTGGTAGAGAAATTAAGCCTTCTTGCCCTTTTAGTTTTCATCTTCCCCCTCCCCAGTACTGCCATAACGAGCACAGACACAGCTTCATCTGAACTGCCCACTTCATCTCTCCAAATGCTATTACAGCTTTGTAGTATTTTATTCAGGGGGAAGCAAAGCAGCCACAGAAGAAGAAAAAAAAAAGTGGATACTAAAGGGACAGGAAACAGTCTGCAGGCCTCTGGCATTGGCCATCTATATGATGCATTTCAAGAAACAAAGCTTTAACTTGGAACCTTCCTAGTCTGTGGAGACAAACCCCTTCACATGGATACCAGCCAAGACTCACCCCTCAGAGACAAGCAGCCTTGTGGAGTTCATCCCTCTCCAATCTGTTAATACTACTGAAATCGAACTTCCAACAATGGACACCTCAGTTTTAATATTATTAATTCTGATAATATTTATTATTATGATGATTGTTCAAGCAGGTACCTACCCTGCAGGAGCCGACTGTCCCCATGCTTACTGAAGTCATCCACAACATCCACTATCATCACGCAAAAACGCTAACCAGGAAAGGGGAAGAAACTCACCTTGCCTGTGTTCAAACCTCAAACTTTGTACAAGAAGAAATAATGAACAAACAAACAGCCACTTCACATTAACTTCTGTGCACCTGGAAGTTTAATTTCACAAAAAGGACTTATTATTAACTTAGATGACAAAAAGAATCTATCGCCTTTAACGGCAATGGCACAGGGTAAGTTCACGAGGCTGGCAGCTGGGAAACAACCTGTATGCATTATTAAAACAAACAAACACCAAACAGAAACAATCGAGACCCCCCACCTTAGTAAGTGGGTGAATTAGTAAGTATGAATAGACAGCAAGAAACTTTCTCCTGTTTTCAAAGGAAAGAGTTTTCATGTACATTTCTGTTCTCCAAAGATGACATATTTTTCCAACAAAGCAACAGAAATTTGGTCTGGTTGAAAAACACCCAAGCCCATGAGATCGCTCTAGTCCTGGGGCTTGCCATGGAACCAGCCATGACGAGCAAAACCCAAAGCACAGCACCCAAGCAAGCTGATTTCCAGCAGACTGGCTCTGGAGATCCCTTGCAGTCAACTTTGTCAAGTGTGGCCCTGCCTATGGGTTGCGGGGCGTCACTGGGGCAGCCGTCATTCCCTCAGCTGAGTTAGATGTGATTCCATACTTGAACATACCACAGGAATTTCCGCCTTCTTGCAATGGCACTAGAGGCTGGGCAATTTTGGCAAAGCTTAATTAAGCACACGGAAAACACGCCTCTGCTCTATGCCAAAGGTGAGATTACCTCCTTCTATAGCTATAATTCATTTTCTAAACAACCAAAGCCTGTGCCTCAACTAATTTTAACAGCATGTAGATTATGGAAACATATGAACTGAATACAAAGAAGGACTATAGGGATTAAAACAAATGAATAGACCCAAAATCATTCAAGAAAAATACTATACATAATAGGCAGAAACAATGTTTACCTCAATCATCATTTTCATCCTAGTCCACCACCTCTGACCATCAAGACAGTGACAGCAAACAGTGACACCACGTGTCCCAGGAGAGGAAACAGCTTGATGGCCACTGGAAACCTAAGCCTGCGATCTCCATTAATTAATCTGGAGATATCCTCCTGCTCCCAAACAAAAGCTCAAAACACTCCAACTGCTCACACATCAGGGCACATAACTTCAACCAAGCAAACAAAAACTCCTCCCTAGCTAGACACCAGCACTTACAGAAAAATCACATTGCTGTCACACAATTTACTGTCCCACATGACTGCTGTCAAGTGAAAGCCAACAAAAGAACACCTCACTAGATTTATTACGATCAAGAAAGCCTCAGCCCACCATGATTCACTGGGTCAGCTGCTCTCAGTGGGTATTATTAAGTTGAACATGCAGATTTGAAGCACTTGTATACTCTAATTTTCCCAGTTACACTTAACCAACATGCAAAGAGAAGCAAACAAGATGTTATACAGGTTCTTTTTCCTGTGACTTTCCTGGAGCTGAATTGCTCTCAGTATACACTGGCGCTTAAATTTTGACATACAGCTTTGTCTAGCCATGTTAGAAGTTAAAATATGCAAATCTTTTTCCACCAGCATACTTAGGTGGGTGGAGAAAGACTTGGCAAACTCATTTTCCATAGGAAATAACATGTCCTTCATAACAGGACCCACTAAAAGAAAAGTCATCCTCTGCTAACTTACTTCTGTCTGACAGATTAAATTCCACTTTGTTATCTCAGCAGGTAAATGTATTACTCGTGAAGACCTTGAGTCACCCAATACAACAGCAGAGTAACAGCAGTAATTAATTAATCTCTACCATGCTTTACAACGTGCTTCTAACACCTGGCTCTTGAAATGGTCACTGAGTGGTTGAAGCCACACCTGCTCAGGGTGGGACTACAGGGAATGCCATTACTCACTCCAAAGTCAGCTGTTTTAAACAAAAGAGCGCAGACATTTTGGAGGTGAGATTTGGCACAGCCCTGGCACAGCTTCTCGAAGTCAGCTGCACTGCTGAGGCACGAGGGGAGCGTGATTCATCTCCAGGCCAATTCAGATGCAGCTGATTCATCTCCAGCTCCCTACAAAACGCCCAGCACACACGCACACCTCACAGTGCCTTTATGCTGGGAACCATGAAATGTCTTTAAAGGTTAGGTCTGGTGATGAGTTTCCTAACCACAGATCCTTGCATACATCACAGCAGCAGAGTGAAGTATAAGCACAACGAGCAGAGCAGTTCACACTGTGTCTTCTGTCAGCCAAGACCTAGACATTGCTGGGCTTAACAATGGCCCTTCCGGGTGCTGGTGTTCAAACAATGAACTTGCTCTGTAAAACAATTCACAAACTTTTCAACGCTATTTTTGTAAAAATAAAATAAAATATATAGAACTGAAGCTGAGTTAACTGAAGCTGACTCTTCCATCACTTAGACAAATTATATTCTCAGTAATGTCTGCAATGTTTCCCTTTCTCTACTAGGCACAAGTAAGTGTTTTCCCCATCAGAACTCCTGGTCTCCTTCCATTTCCCTGCTCCTCATGTAATCTGCTACTTCCTCCGCCCAGCATAAATATGGAAGAGAAAAGCTCATCTCAAGGAGACAGTTAAATATATTAGAATCCATACAGATGAGGTTCAAAACACTAATTCTTGTCCAAGCCACTAACTTTTACGAAAATCATGCTGTCCTTCCCAGCACTTACAGTGCACACCACTGGCAGCCATTTGTATGAAAGCCACTTCTCAGGTCAACCACAGCAGCATTTATTCTCAAACGAAATTCCTCAGCAACAGCTGCCAGTAAGAGGGAAATGAGGCAAGTGCTTTCATTTTCCCAAGGGGAATAGCTGGTCTTTCATTAGAGCTCATGATGCAATGCCTCTTCACAGTTGAGCTTCCTCTCAACAAAAAGAGCAGAAAATGGTTTTTTTCTTTATCACCTCCACCCCCCATGGTCATCTCATTTATTGTAGCGCAGATGTTTAGAGAAGCAGCACTCTTTCAAACATTTACGCTCAGTGCAAAGCCCTAGCTGAGACTAGCTCAGCATGAATCCTCAAGAAACACAACTAAAACTGCACAAATTACAATTAAAGTGAAGTGGAAATCAACTTGTGGTCCCGAAAAAGAAGAATCTCATCACATCAGGGACTGTATTAAAGTCCAAGTCTCACGGTTGCTGCCAAACCCTATTCCTTCATGCAGTAAGAAAGTGCTAATAAACTCAACAGCTAGTAATCTGCTATGGGATGAGGCTGAGAAAAAGTTCCACAAACAAAGAAAACTCCAAAGCCATGAAGCCTGTTTCCTCAGGGTCCTTGAGTTGAGTCAGATGCATGGCTTCCCCAAACTGCTACTGCAGTATTCCATTCCATTTACAGAGGGATACAAGAAAGTCTCTCTCTTCTATCCAACATGTTATTTTCACAAAACTTCAAAAAATTGGCATTTATTGAGGAATGGGGAACCAAGCTCCTCCTAATACTCTTAATATTTCAGCTTGAAAGACAAAAAAAATTATAATGGATGAGAAGTTAAACCTCACCAGGAACACATATAAAGTATTTTTATAAGAGATCTGAAGAACCAAAGACCTGTGAGAACTCAAGTCAACTTTGAAGACATATCAGAGTTCCTATCTCCAGCTTACACATTTATCCCACATATACAGAGACCACGATTCAGTCAGATGAATGAAGACGACCTGATCTTGCTATAAATTGTGGCCAGGAATAATTTTTGAAATAACACACTGAGGGTTTGACAAATGAGAAATGCAGCCTAATATACGCTTAAAAAAAAAAAAAAAAAAAAAAAGTCTTGTTTAGCCATAAAAATTTCAGCTAGTGCATCCTATTTATATCATGTTTGTCTTAGAGAAGGGATTTAACTAATGGTGCTATCATACAACAAAGAAAGCCCAACAAAGAATACAGGAAGGAAAATAGAGAAAGGGAATTCTGATCTCAGTTGTTGCTCCTTCTACAAGCAAGAACCTTCTCTTTCCTACAGCCTGCCAGCACTCCCACAAGAAGAAAGAATTTGAAACCTTGCAATTAAACTATTTTGAAACAAACATCTTGCTTCTCCCTCATCCTAACTCTTCTGAGAGCAGAGCAGCTTTGCCAGCGACAGCAATCTCTCCTTCCACCCTGGGGCAAGCCTGCACTTGGGGATATGTGCTCTTCCTTCATCTGGAACCCAGGCGGAGACACTGGTCACATCCATCCACAAATAGCCAGTCAGAGACACCAGTAGGCAGAAAGGTATGGAGAAGACCAAATGGGGGCAGGGTAGCCAGGGAGAAGCATTAACATCCAAACAGCTCCAAGCACTGCACCTTAGCACACAGCTGCACCTTGAAATGTTCGCATCGTCCTGAATGGGGTGAGGTTGCTCTCTAGATCAGGGCAAGGGGAATTTTTCTAACAATATGGATGTGGGCAGAATAATCTCTGTATCTTCTTGTAATACCTTTTGCTTCCTGCACTCAGTAATATCCAGTTCCCACAGCGGCACACAGGGTAAGGAAGCAGTCTCTTTTTTAGAAAAACATTTTGTTTTTCTAAGCAGGTTTGGCTGACCTGAGTTTTAAACAATTATCCTGACAGTCAGAGGGAGTTCAAGAATAGCCTGCACCACGTCCTCCTGAGGGAGGAAGAAAAGTGGCACCCCCAAGGTGAGGGGTACCGTGCATCCACTCTGATATTCTGCCTTCAACAGCAACAAAAACAAAGGCTATTTCGAGCAGGCACGTGAGCCTTTTCTGCAGCCTCTCTGCTGGCATCCACAAGTGTTGTAGCAGGAATTCAGAGGGCACCTCCCTTCCGAGTCTATTTAGTGTCCATTTATGGGCCTGATGCCTATGCATGCACATAAACCCTTTTTGAACCTGCCAGCACTGCCTGTCTCTACGTTTCCTGTGGCAGCAAGTTCCAGACATTCATGGCTGCAGTGTGAAGAAGTACTGCTGATCTTCTGCTAAGACAGATAACTTCTCTTAAACACACTGAGAGCCCTTAATCCTAATATGGCAGGACCTCATGAACCCGAGATTCACATTCAGTTTACACATTACATTTGTGATTTGGTAAACCACAATCACACACACTTCCTTTTTTTTCTTCTTCAAAGTGAGGAGCCTTGAACTCCTTAATCGGTACTAAGGTAGTTGCTCCATCCTCTCAATCATTTTACAGATCGATGACTAACGGCAGTAAGCCCCTCTTGGGATGTGGGGACCAGAGCTGCATCAGAACTTGTGACATAAGTACACCAAAGCTTAGGTGCTCTTTGTTTACACATCTTGTATGCTACAGGTCTATGAAAAATCTTTACCTTTATCTGTGATGCGATGTGAAAGGTCTCCCTTCCAATGCTCTTCCATAGTGGTTAAAGAAATTCCCATGCAACTACCTCAGCTTATAATTTTATCATAATTTTACAAGGTACAGGCATTACAGGTAATAAGTTACTTTCAGATTATTTTCAGTTCTTCCAAGTACCACCACACCAGGCAGCCAGGTATGCTAATGAAAGCAATGAATGACAAAGTAAAGCATTATGGCTCCTGGCTGACTCCCCTGATGTAAACACTCAGATGTTTACATGGTGAATATTTTTAAGCAACAGAGAAACATTAAGAACTGTGACTTCCCTTTATTCCTTTTAAGAAATTATTTTCCTTCAAACAGAGGCAATACAAACACAGTTCATATTCAGGCATTGTGAAAGGAAGGCTAGAAAAAGGAAACTATTTGATAGTGACATTGCTGTTTAAGTGTCATTTTGACCTCACCTCTGAAAACCCGTAGTTACAAACCCTGTCATACCCTACATGACTGTAGTTTAACTACTGGTATGCAACCCAGTTCAAAAAAATGGTCATCTGTTTAAAATGAAAACCAACTATAAAAATAATAGTAACTGAGGCTTAGTATTACATTTTGTCTGCAAAGACACTACAGATTTTACACATATCCGTACATTTCCCCCCCTCCATATTATGACATATTTTTGAAGAAATATATTGCGTGATTTAAAAAACATTCAACAGCTGTTTCAATTTTGCACATTTCAATAAAACTAGATGTAAGAAAAATCACAAACAGTATATCTCCTTCATCTCTCCTCTCCACAACAAAGTGTGAGTTTTATCTGCTGGCTACCTTTAGTACATAAGGGATTTAACGAACTAAAATGGATTACCAGCCTCTGTGACCTGTACAACAAAACCAAGCTTTTAACAGACAGTTAGGAAACCAGTTTATACAAGGTATCGTATTGAAAACTAATTAGTACATCTTGAAGGTAAAGTATGGCCTGGAACCCAGGCTATTAATACAAGTCACGATCAAACACTGACGTGGTATTAGGGCTCTGGGTTATTACACCACAGTATTTGCATGTGACCCTGCAATGCAAGAATCCAACATGCTCCATCCAATAGTCCAGTAACAGACTCCTTAATTAGGATGAACATGGGAATTTTTTTTTCTTTTTACAGGTAAAAAAGAACAGGATAAACAAATTGAAAACAGAAGAATTAGCAAAAGTTTTATTTTTGTACAGGTTAAAAAAACACCAGAGATACATAAATAAGCATTAACCAAGTCTGCAGCATAAGAGAACTACAGTGCAATAAACACTTCAGGCACAGGTCCCAGCTTACCCAAACACTGTGCTAGCCTGGTGCCATGTGTCAGCAGACAGTTTACACCATTAACATCTTCAGTGCTGATCTGAGCATGCTGCTCCCTCCTCATCAACTCACAATTGCTGTACCAGGGCAGACAATTCTGTAGTAGTGAGTCACTTCAGAATTACAGGACAATTGTTACACTCAGACGTTATTTTTTTTAATGACATCAATAAGAATGGGGTGATACCAGCCCTAGTTCGATCAATGCTGGCAGGAAACAGTGGAGAGAGGAGAACAGAGTAGGAGGTCACAACCGGTAGGCATTCAAGGGAGGTGTGAACAGAAGACTTCAGAACATGGTTAATGAATATCCCACTGGAAAAGCTGGATAAACAAACTCTCCTTCTGAGGAAAGGTCAGGAGACCAGCAATTAGGCTGCACTGGAGAACAGGGCTTGCTTGCTTATAACCTGATGCTATGGCCCAACTCCAAACACAAGTTATTTTGCCATCCTGGAGAATAGCCACCAGGAAACCAGAGAAGGGGGAAAAGAGATTACATGCTTTGTTCTTAAGCAGCAAATGGGTGTTGACTTTATAACAAAAAGTTCAAAAAGTCGTTCTTTTTTCCTTTCCAAACAGCTATTTCCCTGCTTTTATGGGCAGGATGTTAAAGGCACAAGGAAGCGCTGCCTACTCCACCTTTCCTCAAGCTTGACTTCTGCTTCAGGAAATGTAATTATGAAGCTCATGAAGGTATGAGATCTGTTAGAGCTGATACTCATTTCAGGTGAAAGCAGAAGAGAGTCCGGTAGAATTTCTCATTAAAAAAACCTATCCTTGTTAACGTTAATGAGAATAGGGATAATAAGTACCCACCACACCCTCCGAGAAAACACTCTCAGAAGACAGGACACATTAAAAAGGACGGGCCACCTTATGGGCAAGCATCAGCTAAGCAATCAAAATTTTCTCAAACGAACAACAAATTCTGCAAAGCAAACTCACAAACTGCTTTTTAATAAAAGTACCTGAAATACTTTGTTAACATTTTCTGTACTTTAATGGAAAATAAGCACCTGCGATTTTAGAGGATAAAATAAAGCAAGTAACCTGATTTCAACTCTATTTTGACAGGGGATCAAAATTAAAAGTTTTTTTAAAACCCACACAAACCATCACCCAACTGGAAACACTGCATTTGCCTATGCCTATTAAATTAAACTTAAGTTACTAAATCATACCACTATCTTATTAGAAGTTTATCAATCTTAGGAGCCATTCTTAGCTGACAAATATACACATGCGTCCTTAAAACTATATAGTCAAGGGGAGTCTTTTCAAGAGCTGGAAAAATTAGGAACATATCTGGAACTTCTGATGCACACAAAAGCATTAGTCCTGTAAACAGATCAGTCAGTTCACATCCGCTCTTCCACTGAGCATATATAATATACATGCACTAACAAGATCTTTCTAACTGCGGACTTCCCACATGTGAAGGGCCTCAGCTTTACACACCTCCACCAAACATGTAATGAATTAAAGTTTTGGGTTTTTCTTCTGTTCCAAACCTGTACAGGCAATTTAGCCAGCACAGTGAAATTCAGCCAAATTTCTATCAATAGCTCCTTTGTATAACGTGACAGCAAAAACTTTTCAAATTAACAAATGCTACAGGTTCACATAAGAAGTTCTCCTGTAATGCCTGGTTGCACAGAGTAGGGAAGCAGTAGAGGAACACGCTGCTGTTTCCTGTGCAGCATCCATGCTAGTCAGTACATTATAACACAAGGAGCAGCCTGGAAACTGCAGACAACAGAACAGTGCAGAAAAACCATTCAGTTTTCTGGGTTTTAAAAGGCATTACTTTAGCAGCCAAACAGTCACTTCTGTCCCACATTATGAATGTTGAAAATTACAGTAGCAAAGTAGTGTCACCTTTGTACATAAACTACAAGGTACCCCTGAGCCTAAGAAAGTTCTCAAGATAGCAGAGCCTAGTCCTTGGTTATCAGGACCATTCAGCAGTTAAGTCCCAGTGAAATCAGTAGAATTATTCATGCAGCCACTTATTAAGTAGTAAATTTTAATGAAAATCAGTGTAGTTACTCACATGGGCTAAGGTGACGCACACTGATGCCCACATATGCACATCCATGCAGTAAAGATATGTTTTCAGCAAAAATAACATTGCAACATCAAAGTGTGGAAACACAGGACTCTAAAGGAAACTTACTACATACTTTTAATCAAATGGTTTTTATTATGCAAAGGGGGAGGAAGCCAACCACAGCTTTTCAGCATTTCAGAAAAAGAGCACAGACAATCTAAACAAGCAAACTACAAAGGATGCAAGTGATCCTAAGAAAAGATAATGTTGTGAGGTGTACAACTTGAGGCGCCACCACACCTCCCAGTTTTGCTTTAGTAAGTTCCATTTTGTTTGCAATTTCTCAATCTAGTAAATCTTACTAATTTACCTCATTGAAAAATTAACAAGATGCTCAAACACCTTATGGACTTAACCAGACTAGGAAATACCACATTTCTAGTGAGTCATAATAAGCTTAGTTCTATCATAAGGAAAGACACTGATCAAAAGTGCTCTCCCCTCTTTGTACTCCTAAGCAGTTTTATATGGCCACAAAATTATACTAGAAATGAAGCACAGCTGCTCGCAGGCACCCTCCCACACAGGTGGTTCAGGTCACACAGCCCATACAGAGGAAAGCCATGGAGCCTGCTCTGGGATGAGGCTTTCCAAAGCACCCTCTGCATCTGGCAGGGGGGCAGGCACTGCGTAGACCCTGCACCATGCTCTCCTCCTGCTGCCAGAGTCCCAGCTCCATGCCCCACACTGCAAAGAATGAAACTGGGTAAGAAATACCTACTTTTTCCAAGAGATTTAACCCCACTGAGCTGCCCTCCTTTCCTGCTTGGCATATCTCAGGAGATCATCAGCCACCACCATCTGCTTTTCCTGCCCACACTGGACACCTGAGCCCAACCTGATTTCAAAGTGCTTTGAAAGGAATCCATGTGCACCTAAACAGGCAGGTGTAATGCTGCCAAGGGGTCACGCTCTTGTTTTAGCTAATTCAGGTGTTGTCAATAAAATGGGTTAACAGAACAATTTTCACCTCAGAAGCAGATTCTTTCATGTATGTTAATCATTACAAATTATGTATAAGTATATATTATGTATAAGTATATGACAGGTAGATGACCGACTGACTGCTCTACCTGGTGACAATCTCAAAGCCAGTGGGTGGAGAGAGGGTCCTCACTGGCAGGCACAGGCATACGAGCCCCTTGTGGCATCTTGCCCATGAACTGGGGGAAAATAGGCTCCTGTGTATTAGGACTGCTCTCATAACCTGCACTCCTACTCCCTCTGGGATCTCTTTGCAAACTACTGCTGGCTAAGAGAACAATTTGCCATCACAACTGGAGATTCCTGGGAATATTTTGCAAATCAGCTGTAAACAGTAGGCTTAGAAAACCCTTTCTAAACATTACACAGAACAAGGAAACATTATCCCTGCACTCATAACCTCAGCACTCTTGCATTTCAGTTTACAGTGAGTCCCATATATCTGTTTAACAGGACGTTTTGAAATACCAAGTTATCAGGAATGCTGGCAACAGAACACTGATCTTCACATTAACTTTACTAACATTACAAGATCTTCCAGATCTGACTGCTTCAGTTCAGAAAGAGTACTCCCACTGCAAGGGCTACTGCCGCCCTCCACAACAGCTGTTTGCAGAACGTGATTTCTCTCTGCATCCAAACCCTCACTTGATATTTGCTGTCTGATCCAAGCTGTTTAAGTGACTGCATAGTTCTGAAGTAAAAAAAGCACTGAACAAATGCAGATTATACACTAAGAATTAACATAATAAAGAGGAGCCAAAAGAGCACATCAATGCTCAATTAGATTTATAAATAACAATGCGACTCTCCCCACATCCAGACTGACTTAGAAACTCCCAATCTCCAGCTTGCTTATTAGAAACAAGAGCCATCAAAATGCTGCCAAGGGACACCTGGCCCCTTAAGAGGCCTCCCATTTACTGTCTCTGCAGCTGGATAATGGGAAAAGTCAGTATTTTCCACTCCAGCGCTCAAATCAGCAATGAAGATCCAGTTCAGATTTTGCCATGAATCTACACGCAGTTTTAAAATGAGGTTTAATCTAAGAGACTTTAATTGTGTGCCCGCTGAAAGTGAATTGCTGAGCAAGTGTTGGCCCTAAGTATTACTGTGAACTTGAACACAACAACTAAGTAATGAATTTAAGTACATTTAATCGGAAATAAGGCTAGGGAAAGGTACTGTAAATGCTTTCAGAAGACAAATACAGCACACATCCAGGTGTCAAATTTGCAACAATAACTTGCAAACAGATTATTTAAAAAAAAAACACAAACCATTATCTATGAACATGAGTGTATATTGACTGAAACTGCAGCAGATGGCAACAGCTATGTTTTAGTTCATCGTAACTGCAGCAAATGCTAAAAAGGCTGAGCCAAAGTTCACAATATTATGTATCAAGAATACATTTATCCCCCTCTCAAAACTCCAGCCAGAGCTGCTCCATTGCAGTAGAGGAAGAAGCTGCAGGGAGACGGTGGGTTAGTCCACAATAGAAATTCATCTGATTGTCCCTGAAGCAGTTGTGACTGCAAAGGGAAAGCTGTGGAGTCCAGAAGGATGACAGGGAACCAGCAGGGAAAGCTAGCACAGGCGCAGCAAGCCAGGACCACAGGCTGAAGGAGATGCGTTTAGCACTGTTTCAGAATTGTTGCTCAATTCAAGGACCACCTACTCTTCAAATAAATGCATCCATACTTTTGAGCAGCATCGCAAGACTCTTCCTCGTCAATAATTAAACAGAATCATAAACTAATTCATTTATGGTTTACCATCAGTATATTATTCTCCACACTCCACATAGCACAATATTCCTCACACACTTGCAAACACAAGCATTTTTAGGTGTTCTGTGACAATATTTTCATCAAGCAACTATAACTGTGAGGCTGGGTCTGCAAGACCTCTTGCTGCAGAAACTGAACAAGCGCAGCAAAGGAGGCAGAAACAGCAGGAGGAACCTCTCAACTGAATTTGTCTTGGTAAGAACAGGTTCCACCCCTGCCCTGAAAAGGAGTTTGAAGTACAAAAATATCTACAGATGATTGCTAATGGCAGGTTCTCTCCTTTTAGGGGAGCTGACTTAAGACCTGACAGTAATTAGGATTTGCTGATTCATGAACATTCACATCTTCAAGCAAAGCAAGCACGTGCAGGACCTGTGCATTCTCTGCAACATGAGGTATGATCAGAAGTCTGTTGCAGCTGTAGATCTAACCAGATCAGAAGCAGAAGACAACTCTTACTACACAGAGGAGGGAGCAAAGAGGGAGACAGAATGGGACACAACACACCAATCTGATCAAAACACTCGAACAATTTAAGTTGCACACCAGGTGATGCAGAATAGGAGGAGCCAATTCCACCAGATAAACCCAAGTGCCATACTGAGAAAACCTAGCACATCCAAGATGCCTGCATAGGGCTGGCAGATATGTCAGAGGTTTAGCTGGATGCCTGGAACCTATCAAGTGGCAACAGGAGACAGGGCAGGTCGTGAGCTGAATTGCGCTCAGCTGCGCTGCCAGCATCAATCAGAGAGACACTTGCATTCACACACCTCCATGAAGGTGTTTTAGTCCAGAGCTGAATCCTACCGCAATGACACCAGCAAGAGACAGACTTGGGTACAAAGAAAGACAGAGTGGTTTTTTTAAGTGGAATCTGTGGTATTCCATGTCACAGGATTCTGGGGATGCTACAAGTGTACACATGGGTGCAAAAGCAACCAGATAACTCACAGGAGAAAACAACCTAGCCTGCAAATCAAGGAGACTAGAAGAGTGTTCTGCAGGACACCACTGTGTATTTGTCCTGTTTCTCTACTCTTGCCCTGGCACCTACCATTAGCAACTGCCAGGTAGGACACTGGACACAGATCTTGCTTTTGACTTCATACAGGTATCCGCACATTTCTTATGTTTCAGCATCCATATGGAATGGGAATATCACCACTGCACAAGAGACACAGTGAGTCCCAAAACAAACCCTGGTTAACCCAGGTGACTGCCAGATGAGACCTGCATAGAGCCTGAGGTGAAACAGCAAGGGATCACCCAATTCAACCCCAAACCCAAACCGGGCTTTAACTTAAAGCCAGAAACATGAGTAGTGGTGTACTTGCAGAAGGGAAGAAGTTGTTTGTTAATATGTTGTTATTATTGGAAGGCACATTCACAAACATTTGTGAAATATCATAGGAAACAAAAATCCATGCTGAATTGATTATTTCTTCTCCTAAAGCAAGTTCTGAGTACCATGCAGGAAATTTATGACCTTATGCCACATATTCCACAATAAGGAGAAGGAGAAAGACTCATCAAGATTAGTACCACATATTCAGTGTGCTGGATAAGGCAAAGAGTCTGTGGGAGGGATGCTGGCAAGCAATAATGTAATTAACAACTGTAACCTAATCCAGGGAGGCAAGGAGGAATAATAATGCTAGCTTTTCCAAAGTAGAGACAATTTGACTTAGCTATCAAGCGTTTTTAAAAGTAGACACACATCCTTTCAAGTGGCCATTTATAAAAGAATTATTTTATTACCTAGAAAGCACAATCCAGAATTGGAATACCATGGAGCTAGGATTCATTGAGTGTCTATGAAGACACTCAAGGACTCCTTGTTATTAATGCTCTCCTCTGTTCTGTCTCAGCACCACGTTAGTCCATTGTCCACCCACCTGACAAGACGGGAGCTACCTCAAGTTTAATGTTCCTCTCTCTCCTGTTCAAGTCGTATGAACAATTTGCAAGCACAAGTCCTGAATCTGAAGTCAGTGTTTCAGTATTAAAAACACCTTCAGCTTATTTCAGAGCTCTATTTGAAGCCCACAGAGAAAGCAAGTAGTACAAGTTTTTTGCTGCCCTGACTCGATAAAGTGCAATCAACCCACCACACATATAGAAGGCATTACAGAGAGTAGCTGTTTCAAGGTCTCTGTTGAGGGAGGAGGAAAAATCTCCCAAAGCAACTTCCACTCTCTCAAAGAAGTCCTGCTATTTGGAATGCCAGGCTAAGCTGTAGAGAAGCCAGATCTTGTTTCAACCCACTAAACAGGTATCAAATTTTTACAGCTGGCTTTCATTTTGACAGGTCAAGAGAGATCTGCAAATCCTACACACTTAAGGCGCATGAGAACTAACCTATCTGGACAGGGAAAAATGAAAAGGCAAGAATTATCCCCTCTGTTTACAACATTCAAGGACAGAGACTATTTCATAACATCTGCTTTTCAACTGCAGCAAGCATTAATAGCCTCCTATAAAGGACCAAAAAAAATTTAAAGGGAAAATAATTTATAAAAAAAAAGGGTACCATTTCTACCTGAATACAGGCAGAGAAAGAAATAAGGAGAAACATGGAAAGTTAAGCCCATAACACATATGACCTTATCAGGGATA